>CAXARG010000321.1:0-600000 GCA_963971235.1 Cryptus armator
TCCATGCCATTCCATGCCGTGCCATGCCGTGCCATGCCGTGCCATGCCGTGCCATGCCGGTGCCATGCCGTGCCATGCCGGTGCCATGCCGTGCCATGCCGGTGCCATGCCGTGCCATGCCGGTGCCATGCCGGTGCCATGCCGTGCCATGCCGTGCCATGCCGGTGCCATGCCGTGCCATGCCGTGCCATGCCGTGCCATGCCGTGCCATGCCGGTGCCATGCCGTGCCATGCCGTGCCATGCCATTCCATGCCATTCCATGCCATTCCATGCCATTCCATGCCATTCCATGCCATTCCATGCCATTCAATGCCGTGCCATGCCGTGCCATGCCGTGCCATGCCGTGCCATGCCGGTGCCATGCCGTGCCATGCCGGTGCCATGCCGTGCCATGCCGGTGCCATGCCGTGCCATGCCGTGCCATGCCGGTGCCATGCCGTGCCATGCCGGTGCCATGCCGTGCCATGCCGGTGCCATGCCGTGCCATGCCGGTGCCATGCCGTGCCATGCCGGTGCCATGCCGTGCCATGCCGGTGCCATGCCGTGCCATGCCGGTGCCATGCCGTGCCATGCCGGTGCCATGCCGGTGCCATGCCGGTGCCATGCCGTGCCATGCCGTGCCATGCCGGTGCCATGCCGTGCCATGCCGGTGCCATGCGGTGCCATGCCGGTGCCATGCGGTGCCATGCCGTGCCATGCCATTCCATGCCGTGCCATGCGGTGCCATGCCATTCCATGCGTTGCCATGCCATTCCATGCGTTGCCATGCGGTGCCATGCCATTCCATACGGTGCCATGCCATTCCATACGGTGCCATGCCATTCCATGCGGTGCCATGCCATTCCATGCGGTGCCATGCCATTCCATGCCATTCCATGCCATTCCATGCCATTCCATGCCATTCCATGCCATTCCATGCCATTCCATGCCATTCTATGCCATTCCATGCCATTCCATGCCATTCCATGCCATTCCATGCCATTCCATGCCATTCAATGCCGTGCCATGCCGGTGCCATGCCGTGCCATGCCGGTGCCATGCCGTGCCATGCCGGTGCCATGCCATGCCATGCCGGTGCCATGCCGTGCCATGCCGGTGCCATGCCGTGCCATGCCGGTGCCATGCCGTGCCATGCCGGTGCCATGCCGTGCCATGCCGGTGCCATGCCGTGCCATGCCGGTGCCATGCCGTGCCATGCCGGTGCCATGCCGTGCCATGCCCTGCCATGCCGGTGCCATGCCGTGCCATGCCCTGCCATGCCGTGCCATGCCGTGCCATGCCGTGCCATGCCGTGCCATGCCGTGCCATGCGGTGCCATGCCATTCCATGCCATTCCATGCCATTCCATGCCATTCCATGCCATTCCATGCCATTCCATGCCATTCCATGCCATTCCATGTCATTCCATGCCATGCCGGTACCATGCCGTGCCATGCCGGTACCATGCCGTGCCATGCCGCTGCCATGCCGTGCCATGCCGGTGCCATGCCGTGCCATGCCGGTGCCATGCCGTGCCATGCCGGTGCCATGCCGTGCCATGCCGTGCCATGCGGTGCCATGCGGTGCCATGCCGTGCCATGCGGTGCCATGCCATTCCATGCCATTCCATGCCATTCCATGCCATTCCATGCCATTCCATGCCATTCCATGCCATTCCATGCCATTCCATGCCATTCCATGCCATTCCATGCCATTCCATGCCATTCCATGCCATTCCATGCCATTCCATGCCATTCCATGCCATTCCATGCCATTCCATGCCATTCCATGCCATTCCATGCCATTCCATGCCATTCCATGCCATTCCATGCCATTCCATGCCATTCCATGCCATTCCATGCCATTCCATGCCATTCCATGCCATTCCATGCCATTCCATGCCATTCCATGCCATTCCATGCCATTCCATGCCATTCCATGCCATTCCATGCCATTCCATGCCATTCCATGCCATTCCATGCCGTGCCATGCCATTCCATGCCGTGCCATGCCGGTGCCATACCGTGCCATGCCGGTGCCATGCCGTGCCATGCCGGTGCCATGCCGTGCCATGCCGGTGCCATGCCGTGCCATGCCGGTGCCATGCCGTGCCATGCCGGTGCCATGCCGTGCCATGCCGGTGCCATGCCGTGCCATGCCGGTGCCATGCCGTGCCATGCCGGTGCCATGCCGTGCCATGCCGGTGTCATGCCGTGCCATGCCGTGCCATGCCGGTGCCATGCCGTGCCATGCCGGTGCCATGCCGTGCCATGCCGTGCCATGCCGTGCCATGCGGTGCCATGCCATTCCATGCCATTCCATGTCATTCCATGCCATTCCATGTCATTCCATGCCATTCCATGTCATTCCATGCCATTCCATGTCATTCCATGCCATTCCATGTCATTCCATGCCATTCCATGTCATTCCATGCCATTCCATGCCATTCCATGCCATTCCATGCCATTCCATGCCATTCCATGCCATTCCATGCCATTCCATGCCATTCCATGCCATTCCATGCCATTCCATGCCATTCCATGCCATTCCATGCCATTCCATGCCATTCCATGCCATTCCATGCCATTCCATGCCATTCCATGCCATTCCATGCCATTCCATGCCATTCCATGCCATTCCATGCCATTCCATGCCATTCCATGCCATTCCATGCCATTCCATGCCATTCCATGCCATTCCATGCCATTCCATGCCATTCCATGCCATTCCATGCCATTCCATGCCATTCCATGCCATTCCATGCCATTCCATGCCATTCCATGCCATTCCATGCCATTCCATGCCGTGCCATGCCATTCCATGCCGTGCCATGCCGGTGCCATGCCGTGCCATGCCGATGCCATGCCGTGCCATGCCGATGCCATGCCGTGCCATGCCGGTGCCATGCCGTGCCATGCCGGTGCCATGCCGTGCCATGCCGGTGCCATGCCGTGCCATGCCGGTGCCATGCCGTGGCATGCCGGTGCCATGCCGTGCCATGCCGGTGCCATGCCGTGCCATGCCGGTGCCATGCCGGTGCCATGCCGTGCCATGCCGGTGCCATGCCGTGCCATGCCGGTGCCATGCCGGTGCCATGCCGTGCCATGCCGGTGCCATGCCATTCCATGCCATTCCATGCCATTCCATGCCATTCCATGCCATTCCATGCCATTTCATGCCATTCCATGCCATTCCATGCCATTCCATGCCATTCCATGCCATTCCATGCCATTCCATGCCATTCCATGCCATTCCATGCCATTCCATGCCATTCCATGCCATTCCATGCCATTCCATGCCATTCCATGTCATTCCATGCCATTCCATGCCATTCCATGCCATTCCATGCCATTCCATGCCATTCCATGCCATTCCATGCCATTCCATGCCGTGCCATGCCGGTGCCATGCCGTGCCATGCCGTGCCATGCCGGTGCCATGCCGTGCCATGCCGGTGCCATGCCGTGCCATGCCGGTGCCATGCCGTGCCATGCCGGTGCCATGCCGTGGCATGCCGGTGCCATGCCGTGCCATGCCGGTGCCATGCCGTGCCATGCCGGTGCCATGCCGTGGCATGCCGGTGCCATGCCGTGGCATGCCGGTGCCATGCCGTGGCATGCCGGTGCCATGCCGTGGCATGCCGGTGCCATGCCGTGGCATGCCGGTGCCATGCCGTGGCATGCCGGTGCCATGCCGTGGCATGCCGGTGCCATGCCGTGGCATGCCGGTGCCATGCCGTGGCATGCCGGTGCCATGCCGTGGCATGCCGGTGCCATGCCGTGGCATGCCGGTGCCATGCCGTGGCATGCCGGTGCCATGCCGTGGCATGCCGGTGCCATGCCGTGGCATGCCGGTGCCATGCCGTGGCATGCCGGTGCCATGCCGTGGCATGCCGGTGCCATGCCGTGGCATGCCGGTGCCATGCCGTGGCATGCCGGTGCCATGCCGTGCCATGCCGGTGCCATGCCGTGCCATGCCGGTGCCATGCCGTGCCATGCCGGTGCCATGCCGTGCCATGCCGTGCCATGCCGGTGCCATGCCGTGCCATGCCGGTGCCATGCCGTGCCATGCCGGTGCCATGCCGTGCCATGCCGGTGCCATGCCGTGCCATGCCGGTGCCATGCCGTGCCATGCCGGTGCCATGCCGTGCCATGCCGGTGCCATGCCGTGCCATGCCGGTGCCATGCCGTGCCATGCCGGTGCCATGCCGTGCCATGCCGGTGCCATGCCGTGCCATGCCGGTGCCATGCCGTGCCATGCCGGTGCCATGCCGTGCCATGCCGGTGCCATGCCGTGCCATGCCGGTGCCATGCCGTGCCATGCCGGTGCCATGCCGTGCCATTCCATGCCATTCCATGCCATGCCGGTGCCATGCCGTGCCATTCCATGCCATTCCATGCCATTCCATGCCATTCCATGCCATTCCATGCCATTCCATGCCATTCCATGCCGTGCCATGCCGTGCCATGCCGGTGCCATGCCGTGCCATGCCGGTGCCATGCCGTGCCATGCCGGTGCCATGCCGTGCCATGCCGTGCCATGCCGTGCCATGCCGTGCCATGCCGGTGCCATGCCGTGCCATGCCGTGCCATGCCATTCCATGCCATTCCATGCCATTCCATGCCATTCCATGCCATTCCATGCCATTCCATGCCATTCCATGCCATTCCATGCCATTCCATGCCATTCCATGCCATTCCATGCCATTCCATGCCATTCAATGCCGTGCCATGCCGTGCCATGCCGTGCCATGCCGTGCCATGCCGTGCCATGCCGTGCCATGCCGTGCCATGCCGTGCCATGCCGTGCCATGCCGTGCCATGCCGTGCCATGCCGTGCCATGCCGTGCCATGCCGTGCCATGCCGGTGCCATGCCGTGCCATGCCGGTGCCATGCCGTGCCATGCCGGTGCCATGCCGTGCCATGCCGTGCCATGCCGTGCCATGCCGTGCCATGCCGTGCCATGCCGGTGCCATGCCGTGCCATGCCGGTGCCATGCCGTGCCATGCCGGTGCCATGCCGTGCCATGCCGGTGCCATGCCGGTGCCATGCCGGTGCCATGCCGTGCCATGCCGTGCCATGCCGGTGCCATGCCGTGCCATGCCGGTGCCATGCGGTGCCATGCCGGTGCCATGCGGTGCCATGCCGTGCCATGCCGTGCCATGCCGGTGCCATGCCATTCCATGCCGTGCCATGCGGTGCCATGCCGTGCCATGCGGTGCCATGCCGTTCCATGCGTTGCCATGCCATTCCATGCCGTGCCATGCGGTGCCATGCCATTCCATACGGTGCCATGCCATTCCATGCGGTGCCATGCCATTCCATGCGGTGCCATGCCATTCCATGCCATTCCATGCCATTCCATGCCATTCCATGCCATTCCATGCCATTCCATGCCATTCCATGCCATTCCATGCCATTCCATGCCATTCCATGCCATTCCATGCCATTCCATGCCATTCCATGCCATTCCATGCCATTCCATGCCATTCCATGCCATTCCATGCCATTCCATGCCATTCCATGCCATTCCATGCCATTCCATGCCATTCCATGCCGTGCCATGCCATTCCATGCCGTGCCATGCCGGTGCCATACCGTGCCATGCCGGTGCCATGCCGTGCCATGCCGGTGCCATGCCGTGCCATGCCGGTGCCATGCCGTGCCATGCCGGTGCCATGCCGTGCCATGCCGGTGCCATGCCGTTCCATGCCGGTGCCATGCCGTGCCATGCCGGTGCCATGCCGTGCCATGCCGGTGCCATGCCGTGCCATGCCGGTGCCATGCCGTGCCATGCCGGTGCCATGCCGTGCCATGCCGGTGCCATGCCGGTGCCATGCCGGTGCCATGCCGTGCCATGCCGGTGCCATGCCGTGCCATGCCGGTGCCATGCCGTGCCATGCCGTGCCATGCCGTGCCATGCGGTGCCATGCCGTGCCATGCCGGTGCCATGCCGTGCCATGCCGTGCCATGCCGGTGCCATGCCGTGCCATGCCGGTGCCATGCCGTGCCATGCCGGTGCCATGCCGTGCCATGCCGGTGCCATGCCGTGCCATGCCGGTGCCATGCCGGTGCCATGCCGTGCCATGCCATTCCATGCCATTCCATGCCATTCCATGCCATTCCATGCCATTCCATGCCATTCCATGCCATTCCATGCCATTCCATGCCATTCCATGCCATTCCATGCCATTCCATGCCATTCCATGCCATTCCATGCCATTCCATGCCATTCCATGCCATTCCATGCCATTCCATGCCATTCCATGCCATTCCATGCCATTCCATGCCATTCCATGCCATTCCATGCCATTCCATGCCATTCCATGCCATTCCATGCCATTCCATGCCATTCCATGCCATTCCATGCCATTCCATGCCATTCCATGCCATTCAATGCCGTGCCATGCCGTGCCATGCCGTGCCATGCCGTGCCATGCCGTGCCATGCCGTGCCATGCCGTGCCATGCCGTGCCATGCCGTGCCATGCCGTGCCATGCCGGTGCCATGCCGTGCCATGCCGGTGCCATGCCGTGCCATGCCGGTGCCATGCCGTGCCATGCCGGTGCCATGCCGTGCCATGCCGGTGCCATGCCGTGCCATGCCGTGCCATGCCGGTGCCATGCCGTGCCATGCCGGTGCCATGCCGTGCCATGCCGGTGCCATGCCGTGCCATGCCGGTGCCATGCCGTGCCATGCCGGTGCCATGCCGTGCCATGCCGTGCCATGCCGGTGCCATGCCGTGCCATGCCGGTGCCATGCCGTGCCATGCCGGTGCCATGCCGTGCCATGCCGGTGCCATGCCGTGCCATGCCGGTGCCATGCCGTGCCATGCCGGTGCCATGCCATTCCATGCCATTCCATGCCATTCCATGCCGTGCCATGCCGTGCCATGCCGTGCCATGCCGTGCCATGCCGGTGCCATGCCGTGCCATGCCGGTGCCATGCCGTGCCATGCCGGTGCCATGCCGTGCCATGCCGGTGCCATGCCGGTGCCATGCCGTGCCATGCCGTGCCATGCCGGTGCCATGCCGTGCCATGCCGTGCCATGCCGTGCCATGCCGTGCCATGCCGGTGCCATGCCGTGCCATGCCGTGCCATGCCATTCCATGCCATTCCATGCCATTCCATGCCATTCCATGCCATTCCATGCCATTCCATGCCATTCAATGCCGTGCCATGCCGTGCCATGCCGTGCCATGCCGTGCCATGCCGGTGCCATGCCGTGCCATGCCGGTGCCATGCCGTGCCATGCCGGTGCCATGCCGTGCCATGCCGTGCCATGCCGGTGCCATGCCGTGCCATGCCGGTGCCATGCCGTGCCATGCCGGTGCCATGCCGTGCCATGCCGGTGCCATGCCGTGCCATGCCGGTGCCATGCCGTGCCATGCCGGTGCCATGCCGTGCCATGCCGGTGCCATGCCGTGCCATGCCGGTGCCATGCCGGTGCCATGCCGGTGCCATGCCGGTGCCATGCCGTGCCATGCCGTGCCATGCCGGTGCCATGCCGTGCCATGCCGGTGCCATGCCGTGCCATGCCGGTGCCATGCCGTGCCATGCCGGTGCCATGCCGTGCCATGCCGGTGCCATGCCGGTGCCATGCCGTGCCATGCCGGTGCCATGCCGTGCCATGCCGGTGCCATGCCGTGCCATGCCGTGCCATGCCGTGCCATGCGGTGCCATGCCGTGCCATGCCGGTGCCATGCCGTGCCATGCCGTGCCATGCCGGTGCCATGCCGTGCCATGCCGGTGCCATGCCGTGCCATGCCGGTGCCATGCCGTGCCATGCCGGTGCCATGCCGTGCCATGCCGGTGCCATGCCGGTGCCATGCCGTGCCATGCCATTCCATGCCATTCCATGCCATTCCATGCCATTCCATGCCATTCCATGCCATTCCATGCCATTCCATGCCATTCCATGCCATTCCATGCCATTCCATGCCATTCCATGCCATTCCATGCCATTCCATGCCATTCCATGCCATTCCATGCCATTCCATGCCATTCCATGCCATTCCATGCCATTCCATGCCATTCCATGCCATTCCATGCCATTCCATGCCATTCCATGCCATTCCATGCCATTCCATGCCATTCCATGCCATTCCATGCCATTCCATGCCATTCCATGCCATTCAATGCCGTGCCATGCCGTGCCATGCCGTGCCATGCCGTGCCATGCCGTGCCATGCCGTGCCATGCCGTGCCATGCCGTGCCATGCCGTGCCATGCCGTGCCATGCCGTGCCATGCCGTGCCATGCCGGTGCCATGCCGTGCCATGCCGGTGCCATGCCGTGCCATGCCGGTGCCATGCCGTGCCATGCCGTGCCATGCCGTGCCATGCCGGTGCCATGCCGTGCCATGCCGGTGCCATGCCGTGCCATGCCGGTGCCATGCCGTGCCATGCCGGTGCCATGCCGTGCCATGCCGGTGCCATGCCGTGCCATGCCGTGCCATGCCGGTGCCATGCCGTGCCATGCCGGTGCCATGCCGTGCCATGCCGGTGCCATGCCGTGCCATGCCGGTGCCATGCCGTGCCATGCCGGTGCCATGCCGTGCCATGCCGGTGCCATGCCATTCCATGCCATTCCATGCCATTCCATGCCGTGCCATGCCGTGCCATGCCGTGCCATGCCGTGCCATGCCGGTGCCATGCCGTGCCATGCCGGTGCCATGCCGTGCCATGCCGGTGCCATGCCGTGCCATGCCGGTGCCATGCCGGTGCCATGCCGTGCCATGCCGTGCCATGCCGGTGCCATGCCGTGCCATGCCGTGCCATGCCGTGCCATGCCGTGCCATGCCGGTGCCATGCCGTGCCATGCCGTGCCATGCCATTCCATGCCATTCCATGCCATTCCATGCCATTCCATGCCATTCCATGCCATTCCATGCCATTCAATGCCGTGCCATGCCGTGCCATGCCGTGCCATGCCGTGCCATGCCGGTGCCATGCCGTGCCATGCCGGTGCCATGCCGTGCCATGCCGGTGCCATGCCGTGCCATGCCGTGCCATGCCGGTGCCATGCCGTGCCATGCCGGTGCCATGCCGTGCCATGCCGGTGCCATGCCGTGCCATGCCGGTGCCATGCCGTGCCATGCCGGTGCCATGCCGTGCCATGCCGGTGCCATGCCGTGCCATGCCGGTGCCATGCCGTGCCATGCCGGTGCCATGCCGGTGCCATGCCGGTGCCATGCCGTGCCATGCCGTGCCATGCCGGTGCCATGCCGTGCCATGCCGGTGCCATGCGGTGCCATGCCGGTGCCATGCGGTGCCATGCCGTGCCATGCCATTCCATGCCGTGCCATGCGGTGCCATGCCATTCCATGCGTTGCCATGCCATTCCATGCGTTGCCATGCGGTGCCATGCCATTCCATACGGTGCCATGCCATTCCATACGGTGCCATGCCATTCCATGCGGTGCCATGCCATTCCATGCGGTGCCATGCCATTCCATGCCATTCCATGCCATTCCATGCCATTCCATGCCATTCCATGCCATTCCATGCCATTCCATGCCATTCTATGCCATTCCATGCCATTCCATGCCATTCCATGCCATTCCATGCCATTCCATGCCATTCAATGCCGTGCCATGCCGGTGCCATGCCGTGCCATGCCGGTGCCATGCCGTGCCATGCCGGTGCCATGCCATGCCATGCCGGTGCCATGCCGTGCCATGCCGGTGCCATGCCGTGCCATGCCGGTGCCATGCCGTGCCATGCCGGTGCCATGCCGTGCCATGCCGGTGCCATGCCGTGCCATGCCGGTGCCATGCCGTGCCATGCCGGTGCCATGCCGTGCCATGCCCTGCCATGCCGGTGCCATGCCGTGCCATGCCCTGCCATGCCGTGCCATGCCGTGCCATGCCGTGCCATGCCGTGCCATGCCGTGCCATGCGGTGCCATGCCATTCCATGCCATTCCATGCCATTCCATGCCATTCCATGCCATTCCATGCCATTCCATGCCATTCCATGCCATTCCATGTCATTCCATGCCATGCCGGTACCATGCCGTGCCATGCCGGTACCATGCCGTGCCATGCCGCTGCCATGCCGTGCCATGCCGGTGCCATGCCGTGCCATGCCGGTGCCATGCCGTGCCATGCCGGTGCCATGCCGTGCCATGCCGTGCCATGCGGTGCCATGCGGTGCCATGCCGTGCCATGCGGTGCCATGCCATTCCATGCCATTCCATGCCATTCCATGCCATTCCATGCCATTCCATGCCATTCCATGCCATTCCATGCCATTCCATGCCATTCCATGCCATTCCATGCCATTCCATGCCATTCCATGCCATTCCATGCCATTCCATGCCATTCCATGCCATTCCATGCCATTCCATGCCATTCCATGCCATTCCATGCCATTCCATGCCATTCCATGCCATTCCATGCCATTCCATGCCATTCCATGCCATTCCATGCCATTCCATGCCATTCCATGCCATTCCATGCCATTCCATGCCATTCCATGCCATTCCATGCCATTCCATGCCATTCCATGCCATTCCATGCCATTCCATGCCATTCCATGCCATTCCATGCCGTGCCATGCCATTCCATGCCGTGCCATGCCGGTGCCATACCGTGCCATGCCGGTGCCATGCCGTGCCATGCCGGTGCCATGCCGTGCCATGCCGGTGCCATGCCGTGCCATGCCGGTGCCATGCCGTGCCATGCCGGTGCCATGCCGTGCCATGCCGGTGCCATGCCGTGCCATGCCCGTGCCATGCCGTGCCATGCCGGTGCCATGCCGTGCCATGCCGGTGTCATGCCGTGCCATGCCGTGCCATGCCGGTGCCATGCCGTGCCATGCCGGTGCCATGCCGTGCCATGCCGTGCCATGCCGTGCCATGCGGTGCCATGCCATTCCATGCCATTCCATGTCATTCCATGCCATTCCATGTCATTCCATGCCATTCCATGTCATTCCATGCCATTCCATGTCATTCCATGCCATTCCATGTCATTCCATGCCATTCCATGTCATTCCATGCCATTCCATGCCATTCCATGCCATTCCATGCCATTCCATGCCATTCCATGCCATTCCATGCCATTCCATGCCATTCCATGCCATTCCATGCCATTCCATGCCATTCCATGCCATTCCATGCCATTCCATGCCATTCCATGCCATTCCATGCCATTCCATGCCATTCCATGCCATTCCATGCCATTCCATGCCATTCCATGCCATTCCATGCCATTCCATGCCATTCCATGCCATTCCATGCCATTCCATGCCATTCCATGCCATTCCATGCCATTCCATGCCATTCCATGCCATTCCATGCCATTCCATGCCATTCCATGCCATTCCATGCCATTCCATGCCATTCCATGCCATTCCATGCCATTCCATGCCGTGCCATGCCATTCCATGCCGTGCCATGCCGGTGCCATGCCGTGCCATGCCGATGCCATGCCGTGCCATGCCGATGCCATGCCGTGCCATGCCGGTGCCATGCCGTGCCATGCCGGTGCCATGCCGTGCCATGCCGGTGCCATGCCGTGCCATGCCGGTGCCATGCCGTGCCATGCCGGTGCCATGCCGTGCCATGCCGGTGCCATGCCGTGCCATGCCGGTGGCATGCCGTGCCATGCCGGTGCCATGCCGTGCCATGCCGGTGCCATGCCGGTGCCATGCCGTGCCATGCCGGTGCCATGCCGTGCCATGCCGGTGCCATGCCGTGCCATGCCGGTGCCATGCCGTGCCATGCCGGTGCCATGCCGTGCCATGCCGGTGCCATGCCGTGCCATGCCGGTGCCATGCCGTGCCATGCCGGTGCCATGCCGTGCCATGCCGGTGCCATGCCGTGCCATGCCGGTGCCATGCCGTGCCATGCCGTGCCATGCCGATGCCATGCCGTGCCATGCCGGTGCCATGCCGTGCCATGCCGGTGCCATGCCGTGCCATGCCGGTGCCATGCCGTGCCATGCCGGTGCCATGCCGTGCCATGCCGGTGCCATGCCGTGCCATGCCGGTGCCATGCCGTGCCATGCCGGTGCCATGCCGTGCCATGCCGGTGCCATGCCGTGCCATGCCGGTGCCATGCCGTGCCATGCCGGTGCCATGCCGTGCCATGCCGGTGCCATGCCGTGCCATGCCGGTGCCATGCCGTGCCATGCCGGTGCCATGCCGTGCCATGCCGGTGCCATGCCGTGCCATGCCGGTGCCATGCCGTGCCATGCCGGTGCCATGCCGGTGCCATGCCGTGCCATGCCGTGCCATGCCGTGCCATGCCGGTGCCATGCCGTGCCATGCCGGTGCCATGCCATTCCATGCCGTGCCATGCGGTGCCATGCCATTCCATGCGGTGCCATGCCATTCCATGCCGTGCCATGCGGTGCCATGCCATTCCATGCGGTGCCATGCCATTCCATGCGGTGCCATGCCATTCCATGCCATTCCATGCCATTCCATGCCATTCCATGCCATTCCATGCCATTCCATGCCATTCCATGCCATTCAATGCCGTGCCATGCCGGTGCCATGCCGGTGCCATGCCGGTGCCATGCCGGTGCCATGCCGTGCCATGCCGGTGCCATGCCGTGCCATGCCGGTGCCATGCCGTGCCATGCCGGTGCCATGCCGTGCCATGCCGGTGCCATGCCGTGCCATGCCGGTGCCATGCCGTGCCATTCAATGCCGTGCCATGCCGGTGCCATGCCGTGCCATGCCGGTGCCATGCCGGTGCCATGCCGGTGCCATGCCGGTGCCATGCCGTGCCATGCCGGTGCCATGCCGTGCCATGCCGGTGCCATGCCGTGCCATGCCGGTGCCATGCCGTGCCATGCCGGTGCCATGCCGTGCCATGCCGGTGCCATGCCGTGCCATGCCGGTGCCATGCCGTGCCATGCCGGTGCCATGCCGTGCCATGCCGGTGCCATGCCGTGCCATGCCGGTGCCATGCCGGTGCCATGCCGTGCCATGCCATTCCATGCCATTCCATGCCATTCCATGCCATTCCATGCCATTCCATGCCATTCCATGCCATTCCATGCCGTGCCATGCCGGTGCCATGCCGTGCCATGCCGGTGCCATGCCGTGCCATGCCGGTGCCATGCCGTGCCATGCCGGTGCCATGCCGGTGCCATGCCGTGCCATGCCGTGCCATGCCGGTGCCATGCGGTGCCATGCCGTGCCATGCCGGTGCCATGCCATTCCATGCCGTGCCATGCGGTGCCATGCCATTCCATGCGGTGCCATGCCATTCCATGACGTGCCATGCGGTGCCATGCCGTGCCATGCGGTGCCATGCCATTCCATGCGGTGCCATGCCATTCCATGCGGTGCCATGCCATTCCATGCGGTGCCATGCCATTCCATGCCATTCCATGCCATTCCATGCCATTCCATGCCATTCCATGCCATTCCATGCCATTCCATGCCATTCAATGCCGTGCCATGCCGGTGCCATGCCGTGCCATGCCGTGCCATGCCGGTGCCATGCCGTGCCATGCCGGTGCCATGCCATTCCATGCCATTCCATGCCATTCCATGCCATTCCATGCCATTCCATGCCATTCCATGCCATTCCATGCCATTCCATGCCATTCCATGCCATTCCATGCCATTCCATGCCATTCCATGCCATTCCATGCCATTCCATGCCATTCCATGCCATTCCATGCCATTCCATGCCATTCCATGCCATTCCATGCCATTCAATGCCATTCAATGCCGTGCCATGCCGTGCCATGCCGTGCCATGCCGTGCCATGCCGTGCCATGCCGTGCCATGCCGTGCCATGCCGTGCCATGCCGTGCCATGCCGTGCCATGCCGTGCCATGCCGTGCCATGCCGTGCCATGCCGTGCCATGCCGTGCCATGCCGTGCCATGCCGTGCCATGCCGGTGCCATGCCGTGCCATGCCGGTGCCATGCCGTGCCATGCCGGTGCCATGCCGTGCCATGCCGGTGCCATGCCGTGCCATGCCGGTGCCATGCCGTGCCATGCCGGTGCCATGCCGTGCCATGCCGTGCCATGCCGGTGCCATGCCGGTGCCATGCCGGTGCCATGCCGTGCCATGCCGGTGCCATGCCGTGCCATGCCGGTGCCATGCCGTGCCATGCCGGTGCCATGCCGGTGCCATGCCGGTGCCATGCCGTGCCATGCCGGTGCCATGCCGTGCCATGCCGGTGCCATGCCGTGCCATGCCGGTGCCATGCCGTGCCATGCCGGTGCCATGCCGTGCCATGCCGGTGCCATGCCGTGCCATGCCGTGCCATGCCGGTGCCATGCCGTGCCATTCCATGCCATTCCATGCCATTCCATGCCATTCCATGCCATTCCATGCCATTCCATGCCATTCCATGCCATTCCATGCCATTCCATGCCATTCCATGCCATTCCATGCCATTCCATGCCATTCCATGCCATTCCATGCCATTCCATGCCATTCCATGCCGTGCCATGCCGGTGCCATGCCGTGCCATGCCGGTGCCATGCCGTGCCATGCCGGTGCCATGCCGTGCCATGCCGGTGCCATGCCGGTGCCATGCCGTGCCATGCCGTGCCATGCCGGTGCCATGCGGTGCCATGCCGTGCCATGCCGGTGCCATGCGGTGCCATGCCGTGCCATGCCGGTGCCATGCCATTCCATGCCGTGCCATGCGGTGCCATGCCATTCCATGCCGTGCCATGCGGTGCCATGCCATTCCATGCGGTGCCATGCCATTCCATGCGGTGCCATGCCATTCCATGCGGTGCCATGCCATTCCATGCCATTCCATGCCATTCCATGCCATTCCATGCCATTCCATGCCATTCCATGCCATTCCATGCCATTCCATGCCATTCCATGCCATTCCATGCCATTCCATGCCATTCCATGCCATTCAATGCCGTGCCATGCCGTGCCATGCCGTTCCATGCCGGTGCCATGCCGTGCCATGCCGGTGCCATGCCGTGCCATACCGGTGCCATGCCGTGCCATGCCGGTGCCATGCCGTGCCATGCCGGTGCCATGCCGTGCCATGCCGGTGCCATGCCGTGCCATGCCGGTGCCATGCCGTGCCATGCCGGTGCCATGCCGTGCCATGCCGGTGCCATGCCGTGCCATGCCGGTGCCATGCCGTGCCATGCCGGTGCCATGCCGTGCCATGCCGGTGCCATGCCGTGCCATGCCGTGCCATGCCGGTGCCATGCCGTGCCATGCCGGTGCCATGCCGTGCCATGCCGGTGCCATGCCGTGCCATGCCGTGCCATGCCGTGCCATGCGGTGCCATGCCATTCCATGCCATTCCATGTCATTCCATGCCATTCCATGTCATTCCATGCCATTCCATGCCATTCCATGCCATTCCATACCATTCCATGCCATTCCATGCCATTCCATGCCATTCCATGCCATTCCATGCCATTCCATGCCATTCCATGCCATTCCATGCCATTCCATGCCATTCCATGCCATTCCATGCCATTCCATGCCATTCCATGCCATTCCATGCCATTCCATGCCATTCCATGCCATTCCATGCCATTCCATGCCATTCCATGCCATTCCATGCCATTCCATGCCATTCGATGCCATTCCATGCCATTCCATGCCATTCCATGCCATTCCATGCCATTCCATGCCATTCCATGCCATTCCATGCCATTCCATGCCATTCCATGCCATTCCATGCCATTCCATGCCGTTCCATGCCATTCCATGCCGTGCCATGCCATTCCATGCCGTGCCATGCCGGTGCCATACCGTGCCATGCCGGTGCCATGCCGTGCCATGCCGGTGCCATGCCGTGCCATGCCGGTGCCATGCCGTGCCATGCCGGTGCCATGCCGTGCCATGCCGGTGCCATGCCGTGCCATGCCGGTGCCATGCCGTGCCATGCCGGTGCCATGCCGTGCCATGCCGGTGCCATGCCGTGCCATGTCGGTGCCATGCCGTGCCATGCCGGTGCCATGCCGTGCCATGCCGGTGCCATGCCGTGCCATGCCGGTGCCATGCCGTGCCATGCCGGTGCCATGCCGTGCCATGCCGGTGCCATGCCGTGCCATGCCGGTGCCATGCCGTGCCATGCCGGTGCCATGCCGTGCCATGCCGGTGCCATGCCGTGCCATGCCGGTGCCATGCCGTGCCATGCCGGTGCCATGCCGTGCCATGCCGGTGCCATGCCGTGCCATGCCGGTGCCATGCCGTGCCATGCCGGTGCCATGCCGTGCCATGCCGGTGCCATGCCGTGCCATGCCGGTGCCATGCCGTGCCATGCCGTGCCATGCCGTGCCATGCCGGTGCCATGCCATTCCATGCCGTGCCATGCGGTGCCATGCCATTCCATGCGGTGCCATGCCATTCCATGCCGTGCCATGCGGTGCCATGCCATTCCATACGGTGCCATGCCATTCCATGCGGTGCCATGCCATTCCATGCCATTCCATGCCATTCCATGCCATTCCATGCCATTCCATGCCATTCCATGCCATTCCATGCCATTCCATGCCATTCCATGCCATTCCCTGCCATTCCATGCCATTCCATGCCATTCCATGCCATTCCATGCCATTCCATGCCATTCCATGCCATTCCATGCCATTCCATGCCATTCCATGCCATTCCATGCCATTCAATGCCGTGCCATGCCGTGCCATGCCGGTGCCATGCCGTGCCATGCCGGTGCCATGCCGTGCCATGCCGGTGCCATGCCGTGCCATGCCGGTGCCATGCCGTGCCATGCCGGTGCCATGCCGTGCCATGCCGGTGCCATGCCATTCCATGTCATTCCATGCCATTCCATGCCATTCCATGCCATTCCATGCCATTCCATGCCATTCCATGCCATTCCATGCCATTCCATGCCATTCCATGCCATTCCATGCCATTCCATGCCATTCCATGCCGTGCCATGCCGGTGCCATGCCGTGCCATGCCGGTGCCATGCCGTGCCATGCCGTGCCATGCCGGTGCCATGCCGTGCCATGCCGGTGCCATGCCGTGCCATGCCGGTGCCATGCCGTGGCATGCCGGTGCCATGCCGTGGCATGCCGGTGCCATGCCGTGGCATGCCGGTGCCATGCCGTGGCATGCCGGTGCCATGCCGTGGCCATGCCGTGGCATGCCGGTGCCATGCCGTGGCATGCCGGTGCCATGCCGTGGCATGCCGGTGCCATGCCGTGGCATGCCGGTGCCATGCCGTGCCATGCCGGTGCCATGCCGGTGCCATGCCGTGCCATGCCGGTGCCATGCCGTGCCATGCCGGTGCCATGCCGTGCCATGCCGGTGCCATGCCGTGCCATGCCGGTGCCATGCCGTGCCATGCCGTGCCATGCCGGTGCCATGCCGGTGCCATGCCGTGCCATGCCGGTGCCATGCCGGTGCCATGCCGTGCCATGCCGTGCCATGCCGGGCCATGCCATTCCATGCCATTCCATGCCAGTCCATGCCAGTCCATGCCATTCCATGCCATTCCATGCCACTCAATGCGGTGCCATGCCGTGCCATGCCGTGCCATGCCGTGCCATTCAATGCCATTCCATGCCATTCAATGCCATTCAATGCCGTGCCATGCCGTGCCATGCCGGTGCCATGCCGTGCCATGCCGGTGCCATGCCGTGCCATGCCGGTGCCATGCCGTGCCATGCCGGTGCCATGCCGTGCCATGCCGGTGCCATGCCGTGCCATGCCGTGCCATGCGGTGCCATGCCGTGCCATGCCGTGCCATGCCGGTGCCATGCCGTGCCATGCCGGTGCCATGCCGTGCCATGCCGGTGCCATGCCGTGCTATGCCGTGCCATGCCGGTGCCATGCCGTGCCATGCCGGTGCCATGCCGTGCCATGCCGGTGCCATGCCGTGCCATGCCGGTGCCATGCCGTGCCATGCCGGTGCCATGCCGTGCCATGCCGGTGCCATGCCGTGCCATGCCGGTGCCATGCCGTGCCATGCCGGTGCCATGCCGTGCCATGCCGGTGCCATGCCGTGCCATGCCGGTGCCATGCCGTGCCATGCCGGTGCCATGCCGTGCCATGCCGGTGCCATGCCGTGCCATGCCGGTGCCATGCCGTGCCATGCCGGTGCCATGCCGTGCCATGCCGTGCCATGCCGGTGCCATGCCGTGCCATGCCGTGCCATGCCGTGCCATGCCGTGCCATGCCGTGCCATGCCATTCCATGCCATTCCATGCCATTCCATGCCATTCCATGCCATTCCATGCCATTCCATGCCATTCCATGCCATTCCATGCCATTCCATGCCGGTGCCATGCCGTGCCATGCCGGTGCCATGCCGTGCCATGCCGTGCCATGCCGTGCCATGCCGTGCCATGCCGTGCCATGCCGTGCCATGCCGTGCCATGCCGTGCCATGCCGTGCCATGCCGTGCCATGCCGTGCCATGCCGTGCCATGCCGGTGCCATGCCGGTGCCATGCCGTGCCATGCCGGTGCCATGCCGTGCCATGCCGGTGCCATGCCGTGCCATGCCGGTGCCATGCCGTGCCATGCCGGTGCCATGCCGTGCCATGCCGGTGCCATGCCGTGCCATGCCGGTGCCATGCCGTGCCATGCCGGTGCCATGCCGGTGCCATGCCGTGCCATGCCGTGCCATGCCGGTGCCATGCCGTGCCATGCCGGTGCCATGCGGTGCCATGCCGGTGCCATGCGGTGCCATGCCGTGCCATGCCGTGCCATGCCGGTGCCATGCCATTCCATGCCGTGCCATGCGGTGCCATGCCATTCCATGCGTTGCCATGCCATTCCATGCCGTGCCATGCGGTGCCATGCCATTCCATACGGTGCCATGCCATTCCATGCGGTGCCATGCCATTCCATGCGGTGCCATGCCATTCCATGCCATTCCATGCCATTCCATGCCATTCCATGCCATTCCATGCCATTCCATGCCATTCCATGCCATTCCATGCCATTCCATGCCATTCCATGCCATTCCATGCCATTCCATGCCATTCAATGCCGTGCCATGCCGGTGCCATGCCGTGCCATGCCGGTGCCATGCCGTGCCATGCCGGTGCCATGCCGTGCCATGCCGGTGCCATGCCGTGCCATGCCGGTGCCATGCCATGCCATGCCGGTGCCATGCCGTGCCATGCCGGTGCCATGCCGTGCCATGCCGGTGCCATGCCGTGCCATGCCGTGCCATGCCGTGCCATGCCGGGCCATGCCATTCCATGCCATTCCATGCCAGTCCATGCCAGTCCATGCCATTCCATGCCATTCCATGCCACTCAATGCGGTGCCATGCCGTGCCATGCCGTGCCATGCCGTGCCATTCAATGCCATTCCATGCCATTCAATGCCATTCAATGCCGTGCCATGCCGTGCCATGCCGGTGCCATGCCGTGCCATGCCGGTGCCATGCCGTGCCATGCCGGTGCCATGCCGTGCCATGCCGGTGCCATGCCGTGCCATGCCGGTGCCATGCCGTGCCATGCCGGTGCCATGCCGTGCCATGCCGGTGCCATGCCGTGCCATGCCGGTGCCATGCCGTGCCATGCCGGTGCCATGCCGGTGCCATGCCGTGCCATGCCGGTGCCATCCCGTGCCATGCCGGTGCCATGCCGTGCCATGCCGGTGCCATGCCGTGCCATGCCGGTGCCATGCCGTGCCATGCCGGTGCCATGCCGTGCCATGCGGTGCCATGCCATTCCATGCCATTCCATGCCATTCCATGCCATTCCATGCCATTCCATGTCATTCCATGCCATTCCATGCCATTCCATGCCATTCCATGCCATTCCATGCCATTCAATGCCGTGCCATGCCGTGCCATGCCGGTGCCATGCCGTGCCATGCCGGTGCCATGCCGTGCCATGCGGTGCCATGCCATTCCATGCCATTCCATGCCATTCCATACCATTCCATGCCATTCCATACCATTCCATGCCATTCCATGCCATTCCATGCCATTCCATGCCATTCCATGCCATTCCATGCCATTCCATGCCATTCCATGCCATTCCATGCCATTCCATGCCATTCCATGCCATTCCATGCCATTCCATGCCATTCCATGCCATTCCATGCCATTCCATGCCATTCCATGCCATTCCATGCCATTCCATGCCATTCCATGCCATTCCATGCCATTCCATGCCATTCCATGCCATTCCATGCCGTGCCATGCCGGTGCCATGCCGTGCCATGCCGGTGGCATGCCGTGCCATGCCGGTGCCATGCCGTGCCATGCCGGTGCCATGCCGTGCCATGCCGGTGCCATGCCGTGCCATGCCGGTGCCATGCCATTCCATGCCGTGCCATGCCATTCCATGCCGTGCCATGCCGGTGCCATGCCGTGCCATGCCGGTGCCATGCCGTGCCATGCCGGTGCCATGCCGTGCCATGCCGGTGCCATGCCGTGCCATGCCGGTGCCATGCCGTGCCATGCCGGTGCCATGCCGTGCCATGCCGGTGCCATGCCGTGCCATGCCGGTGCCATGCCGTGCCATGCCGGTGCCATGCCGTGCCATGCCGGTGCCATGCCGTGCCATGCCGGTGCCATGCCGTGCCATGCCGGTGCCATGCCGTGCCATGCCGGTGCCATGCCGTGCCATGCCGGTGCCATGCCGTGCCATGCCGGTGCCATGCCGTGCCATGCCGGTGCCATGCCGTGCCATGCCGTGCCATGCCGATGCCATGCCGTGCCATGCCGGTGCCATGCCGTGCCATGCCGGTGCCATGCCGTGCCATGCCGGTGCCATGCCGTGCCATGCCGGTGCCATGCCGTGCCATGCCGGTGCCATGCCGTGCCATGCCGGTGCCATGCCGGTGCCATGCCGTGCCATGCCGGTGCCATGCCGTGCCATGCCGGTGCCATGCCGTGCCATGCCGGTGCCATGCCGGTGCCATGCCGTGCCATGCCGTGCCATGCCGTGCCATGCCGGTGCCATGCCGTGCCATGCCGGTGCCATGCCATTCCATGCCGTGCCATGCGGTGCCATGCCATTCCATGCGGTGCCATGCCATTCCATGCCGTGCCATGCGGTGCCATGCCATTCCATGCGGTGCCATGCCATTCCATGCGGTGCCATGCCATTCCATGCCATTCCATGCCATTCCATGCCATTCCATGCCATTCCATGCCATTCCATGCCATTCCATGCCATTCCATGCCATTCAATGCCGTGCCATGCCGGTGCCATGCCGTGCCATGCCGGTGCCATGCCGGTGCCATGCCGGTGCCATGCCGGTGCCATGCCGTGCCATGCCGGTGCCATGCCGTGCCATGCCGGTGCCATGCCGTGCCATGCCGGTGCCATGCCGTGCCATGCCGGTGCCATGCCGTGCCATGCCGGTGCCATGCCGTGCCATGCCGGTGCCATGCCGTGCCATGCCGGTGCCATGCCGTGCCATGCCGGTGCCATGCCGTGCCATGCCGGTGCCATGCCGTGCCATGCCGGTGCCATGCCGTGCCATGCCGGTGCCATGCCGTGCCATGCCGGTGCCATGCCGTGCCATGCCGGTGCCATGCCGTGCCATGCCGGTGCCATGCCATTCCATGCCATTCCATGCCATTCCATGCCATTCCATGCCATTCCATGCCGTGCCATGCCGTGCCATGCCGTGCCATGCCGTGCCATGCCGGTGCCATGCCGTGCCATGCCGGTGCCATGCCGTGCCATGCCGGTGCCATGCCGTGCCATGCCGGTGCCATGCCGTGCCATGCCGGTGCCATGCCGTGCCATGCCGGTGCCATGCCGGTGCCATGCCGTGCCATGCCGGTGCCATGCCGTGCCATGCCGTGCCATGCCGTGCCATGCCGTGCCATGCCGGTGCCATGCCGTGCCATGCCGTGCCATGCCATTCCATGCCATTCCATGCCATTCCATGCCATTCCATGCCATTCCATGCCATTCCATGCCATTCCATGCCATTCAATGCCGGTGCCATGCCGTGCCATGCCGGTGCCATGCCGTGCCATGCCGGTGCCATGCCGTGCCATGCCGTGCCATGCCGGTGCCATGCCGTGCCATGCCGGTGCCATGCCGTGCCATGCCGGTGCCATGCCGTGCCATGCCGGTGCCATGCCGTGCCATGCCGGTGCCATGCCGTGCCATGCCGGTGCCATGCCGTGCCATGCCGGTGCCATGCCGTGCCATGCCGGTGCCATGCCGGTGCCATGCCGGTGCCATGCCGGTGCCATGCCGTGCCATGCCGGTGCCATGCGGTGCCATGCCGTGCCATGCCGTGCCATGCCGGTGCCATGCCATTCCATGCCGTGCCATGCGGTGCCATGCCATTCCATGCGTTGCCATGCCATTCCATGCCGTGCCATGCGGTGCCATGCCATTCCATACGGTGCCATGCCATTCCATGCGGTGCCATGCCATTCCATGCGGTGCCATGCCATTCCATGCGGTGCCATGCCATTCCATGCCATTCCATGCCATTCCATGCCATTCCATGCGGTGCCATGCCATTCCATGCCATTCCATGCCATTCCATGCCATTCCATGCCATTCCATGCCATTCCATGCCATTCCATGCCATTCCATGCCATTCCATGCCATTCCATGCCATTCCATGCCATTCCATGCCATTCAATGCCGTGCCATGCCGGTGCCATGCCGTGCCATGCCGGTGCCATGCCGTGCCATGCCGGTGCCATGCCATGCCATGCCGGTGCCATGCCGTGCCATGCCGGTGCCATGCCGTGCCATGCCGGTGCCATGCCGTGCCATGCCGGTGCCATGCCGTGCCATGCCGGTGCCATGCCGTGCCATGCCGGTGCCATGCCGTGCCATGCCGGTGCCATGCCGTGCCATGCCGTGCCATGCCGTGCCATGCCGTGCCATGCCGTGCCATGCCGTGCCATGCCGTGCCATGCCGTGCCATGCGGTGCCATGCCATTCCATGCCATTCCATGCCATTCCATGTCATTCCATGCCATTCCATGCCATTCCATGCCATTCCATGCCATTCCATGCCATTCCATGTCATTCCATGCCATTCCATGTCATTCCATGCCATGCCGGTACCATGCCGTGCCATGCCGGTGCCATGCCGTGCCATGCCGGTGCCATGCCGTGCCATGCCGGTGCCATGCCGTGCCATGCCGGTGCCATGCCGTGCCATGCCGGTGCCATGCCGTGCCATGCCGTGCCATGCGGTGCCATGCCGTGCCATGCGGTGCCATGCCGTGCCATGCGGTGCCATGCCATTCCATGCCATTCCATGCCATTCCATGCCATTCCATGCCATTCCATGCCATTCCATGCCATTCCATGCCATTCCATGCCATTCCATGCCATTCCATGCCATTCCATGCCATTCCATGCCATTCCATGCCATTCCATGCCATTCCATGCCATTCCATGCCATTCCATGCCATTCCATGCCATTCCATGCCATTCCATGCCATTCCATGCCATTCCATGCCATTCCATGCCATTCCATGCCATTCCATGCCATTCCATGCCATTCCATGCCATTCCATGCCATTCCATGCCATTCCATGCCATTCCATGCCATTCCATGCCATTCCATGCCATTCCATGCCATTCCATGCCATTCCATGCCATTCCATGCCATTCCATGCCATTCCATGCCATTCCATGCCATTCCATGCCATTCCATGCCATTCCATGCCATTCCATGCCATTCCATGCCATTCCATGCCATTCCATGCCATTCCATGCCATTCCATGCCATTCCATGCCATTCCATGCCATTCCATGCCGTGCCATGCCATTCCATGCCGTGCCATGCCGGTGCCATGCCGTGCCATGCCGGTGCCATGCCGTGCCATGCCGGTGCCATGCCGTGCCATGCCGGTGCCATGCGGTGCCATGCGGTGCCATGCCATTCCATGCGTTGCCATGCCATTCCATGCCGTGCCATGCGGTGCCATGCCATTCCATGCGGTGCCATGCCATTCCATGCGGTGCCATGCCATTCCATTCGGTGCCATGCCATTCCATGCGGTGCCATGCCATTCCATGCCATTCCATGCCATTCCATGCCATTCCATGCCATTCCATGCCATTCCATGCCATTCCATGCCATTCCATGCCATTCCATGCCATTCCATGCCATTCAATGCCGTGCTATGCCGTGCCATGCCGTGCTATGCCGTGCCATGCCGGTGCCATGCCGTGCCATGCCGGTGCCATGCCGTGCCATGCCGGTGCCATGCCGTGCCATGCCGGTGCCATGCCGTGCCATGCCGGTGCCATGCCGTGCCATGCCGGTGCCATGCCGTGCCATGCCGGTGCCATGCCGTGCCATGCCGGTGCCATGCCGTGCCATGCCGGTGCCATGCCGTGCCATGCCGGTGCCATGCCGTGCCATGCCGGTGCCATGCCGTGCCATGCCGGTGCCATGCCGTGCCATGCCGGTGCCATGCCGTGCCATGCCGGTGCCATGCGGTGCCATGCCGTGCCATGCCGGTGCCATGCGGTGCCATGCCATTCCATGCGTTGCCATGCCATTCCATGCCGTGCCATGCGGTGCCATGCCATTCCATGCGGTGCCATGCCATTCCATGCGGTGCCATGCCATTCCATGCGGTGCCATGCCATTCCATGCGGTGCCATGCCATTCCATGCCATTCCATGCCATTCCATGCCATTCCATGCCATTCCATGCCATTCCATGCCATTCCATGCCATTCCATGCCATTCCATGCCATTCCATGCCATTCAATGCCGTGCTATGCCGTGCCATGCCGGTGCCATGCCGTGCCATGCCGGTGCCATGCCGTGCCATGCCGGTGCCATGCCGTGCCATGCCGGTGCCATGCCGTGCCATGCCGGTGCCATGCCGTGCCATGCCGGTGCCATGCCGTGCCATGCCGGTGCCATGCCGTGCCATGCCGGTGCCATGCCGTGCCATGCCGGTGCCATGCCGTGCCATGCCGTGCCATGCCGTGCCATGCCGTGCCATGCGGTGCCATGCCATTCCATGCCATTCCATGTCATTCCATGCCATTCCATGTCATTCCATGCCATTCCATGTCATTCCATGCCATTCCATGCCGTGCCATGCCGGTGCCATGCCATGCCATGCCGGTGCCATGCCGTGCCATGCCGGTGCCATGCCGTGCCATGCCGGTGCCATGCCGTGCCATGCCGTGCCATGCGGTGCCATGCCATTCCATGCCATTCCATGCCATTCCATGTCATTCCATGCCATTCCATGCCATTCCATGCCATTCCATGCCATTCCATGCCATTCCATGCCATTCCATGTCATTCCATGCCATTCCATGTCATTCCATGCCATGCCGGTACCATGCCGTGCCATGCCGGTACCATGCCGTGCCATGCCGGTGCCATGCCGTGCCATGCCGGTGCCATGCCGTGCCATGCCGGTGCCATGCCGTGCCATGCCGGTGCCATGCCGTGCCATGCCGTGCCATGCGGTGCCATGCCGTGCCATGCGGTGCCATGCCATTCCATGCCATTCCATGCCATTCCATGCCATTCCATGCCATTCCATGCCATTCCATGCCATTCCATGCCATTCCATGCCATTCCATGCCATTCCATGCCATTCCATGCCATTCCATGCCATTCCATGCCATTCCATGCCATTCCATGCCATTCCATGCCATTCCATGCCATTCCATGCCATTCCATGCCATTCCATGCCATTCCATGCCATTCCATGCCATTCCATGCCATTCCATGCCATTCCATGCCATTCCATGCCATTCCATGCCATTCCATGCCATTCCATGCCATTCCATGCCATTCCATGCCATTCCATGCCATTCCATGCCATTCCATGCCATTCCATGCCATTCCATGCCATTCCATGCCATTCCATGCCATTCCATGCCATTCCATGCCATTCCATGCCATTCCATGCCATTCCATGCCATTCCATGCCATTCCATGCCATTCCATGCCATTCCATGCCATTCCATGCCATTCCATGCCATTCCATGCCATTCCATGCCATTCCATGCCATTCCATGCCATTCCATGCCATTCCATGCCATTCCATGCCATTCCATGCCATTCCATGCCATTCCATGCCATTCCATGCCATTCCATGCCATTCCATGCCATTCCATGCCATTCCATGCCATTCCATGCCATTCCATGCCATTCCATGCCATTCCATGCCATTCCATGCCATTCCATGCCATTCCATGCCATTCCATGCCGTGCCATGCCATTCCATGCCGTGCCATGCCGGTGCCATACCGTGCCATGCCGGTGCCATGCCGTGCCATGCCGGTGCCATGCCGTGCCATGCCGGTGCCATGCCGTGCCATGCCGGTGCCATGCCGTGCCATGCCGGTGCCATGCCGTGCCATGCCGGTGCCATGCGGTGCCATGCCGGTGCCATGCGGTGCCATGCCGGTGCCATGCCATTCCATGCCATTCCATGCCATTCCATGCCATTCCATGCCGTGCCATGCCGTGCCATGCCGTGCCATGCCGTGCCATGCCGGTGCCATGCCGTGCCATGCCGGTGCCATGCCGTGCCATGCCGGTGCCATGCCGTGCCATGCCGTGCCATGCCGGTGCCATGCCGTGCCATGCCGGTGCCATGCCGTGCCATGCCGTGCCATGCCGTGCCATGCCGTGCCATGCCGTGCCATGCCGTGCCATGCCGGTGCCATGCCGTGCCATGCCGTGCCATGCCATTCCATGCCATTCCATGCCATTCCATGCCATTCCATGCCATTCCATGCCATTCCATGCCATTCCATGCCATTCCATGCCATTCCATGCCATTCAATGCCGTGCCATGCCGTGCCATGCCGGTGCCATGCCGTGCCATGCCGGTGCCATGCCGTGCCATGCCGGTGCCATGCCGTGCCATGCCGTGCCATGCCGGTGCCATGCCGTGCCATGCCGGTGCCATGCCGTGCCATGCCGGTGCCATGCCGTGCCATGCCGGTGCCATGCCGTGCCATGCCGGTGCCATGCCGTGCCATGCCGGTGCCATGCCGTGCCATGCCGGTGCCATGCCGTGCCATGCCGGTGCCATGCCGTGCCATGCCGGTGCCATGCCGGTGCCATGCCGGTGCCATGCCGTGCCATGCCGTGCCATGCCGGTGCCATGCCGTGCCATGCCGGTGCCATGCGGTGCCATGCCGGTGCCATGCGGTGCCATGCCGTGCCATGCCGTGCCATGCCGGTGCCATGCCATTCCATGCCGTGCCATGCGGTGCCATGCCATTCCATGCGTTGCCATGCCATTCCATGCCGTGCCATGCGGTGCCATGCCATTCCATACGGTGCCATGCCATTCCATGCGGTGCCATGCCATTCCATGCGGTGCCATGCCATTCCATGCCATTCCATGCGGTGCCATGCCATTCCATGCCATTCCATGCCATTCCATGCCATTCCATGCCATTCCATGCCATTCCATGCCATTCCATGCCATTCCATGCCATTCCATGCCATTCAATGCCGTGCCATGCCGGTGCCATGCCGTGCCATGCCGGTGCCATGCCGTGCCATGCCGGTGCCATGCCGTGCCATGCCGGTGCCATGCCATGCCATGCCGGTGCCATGCCGTGCCATGCCGGTGCCATGCCGTGCCATGCCGGTGCCATGCCGTGCCATGCCGGTGCCATGCCGTGCCATGCCGGTGCCATGCCGTGCCATGCCGGTGCCATGCCGTGCCATGCCGGTGCCATGCCGTGCCATGCCGTGCCATGCCGTGCCATGCCGTGCCATGCCGTGCCATGCGGTGCCATGCCATTCCATGCCATTCCATGCCATTCCATGTCATTCCATGCCATTCCATGCCATTCCATGCCATTCCATGCCATTCCATGCCATTCCATGTCATTCCATGCCATTCCATGTCATTCCATGCCATTCCATGTCATTCCATGCCATGCCGGTACCATGCCGTGCCATGCCGGTACCATGCCGTGCCATGCCGGTACCATGCCGTGCCATGCCGGTGCCATGCCGTGCCATGCCGGTGCCATGCCGTGCCATGCCGGTGCCATGCCGTGCCATGCCGGTGCCATGCCGTGCCATGCCGGTGCCATGCCGTGCCATGCCGTGCCATGCGGTGCCATGCCGTGCCATGCGGTGCCATGCCATTCCATGCCATTCCATGCCATTCCATGCCATTCCATGCCATTCCATGCCATTCCATGCCATTCCATGCCATTCCATGCCATTCCATGCCATTCCATGCCATTCCATGCCATTCCATGCCATTCCATGTGTAACGGGATGGTCCAGCTCTGCATATAAGTAGACGACACGAATGATAGAAACATATGGGTGACTATAGCGCAGTGGTTAGCGCTCTTAATTAGTACCTGATCAACCTGGGTTCGAATCCCGGGGTCACCATATTTTCTATCATTCATCTTTGGACCATCCATCGCAACATCGATCACCACCAATCCTCCGAAGTTTCCGGCCGTTCCTTACACATGCCATTCCATGCCATTCCATGCCATTCCATGCCATTCCATGCCATTCCATGCCATTCCATGCCATTCCATGCCATTCCATGCCATTCCATGCCATTCCATGCCATTCCATGCCATTCCATGCCATTCCATGCCATTCCATGCCATTCCATGCCATTCCATGCCATTCCATGCCATTCCATGCCATTCCATGCCATTCCATGCCATTCCATGCCATTCCATGCCGTGCCATGCCGGTGCCATACCGTGCCATGCCGGTGCCATGCCGTGCCATGCCGGTGCCATGCCGTGCCATGCCGGTGCCATGCCGTGCCATGCCGGTGCCATGCCGTGCCATGCCGGTGCCATGCCGTGCCATGCCGGTGCCATGCCGTGCCATGCCGGTGCCATGCCGTGCCATGCCGGTGCCATGCGGTGCCATGCCGTGCCATGCCGGTGCCATGCGGTGCCATGCCATTCCATGCGTTGCCATGCCATTCCATGCCGTGCCATGCGGTGCCATGCCATTCCATGCGGTGCCATGCCATTCCATGCGGTGCCATGCCATTCCATGCGGTGCCATGCCATTCCATGCCATTCCATGGCATTCCATGCCATTCCATGCCATTCCATGCCATTCCATGCCATTCCATGCCATTCAATGCCGTGCTATGCCGTGCCATGCCGTGCTATGCCGTGCCATGCCGGTGCCATGCCGTGCCATGCCGGTGCCATGCCGTGCCATGCCGGTGCCATGCCGTGCCATGCCGGTGCCATGCCGTGCCATGCCGGTGCCATGCCGTGCCATGCCGGTGCCATGCCGTGCCATGCCGGTGCCATGCCGTGCCATGCCGGTGCCATGCCGTGCCATGCCGGTGCCATGCCGGTGCCATGCCGTGCCATGCCGGTGCCATGCCGTGCCATGCCGTGCCATGCCGGTGCCATGCCATTCCATGCCATTCCATGCCATTCCATGCCATTCCATGCCATTCCATGCCATTCCATGCCATTCCATGCCATTCCATGCCATTCCATGCCATTCCATGCCATTCCATGCCATTCCATGCCATTCCATGCCATTCCATGCCATTCCATGCCATTCCATGCCATTCCATGCCATTCCATGCCATTCCATGCCATTCCATGCCATTCCATGCCATTCCATGCCATTCCATGTCATTCCATGCCATTCCATGCCATTCCATGCCATTCCATGCCATTCCATGCCATTCCATGCCATTCCATGCCATTCCATGCCATTCCATGCCATTCCATGCCATTCCATGCCATTCCATGCCATTCCATGCCATTCCATGCCGTGCCATGCCGGTGCCATGCAGTGCCATGCCGGTGCCATGCCGTTCCATGCCGGTGCCATGCCGTGCCATGCCGGTGCCATGCCGTGCCATGCCGGTGCCATGCCGTGCCATGCCGGTGCCATGCCGTGCCATGCCGGTGCCATGCCGTGCCATGCCGGTGCCATGCCGTGCCATGCCGGTGCCATGCCGTGCCATGCCGGTGCCATGCCGTGCCATGCCGGTGCCATGCCGTGCCATGCCGGTGCCATGCCGTGCCATGCCGGTGCCATGCCGTGCCATGCCGGTGCCATGCCGTGCCATGCCGGTGCCATGCCGTGCCATGCCGGTGCCATGCCGGTGCCATGCCGTGCCATGCCGGTGCCATGCCGTGCCATGCCGGTGCCATGCCGTGCCATGCCGGTGCCATGCCGTGCCATGCCGGTGCCATGCCGTGCCATGCCGGTGCCATGCCGTGCCATGCCGGTGCCATGCCGTGCCATGCCGGTGCCATGCCGTTCCATGCCATTCCATGCCATTCCATGCCATTCCATGCCATTCCATGCCATTCCATGCCATTCCATGCCATTCAATGCCGTGCCATGCCGTGCCATGCCGTGCCATGCCGTGCCATGCCGGTGCCATGCCGTGCCATGCCGGTGCCATGCCGTGCCATGCCGGTGCCATGCCGTGCCATGCCGTGCCATGCCGGTGCCATGCCGTGCCATGCCGGTGCCATGCCGTGCCATGCCGGTGCCATGCCGTGCCATGCCGGTGCCATGCCGTGCCATGCCGGTGCCATGCCGGTGCCATGCCGGTGCCATGCCGTGCCATGCCGTGCCATGCCGGTGCCATGCCGTGCCATGCCGGTGCCATGCGGTGCCATGCCGGTGCCATGCGGTGCCATGCCGTGCCATGCCGTGCCATGCCGGTGCCATGCCATTCCATGCCGTGCCATGCGGTGCCATGCCGTTCCATGCGTTGCCATGCCATTCCATGCCGTGCCATGCGGTGCCATGCCATTCCATACGGTGCCATGCCATTCCATGCGGTGCCATGCCATTCCATGCGGTGCCATGCCATTCCATGCCATTCCATGCCATTCCATGCCATTCCATGCCATTCCATGCCATTCCATGCCATTCCATGCCATTCCATGCCATTCCATGCCATTCCATGCCATTCCATGCCATTCCATGCCATTCCATGCCATTCCATGCCATTCCATGCCATTCAATGCCGTGCCATGCCGGTGCCATGCCGTGCCATGCCGGTGCCATGCCGTGCCATGCCGGTGCCATGCCATGCCATGCCGGTGCCATGCCGTGCCATGCCGGTGCCATGCCGTGCCATGCCGGTGCCATGCCGTGCCATGCCGGTGCCATGCCGTGCCATGCCGGTGCCATGCCGTGCCATGCCGGTGCCATGCCGTGCCATGCCGGTGCCATGCCGTGCCATGCCGTGCCATGCCGTGCCATGCCGTGCCATGCCGTGCCATGCCGTGCCATGCGGTGCCATGCCATTCCATGCCATTCCATGCCATTCCATGCCATTCCATGTCATTCCATGCCATTCCATGCCATTCCATGCCATTCCATGCCATTCCATGCCATTCCATGTCATTCCATGCCATTCCATGTCATTCCATGCCATGCCGGTACCATGCCGTGCCATGCCGGTACCATGCCGTGCCATGCCGGTGCCATGCCGTGCCATGCCGGTGCCATGCCGTGCCATGCCGGTGCCATGCCGTGCCATGCCGGTGCCATGCCGTGCCATGCCGTGCCATGCGGTGCCATGCCATTCCATGCCATTCCATGCCATTCCATGCCATTCCATGCCATTCCATGCCATTCCATGCCATTCCATGCCATTCCATGCCATTCCATGCCATTCCATGCCATTCCATGCCATTCCATGCCATTCCATGCCATTCCATGCCATTCCATGCCATTCCATGCCATTCCATGCCATTCCATGCCATTCCATGCCATTCCATGCCATTCCATGCCATTCCATGCCATTCCATGCCATTCCATGCCATTCCATGCCATTCCATGCCGTTCCATGCCATTCCATGCCGTGCCATGCCATTCCATGCCGTGCCATGCCATTCCATGCCGTGCCATGCCGGTGCCATACCGTGCCATGCCGGTGCCATGCCGTGCCATGCCGGTGCCATGCCGTGCCATGCCGGTGCCATGCCGTGCCATGCCGGTGCCATGCCGTGCCATGCCGGTGCCATGCCGTGCCATGCCGGTGCCATGCCGTGCCATGCCGGTGCCATGCCGTGCCATGCCGTGCCATGCCGGTGCCATGCCGTGCCATGCCGTGCCATGCCGTGCCATGCCGGTGCCATGCCATTCCATGCCGTGCCATGCGGTGCCATGCCATTCCATGCGGTGCCATGCCGTGCCATGCGGTGCCATGCCATTCCATGCGGTGCCATGCCGTGCCATGCCATTCCATACGGTGCCATGCCATTCCATACGGTGCCATGCCATTCCATGCCATTCCATGCCATTCCATGCCATTCCATGCCATTCCATGCCATTCCATGCCATTCCATGCCATTCCATGCCATTCCATGCCATTCCATGCCATTCCATGCCATTCCATGCCATTCCATGCCATTCCATGCCATTCCATGCCATTCCATGCCATTCCATGCCATTCCATGCCATTCCATGCCATTCCATGCCATTCCATGCCATTCCATGCCATTCCATGCCATTCCATGCCATTCCATGCCATTCCATGCCATTCCATGCCATTCCATGCCATTCCATGCCATTCCATGCCATTCCATGCCATTCCATGCCATTCCATGCCATTCCATGCCATTCCATGCCATTCCATGCCATTCCATGCCATTCCATGCCATTCCATGCCATTCCATGCCATTCCATGCCATTCCATGCCATTCCATGCCGTGCCATGCCATTCCATGCCGTGCCATGCCGGTGCCATGCCGTGCCATGCCGGTGCCATGCCGTGCCATGCCGGTGCCATGCCGTGCCATGCCGGTGCCATGCCGTGCCATGCCGGTGCCATGCCGTGCCATGCCGGTGCCATGCCGTGCTATGCCGTGCCATGCCGGTGCCATGCTGTGCCATGCCGGTGCCATGCCGTGCCATGCCGTTGCCATGCCGTGCCATGCCGGTGCCATGCCGTGCCATGCCGGTGCCATGCCGTGCCATGCCGGTGCCATGCCGTGCCATGCCGGTGCCATGCCGTGCCATGCCGGTGCCATGCCGTGCCATGCCGGTGCCATGCCGTGCCATGCCGGTGCCATGCCGTGCCATGCCGGTGCCATGCCATTCCATGCCATTCCATGCCATTCCATGCCATTCCATGCCATTCCATGCCATTCCATGCCATTCCATGCCATTCCATGCCATTCCATGCCATTCCATGCCATTCCATGCCATTCCATGCCATTCCATGCCGTGCCATGCCATTCCATGCCGTGCCATGCCGGTGCCATGCCGTGCCATGCCGGTGCCATGCCGGTGCCATGCCGTGCCATGCCGGTGCCATGCCGGTGCCATGCCGTGCCATGCCGGTGCAATGCCGTGCCATGCCGGTGCCATGCCGTGCCATGCCGGTGCCATGCCGTGCCATGCCGGTGCCATGCCGTGCCATGCCGGTGCCATGCCGTGCCATGCCGGTGCCATGCCGTGCCATGCCGGTGCCATGCCGTGCCATGCCGGTGCCATGCCGTGCCATGCCGGTGCCATGCCGTGCCATGCCGGTGCCATGCCGTGCCATGCCGGTGCCATGCCGTGCCATGCCGGTGCCATGCCGTGCCATGCCGGTGCCATGCCGTGCCATGCCGGTGCCATGCCGTGCCATGCCGGTGCCATGCCGTGCCATGCCGGTGCCATGCCGTGCCATGCCGGTGCCATGCCGTGCCATGCCGTGCCATGCCGTGCCATGCCGGTGCCATGCCGTGCCATGCCGTGCCATGCCGGTGCCATGCCGTGCCATGCCGGTGCCATGCCGGTGCCATGCCGTGCCATGCCGGTGCAATGCCGTGCCATGCCGGTGACATGCCGTGCCATGCCGGTGCCATGCCGTGCCATGCCGGTGCCATGCCGTGCCATGCCGGTGCCATGCCGTGCCATGCCGGTGCCATGCCGTGGCATGCCGGTGCCATGCCGTGGCATGCCGGTGCCATGCCGTGGCATGCCGGTGCCATGCCGTGCCATGCCGGTGCCATGCCGTGCCATGCCGGTGCCATGCCGGTGCCATGCCGTGCCATGCCGGTGCCATGCCGTGCCATGCCGTGCCATGCCGGTGCCATGCCATTCCATGCCATTCCATGCCATTCCATGCCATTCCATGCCATTCCATGCCATTCCATGCCATTCCATGCCATTCCATGCCATTCCATGCCATTCCATGCCATTCCATGCCATTCCATGCCATTCCATGCCATTCCATGCCATTCAATGCCATTCCATGCCATTCCATGCCATTCCATGCCATTCCATGCCATTCCATGCCATTCCATGTCATTCCATGCCATTCCATGCCATTCCATGCCATTCCATGCCATTCCATGCCATTCCATGCCATTCCATGCCATTCCATGCCGTGCCATGCCGGTGCCATGCCGTGCCATGCCGGTGCCATGCCGTGCCATGCCGTGCCATGCCGGTGCCATGCCGTGGCATGCCGGTGCCATGCCGTGGCATGCCGGTGCCATGCCGTGGCATGCCGGTGCCATGCCGTGGCATGCCGGTGCCATGCCGTGGCATGCCGGTGCCATGCCGTGGCATGCCGGTGCCATGCCGTGGCATGCCGGTGCCATGCCGTGCCATGCCGTGCCATGCCGGTGCCATGCCGTGCCATGCCGGTGCCATGCCGTGCCATGCCGGTGCCATGCCGTGCCATGCCGGTGCCATGCCGTGCCATGCCGGTGCCATGCCGTGCCATGCCGGTGCCATGCCGTGCCATGCCGTGCCATGCCGGTGCCATGCGGTGCCATGCCGTGCCATGCCGGTGCCATGCCGTGCCATGCCGGTGCCATGCCGTTCCATGCCGGTGCCATGCCATTCCATGCCATTCCATGCCATTCCATGCCGTGCCATGCCATTCCATGCCGGTGCCATGCCATTCCATGCCGGTGCCATGCCGGCATGCCGTGCCATGCCGTGCCATGCCATTCCATGCCATTCCATGCCATTCCATGCCATTCCATGCCATTCCATGCCATTCCATGCCGTGCCATGCCGTGCCATGCCGTGCCATGCCGTGCCATGCCGGTGCCATGCCGTGCCATGCCGGTGCCATGCCGTGCCATGCCGGTGCCATGCCGTGCCATGCCGGTGCCATGCCGTGCCATGCCGTGCCATGCCGGTGCCATGCCGTGCCATGCCGGTGCCATGCCGTGCCATGCCGGTGCCATGCCGTGCCATGCCGGTGCCATGCCGTGCCATGCCGGTGCCATGCCGGTGCCATGCCGTGCCATGCCGTGCCATGCCGTGCCATGCCGTGCCATGCCGGTGCCATGCGGTGCCATGCCGTGCCATGCCGTGCCATGCCGGTGCCATGCCATTCCATGCCGTGCCATGCGGTGCCATGCCATTCCATGCGTTGCCATGCCATTCCATGCGTTGCCATGCCATTCCATGCCGTGCCATGCGGTGCCATGCCATTCCATACGGTGCCATGCCATTCCATGCGGTGCCATGCCATTCCATGCGGTGCCATGCCATTCCATGCCATTCCATGCCATTCCATGCCATTCCATGCCATTCCATGCCATTCCATGCCATTCCATGCCATGCCGTGCCATTCCATGCCATGCCGTGCCATGCCGGTGCCATGCCGTGCCATGCCGGTGCCATGCCGTGCCATGCCGGTGCCATGCCGTTCCATGCCGGTGCCATGCCATTCCATGCCATTCCATGCCATTCCATGCCATTCCATGCCATTCCATGCCGTGCCATGCCATTCCATGCCGGTGCCATGCCATTCCATGCCGGTGCCATGCCATTCCATGCCGGTGCCATGCCGTGCCATGCCGGTGCCATGCCGTGCCATGCCGGTGCCATGCCGGTGCCATGCCGTGCCATGCCGGTGCCATGCCGTGCCATGCCGGTGCCATGCCGTGCCATGCCGGTGCCATGCCGTGCCATGCCGGTGCCATGCCGGTGCCATGCCGTGCCATGCCGTGCCATGCCGGTGCCATGCCGTGCCATGCCATTCCATGCCATTCCATGCCATTCCATGCCATTCCATGCCATTCCATGCCATTCCATGCCATTCCATGCCATTCAATGCCATTCCATGCCGTGCCATGCCGTGCCATGCCGTGCCATGCCGTGCCATGCCGTGCCATGCCGGTGCCATGCCGTGCCATGCCGGTCCCATGCCGTGCCATGCCGGTGCCATGCCGTGCCATGCCGGTGCCATGCCGTGCCATGCCGGTGCCATGCCGTGCCATGCCGGTGCCATGCCGGTGCCATGCCGTGCCATGCCGGTGCCATGCCGTGCCATGCCGGTGCCATGCCGGTGCCATGCCGTGCCATGCCGTGCCATGCCGGTGCCATGCCGTGCCATGCCGGTGCCATGCGGTGCCATGCCGTGCCATGCCGTGCCATGCCGTGCCATGCCATTCCATGCCGTGCCATGCGGTGCCATGCCATTCCATGCGTTGCCATGCCATTCCATGCCGTGCCATGCGGTGCCATGCCATTCCATACGGTGCCATGCCATTCCATGCGGTGCCATGCCATTCCATGCGGTGCCATGCCATTCCATGCCATTCCATGCCATTCCATGCCATTCCATGCCATTCCATGCCATTCCATGCCATTCCATGCCATTCCATGCCATTCCATGCCATTCCATGCCATTCCATGCCATTCCATGCCATTCCATGCCATTCCATGCCATTCCATGCCATTCCATGCCATTCCATGCCATTCCATGCCATTCCATGCCATTCCATGCCATTCCATGCCATTCCATGCCATTCCATGCCATTCCATGCCATTCCATGCCATTCCATGCCATTCCATGCCATTCCATGCCATTCCATGCCATTCCATGCCATTCCATGCCATTCCATGCCATTCCATGCCATTCCATGCCATTCCATGCCATTCCATGCCATTCCATGCCATTCCATGCCATTCAATGCCGTGCCATGCCGGTGCCATGCCGTGCCATGCCGGTGCCATGCCGTGCCATGCCGGTGCCATGCCGTGCCATGCCGGTGCCATGCCGTGCCATGCCGGTGCCATGCCATGCCATGCCGGTGCCATGCCGTGCCATGCCGGTGCCATGCCGTGCCATGCCGGTGCCATGCCGTGCCATGCCGTGCCATGCCGGGCCATGCCATTCCATGCCATTCCATGCCAGTCCATGCCAGTCCATGCCATTCCATGCCATTCCATGCCGTGCCATGCCGTGCCATTCAATGCCATTCCATGCCATTCAATGCCATTCAATGCCGTGCCATGCCGTGCCATGCCGGTGCCATGCCGTGCCATGCCGGTGCCATGCCGTGCCATGCCGTGCCATGCGGTGCCATGCCGTGCCATGCCGTGCCATGCCGGTGCCATGCCGTGCCATGCCGGTGCCATGCCGTGCCATGCCGGTGCCATGCCGTGCTATGCCGTGCCATGCCGGTGCCATGCCGTGCCATGCCGTGCCATGCCGGTGCCATGCCGTGCCATGCCGGTGCCATGCCGGTGCCATGCCGTGCCATGCCGGTGCCATGCCATGCCATGCCGGTGCCATGCCGTGCCATGCCGGTGCCATGCCGTGCCATGCCGGTGCCATGCCGTGCCATGCCGGTGCCATGCCGTGCCATGCCGGTGCCATGCCGTGCCATGCCGGTGCCATGCCGTGCCATGCCGGTGCCATGCCGTGCCATGCCGGTGCCATGCCGTGCCATGCCGGTGCCATGCCGTGCCATGCCGGTGCCATGCCGTGCCATGCCGGTGCCATGCCGTGCCATGCCGGTGCCATGCCGTGCCATGCCGTGCCATGCCGGTGCCATGCCGTGCCATGCCGTGCCATGCCGGTGCCATGCCGTGCCATGCCGGTGCCATGCCGGTGCCATGCCGGTGCCATGCCGGTGCCATGCCGTGCCATGCCGGTGCCATGCCGTGCCATGCCGGTGCCATGCCGTGCCATGCCGGTGCCATGCCGTGCCATGCCGGTGCCATGCCGTGCCATGCCGGTGCCATGCCGTGCCATGCCGGTGCCATGCCGTGGCATGCCGGTGCCATGCCGTGCCATGCCGGTGCCATGCCGTGCCATGCCGGTGCCATGCCGTGCCATGCCGGTGCCATGCCGTGCCATGCCGGTGCCATGCCGTGCCATGCCGGTGCCATGCCGTGCCATGCCGGTGCCATGCCGGTGCCATGCCGTGCCATGCCGGTGCCATGCCGTGCCATGCCATTCCATGCCATTCCATGCCATTCCATACCATTCCATGCCATTCCATGCCATTCCATGCCACTCCATGCCATTCCATGCCATTCCATGCCATTCCATGCCGTGCCATGCCATTCCATGCCGTGCCATGCCGTGCCATGCCGGTGCCATGACGTGCCATGCCGGTGCCATGCCGTGCCATGCCGGTGCCATGCCGTGCCATGCCGGTGCCATGCCGGTGCCATGCCGTGCCATGCCGGTGCCATGCCGTGCCATGCCGGTGCCATGCCGTGCCATGCCGGTGCCATGCCGTGCCATGCCGGTGCCATGCCGTGCCATGCCGGTGCCATGCCGTGCCATGCCGGTGCCATGCCGTGCCATGCCGGTGCCATGCCGTGCCATGCCGGTGCCATGCCGTGCCATGCCGGTGCCATGCCGTGCCATGCCGGTGCCATGCCGTGCCATGCCGGTGCCATGCCATTCCATGCCATTCCATGCCATTCCATGCCATTCCATGCCATTCCATGCCGTGCCATGCCGTGCCATGCCGTGCCATGCCGTGCCATGCCGGTGCCATGCCGTGCCATGCCGGTGCCATGCCGTGCCATGCCGGTGCCATGCCGTGCCATGCCGGTGCCATGCCGTGCCATGCCGGTGCCATGCCGTGCCATGCCGGTGCCATGCCGGTGCCATGCCGTGCCATGCCGGTGCCATGCCGTGCCATGCCGTGCCATGCCGTGCCATGCCGTGCCATGCCGGTGCCATGCCGTGCCATGCCGTGCCATGCCATTCCATGCCATTCCATGCCATTCCATGCCATTCCATGCCATTCCATGCCATTCCATGCCATTCCATGCCATTCCATGCCATTCCATGCCATTCCATGCCATTCCATGCCATTCCATGCCATTCCATGCCATTCAATGCCGGTGCCATGCCGTGCCATGCCGGTGCCATGCCGGTGCCATGCCGTGCCATGCCGTGCCATGCCGGTGCCATGCCGTGCCATGCCGGTGCCATGCCGTGCCATGCCGGTGCCATGCCGTGCCATGCCGGTGCCATGCCGTGCCATGCCGGTGCCATGCCGTGCCATGCCGGTGCCATGCCGTGCCATGCCGGTGCCATGCCGGTGCCATGCCGGTGCCATGCCGGTGCCATGCCGTGCCATGCCGGTGCCATGCGGTGCCATGCCGGTGCCATGCGGTGCCATGCGGTGCCATGCCGGTGCCATGCGGTGCCATGCCGTGCCATGCCGTGCCATGCCGGTGCCATGCCATTCCATGCCGTGCCATGCGGTGCCATGCCATTCCATGCGTTGCCATGCCATTCCATGCCGTGCCATGCGGTGCCATGCCATTCCATACGGTGCCATGCCATTCCATGCGGTGCCATGCCATTCCATGCGGTGCCATGCCATTCCATGCGGTGCCATGCCATTCCATGCCATTCCATGCCATTCCATGCGGTGCCATGCCATTCCATGCCATTCCATGCCATTCCATGCCATTCCATGCCATTCCATGCCATTCCATGCCATTCCATGCCATTCCATGCCATTCCATGCCATTCCATGCCATTCCATGCCATTCAATGCCGTGCCATGCCGGTGCCATGCCGTGCCATGCCGGTGCCATGCCGTGCCATGCCGGTGCCATGCCATGCCATGCCGGTGCCATGCCGTGCCATGCCGGTGCCATGCCGTGCCATGCCGGTGCCATGCCGTGCCATGCCGGTGCCATGCCGTGCCATGCCGGTGCCATGCCGTGCCATGCCGGTGCCATGCCGTGCCATGCCGGTGCCATGCCGTGCCATGCCGTGCCATGCCGTGCCATGCCGTGCCATGCCGTGCCATGCCGTGCCATGCGGTGCCATGCCATTCCATGCCATTCCATGCCATTCCATGTCATTCCATGCCATTCCATGCCATTCCATGCCATTCCATGCCATTCCATGCCATTCCATGTCATTCCATGCCATTCCATGTCATTCCATGCCATGCCGGTACCATGCCGTGCCATGCCGGTGCCATGCCGTGCCATGCCGGTGCCATGCCGTGCCATGCCGGTGCCATGCCGTGCCATGCCGGTGCCATGCCGTGCCATGCCGGTGCCATGCCGTGCCATGCCGTGCCATGCGGTGCCATGCCGTGCCATGCGGTGCCATGCCGTGCCATGCGGTGCCATGCCATTCCATGCCATTCCATGCCATTCCATGCCATTCCATGCCATTCCATGCCATTCCATGCCATTCCATGCCATTCCATGCCATTCCATGCCATTCCATGCCATTCCATGCCATTCCATGCCATTCCATGCCATTCCATGCCATTCCATGCCATTCCATGCCATTCCATGCCATTCCATGCCATTCCATGCCATTCCATGCCATTCCATGCCATTCCATGCCATTCCATGCCATTCCATGCCATTCCATGCCATTCCATGCCATTCCATGCCATTCCATGCCATTCCATGCCATTCCATGCCATTCCATGCCATTCCATGCCATTCCATGCCATTCCATGCCATTCCATGCCATTCCATGCCATTCCATGCCATTCCATGCCATTCCATGCCATTCCATGCCATTCCATGCCATTCCATGCCATTCCATGCCATTCCATGCCATTCCATGCCATTCCATGCCATTCCATGCCGTGCCATGCCATTCCATGCCGTGCCATGCCGGTGCCATACCGTGCCATGCCGGTGCCATGCCGTGCCATGCCGGTGCCATGCCGTGCCATGCCGGTGCCATGCCGTGCCATGCCGGTGCCATGCCGTGCCATGCCGGTGCCATGCCGTGCCATGCCGGTGCCATGCGGTGCCATGCCGGTGCCATGCCATTCCATGCCATTCCATGCCATTCCATGCCATTCCATGCCATTCCATGCCATTCCATGCCATTCCATGCCGTGCCATGCCGTGCCATGCCGTGCCATGCCGTGCCATGCCGGTGCCATGCCGTGCCATGCCGGTGCCATGCCGTGCCATGCCGGTGCCATGCCGTGCCATGCCGTGCCATGCCGGTGCCATGCCGTGCCATGCCGGTGCCATGCCGTGCCATGCCGTGCCATGCCGTGCCATGCCGTGCCATGCCGTGCCATGCCGTGCCATGCCGGTGCCATGCCGTGCCATGCCGTGCCATGCCATTCCATGCCATTCCATGCCATTCCATGCCATTCCATGCCATTCCATGCCATTCCATGCCATTCCATGCCATTCCATGCCATTCCATGCCATTCCATGCCATTCCATGCCATTCAATGCCGTGCCATGCCGTGCCATGCCGGTGCCATGCCGTGCCATGCCGGTGCCATGCCGTGCCATGCCGGTGCCATGCCGTGCCATGCCGGTGCCATGCCGTGCCATGCCGTGCCATGCCGGTGCCATGCCGTGCCATGCCGGTGCCATGCCGTGCCATGCCGGTGCCATGCCGTGCCATGCCGGTGCCATGCCGTGCCATGCCGGTGCCATGCCGTGCCATGCCGGTGCCATGCCGTGCCATGCCGGTGCCATGCCGTGCCATGCCGGTGCCATGCCGGTGCCATGCCGGTGCCATGCCGTGCCATGCCGTGCCATGCCGGTGCCATGCCGTGCCATGCCGGTGCCATGCGGTGCCATGCCGGTGCCATGCGGTGCCATGCCGTGCCATGCCGTGCCATGCCGGTGCCATGCCATTCCATGCCGTGCCATGCGGTGCCATGCCATTCCATGCGTTGCCATGCCATTCCATGCCGTGCCATGCGGTGCCATGCCATTCCATACGGTGCCATGCCATTCCATGCGGTGCCATGCCATTCCATGCGGTGCCATGCCATTCCATGCCATTCCATGCGGTGCCATGCCATTCCATGCCATTCCATGCCATTCCATGCCATTCCATGCCATTCCATGCCATTCCATGCCATTCCATGCCATTCCATGCCATTCCATGCCATTCCATGCCATTCCATGCCATTCAATGCCGTGCCATGCCGGTGCCATGCCGTGCCATGCCGGTGCCATGCCGTGCCATGCCGGTGCCATGCCGTGCCATGCCGGTGCCATGCCATGCCATGCCGGTGCCATGCCGTGCCATGCCGGTGCCATGCCGTGCCATGCCGGTGCCATGCCGTGCCATGCCGGTGCCATGCCGTGCCATGCCGGTGCCATGCCGTGCCATGCCGGTGCCATGCCGTGCCATGCCGGTGCCATGCCGTGCCATGCCGTGCCATGCCGTGCCATGCCGTGCCATGCCGTGCCATGCGGTGCCATGCCATTCCATGCCATTCCATGCCATTCCATGTCATTCCATGCCATTCCATGCCATTCCATGCCATTCCATGCCATTCCATGCCATTCCATGTCATTCCATGCCATTCCATGTCATTCCATGCCATTCCATGTCATTCCATGCCATGCCGGTACCATGCCGTGCCATGCCGGTACCATGCCGTGCCATGCCGGTACCATGCCGTGCCATGCCGGTGCCATGCCGTGCCATGCCGGTGCCATGCCGTGCCATGCCGGTGCCATGCCGTGCCATGCCGGTGCCATGCCGTGCCATGCCGGTGCCATGCCGTGCCATGCCGTGCCATGCGGTGCCATGCCGTGCCATGCGGTGCCATGCCATTCCATGCCATTCCATGCCATTCCATGCCATTCCATGCCATTCCATGCCATTCCATGCCATTCCATGCCATTCCATGCCATTCCATGCCATTCCATGCCATTCCATGTGTAACGGGATGGTCCAGCTCTGCATATAAGTAGACGACACGAATGATAGAAACATATGGGTGACTATAGCGCAGTGGTTAGCGCTCTTAATTAGTACCTGATCAACCTGGGTTCGAATCCCGGGGTCACCATATTTTCTATCATTCATCTTTGGACCATCCATCGCAACATCGATCACCACCAATCCTCCGAAGTTTCCGGCCGTTCCTTACACATGCCATTCCATGCCATTCCATGCCATTCCATGCCATTCCATGCCATTCCATGCCATTCCATGCCATTCCATGCCATTCCATGCCATTCCATGCCATTCCATGCCATTCCATGCCATTCCATGCCATTCCATGCCATTCCATGCCATTCCATGCCATTCCATGCCATTCCATGCCATTCCATGCCATTCCATGCCATTCCATGCCATTCCATGCCATTCCATGCCATTCCATGCCATTCCATGCCATTCCATGCCATTCCATGCCATTCCATGCCATTCCATGCCATTCCATGCCATTCCATGCCATTCCATGCCATTCCATGCCATTCCATGCCATTCCATGCCATTCCATGCCGTGCCATGCCGGTGCCATACCGTGCCATGCCGGTGCCATGCCGTGCCATGCCGGTGCCATGCCGTGCCATGCCGGTGCCATGCCGTGCCATGCCGGTGCCATGCCGTGCCATGCCGGTGCCATGCCGTGCCATGCCGGTGCCATGCCGTGCCATGCCGGTGCCATGCCGTGCCATGCCGGTGCCATGCCGTGCCATGCCGGTGCCATGCGGTGCCATGCCGTGCCATGCCGGTGCCATGCGGTGCCATGCCATTCCATGCGTTGCCATGCCATTCCATGCCGTGCCATGCGGTGCCATGCCATTCCATGCGGTGCCATGCCATTCCATGCGGTGCCATGCCATTCCATGCGGTGCCATGCCATTCCATGCCATTCCATGGCATTCCATGCCATTCCATGCCATTCCATGCCATTCCATGCCATTCCATGCCATTCAATGCCGTGCTATGCCGTGCCATGCCGTGCTATGCCGTGCCATGCCGGTGCCATGCCGTGCCATGCCGGTGCCATGCCGTGCCATGCCGGTGCCATGCCGTGCCATGCCGGTGCCATGCCGTGCCATGCCGGTGCCATGCCGTGCCATGCCGGTGCCATGCCGTGCCATGCCGGTGCCATGCCGTGCCATGCCGGTGCCATGCCGTGCCATGCCGGTGCCATGCCGGTGCCATGCCGTGCCATGCCGGTGCCATGCCGTGCCATGCCGTGCCATGCCGGTGCCATGCCATTCCATGCCATTCCATGCCATTCCATGCCATTCCATGCCATTCCATGCCATTCCATGCCATTCCATGCCATTCCATGCCATTCCATGCCATTCCATGCCATTCCATGCCATTCCATGCCATTCCATGCCATTCCATGCCATTCCATGCCATTCCATGCCATTCCATGCCATTCCATGCCATTCCATGCCATTCCATGCCATTCCATGCCATTCCATGCCATTCCATGCCATTCCATGCCATTCCATGCCATTCCATGCCATTCCATGCCATTCCATGCCATTCCATGCCATTCCATGCCATTCCATGCCATTCCATGTCATTCCATGCCATTCCATGCCATTCCATGCCATTCCATGCCATTCCATGCCATTCCATGCCATTCCATGCCATTCCATGCCATTCCATGCCATTCCATGCCGTGCCATGCCGGTGCCATGCAGTGCCATGCCGGTGCCATGCCGTTCCATGCCGGTGCCATGCCGTGCCATGCCGGTGCCATGCCGTGCCATGCCGGTGCCATGCCGTGCCATGCCGGTGCCATGCCGTGCCATGCCGGTGCCATGCCGTGCCATGCCGGTGCCATGCCGTGCCATGCCGGTGCCATGCCGTGCCATGCCGGTGCCATGCCGTGCCATGCCGGTGCCATGCCGTGCCATGCCGGTGCCATGCCGTGCCATGCCGGTGCCATGCCGTGCCATGCCGGTGCCATGCCGTGCCATGCCGGTGCCATGCCGTGCCATGCCGGTGCCATGCCGTGCCATGCCGGTGCCATGCCGTGCCATGCCGGTGCCATGCCGTGCCATGCCGGTGCCATGCCGGTGCCATGCCGTGCCATGCCGGTGCCATGCCGTGCCATGCCGGTGCCATGCCGTGCCATGCCGGTGCCATGCCGTGCCATGCCGGTGCCATGCCGTGCCATGCCGGTGCCATGCCGTGCCATGCCGGTGCCATGCCGTGCCATGCCGGTGCCATGCCGTGCCATGCCGGTGCCATGCCGTTCCATGCCATTCCATGCCATTCCATGCCATTCCATGCCATTCCATGCCATTCCATGCCATTCCATGCCATTCAATGCCGTGCCATGCCGTGCCATGCCGTGCCATGCCGTGCCATGCCGGTGCCATGCCGTGCCATGCCGGTGCCATGCCGTGCCATGCCGGTGCCATGCCGTGCCATGCCGTGCCATGCCGGTGCCATGCCGTGCCATGCCGGTGCCATGCCGTGCCATGCCGGTGCCATGCCGTGCCATGCCGGTGCCATGCCGTGCCATGCCGGTGCCATGCCGGTGCCATGCCGGTGCCATGCCGTGCCATGCCGTGCCATGCCGGTGCCATGCCGTGCCATGCCGGTGCCATGCGGTGCCATGCCGGTGCCATGCGGTGCCATGCCGTGCCATGCCGTGCCATGCCGGTGCCATGCCATTCCATGCCGTGCCATGCGGTGCCATGCCGTTCCATGCGTTGCCATGCCATTCCATGCCGTGCCATGCGGTGCCATGCCATTCCATACGGTGCCATGCCATTCCATGCGGTGCCATGCCATTCCATGCGGTGCCATGCCATTCCATGCCATTCCATGCCATTCCATGCCATTCCATGCCATTCCATGCCATTCCATGCCATTCCATGCCATTCCATGCCATTCCATGCCATTCCATGCCATTCCATGCCATTCCATGCCATTCCATGCCATTCCATGCCATTCCATGCCATTCCATGCCATTCCATGCCATTCCATGCCATTCAATGCCGTGCCATGCCGGTGCCATGCCGTGCCATGCCGGTGCCATGCCGTGCCATGCCGGTGCCATGCCGTGCCATGCCGGTGCCATGCCGTGCCATGCCGGTGCCATGCCGTGCCATGCCGGTGCCATGCCGTGCCATGCCGGTGCCATGCCGTGCCATGCCGGTGCCATGCCGTGCCATGCCGGTGCCATGCCGTGCCATGCCGGTGCCATGCCGTGCCATGCCGGTGCCATGCCGTGCCATGCCGTGCCATGCCGTGCCATGCCGTGCCATGCCGTGCCATGCCGTGCCATGCGGTGCCATGCCATTCCATGCCATTCCATGCCATTCCATGTCATTCCATGCCATTCCATGCCATTCCATGCCATTCCATGCCATTCCATGCCATTCCATGCCATTCCATGTCATTCCATGCCATTCCATGTCATTCCATGCCATGCCGGTACCATGCCGTGCCATGCCGGTACCATGCCGTGCCATGCCGGTGCCATGCCGTGCCATGCCGGTGCCATGCCGTGCCATGCCGGTGCCATGCCGTGCCATGCCGGTGCCATGCCGTGCCATGCCGTGCCATGCGGTGCCATGCCATTCCATGCCATTCCATGCCATTCCATGCCATTCCATGCCATTCCATGCCATTCCATGCCATTCCATGCCATTCCATGCCATTCCATGCCATTCCATGCCATTCCATGCCATTCCATGCCATTCCATGCCATTCCATGCCATTCCATGCCATTCCATGCCATTCCATGCCATTCCATGCCATTCCATGCCATTCCATGCCATTCCATGCCATTCCATGCCATTCCATGCCATTCCATGCCATTCCATGCCATTCCATGCCATTCCATGCCATTCCATGCCATTCCATGCCATTCCATGCCATTCCATGCCATTCCATGCCATTCAATGCCGTGCCATGCCGGTGCCATGCCGTGCCATGCCGGTGCCATGCCGTGCCATGCCGGTGCCATGCCGTGCCATGCCGGTGCCATGCCGTGCCATGCCGGTGCCATGCCATGCCATGCCGGTGCCATGCCGTGCCATGCCGGTGCCATGCCGTGCCATGCCGGTGCCATGCCGTGCCATGCCGGTGCCATGCCGTGCCATGCCGGTGCCATGCCGTGCCATGCCGGTGCCATGCCGTGCCATGCCGTGCCATGCCGTGCCATGCCGTGCCATGCCGTGCCATGCGGTGCCATGCCATTCCATGCCATTCCATGCCATTCCATGTCATTCCATGCCATTCCATGCCATTCCATGCCATTCCATGCCATTCCATGCCATTCCATGTCATTCCATGCCATTCCATGTCATTCCATGCCATGCCGGTACCATGCCGTGCCATGCCGGTACCATGCCGTGCCATGCCGGTACCATGCCGTGCCATGCCGGTGCCATGCCGTGCCATGCCGGTGCCATGCCGTGCCATGCCGGTGCCATGCCGTGCCATGCCGGTGCCATGCCGTGCCATGCCGGTGCCATGCCGTGCCATGCCGTGCCATGCGGTGCCATGCCGTGCCATGCGGTGCCATGCCATTCCATGCCATTCCATTCCATTCCATGCCATTCCATGCCATTCCATGCCATTCCATGCCATTCCATGCCATTCCATGCCATTCCATGCCATTCCATGCCATTCCATGCCATTCCATGCCATTCCATGCCATTCCATGCCATTCCATGCCATTCCATGTGTAACGGGATGGTCCAGCTCTGCATATAAGTAGACGACACGAATGATAGAAACATATGGGTGACTATAGCGCAGTGGTTAGCGCTCTTAATTAGTACCTGATCAACCTGGGTTCGAATCCCGGGGTCACCATATTTTCTATCATTCATCTTTGGACCATCCATCGCAACATCGATCACCACCAATCCTCCGAAGTTTCCGGCCGTTCCTTACATGGTGTCAGAAGTTATCGAGCTACAAAACACGTCCACAAAAAACGCATCTGGGAAGCCATGACACTCTTAGGAAAATGCGGCATGAGACAAAGTCCATGAACCCCGCGTATACCAGACGGCAAAAAGTAAGACCGAAGCTGACGAGAGATCATGATGCCTCAGTAATCGCGCAATAGGACACTCGCAAACGCTGCACATTCGACGAGGACGTCGACTTCCGCGAGAGGAGGTGTGTAACGGGATGGTCCAGCTCTGCATATAAGTAGACGACACGAATGATAGAAACATATGGGTGACTATAGCGCAGTGGTTAGCGCTCTTAATTAGTACCTGATCAACCTGGGTTCGAATCCCGGGGTCACCATATTTTCTATCATTCATCTTTGGACCATCCATCGCAACATCGATCACCACCAATCCTCCGAAGTTTCCGGCCGTTCCTTACACATGCCATTCCATGCCATTCCATGCCATTCCATGCCATTCCATGCCATTCCATGCCATTCCATGCCATTCCATGCCATTCCATGCCATTCCATGCCATTCCATGCCATTCCATGCCATTCCATGCCATTCCATGCCATTCCATGCCATTCCATGCCATTCCATGCCATTCCATGCCATTCCATGCCATTCCATGCCATTCCATGCCATTCCATGCCATTCCATGCCATTCCATGCCATTCCATGCCATTCCATGCCGTGCCATGCCATTCCATGCCGTGCCATGCCGGTGCCATACCGTGCCATGCCGGTGCCATGCCGTGCCATGCCGGTGCCATGCCGTGCCATGCCGGTGCCATGCCGTGCCATGCCGGTGCCATGCCGTGCCATGCCGGTGCCATGCCGTGCCATGCCGGTGCCATGCCGTGCCATGCCGGTGCCATGCCGTGCCATGCCGGTGCCATGCCGTGCCATGCCGGTGCCATGCGGTGCCATGCCGTGCCATGCCGGTGCCATGCGGTGCCATGCCATTCCATGCGTTGCCATGCCATTCCATGCCGTGCCATGCGGTGCCATGCCATTCCATGCGGTGCCATGCCATTCCATGCGGTGCCATGCCATTCCATGCGGTGCCATGCCATTCCATGCCATTCCATGCCATTCCATGCCATTCCATGCCATTCCATGCCATTCCATGCCATTCCATGCCATTCAATGCCGTGCTATGCCGTGCCATGCCGTGCTATGCCGTGCCATGCCGGTGCCATGCCGTGCCATGCCGGTGCCATGCCGTGCCATGCCGGTGCCATGCCGTGCCATGCCGGTGCCATGCCGTGCCATGCCGTGCCATGCCGTGCCATGCCGTGCCATGCGGTGCCATGCCATTCCATGCCATTCCATGTCATTCCATGCCATTCCATGTCATTCCATGCCATTCCATGTCATTCCATGCCATTCCATGCCGTGCCATGCCGTGCCATGCCGGTGCCATGCCGTGCCATGCCGGTGCCATGCCGTGCCATGCCGGTGCCATGCCGTGCCATGCCGGTGCCATGCCGTGCCATGCCGGTGCCATGCCGTGCCATGCCGGTGCCATGCCGTGGCATGCCGGTGCCATGCCGTGCCATGCCGGTGCCATGCCGTGCCATGCCGGTGCCATGCCGTGCCATGCCGGTGCCATGCCGTGCCATGCCGGTGCCATGCCGTGCCATGCCGGTGCCATGCCGGTGCCATGCCGTGCCATGCCGGTGCCATGCCGTGCCATGCCGTGCCATGCCGGTGCCATGCCATTCCATGCCATTCCATGCCATTCCATGCCATTCCATGCCATTCCATGCCATTCCATGCCATTCCATGCCATTCCATGCCATTCCATGCCATTCCATGCCATTCCATGCCATTCCATGCCATTCCATGCCATTCCATGCCATTCCATGCCATTCCATGCCATTCCATGCCATTCCATGCCATTCCATGCCATTCCATGCCATTCCATGCCATTCCATGCCATTCCATGCCATTCCATGCCATTCCATGCCATTCCATGCCATTCCATGCCATTCCATGCCATTCCATGCCATTCCATGCCATTCCATGCCATTCCATGCCATTCCATGCCATTCCATGCCATTCCATGCCATTCCATGCCATTCCATGCCATTCCATGCCATTCCATGCCATTCCATGCCATTCCATGCCATTCCATGCCATTCCATGCCATTCCATGCCATTCCATGCCATTCCATGCCGTGCCATGCCGGTGCCATGCCGTGCCATGCCGGTGCCATGCCGTTCCATGCCGGTGCCATGCCGTGCCATGCCGGTGCCATGCCGTGCCATGCCGGTGCCATGCCGTGCCATGCCGGTGCCATGCCGTGCCATGCCGGTGCCATGCCGTGCCATGCCGGTGCCATGCCGTGCCATGCCGGTGCCATGCCGTGCCATGCCGGTGCCATGCCGTGCCATGCCGGTGCCATGCCGTGCCATGCCGGTGCCATGCCGTGCCATGCCGGTGCCATGCAGTGCCATGCCGGTGCCATGCCGTGGCATGCCGGTGCCATGCCGTGCCATGCCGGTGCCATGCCGTGCCATGCCGGTGCCATGCCGTGCCATGCCGGTGCCATGCCGTGCCATGCCGGTGCCATGCCGGTGCCATGCCGTGCCATGCCGGTGCCATGCCGTGCCATGCCGGTGCCATGCCATTCCATGCCATTCCATGCCATTCCATGCCATTTCATGCCATTCCATGCCATTCCATGCCATTCCATGCCATTCCATGCCATTCCATGCCATTCCATGCCATTCCATGCCATTCCATGCCATTCCATGCCATTCCATGCCATTCCATGCCATTCCATGCCATTCCATGTCATTCCATGCCATTCCATGCCATTCCATGCCATTCCATGCCATTCCATGCCATTCCATGCCGTGCCATGCCGGTGCCATGCCGGTGCCATGCCGTGCCATGCCGGTGCCATGCCGTGCCATGCCGGTGCCATGCCGTGGCATGCCGGTGCCATGCCGTGGCATGCCGGTGCCATGCCGTGGCATGCCGGTGCCATGCCGTGGCATGCCGGTGCCATGCCGTGGCATGCCGGTGCCATGCCGTGGCATGCCGGTGCCATGCCGTGGCATGCCGGTGCCATGCCGTGGCATGCCGGTGCCATGCCGTGGCATGCCGGTGCCATGCCGTGGCATGCCGGTGCCATGCCGTGGCATGCCGGTGCCATGCCGTGCCATGCCGGTGCCATGCCGTGCCATGCCGTGCCATGCCGGTGCCATGCCGTGCCATGCCGGTGCCATGCCGTGCCATGCCGGTGCCATGCCGTGCCATGCCGGTGCCATGCCGTGCCATGCCGGTGCCATGCCGTGCCATGCCGGTGCCATGCCGTGCCATGCCGGTGCCATGCCATTCCATGCCATTCCATGCCATTCCATGCCATTCCATGCCATTCCATGCCATTCCATGCCATTCCATGCCGTGCCATGCCGTGCCATGCCGGTGCCATGCCGTGCCATGCCGGTGCCATGCCGTGCCATGCCGGTGCCATGCCGTGCCATGCCGTGCCATGCCGGTGCCATGCCGTGCCATGCCGGTGCCATGCCGTGCCATGCCGTGCCATGCCGGTGCCATGCCGTGCCATGCCGTGCCATGCCATTCCATGCCATTCCATGCCATTCCATGCCATTCCATGCCATTCCATGCCATTCCATGCCATTCCATGCCATTCCATGCCATTCCATGCCATTCAATGCCGTGCCATGCCGTGCCATGCCGTGCCATGCCGTGCCATGCCGGTGCCATGCCGTGCCATGCCGGTGCCATGCCGTGCCATGCCGTGCCATGCCGGTGCCATGCCGTGCCATGCCGGTGCCATGCCGTGCCATGCCGGTGCCATGCCGTGCCATGCCGGTGCCATGCCGTGCCATGCCGGTGCCATGCCGGTGCCATGCCGGTGCCATGCCGTGCCATGCCGTGCCATGCCGGTGCCATGCCGTGCCATGCCGGTGCCATGCGGTGCCATGCCGGTGCCATGCGGTGCCATGCCGTGCCATGCCGTGCCATGCCGGTGCCATGCCATTCCATGCCGTGCCATGCGGTGCCATGCCGTTCCATGCGTTGCCATGCCATTCCATGCCGTGCCATGCGGTGCCATGCCATTCCATACGGTGCCATGCCATTCCATGCGGTGCCATGCCATTCCATGCGGTGCCATGCCATTCCATGCCATTCCATGCCATTCCATGCCATTCCATGCCATTCCATGCCATTCCATGCCATTCCATGCCATTCCATGCCATTCCATGCCATTCCATGCCATTCCATGCCATTCCATGCCATTCCATGCCATTCCATGCCATTCCATGCCATTCCATGCCATTCCATGCCATTCCATGCCATTCCATGCCATTCCATGCCATTCCATGCCATTCCATGCCATTCCATGCCATTCCATGCCATTCCATGCCATTCCATGCCATTCAATGCCGTGCCATGCCGGTGCCATGCCGTGCCATGCCGGTGCCATGCCGTGCCATGCCGGTGCCATGCCGTGCCATGCCGGTGCCATGCCGTGCCATGCCGGTGCCATGCCGTGCCATGCCGGTGCCATGCCGTGCCATGCCGGTGCCATGCCGTGCCATGCCGGTGCCATGCCGTGCCATGCCGGTGCCATGCCGTGCCATGCCGTGCCATGCCGTGCCATGCCGTGCCATGCCGTGCCATGCGGTGCCATGCCATTCCATGCCATTCCATGCCATTCCATGTCATTCCATGCCATTCCATGCCATTCCATGCCATTCCATGCCATTCCATGCCATTCCATGCCATTCCATGTCATTCCATGCCATTCCATGTCATTCCATGCCATGCCGGTACCATGCCGTGCCATGCCGGTGCCATGCCGTGCCATGCCGGTGCCATGCCGTGCCATGCCGGTGCCATGCCGTGCCATGCCGGTGCCATGCCGTGCCATGCCGTGCCATGCGGTGCCATGCCATTCCATGCCATTCCATGCCATTCCATGCCATTCCATGCCATTCCATGCCATTCCATGCCATTCCATGCCATTCCATGCCATTCCATGCCATTCCATGCCATTCCATGCCATTCCATGCCATTCCATGCCATTCCATGCCATTCCATGCCATTCCATGCCATTCCATGCCATTCCATGCCATTCCATGCCATTCCATGCCATTCCATGCCATTCCATGCCATTCCATGCCATTCCATGCCATTCCATGCCATTCCATGCCATTCCATGCCATTCCATGCCATTCCATGCCATTCCATGCCATTCCATGCCATTCCATGCCATTCCATGCCGTGCCATGCCATTCCATGCCGTGCCATGCCGGTGCCATACCGTGCCATGCCGTGCCATGCCGGTGCCATGCCGTGCCATGCCGGTGCCATGCCGTGCCATGCCGTGCCATGCCGTGCCATGCCGTGCCATGCCGGTGCCATGCCGTGCCATGCCGTGCCATGCCATTCCATGCCATTCCATGCCATTCCATGCCATTCCATGCCATTCAATGCCGTGCTATGCCGTGCCATGCCGTGCTATGCCGTGCCATGCCGGTGCCATGCCGTGCCATGCCGGTGCCATGCCGTGCCATGCCGGTGCCATGCCGTGCCATGCCGGTGCCATGCCGTGCCATGCCGGTGCCATGCCGTGCCATGCCGGTGCCATGCCGTGCCATGCCGGTGCCATGCCGTGCCATGCCGTGCCATGCCGTGCCATGCCGTGCCATGCGGTGCCATGCCATTCCATGCCATTCCATGTCATTCCATGCCATTCCATGTCATTCCATGCCATTCCATGTCATTCCATGCCATTCCATGCCGTGCCATGCCGGTGCCATGCCGTGCCATGCCGGTGCCATGCCGTGCCATGCCGGTGCCATGCCGTGCCATGCCGGTGCCATGCCGTGCCATGCCGGTGCCATGCCGTGCCATGCCGGTGCCATGCCGTGCCATGCCGGTGCCATGCCGTGCCATGCCGGTGCCATGCCGTGCCATGCCGGTGCCATGCCGGTGCCATGCCGTGCCATGCCGGTGCCATGCCGTGCCATGCCGGTGCCATGCCGTGCCATGCCGGTGCCATGCCGGTGCCATGCCGGTGCCATGCCGTGCCATGCCGTGCCATGCCGGTGCCATGCCGTGCCATGCCGGTGCCATGCGGTGCCATGCCGGTGCCATGCGGTGCCATGCCGTGCCATGCCGTGCCATGCCGGTGCCATGCCATTCCATGCCGTGCCATGCGGTGCCATGCCATTCCATGCGTTGCCATGCCATTCCATGCCGTGCCATGCGGTGCCATGCCATTCCATACGGTGCCATGCCATTCCATGCGGTGCCATGCCATTCCATGCGGTGCCATGCCATTCCATGCCATTCCATGCGGTGCCATGCCATTCCATGCCATTCCATGCCATTCCATGCCATTCCATGCCATTCCATGCCATTCCATGCCATTCCATGCCATTCCATGCCATTCAATGCCGTGCCATGCCGGTGCCATGCCGTGCCATGCCGGTGCCATGCCGTGCCATGCCGGTGCCATGCCGTGCCATGCCGTGCCATGCGGTGCCATGCCGTGCCATGCGGTGCCATGCCATTCCATGCCATTCCATGCCATTCCATGCCATTCCATGCCATTCCATGCCATTCCATGCCATTCCATGCCATTCCATGCCATTCCATGCCATTCCATGCCATTCCATGCCATTCCATGCCATTCCATGCCATTCCATGCCATTCCATGTGTAACGGGATGGTCCAGCTCTGCATATAAGTAGACGACACGAATGATAGAAACATATGGGTGACTATAGCGCAGTGGTTAGCGCTCTTAATTAGTACCTGATCAACCTGGGTTCGAATCCCGGGGTCACCATATTTTCTATCATTCATCTTTGGACCATCCATCGCAACATCGATCACCACCAATCCTCCGAAGTTTCCGGCCGTTCCTTACATGGTGTCAGAAGTTATCGAGCTACAAAACACGTCCACAAAAAACGCATCTGGGAAGCCATGACACTCTTAGGAAAATGCGGCATGAGACAAAGTCCATGAACCCCGCGTATACCAGACGGCAAAAAGTAAGACCGAAGCTGACGAGAGATCATGATGCCTCAGTAATCGCGCAATAGGACACTCGCAAACGCTGCACATTCGACGAGGACGTCGACTTCCGCGAGAGGAGGTGTGTAACGGGATGGTCCAGCTCTGCATATAAGTAGACGACACGAATGATAGAAACATATGGGTGACTATAGCGCAGTGGTTAGCGCTCTTAATTAGTACCTGATCAACCTGGGTTCGAATCCCGGGGTCACCATATTTTCTATCATTCATCTTTGGACCATCCATCGCAACATCGATCACCACCAATCCTCCGAAGTTTCCGGCCGTTCCTTACACATGCCATTCCATGCCATTCCATGCCATTCCATGCCATTCCATGCCATTCCATGCCATTCCATGCCATTCCATGCCATTCCATGCCATTCCATGCCATTCCATGCCATTCCATGCCATTCCATGCCAGTCCATGCCATTCCATGCCATTCCATGCCATTCCATGCCATTCCATGCCATTCCATGCCATTCCATGCCATTCCATGCCATTCCATGCCATTCCATGCCATTCCATGCCATTCCATGCCATTCCATGCCATTCCATGCCATTCCATGCCATTCCATGCCATTCCATGCCATTCCATGCCATTCCATGCCATTCCATGCCATTCCATGCCATTCCATGCCATTCCATGCCATTCCATGCCATTCCATGCCATTCCATGCCATTCCATGCCATTCCATGCCATTCCATGCCATTCCATGCCATTCCATGCCATTCCATGCCATTCCATGCCATTCCATGCCATTCCATGCCGTGCCATGCCGGTGCCATACCGTGCCATGCCGGTGCCATGCCGTGCCATGCCGGTGCCATGCCGTGCCATGCCGGTGCCATGCCGTGCCATGCCGGTGCCATGCCGTGCCATGCCGGTGCCATGCCGTGCCATGCCGGTGCCATGCCGTGCCATGCCGGTGCCATGCCGTGCCATGCCGGTGCCATGCCGTGCCATGCCGGTGCCATGCGGTGCCATGCCGTGCCATGCCGGTGCCATGCGGTGCCATGCCATTCCATGCGTTGCCATGCCATTCCATGCCGTGCCATGCGGTGCCATGCCATTCCATGCGGTGCCATGCCATTCCATGCGGTGCCATGCCATTCCATGCGGTGCCATGCCATTCCATGCCATTCCATGCCATTCCATGCCATTCCATGCCATTCCATGCCATTCCATGCCATTCCATGCCATTCAATGCCGTGCTATGCCGTGCCATGCCGTGCTATGCCGTGCCATGCCGGTGCCATGCCGTGCCATGCCGGTGCCATGCCGTGCCATGCCGGTGCCATGCCGTGCCATGCCGGTGCCATGCCGTGCCATGCCGGTGCCATGCCGTGCCATGCCGGTGCCATGCCGTGCCATGCCGGTGCCATGCCGTGCCATGCCGGTGCCATGCCGGTGCCATGCCGTGCCATGCCGGTGCCATGCCGTGCCATGCCGTGCCATGCCGGTGCCATGCCATTCCATGCCATTCCATGCCATTCCATGCCATTCCATGCCATTCCATGCCATTCCATGCCATTCCATGCCATTCCATGCCATTCCATGCCATTCCATGCCATTCCATGCCATTCCATGCCATTCCATGCCATTCCATGCCATTCCATGCCATTCCATGCCATTCCATGCCATTCCATGCCATTCCATGCCATTCCATGCCATTCCATGCCATTCCATGCCATTCCATGCCATTCCATGCCATTCCATGCCATTCCATGCCGTGCCATGCCGGTGCCATACCGTGCCATGCCGGTGCCATGCCGTGCCATGCCGGTGCCATGCCGTGCCATGCCGGTGCCATGCCGTGCCATGCCGGTGCCATGCCGTGCCATGCCGGTGCCATGCCGTGCCATGCCGGTGCCATGCCGTGCCATGCCGGTGCCATGCCGTGCCATGCCGGTGCCATGCCGTGCCATGCCGGTGCCATGCGGTGCCATGCCGTGCCATGCCGGTGCCATGCGGTGCCATGCCATTCCATGCGTTGCCATGCCATTCCATGCCGTGCCATGCGGTGCCATGCCATTCCATGCGGTGCCATGCCATTCCATGCGGTGCCATGCCATTCCATGCGGTGCCATGCCATTCCATGCCATTCCATGCCATTCCATGCCATTCCATGCCATTCCATGCCATTCCATGCCATTCCATGCCATTCAATGCCGTGCTATGCCGTGCCATGCCGTGCTATGCCGTGCCATGCCGGTGCCATGCCGTGCCATGCCGGTGCCATGCCGTGCCATGCCGGTGCCATGCCGTGCCATGCCGGTGCCATGCCGTGCCATGCCGGTGCCATGCCGTGCCATGCCGGTGCCATGCCGTGCCATGCCGGTGCCATGCCGTGCCATGCCGGTGCCATGCCGGTGCCATGCCGTGCCATGCCGGTGCCATGCCGTGCCATGCCGTGCCATGCCGGTGCCATGCCATTCCATGCCATTCCATGCCATTCCATGCCATTCCATGCCATTCCATGCCATTCCATGCCATTCCATGCCATTCCATGCCATTCCATGCCATTCCATGCCATTCCATGCCATTCCATGCCATTCCATGCCATTCCATGCCATTCCATGCCATTCCATGCCATTCCATGCCATTCCATGCCATTCCATGCCATTCCATGCCATTCCATGCCATTCCATGCCATTCCATGCCATTCCATGCCATTCCATGCCATTCCATGCCATTCCATGCCATTCCATGCCATTCCATGCCATTCCATGCCATTCCATGCCATTCCATGTCATTCCATGCCATTCCATGCCATTCCATGCCATTCCATGCCATTCCATGCCATTCCATGCCGTGCCATGCCGGTGCCATGCCGTGCCATGCCGGTGCCATGCCGTTCCATGCCGGTGCCATGCCGTGCCATGCCGGTGCCATGCCGTGCCATGCCGGTGCCATGCCGTGCCATGCCGGTGCCATGCCGTGCCATGCCGGTGCCATGCCGTGCCATGCCGGTGCCATGCCGTGCCATGCCGGTGCCATGCCGTGCCATGCCGGTGCCATGCCGTGCCATGCCGGTGCCATGCCGTGCCATGCCGTGCCATGCCGGTGCCATGCCGTGCCATGCCGTGCCATGCCGGTGCCATGCCGGTGCCATGCCGTGCCATGCCGGTGCCATGCCGTGCCATGCCGGTGCCATGCCGTGCCATGCCGGTGCCATGCCGTGCCATGCCGGTGCCATGCCGTGCCATGCCGGTGCCATGCCGTGCCATGCCGGTGCCATGCAGTGCCATGCCGGTGCCATGCCGTGGCATGCCGGTGCCATGCCGTGCCATGCCGGTGCCATGCCGTGCCATGCCGGTGCCATGCCGTGCCATGCCGGTGCCATGCCGTGCCATGCCGGTGCCATGCCGGTGCCATGCCGTGCCATGCCGGTGCCATGCCGTGCCATGCCGGTGCCATGCCGTGCCATGCCGTGCCATGCCGGTGCCATGCCATTCCATGCCATTCCATGCCATTCCATGCCATTCCATGCCATTCCATGCCATTCCATGCCATTCCATGCCATTCCATGCCATTCCATGCCATTCCATGCCATTCCATGCCATTCCATGCCATTCCATGCCATTCCATGCCATTCCATGCCATTCCATGCCGTGCCATGCCGGTGCCATGCCGTGCCATGCCGTGCCATGCCGGTGCCATGCCGTGCCATGCCGGTGCCATGCCGTGCCATGCCGGTGCCATGCCGTGCCATGCCGGTGCCATGCCGTGCCATGCCGGTGCCATGCCGTGCCATGCCGGTGCCATGCCGTGGCATGCCGGTGCCATGCCGTGGCATGCCGGTGCCATGCCGTGGCATGCCGGTGCCATGCCGTGGCATGCCGGTGCCATGCCGTGCCATGCCGGTGCCATGCCGTGCCATGCCGTGCCATGCCGGTGCCATGCCGTGCCATGCCGGTGCCATGCCGTGCCATGCCGGTGCCATGCCGTGCCATGCCGGTGCCATGCCGTGCCATGCCGGTGCCATGCCGTGCCATGCCGGTGCCATGCCGTGCCATGCCGGTGCCATGCCGTGCCATGCCGGTGCCATGCCGTGCCATGCCGGTGCCATGCCGTGCCATGCCGGTGCCATGCCGTGCCATGCCGGTGCCATGCCGTGCCATGCCGGTGCCATGCCGTGCCATGCCGGTGCCATGCCGTGCCATGCCGGTGCCATGCCGTGCCATGCCGGTGCCATGCCGTGCCATGCCGGTGCCATGCCATTCCATGCCATTCCATGCCATTCCATGCCATTCCATGCCATTCCATGCCATTCCATGCCATTCCATGCCATTCCATGCCATTCCATGCCGTGCCATGCCGTGCCATGCCGGTGCCATGCCGTGCCATGCCGGTGCCATGCCGTGCCATGCCGGTGCCATGCCGTGCCATGCCGGTGCCATGCCGTGCCATGCCGTGCCATGCCGGTGCCATGCCGTGCCATGCCGGTGCCATGCCGTGCCATGCCGTGCCATGCCGTGCCATGCCGTGCCATGCCGGTGCCATGCCGTGCCATGCCGTGCCATGCCATTCCATGCCATTCCATGCCATTCCATGCCATTCCATGCCATTCCATGCCATTCCATGCCATTCCATGCCATTCCATGCCATTCAATGCCGTGCCATGCCGTGCCATGCCGGTGCCATGCCGTGCCATGCCGGTGCCATGCCGTGCCATGCCGGTGCCATGCCGTGCCATGCCGGTGCCATGCCGTGCCATGCCGTGCCATGCCGGTGCCATGCCGTGCCATGCCGGTGCCATGCCGTGCCATGCCGGTGCCATGCCGTGCCATGCCGGTGCCATGCCGTGCCATGCCGGTGCCATGCCGGTGCCATGCCGGTGCCATGCCGTGCCATGCCGTGCCATGCCGTGCCATGCCGTGCCATGCCGGTGCCATGCGGTGCCATGCCGGTGCCATGCGGTGCCATGCCGTGCCATGCCGTGCCATGCCGGTGCCATGCCATTCCATGCCGTGCCATGCGGTGCCATGCCGTTCCATGCGTTGCCATGCCATTCCATGCCGTGCCATGCGGTGCCATGCCATTCCATACGGTGCCATGCCATTCCATGCGGTGCCATGCCATTCCATGCGGTGCCATGCCATTCCATGCCATTCCATGCCATTCCATGCCATTCCATGCCATTCCATGCCATTCCATGCCATTCCATGCCATTCCATGCCATTCCATGCCATTCCATGCCATTCCATGCCATTCCATGCCATTCCATGCCATTCCATGCCATTCCATGCCATTCCATGCCATTCCATGCCATTCCATGCCATTCCATGCCATTCCATGCCATTCCATGCCATTCCATGCCATTCCATGCCATTCAATGCCGTGCCATGCCGGTGCCATGCCGTGCCATGCCGGTGCCATGCCGTGCCATGCCGGTGCCATGCCATGCCATGCCGGTGCCATGCCGTGCCATGCCGGTGCCATGCCGTGCCATGCCGGTGCCATGCCGTGCCATGCCGGTGCCATGCCGTGCCATGCCGGTGCCATGCCGTGCCATGCCGGTGCCATGCCGTGCCATGCCGGTGCCATGCCGTGCCATGCCGGTGCCATGCCGTGCCATGCCGTGCCATGCCGTGCCATGCCGTGCCATGCCGTGCCATGCCGTGCCATGCGGTGCCATGCCATTCCATGCCATTCCATGCCATTCCATGTCATTCCATGCCATTCCATGCCATTCCATGCCATTCCATGCCATTCCATGCCATTCCATGTCATTCCATGCCATTCCATGTCATTCCATGCCATGCCGGTACCATGCCGTGCCATGCCGGTACCATGCCGTGCCATGCCGGTGCCATGCCGTGCCATGCCGGTGCCATGCCGTGCCATGCCGGTGCCATGCCGTGCCATGCCGGTGCCATGCCGTGCCATGCCGTGCCATGCGGTGCCATGCCGTGCCATGCGGTGCCATGCCATTCCATGCCATTCCATGCCATTCCATGCCATTCCATGCCATTCCATGCCATTCCATGCCATTCCATGCCATTCCATGCCATTCCATGCCATTCCATGCCATTCCATGCCATTCCATGCCATTCCATGCCATTCCATGCCATTCCATGCCATTCCATGCCATTCCATGCCATTCCATGCCATTCCATGCCATTCCATGCCATTCCATGCCATTCCATGCCATTCCATGCCATTCCATGCCATTCCATGCCATTCCATGCCATTCCATGCCATTCCATGCCATTCAATGCCGTGCCATGCCGGTGCCATGCCGTGCCATGCCGGTGCCATGCCGTGCCATGCCGGTGCCATGCCGTGCCATGCCGGTGCCATGCCATGCCATGCCGGTGCCATGCCGTGCCATGCCGGTGCCATGCCGTGCCATGCCGGTGCCATGCCGTGCCATGCCGGTGCCATGCCGTGCCATGCCGGTGCCATGCCGTGCCATGCCGGTGCCATGCCGTGCCATGCCGGTGCCATGCCGTGCCATGCCGTGCCATGCCGTGCCATGCCATTCCATGCCATTCCATGTCATTCCATGCCATTCCATGCCATTCCATGCCATTCCATGCCATTCCATGCCATTCCATGCCATTCCATGTCATTCCATGCCATTCCATGTCATTCCATGCCATGCCGGTACCATGCCGTGCCATGCCGGTACCATGCCGTGCCATGCCGGTACCATGCCGTGCCATGCCGGTGCCATGCCGTGCCATGCCGGTGCCATGCCGTGCCATGCCGGTGCCATGCCGTGCCATGCCGGTGCCATGCCGTGCCATGCCGGTGCCATGCCGTGCCATGCCGTGCCATGCGGTGCCATGCCGTGCCATGCGGTGCCATGCCATTCCATGCCATTCCATGCCATTCCATGCCATTCCATGCCATTCCATGCCATTCCATGCCATTCCATGCCATTCCATGCCATTCCATGCCATTCCATGCCATTCCATGTGTAACGGGATGGTCCAGCTCTGCATATAAGTAGACGACACGAATGATAGAAACATATGGGTGACTATAGCGCAGTGGTTAGCGCTCTTAATTAGTACCTGATCAACCTGGGTTCGAATCCCGGGGTCACCATATTTTCTATCATTCATCTTTGGACCATCCATCGCAACATCGATCACCACCAATCCTCCGAAGTTTCCGGCCGTTCCTTACATGGTGTCAGAAGTTATCGAGCTACAAAACACGTCCACAAAAAACGCATCTGGGAAGCCATGACACTCTTAGGAAAATGCGGCATGAGACAAAGTCCATGAACCCCGCGTATACCAGACGGCAAAAAGTAAGACCGAAGCTGACGAGAGATCATGATGCCTCAGTAATCGCGCAATAGGACACTCGCAAACGCTGCACATTCGACAAGGACGTCGACTTCCGCGAGAGGAGGTGTGTAACGGGATGGTCCAGCTCTGCATATAAGTAGACGACACGAATGATAGAAACATATGGGTGACTATAGCGCAGTGGTTAGCGCTCTTAATTAGTACCTGATCAACCTGGGTTCGAATCCCGGGGTCACCATATTTTCTATCATTCATCTTTGGACCATCCATCGCAACATCGATCACCACCAATCCTCCGAAGTTTCCGGCCGTTCCTTACACATGCCATTCCATGCCATTCCATGCCATTCCATGCCATTCCATGCCATTCCATGCCATTCCATGCCATTCCATGCCATTCCATGCCATTCCATGCCATTCCATGCCATTCCATGCCATTCCATGCCATTCCATGCCATTCCATGCCATTCCATGCCATTCCATGCCATTCCATGCCATTCCATGCCATTCCATGCCATTCCATGCCGTGCCATGCCATTCCATGCCGTGCCATGCCATTCCATGCCGTGCCATGCCGGTGCCATACCGTGCCATGCCGGTGCCATGCCGTGCCATGCCGGTGCCATGCCGTGCCATGCCGGTGCCATGCCGTGCCATGCCGGTGCCATGCCGTGCCATGCCGGTGCCATGCCGTGCCATGCCGGTGCCATGCCGTGCCATGCCGGTGCCATGCCGTGCCATGCCGGTGCCATGCCGTGCCATGCCGGTGCCATGCGGTGCCATGCCGTGCCATGCCGGTGCCATGCGTTGCCATGCCATTCCATGCCGTGCCATGCGGTGCCATGCCATTCCATGCGGTGCCATGCCATTCCATGCGGTGCCATGCCATTCCATGCGGTGCCATGCCATTCCATGCGGTGCCATGCCATTCCATGCCATTCCATGCCATTCCATGCCATTCCATGCCATTCCATGCCATTCCATGCCATTCCATGCCATTCCATGCCATTCAATGCCGTGCTATGCCGTGCCATGCCGTGCTATGCCGTGCCATGCCGGTGCCATGCCGTGCCATGCCGGTGCCATGCCGTGCCATGCCGGTGCCATGCCGTGCCATGCCGGTGCCATGCCGTGCCATGCCGTGCCATGCCGTGCCATGCCGTGCCATGCGGTGCCATGCCATTCCATGCCATTCCATGTCATTCCATGCCATTCCATGTCATTCCATGCCATTCCATGCCGTGCCATGCCGGTGCCATGCCATGCCATGCCGGTGCCATGCCGTGCCATGCCGGTGCCATGCCGTGCCATGCCGGTGCCATGCCGTGCCATGCCGGTGCCATGCCGTGCCATGCCGGTGCCATGCCGTGCCATGCCGGTGCCATGCCGTGCCATGCCGGTGCCATGCCGTGCCATGCCGTGCCATGCCGGTGCCATGCCGTGCCATGCCGGTGCCATGCCGTGCCATGCCGTGCCATGCCGGTGCCATGCCGTGCCATGCCGGTGCCATGCCGGTGCCATGCCGGTGCCATGCCGGTGCCATGCCGTGCCATGCCGGTGCCATGCCGTGCCATGCCGGTGCCATGCCGTGCCATGCCGGTGCCATGCCGTGCCATGCCGGTGCCATGCCGTGCCATGCCGGTGCCATGCCGTGCCATGCCGGTGCCATGCCGTGCCATGCCGGTGCCATGCCGTGCCATGCCGGTGCCATGCCGTGCCATGCCGGTGCCATGCCGTGGCATGCCGGTGCCATGCCGTGCCATGCCGGTGCCATGCCGTGCCATGCCGGTGCCATGCCGTGCCATGCCGGTGCCATGCCGTGCCATGCCGGTGCCATGCCGGTGCCATGCCGGTGCCATGCCGTGCCATGCCGTGCCATGCCGGTGCCATGCCATTCCATGCCATTCCATGCCATTCCATGCCATTCCATGCCATTCCATGCCATTCCATGCCATTCCATGCCATTCCATGCCATTCCATGCCATTCCATGCCATTCCATGCCATTCCATGCCATTCCATGCCATTCCATGCCATTCCATGCCATTCCATGCCATTCCATGCCATTCCATGCCATTCCATGCCATTCCATGCCATTCCATGCCATTCCATGCCATTCCATGCCGGTGCCATGCCGTGCCATGCCGGTGCCATGCCGTGCCATGCCGGTGCCATGCCGTTCCATGCCGGTGCCATGCCGTGCCATGCCGGTGCCATGCCGTGCCATGCCGGTGCCATGCCGTGCCATGCCGGTGCCATGCCGTGCCATGCCGTGCCATGCCGGTGCCATGCCGTGCCATGCCGGTGCCATGCCGTGCCATGCCGGTGCCATGCCGTGCCATGCCGGTGCCATGCCGTGCCATGCCGGTGCCATGCCGTGCCATGCCGGTGCCATGCCGTGCCATGCCGGTGCCATGCCGTGCCATGCCGGTGCCATGCCGTGCCATGCCGGTGCCATGCCGTGCCATGCCGGTGCCATGCCGTGCCATGCCGTGCCATGCCGGTGCCATGCCGTGCCATGCCGTGCCATGCCGGTGCCATGCCGTGCCATGCCGGTGCCATGCCGGTGCCATGCCGTGCCATGCCGGTGCCATGCCGTGCCATGCCGGTGCCATGCCGTGCCATGCCGGTGCCATGCCGTGCCATGCCGGTGCCATGCCGTGCCATGCCGGTGCCATGCCGTGCCATGCCGGTGCCATGCCGTGCCATGCCGGTGCCATGCCGTGCCATGCCGGTGCCATGCAGTGCCATGCCGGTGCCATGCCGTGGCATGCCGGTGCCATGCCGTGCCATGCCGGTGCCATGCCGTGCCATGCCGGTGCCATGCCGGTGCCATGCCGTGCCATGCCGGTGCCATGCCGTGCCATGCCGGTGCCATGCCGGTGCCATGCCGTGCCATGCCGGTGCCATGCCATTCCATGCCATTCCATGCCATTCCATGCCATTCCATGCCATTCCATGCCATTTCATGCCATTCCATGCCATTCCATGCCATTCCATGCCATTCCATGCCATTCCATGCCATTCCATGCCATTCCATGCCATTCCATGCCATTCCATGCCATTCCATGCCATTCCATGTCATTCCATGCCATTCCATGCCATTCCATGCCATTCCATGCCATTCCATGCCATTCCATGCCATTCCATGCCATTCCATGCCGTGCCATGCCGGTGCCATGCCGTGCCATGCCGTGCCATGCCGGTGCCATGCCGTGCCATGCCGGTGCCATGCCGTGCCATGCCGGTGCCATGCCGTGGCATGCCGGTGCCATGCCGTGCCATGCCGGTGCCATGCCGTGCCATGCCGGTGCCATGCCGTGCCATGCCGGTGCCATGCCGTGGCATGCCGGTGCCATGCCGTGGCATGCCGGTGCCATGCCGTGGCATGCCGGTGCCATGCCGTGGCATGCCGGTGCCATGCCGTGGCATGCCGGTGCCATGCCGTGGCATGCCGGTGCCATGCCGTGGCATGCCGGTGCCATGCCGTGGCATGCCGGTGCCATGCCGTGGCATGCCGGTGCCATGCCGTGGCATGCCGGTGCCATGCCGTGGCATGCCGGTGCCATGCCGTGGCATGCCGGTGCCATGCCGTGGCATGCCGGTGCCATGCCGTGGCATGCCGGTGCCATGCCGTGGCATGCCGGTGCCATGCCGTGGCATGCCGGTGCCATGCCGTGGCATGCCGGTGCCATGCCGTGGCATGCCGGTGCCATGCCGTGGCATGCCGGTGCCATGCCGTGCCATGCCGGTGCCATGCCGTGCCATGCCGGTGCCATGCCGTGCCATGCCGGTGCCATGCCGTGCCATGCCGTGCCATGCCGGTGCCATGCCGTGCCATGCCGGTGCCATGCCGTGCCATGCCGGTGCCATGCCGTGCCATGCCGGTGCCATGCCGTGCCATGCCGGTGCCATGCCGTGCCATGCCGGTGCCATGCCGTGCCATGCCGGTGCCATGCCGTGCCATGCCGGTGCCATGCCGTGCCATGCCGGTGCCATGCCGTGCCATGCCGGTGCCATGCCGTGCCATGCCGGTGCCATGCCGTGCCATGCCGGTGCCATGCCGTGCCATGCCGGTGCCATGCCGTGCCATTCCATGCCATTCCATGCCATGCCGGTGCCATGCCGTGCCATTCCATGCCATTCCATGCCATTCCATGCCATTCCATGCCATTCCATGCCATTCCATGCCATTCCATGCCGTGCCATGCCGTGCCATGCCGGTGCCATGCCGTGCCATGCCGGTGCCATGCCGTGCCATGCCGGTGCCATGCCGTGCCATGCCGTGCCATGCCGTGCCATGCCGTGCCATGCCGGTGCCATGCCGTGCCATGCCGTGCCATGCCATTCCATGCCATTCCATGCCATTCCATGCCATTCCATGCCATTCCATGCCATTCCATGCCATTCCATGCCATTCCATGCCATTCCATGCCATTCCATGCCATTCCATGCCATTCAATGCCGTGCCATGCCGTGCCATGCCGTGCCATGCCGTGCCATGCCGTGCCATGCCGTGCCATGCCGTGCCATGCCGTGCCATGCCGGTGCCATGCCGTGCCATGCCGGTGCCATGCCGTGCCATGCCGGTGCCATGCCGTGCCATGCCGTGCCATGCCGTGCCATGCCGTGCCATGCCGTGCCATGCCGTGCCATGCCGGTGCCATGCCGTGCCATGCCGGTGCCATGCCGTGCCATGCCGGTGCCATGCCGTGCCATGCCGGTGCCATGCCGGTGCCATGCCGGTGCCATGCCGTGCCATGCCGTGCCATGCCGGTGCCATGCCGTGCCATGCCGGTGCCATGCGGTGCCATGCCGGTGCCATGCGGTGCCATGCCGTGCCATGCCGTGCCATGCCGGTGCCATGCCATTCCATGCCGTGCCATGCGGTGCCATGCCGTGCCATGCGGTGCCATGCCGTTCCATGCGTTGCCATGCCATTCCATGCCGTGCCATGCGGTGCCATGCCATTCCATACGGTGCCATGCCATTCCATGCGGTGCCATGCCATTCCATGCGGTGCCATGCCATTCCATGCCATTCCATGCCATTCCATGCCATTCCATGCCATTCCATGCCATTCCATGCCATTCCATGCCATTCCATGCCATTCCATGCCATTCCATGCCATTCCATGCCATTCCATGCCATTCCATGCCATTCCATGCCATTCCATGCCATTCCATGCCATTCCATGCCATTCCATGCCATTCCATGCCATTCCATGCCGTGCCATGCCATTCCATGCCGTGCCATGCCGGTGCCATACCGTGCCATGCCGGTGCCATGCCGTGCCATGCCGGTGCCATGCCGTGCCATGCCGGTGCCATGCCGTGCCATGCCGGTGCCATGCCGTGCCATGCCGGTGCCATGCCGTTCCATGCCGGTGCCATGCCGTGCCATGCCGGTGCCATGCCGTGCCATGCCGGTGCCATGCCGTGCCATGCCGGTGCCATGCCGTGCCATGCCGGTGCCATGCCGTGCCATGCCGGTGTCATGCCGTGCCATGCCGTGCCATGCCGGTGCCATGCCGTGCCATGCCGGTGCCATGCCGTGCCATGCCGTGCCATGCCGTGCCATGCGGTGCCATGCCATTCCATGCCATTCCATGTCATTCCATGCCATTCCATGTCATTCCATGCCATTCCATGTCATTCCATGCCATTCCATGTCATTCCATGCCATTCCATGCCATTCCATGCCATTCCATGTCATTCCATGCCATTCCATGTCATTCCATGCCATTCCATGCCATTCCATGCCATTCCATGCCATTCCATGCCATTCCATGCCATTCCATGCCATTCCATGCCATTCCATGCCATTCCATGCCATTCCATGCCATTCCATGCCATTCCATGCCATTCCATGCCATTCCATGCCATTCCATGCCATTCCATGCCATTCCATGCCATTCCATGCCATTCCATGCCATTCCATGCCATTCCATGCCATTCCATGCCATTCCATGCCATTCCATGCCATTCCATGCCATTCCATGCCATTCCATGCCATTCCATGCCATTCCATGCCATTCCATGCCATTCCATGCCATTCCATGCCATTCCATGCCATTCCATGCCATTCCATGCCATTCCATGCCATTCCATGCCATTCCATGCCATTCCATGCCATTCCATGCCATTCCATGCCATTCCATGCCATTCCATGCCATTCCATGCCATTCCATGCCATTCCATGCCATTCCATGCCATTCCATGCCATTCCATGCCATTCCATGCCATTCCATGCCATTCCATGCCATTCCATGCCATTCCATGCCATTCCATGCCATTCCATGCCATTCCATGCCATTCCATGCCGTGCCATGCCGGTGGCATGCCGTGCCATGCCGGTGCCATGCCGTGCCATGCCGGTGCCATGCCATTCAATGCCGTGCCATGCCGGTGCCATGCCGTGCCATGCCGGTGCCATGCCGGTGCCATGCCGGTGCCATGCCGGTGCCATGCCGTGCCATGCCGGTGCCATGCCGTGCCATGCCGGTGCCATGCCGTGCCATGCCGGTGCCATGCCGGTGCCATGCCGTGCCATGCCGGTGCCATGCCGTGCCATGCCGGTGCCATGCCGTGCCATGCCGGTGCCATGCCGTGCCATGCCGGTGCCATGCCGTGCCATGCCGGTGCCATGCCGTGCCATGCCGGTGCCATGCCGTGCCATGCCGGTGCCATGCCGTGCCATGCCGGTGCCATGCCGTGCCATGCCGGTGCCATGCCGTGCCATGCCGGTGCCATGCCGTGCCATGCCGGTGCCATGCCGGTGCCATGCCGTGCCATGCCATTCCATGCCATTCCATGCCATTCCATGCCATTCCATGCCATTCCATGCCATTCCATGCCATTCCATGCCATTCCATGCCATTCCATGCCATTCCATGCCATTCCATGCCATTCCATGCCATTCCATGCCATTCCATGCCATTCCATGCCATTCCATGCCATTCCATGCCATTCCATGCCATTCCATGCCATTCCATGCCATTCCATGCCATTCCATGCCATTCCATGCCATTCCATGCCATTCCATGCCATTCAATGCCGTGCCATGCCGTGCCATGCCGTGCCATGCCGTGCCATGCCGTGCCATGCCGTGCCATGCCGTGCCATGCCGTGCCATGCCGTGCCATGCCGTGCCATGCCGTGCCATGCCGGTGCCATGCCGTGCCATGCCGGTGCCATGCCGTGCCATGCCGGTGCCATGCCGTGCCATGCCGTGCCATGCCGGTGCCATGCCGTGCCATGCCGGTGCCATGCCGTGCCATGCCGGTGCCATGCCGTGCCATGCCGGTGCCATGCCGTGCCATGCCGGTGCCATGCCGTGCCATGCCGTGCCATGCCGGTGCCATGCCGTGCCATGCCGGTGCCATGCCGTGCCATGCCGGTGCCATGCCGTGCCATGCCGGTGCCATGCCGTGCCATGCCGGTGCCATGCCGTGCCATGCCGGTGCCATGCCATTCCATGCCATTCCATGCCATTCCATGCCGTGCCATGCCGTGCCATGCCGTGCCATGCCGTGCCATGCCGGTGCCATGCCGTGCCATGCCGGTGCCATGCCGTGCCATGCCGGTGCCATGCCGGTGCCATGCCGTGCCATGCCGTGCCATGCCGGTGCCATGCCGTGCCATGCCGTGCCATGCCGTGCCATGCCGTGCCATGCCGGTGCCATGCCGTGCCATGCCGTGCCATGCCATTCCATGCCATTCCATGCCATTCCATGCCATTCCATGCCATTCCATGCCATTCCATGCCATTCAATGCCGTGCCATGCCGTGCCATGCCGTGCCATGCCGTGCCATGCCGGTGCCATGCCGTGCCATGCCGGTGCCATGCCGTGCCATGCCGGTGCCATGCCGTGCCATGCCGGTGCCATGCCGTGCCATGCCGTGCCATGCCGGTGCCATGCCGTGCCATGCCGGTGCCATGCCGTGCCATGCCGGTGCCATGCCGTGCCATGCCGGTGCCATGCCGTGCCATGCCGGTGCCATGCCGTGCCATGCCGGTGCCATGCCGTTCCATGCCGGTGCCATGCCGTGCCATGCCGGTGCCATGCCGGTGCCATGCCGGTGCCATGCCGTGCCATGCCGTGCCATGCCGGTGCCATGCCGTGCCATGCCGGTGCCATGCGGTGCCATGCCGGTGCCATGCGGTGCCATGCCGTGCCATGCCATTCCATGCCGTGCCATGCGGTGCCATGCCATTCCATGCGTTGCCATGCCATTCCATGCGTTGCCATGCGGTGCCATGCCATTCCATACGGTGCCATGCCATTCCATACGGTGCCATGCCATTCCATGCGGTGCCATGCCATTCCATGCGGTGCCATGCCATTCCATGCCATTCCATGCCATTCCATGCCATTCCATGCCATTCCATGCCATTCCATGCCATTCCATGCCATTCTATGCCATTCCATGCCATTCCATGCCATTCCATGCCATTCCATGCCATTCCATGCCATTCAATGCCGTGCCATGCCGGTGCCATGCCGTGCCATGCCGGTGCCATGCCGTGCCATGCCGGTGCCATGCCATGCCATGCCGGTGCCATGCCGTGCCATGCCGGTGCCATGCCGTGCCATGCCGGTGCCATGCCGTGCCATGCCGGTGCCATGCCGTGCCATGCCGGTGCCATGCCGTGCCATGCCGGTGCCATGCCGTGCCATGCCGGTGCCATGCCGTGCCATGCCCTGCCATGCCGTGCCATGCCGTGCCATGCCGTGCCATGCCGTGCCATGCCGTGCCATGCGGTGCCATGCCATTCCATGCCATTCCATGCCATTCCATGTCATTCCATGCCATTCCATGCCATTCCATGCCATTCCATGCCATTCCATGCCATTCCATGTCATTCCATGCCATGCCGGTACCATGCCGTGCCATGCCGGTACCATGCCGTGCCATGCCGCTGCCATGCCGTGCCATGCCGGTGCCATGCCGTGCCATGCCGGTGCCATGCCGTGCCATGCCGGTGCCATGCCGTGCCATGCCGTGCCATGCGGTGCCATGCGGTGCCATGCCGTGCCATGCGGTGCCATGCCATTCCATGCCATTCCATGCCATTCCATGCCATTCCATGCCATTCCATGCCATTCCATGCCATTCCATGCCATTCCATGCCATTCCATGCCATTCCATGCCATTCCATGCCATTCCATGCCATTCCATGCCATTCCATGCCATTCCATGCCATTCCATGCCATTCCATGCCATTCCATGCCATTCCATGCCATTCCATGCCATTCCATGCCATTCCATGCCATTCCATGCCATTCCATGCCATTCCATGCCATTCCATGCCATTCCATGCCATTCCATGCCATTCCATGCCATTCCATGCCATTCCATGCCATTCCATGCCATTCCATGCCATTCCATGCCATTCCATGCCGTGCCATGCCATTCCATGCCGTGCCATGCCGGTGCCATACCGTGCCATGCCGGTGCCATGCCGTGCCATGCCGGTGCCATGCCGTGCCATGCCGGTGCCATGCCGTGCCATGCCGGTGCCATGCCGTGCCATGCCGGTGCCATGCCGTGCCATGCCGGTGCCATGCCGTGCCATGCCGGTGCCATGCCGTGCCATGCCGGTGCCATGCCGTGCCATGCCGGTGTCATGCCGTGCCATGCCGTGCCATGCCGGTGCCATGCCGTGCCATGCCGGTGCCATGCCGTGCCATGCCGTGCCATGCCGTGCCATGCGGTGCCATGCCATTCCATGCCATTCCATGTCATTCCATGCCATTCCATGTCATTCCATGCCATTCCATGTCATTCCATGCCATTCCATGTCATTCCATGCCATTCCATGTCATTCCATGCCATTCCATGTCATTCCATGCCATTCCATGCCATTCCATGCCATTCCATGCCATTCCATGCCATTCCATGCCATTCCATGCCATTCCATGCCATTCCATGCCATTCCATGCCATTCCATGCCATTCCATGCCATTCCATGCCATTCCATGCCATTCCATGCCATTCCATGCCATTCCATGCCATTCCATGCCATTCCATGCCATTCCATGCCATTCCATGCCATTCCATGCCATTCCATGCCATTCCATGCCATTCCATGCCATTCCATGCCATTCCATGCCATTCCATGCCATTCCATGCCATTCCATGCCATTCCATGCCATTCCATGCCATTCCATGCCATTCCATGCCATTCCATGCCATTCCATGCCATTCCATGCCATTCCATGCCATTCCATGCCATTCCATGCCATTCCATGCCATTCCATGCCATTCCATGCCATTCCATGCCATTCCATGCCATTCCATGCCATTCCATGCCATTCCATGCCGTGCCATGCCATTCCATGCCGTGCCATGCCGGTGCCATGCCGTGCCATGCCGATGCCATGCCGTGCCATGCCGATGCCATGCCGTGCCATGCCGGTGCCATGCCGTGCCATGCCGGTGCCATGCCGTGCCATGCCGGTGCCATGCCGTGCCATGCCGGTGCCATGCCGTGCCATGCCGGTGCCATGCCGTGCCATGCCGGTGCCATGCCGTGCCATGCCGGTGCCATGCCATGCCATGCCGGTGGCATGCCGTGCCATGCCGGTGCCATGCCGTGCCATGCCGGTGCCATGCCGGTGCCATGCCGTGCCATGCCGGTGCCATGCCGTGCCATGCCGGTGCCATGCCGTGCCATGCCGGTGCCATGCCGTGCCATGCCGGTGCCATGCCGTGCCATGCCGGTGCCATGCCGTGCCATGCCGGTGCCATGCCGTGCCATGCCGGTGCCATGCCGTGCCATGCCGGTGCCATGCCGTGCCATGCCGTGCCATGCCGATGCCATGCCGTGCCATGCCGGTGCCATGCCGTGCCATGCCGGTGCCATGCCGTGCCATGCCGGTGCCATGCCGTGCCATGCCGGTGCCATGCCGTGCCATGCCGGTGCCATGCCGTGCCATGCCGGTGCCATGCCGTGCCATGCCGGTGCCATGCCGTGCCATGCCGGTGCCATGCCGTGCCATGCCGGTGCCATGCCGTGCCATGCCGGTGCCATGCCGTGCCATGCCGGTGCCATGCCGTGCCATGCCGGTGCCATGCCGTGCCATGCCGGTGCCATGCCGTGCCATGCCGGTGCCATGCCGGTGCCATGCCGTGCCATGCCGTGCCATGCCGTGCCATGCCGGTGCCATGCCGTGCCATGCCGGTGCCATGCCATTCCATGCCGTGCCATGCGGTGCCATGCCATTCCATGCGGTGCCATGCCATTCCATGCCGTGCCATGCGGTGCCATGCCATTCCATGCGGTGCCATGCCATTCCATGCGGTGCCATGCCATTCCATGCCATTCCATGCCATTCCATGCCATTCCATGCCATTCCATGCCATTCCATGCCATTCCATGCCATTCCATGCCATTCAATGCCGTGCCATGCCGGTGCCATGCCGGTGCCATGCCGGTGCCATGCCGGAGCCATGCCGTGCCATGCCGGTGCCATGCCGTGCCATGCCGGTGCCATGCCGTGCCATGCCGGTGCCATGCCGTGCCATGCCGGTGCCATGCCGTGCCATGCCGGTGCCATGCCGTGCCATTCAATGCCGTGCCATGCCGGTGCCATGCCGTGCCATGCCGGTGCCATGCCGGTGCCATGCCGGTGCCATGCCGGTGCCATGCCGTGCCATGCCGGTGCCATGCCGTGCCATGCCGTGCCATGCCGTGCCATGCCGGTGCCATGCCGTGCCATGCCGGTGCCATGCCATTCCATGCCGTGCCATGCGGTGCCATGCCATTCCATGCGGTGCCATGCCATTCCATGCCGTGCCATGCGGTGCCATGCCATTCCATGCGGTGCCATGCCATTCCATGCGGTGCCATGCCATTCCATGCCATTCCATGCCATTCCATGCCATTCCATGCCATTCCATGCCATTCCATGCCATTCCATGCCATTCCATGCCATTCAATGCCGTGCCATGCCGGTGCCATGCCGGTGCCATGCCGGTGCCATGCCGGAGCCATGCCGTGCCATGCCGGTGCCATGCCGTGCCATGCCGGTGCCATGCCGTGCCATGCCGGTGCCATGCCGTGCCATGCCGGTGCCATGCCGTGCCATGCCGGTGCCATGCCGTGCCATTCAATGCCGTGCCATGCCGGTGCCATGCCGTGCCATGCCGGTGCCATGCCGGTGCCATGCCGGTGCCATGCCGGTGCCATGCCGTGCCATGCCGGTGCCATGCCGTGCCATGCCGGTGCCATGCCGTGCCATGCCGGTGCCATGCCGTGCCATGCCGGTGCCATGCCGTGCCATGCCGGTGCCATGCCGTGCCATGCCGGTGCCATGCCGTGCCATGCCGGTGCCATGCCGTGCCATGCCGGTGCCATGCCGTGCCATGCCGGTGCCATGCCGTGCCATGCCGGTGCCATGCCGGTGCCATGCCGTGCCATGCCATTCCATGCCATTCCATGCCATTCCATGCCATTCCATGCCATTCCATGCCATTCCATGCCATTCCATGCCGTGCCATGCCGGTGCCATGCCGTGCCATGCCGGTGCCATGCCGTGCCATGCCGGTGCCATGCCGTGCCATGCCGGTGCCATGCCGGTGCCATGCCGTGCCATGCCGTGCCATGCCGGTGCCATGCGGTGCCATGCCGTGCCATGCCGGTGCCATGCCATTCCATGCCGTGCCATGCGGTGCCATGCCATTCCATGCGGTGCCATGCCATTCCATGCCGTGCCATGCGGTGCCATGCCGTGCCATGCGGTGCCATGCCATTCCATGCGGTGCCATGCCATTCCATGCGGTGCCATGCCATTCCATGCGGTGCCATGCCATTCCATGCCATTCCATGCCATTCCATGCCATTCCATGCCATTCCATGCCATTCCATGCCATTCAATGCCGTGCCATGCCGGTGCCATGCCGTGCCATGCCGTGCCATGCCGGTGCCATGCCGTGCCATGCCGGTGCCATGCCATTCCATGCCATTCCATGCCATTCCATGCCATTCCATGCCATTCCATGCCATTCCATGCCATTCCATGCCATTCCATGCCATTCCATGCCATTCCATGCCATTCCATGCCATTCCATGCCATTCCATGCCATTCCATGCCATTCCATGCCATTCCATGCCATTCCATGCCATTCAATGCCGTGCCATGCCGTGCCATGCCGTGCCATGCCGTGCCATGCCGTGCCATGCCGTGCCATGCCGTGCCATGCCGTGCCATGCCGTGCCATGCCGTGCCATGCCGTGCCATGCCGTGCCATGCCGTGCCATGCCGTGCCATGCCGGTGCCATGCCGTGCCATGCCGGTGCCATGCCGTGCCATGCCGGTGCCATGCCGTGCCATGCCGGTGCCATGCCGTGCCATGCCGGTGCCATGCCGTGCCATGCCGTGCCATGCCGGTGCCATGCCGGTGCCATGCCGGTGCCATGCCGTGCCATGCCGGTGCCATGCCGTGCCATGCCGGTGCCATGCCGTGCCATGCCGGTGCCATGCCGGTGCCATGCCGGTGCCATGCCGTGCCATGCCGGTGCCATGCCGTGCCATGCCGGTGCCATGCCGTGCCATGCCGGTGCCATGCCGTGCCATGCCGGTGCCATGCCGTGCCATGCCGGTGCCATGCCGTGCCATGCCGTGCCATGCCGGTGCCATGCCGTGCCATTCCATGCCATTCCATGCCATTCCATGCCATTCCATGCCATTCCATGCCATTCCATGCCATTCCATGCCATTCCATGCCATTCCATGCCATTCCATGCCATTCCATGCCATTCCATGCCATTCCATGCCATTCCATGCCATTCCATGCCATTCCATGCCATTCCATGCCGTGCCATGCCGGTGCCATGCCGTGCCATGCCGGTGCCATGCCGTGCCATGCCGGTGCCATGCCGTGCCATGCCGGTGCCATGCCGGTGCCATGCCGTGCCATGCCGTGCCATGCCGGTGCCATGCGGTGCCATGCCGTGCCATGCCGGTGCCATGCGGTGCCATGCCGTGCCATGCCGGTGCCATGCCATTCCATGCCGTGCCATGCGGTGCCATGCCATTCCATGCCGTGCCATGCGGTGCCATGCCATTCCATGCGGTGCCATGCCATTCCATGCGGTGCCATGCCATTCCATGCGGTGCCATGCCATTCCATGCCATTCCATGCCATTCCATGCCATTCCATGCCATTCCATGCCATTCCATGCCATTCCATGCCATTCCATGCCATTCCATGCCATTCCATGCCATTCCATGCCATTCCATGCCATTCAATGCCGTGCCATGCCGTGCCATGCCGTTCCATGCCGGTGCCATGCCGTGCCATGCCGGTGCCATGCCGTGCCATACCGGTGCCATGCCGTGCCATGCCGGTGCCATGCCGTGCCATGCCGGTGCCATGCCGTGCCATGCCGGTGCCATGCCGTGCCATGCCGGTGCCATGCCGTGCCATGCCGGTGCCATGCCGTGCCATGCCGGTGCCATGCCGTGCCATGCCGGTGCCATGCCGTGCCATGCCGGTGCCATGCCGTGCCATGCCGGTGCCATGCCGTGCCATGCCGTGCCATGCCGGTGCCATGCCGTGCCATGCCGGTGCCATGCCGTGCCATGCCGGTGCCATGCCGTGCCATGCCGGTGCCATGCCGTGCCATGCCGTGCCATGCCGTGCCATGCGGTGCCATGCCATTCCATGCCATTCCATGTCATTCCATGCCATTCCATGTCATTCCATGCCATTCCATGCCATTCCATGCCATTCCATACCATTCCATGCCATTCCATGCCATTCCATGCCATTCCATGCCATTCCATGCCATTCCATGCCATTCCATGCCATTCCATGCCATTCCATGCCATTCCATGCCATTCCATGCCATTCCATGCCATTCCATGCCATTCCATGCCATTCCATGCCATTCCATGCCATTCCATGCCATTCCATGCCATTCCATGCCATTCCATGCCATTCCATGCCATTCGATGCCATTCCATGCCATTCCATGCCATTCCATGCCATTCCATGCCATTCCATGCCATTCCATGCCATTCCATGCCATTCCATGCCATTCCATGCCGTTCCATGCCATTCCATGCCGTGCCATGCCATTCCATGCCGTGCCATGCCGGTGCCATACCGTGCCATGCCGGTGCCATGCCGTGCCATGCCGGTGCCATGCCGTGCCATGCCGGTGCCATGCCGTGCCATGCCGGTGCCATGCCGTGCCATGCCGGTGCCATGCCGTGCCATGCCGGTGCCATGCCGTGCCATGCCGGTGCCATGCCGTGCCATGCCGGTGCCATGCCGTGCCATGCCGGTGCCATGCCGTGCCATGTCGGTGCCATGCCGTGCCATGCCGGTGCCATGCCGTGCCATGCCGGTGCCATGCCGTGCCATGCCGGTGCCATGCCGTGCCATGCCGGTGCCATGCGGTGCCATGCCGGTGCCATGCGGTGCCATGCCGTGCCATGCCGTGCCATGCCGGTGCCATGCCATTCCATGCCGTGCCATGCGGTGCCATGCCGTGCCATGCGGTGCCATGCCGTTCCATGCGTTGCCATGCCATTCCATGCCGTGCCATGCGGTGCCATGCCATTCCATACGGTGCCATGCCATTCCATGCGGTGCCATGCCATTCCATGCGGTGCCATGCCATTCCATGCCATTCCATGCCATTCCATGCCATTCCATGCCATTCCATGCCATTCCATGCCATTCCATGCCATTCCATGCCATTCCATGCCATTCCATGCCATTCCATGCCATTCCATGCCATTCCATGCCATTCCATGCCATTCCATGCCATTCCATGCCATTCCATGCCATTCCATGCCATTCCATGCCATTCCATGCCGTGCCATGCCATTCCATGCCGTGCCATGCCGGTGCCATACCGTGCCATGCCGGTGCCATGCCGTGCCATGCCGGTGCCATGCCGTGCCATGCCGGTGCCATGCCGTGCCATGCCGGTGCCATGCCGTGCCATGCCGGTGCCATGCCGTTCCATGCCGGTGCCATGCCGTGCCATGCCGGTGCCATGCCGTGCCATGCCGGTGCCATGCCGTGCCATGCCGGTGCCATGCCGTGCCATGCCGGTGCCATGCCGTGCCATGCCGGTGTCATGCCGTGCCATGCCGTGCCATGCCGGTGCCATGCCGTGCCATGCCGGTGCCATGCCGTGCCATGCCGTGCCATGCCGTGCCATGCGGTGCCATGCCATTCCATGCCATTCCATGTCATTCCATGCCATTCCATGTCATTCCATGCCATTCCATGTCATTCCATGCCATTCCATGCCATTCCATGCCATTCCATGTCATTCCATGCCATTCCATGTCATTCCATGCCATTCCATGCCATTCCATGCCATTCCATGCCATTCCATGCCATTCCATGCCATTCCATGCCATTCCATGCCATTCCATGCCATTCCATGCCATTCCATGCCATTCCATGCCATTCCATGCCATTCCATGCCATTCCATGCCATTCCATGCCATTCCATGCCATTCCATGCCATTCCATGCCATTCCATGCCATTCCATGCCATTCCATGCCATTCCATGCCATTCCATGCCATTCCATGCCATTCCATGCCATTCCATGCCATTCCATGCCATTCCATGCCATTCCATGCCATTCCATGCCATTCCATGCCATTCCATGCCATTCCATGCCATTCCATGCCATTCCATGCCATTCCATGCCATTCCATGCCATTCCATGCCATTCCATGCCATTCCATGCCATTCCATGCCATTCCATGCCATTCCATGCCATTCCATGCCATTCCATGCCATTCCATGCCATTCCATGCCATTCCATGCCATTCCATGCCATTCCATGCCATTCCATGCCATTCCATGCCATTCCATGCCATTCCATGCCATTCCATGCCATTCCATGCCGTGCCATGCCGGTGGCATGCCGTGCCATGCCGGTGCCATGCCGTGCCATGCCGGTGCCATGCCATTCAATGCCGTGCCATGCCGGTGCCATGCCGTGCCATGCCGGTGCCATGCCGGTGCCATGCCGGTGCCATGCCGGTGCCATGCCGTGCCATGCCGGTGCCATGCCGTGCCATGCCGGTGCCATGCCGTGCCATGCCGGTGCCATGCCGGTGCCATGCCGTGCCATGCCGGTGCCATGCCGTGCCATGCCGGTGCCATGCCGTGCCATGCCGGTGCCATGCCGTGCCATGCCGGTGCCATGCCGTGCCATGCCGGTGCCATGCCGTGCCATGCCGGTGCCATGCCGTGCCATGCCGGTGCCATGCCGTGCCATGCCGGTGCCATGCCGTGCCATGCCGGTGCCATGCCGTGCCATGCCGGTGCCATGCCGGTGCCATGCCGTGCCATGCCATTCCATGCCATTCCATGCCATTCCATGCCATTCCATGCCATTCCATGCCATTCCATGCCATTCCATGCCATTCCATGCCATTCCATGCCATTCCATGCCATTCCATGCCATTCCATGCCATTCCATGCCATTCCATGCCATTCCATGCCATTCCATGCCATTCCATGCCATTCCATGCCATTCCATGCCATTCCATGCCATTCCATGCCATTCAATGCCGTGCCATGCCGTGCCATGCCGTGCCATGCCGTGCCATGCCGTGCCATGCCGTGCCATGCCGTGCCATGCCGTGCCATGCCGGTGCCATGCCGTGCCATGCCGGTGCCATGCCGTGCCATGCCGGTGCCATGCCGTGCCATGCCGTGCCATGCCGGTGCCATGCCGTGCCATGCCGGTGCCATGCCGTGCCATGCCGGTGCCATGCCGTGCCATGCCGGTGCCATGCCGTGCCATGCCGGTGCCATGCCGTGCCATGCCGTGCCATGCCGGTGCCATGCCGTGCCATGCCGGTGCCATGCCGTGCCATGCCGGTGCCATGCCGTGCCATGCCGGTGCCATGCCGTGCCATGCCGGTGCCATGCCGTGCCATGCCGGTGCCATGCCATTCCATGCCATTCCATGCCATTCCATGCCGTGCCATGCCGTGCCATGCCGTGCCATGCCGTGCCATGCCGGTGCCATGCCGTGCCATGCCGGTGCCATGCCGTGCCATGCCGGTGCCATGCCGGTGCCATGCCGTGCCATGCCGTGCCATGCCGGTGCCATGCCGTGCCATGCCGTGCCATGCCGTGCCATGCCGTGCCATGCCGGTGCCATGCCGTGCCATGCCGTGCCATGCCATTCCATGCCATTCCATGCCATTCCATGCCATTCCATGCCATTCCATGCCATTCCATGCCATTCAATGCCGTGCCATGCCGTGCCATGCCGTGCCATGCCGTGCCATGCCGGTGCCATGCCGTGCCATGCCGGTGCCATGCCGTGCCATGCCGGTGCCATGCCGTGCCATGCCGGTGCCATGCCGTGCCATGCCGTGCCATGCCGGTGCCATGCCGTGCCATGCCGGTGCCATGCCGTGCCATGCCGGTGCCATGCCGTGCCATGCCGGTGCCATGCCGTGCCATGCCGGTGCCATGCCGTGCCATGCCGGTGCCATGCCGTTCCATGCCGGTGCCATGCCGTGCCATGCCGGTGCCATGCCGGTGCCATGCCGGTGCCATGCCGTGCCATGCCGTGCCATGCCGGTGCCATGCCGTGCCATGCCGGTGCCATGCGGTGCCATGCCGGTGCCATGCGGTGCCATGCCGTGCCATGCCATTCCATGCCGTGCCATGCGGTGCCATGCCATTCCATGCGTTGCCATGCCATTCCATGCGTTGCCATGCGGTGCCATGCCATTCCATACGGTGCCATGCCATTCCATACGGTGCCATGCCATTCCATGCGGTGCCATGCCATTCCATGCGGTGCCATGCCATTCCATGCCATTCCATGCCATTCCATGCCATTCCATGCCATTCCATGCCATTCCATGCCATTCCATGCCATTCTATGCCATTCCATGCCATTCCATGCCATTCCATGCCATTCCATGCCATTCCATGCCATTCAATGCCGTGCCATGCCGGTGCCATGCCGTGCCATGCCGGTGCCATGCCGTGCCATGCCGGTGCCATGCCATGCCATGCCGGTGCCATGCCGTGCCATGCCGGTGCCATGCCGTGCCATGCCGGTGCCATGCCGTGCCATGCCGGTGCCATGCCGTGCCATGCCGGTGCCATGCCGTGCCATGCCGGTGCCATGCCGTGCCATGCCGGTGCCATGCCGTGCCATGCCCTGCCATGCCGTGCCATGCCGTGCCATGCCGTGCCATGCCGTGCCATGCCGTGCCATGCGGTGCCATGCCATTCCATGCCATTCCATGCCATTCCATGTCATTCCATGCCATTCCATGCCATTCCATGCCATTCCATGCCATTCCATGCCATTCCATGTCATTCCATGCCATGCCGGTACCATGCCGTGCCATGCCGGTACCATGCCGTGCCATGCCGCTGCCATGCCGTGCCATGCCGGTGCCATGCCGTGCCATGCCGGTGCCATGCCGTGCCATGCCGGTGCCATGCCGTGCCATGCCGTGCCATGCGGTGCCATGCGGTGCCATGCCGTGCCATGCGGTGCCATGCCATTCCATGCCATTCCATGCCATTCCATGCCATTCCATGCCATTCCATGCCATTCCATGCCATTCCATGCCATTCCATGCCATTCCATGCCATTCCATGCCATTCCATGCCATTCCATGCCATTCCATGCCATTCCATGCCATTCCATGCCATTCCATGCCATTCCATGCCATTCCATGCCATTCCATGCCATTCCATGCCATTCCATGCCATTCCATGCCATTCCATGCCATTCCATGCCATTCCATGCCATTCCATGCCATTCCATGCCATTCCATGCCATTCCATGCCATTCCATGCCATTCCATGCCATTCCATGCCATTCCATGCCATTCCATGCCATTCCATGCCATTCCATGCCATTCCATGCCATTCCATGCCATTCCATGCCGTGCCATGCCATTCCATGCCGTGCCATGCCGGTGCCATACCGTGCCATGCCGGTGCCATGCCGTGCCATGCCGGTGCCATGCCGTGCCATGCCGGTGCCATGCCGTGCCATGCCGGTGCCATGCCGTGCCATGCCGGTGCCATGCCGTGCCATGCCGGTGCCATGCCGTGCCATGCCGGTGCCATGCCGTGCCATGCCGGTGCCATGCCGTGCCATGCCGGTGCCATGCCGTGCCATGCCGGTGTCATGCCGTGCCATGCCGTGCCATGCCGGTGCCATGCCGTGCCATGCCGTGCCATGCCGTGCCATGCGGTGCCATGCCATTCCATGCCATTCCATGTCATTCCATGCCATTCCATGTCATTCCATGCCATTCCATGTCATTCCATGCCATTCCATGTCATTCCATGCCATTCCATGTCATTCCATGCCATTCCATGTCATTCCATGCCATTCCATGCCATTCCATGCCATTCCATGCCATTCCATGCCATTCCATGCCATTCCATGCCATTCCATGCCATTCCATGCCATTCCATGCCATTCCATGCCATTCCATGCCATTCCATGCCATTCCATGCCATTCCATGCCATTCCATGCCATTCCATGCCATTCCATGCCATTCCATGCCATTCCATGCCATTCCATGCCATTCCATGCCATTCCATGCCATTCCATGCCATTCCATGCCATTCCATGCCATTCCATGCCATTCCATGCCATTCCATGCCATTCCATGCCATTCCATGCCATTCCATGCCATTCCATGCCATTCCATGCCATTCCATGCCATTCCATGCCATTCCATGCCATTCCATGCCATTCCATGCCATTCCATGCCATTCCATGCCATTCCATGCCATTCCATGCCATTCCATGCCATTCCATGCCATTCCATGCCGTGCCATGCCATTCCATGCCGTGCCATGCCGGTGCCATGCCGTGCCATGCCGATGCCATGCCGTGCCATGCCGATGCCATGCCGTGCCATGCCGGTGCCATGCCGTGCCATGCCGGTGCCATGCCGTGCCATGCCGGTGCCATGCCGTGCCATGCCGGTGCCATGCCGTGCCATGCCGGTGCCATGCCGTGCCATGCCGGTGCCATGCCGTGCCATGCCGGTGCCATGCCATGCCATGCCGGTGGCATGCCGTGCCATGCCGGTGCCATGCCGTGCCATGCCGGTGCCATGCCGGTGCCATGCCGTGCCATGCCGGTGCCATGCCGTGCCATGCCGGTGCCATGCCGTGCCATGCCGGTGCCATGCCGTGCCATGCCGGTGCCATGCCGTGCCATGCCGGTGCCATGCCGTGCCATGCCGGTGCCATGCCGTGCCATGCCGGTGCCATGCCGTGCCATGCCGGTGCCATGCCGTGCCATGCCGTGCCATGCCGATGCCATGCCGTGCCATGCCGGTGCCATGCCGTGCCATGCCGGTGCCATGCCGTGCCATGCCGGTGCCATGCCGTGCCATGCCGGTGCCATGCCGTGCCATGCCGGTGCCATGCCGTGCCATGCCGGTGCCATGCCGTGCCATGCCGGTGCCATGCCGTGCCATGCCGGTGCCATGCCGTGCCATGCCGGTGCCATGCCGTGCCATGCCGGTGCCATGCCGTGCCATGCCGGTGCCATGCCGTGCCATGCCGGTGCCATGCCGTGCCATGCCGGTGCCATGCCGTGCCATGCCGGTGCCATGCCGGTGCCATGCCGTGCCATGCCGTGCCATGCCGTGCCATGCCGGTGCCATGCCGTGCCATGCCGGTGCCATGCCATTCCATGCCGTGCCATGCGGTGCCATGCCATTCCATGCGGTGCCATGCCATTCCATGCCGTGCCATGCGGTGCCATGCCATTCCATGCGGTGCCATGCCATTCCATGCGGTGCCATGCCATTCCATGCCATTCCATGCCATTCCATGCCATTCCATGCCATTCCATGCCATTCCATGCCATTCCATGCCATTCCATGCCATTCAATGCCGTGCCATGCCGGTGCCATGCCGGTGCCATGCCGGTGCCATGCCGGAGCCATGCCGTGCCATGCCGGTGCCATGCCGTGCCATGCCGGTGCCATGCCGTGCCATGCCGGTGCCATGCCGTGCCATGCCGGTGCCATGCCGTGCCATGCCGGTGCCATGCCGTGCCATTCAATGCCGTGCCATGCCGGTGCCATGCCGTGCCATGCCGGTGCCATGCCGGTGCCATGCCGGTGCCATGCCGGTGCCATGCCGTGCCATGCCGGTGCCATGCCGTGCCATGCCGGTGCCATGCCGTGCCATGCCGGTGCCATGCCGTGCCATGCCGGTGCCATGCCGTGCCATGCCGGTGCCATGCCGTGCCATGCCGGTGCCATGCCGTGCCATGCCGGTGCCATGCCGTGCCATGCCGGTGCCATGCCGTGCCATGCCGGTGCCATGCCGGTGCCATGCCGTGCCATGCCATTCCATGCCATTCCATGCCATTCCATGCCATTCCATGCCATTCCATGCCATTCCATGCCGTGCCATGCCGGTGCCATGCCGTGCCATGCCGGTGCCATGCCGTGCCATGCCGGTGCCATGCCGTGCCATGCCGGTGCCATGCCGGTGCCATGCCGTGCCATGCCGTGCCATGCCGGTGCCATGCGGTGCCATGCCGTGCCATGCCGGTGCCATGCCATTCCATGCCGTGCCATGCGGTGCCATGCCATTCCATGCGGTGCCATGCCATTCCATGCCGTGCCATGCGGTGCCATGCCGTGCCATGCGGTGCCATGCCATTCCATGCGGTGCCATGCCATTCCATGCGGTGCCATGCCATTCCATGCGGTGCCATGCCATTCCATGCCATTCCATGCCATTCCATGCCATTCCATGCCATTCCATGCCATTCCATGCCATTCAATGCCGTGCCATGCCGGTGCCATGCCGTGCCATGCCGTGCCATGCCGGTGCCATGCCGTGCCATGCCGGTGCCATGCCATTCCATGCCATTCCATGCCATTCCATGCCATTCCATGCCATTCCATGCCATTCCATGCCATTCCATGCCATTCCATGCCATTCCATGCCATTCCATGCCATTCCATGCCATTCCATGCCATTCCATGCCATTCCATGCCATTCCATGCCATTCCATGCCATTCCATGCCATTCAATGCCGTGCCATGCCGTGCCATGCCGTGCCATGCCGTGCCATGCCGTGCCATGCCGTGCCATGCCGTGCCATGCCGTGCCATGCCGTGCCATGCCGTGCCATGCCGTGCCATGCCGGTGCCATGCCGTGCCATGCCGGTGCCATGCCGTGCCATGCCGGTGCCATGCCGTGCCATGCCGGTGCCATGCCGTGCCATGCCGGTGCCATGCCGTGCCATGCCGGTGCCATGCCGTGCCATGCCGGTGCCATGCCGTGCCATGCCGTGCCATGCCGGTGCCATGCCGGTGCCATGCCGGTGCCATGCCGTGCCATGCCGGTGCCATGCCGTGCCATGCCGGTGCCATGCCGTGCCATGCCGGTGCCATGCCGGTGCCATGCCGGTGCCATGCCGTGCCATGCCGGTGCCATGCCGTGCCATGCCGGTGCCATGCCGTGCCATGCCGGTGCCATGCCGTGCCATGCCGGTGCCATGCCGTGCCATGCCGGTGCCATGCCGTGCCATGCCGTGCCATGCCGGTGCCATGCCGTGCCATTCCATGCCATTCCATGCCATTCCATGCCATTCCATGCCATTCCATGCCATTCCATGCCATTCCATGCCATTCCATGCCATTCCATGCCATTCCATGCCATTCCATGCCATTCCATGCCATTCCATGCCATTCCATGCCATTCCATGCCATTCCATGCCATTCCATGCCGTGCCATGCCGGTGCCATGCCGTGCCATGCCGGTGCCATGCCGTGCCATGCCGGTGCCATGCCGTGCCATGCCGGTGCCATGCCGGTGCCATGCCGTGCCATGCCGTGCCATGCCGGTGCCATGCGGTGCCATGCCGTGCCATGCCGGTGCCATGCGGTGCCATGCCGTGCCATGCCGGTGCCATGCCATTCCATGCCGTGCCATGCGGTGCCATGCCATTCCATGCCGTGCCATGCGGTGCCATGCCATTCCATGCGGTGCCATGCCATTCCATGCGGTGCCATGCCATTCCATGCGGTGCCATGCCATTCCATGCCATTCCATGCCATTCCATGCCATTCCATGCCATTCCATGCCATTCCATGCCATTCCATGCCATTCCATGCCATTCCATGCCATTCCATGCCATTCCATGCCATTCCATGCCATTCAATGCCGTGCCATGCCGTGCCATGCCGTTCCATGCCGGTGCCATGCCGTGCCATGCCGGTGCCATGCCGTGCCATACCGGTGCCATGCCGTGCCATGCCGGTGCCATGCCGTGCCATGCCGGTGCCATGCCGTGCCATGCCGGTGCCATGCCGTGCCATGCCGGTGCCATGCCGTGCCATGCCGGTGCCATGCCGTGCCATGCCGGTGCCATGCCGTGCCATGCCGGTGCCATGCCGTGCCATGCCGGTGCCATGCCGTGCCATGCCGGTGCCATGCCGTGCCATGCCGTGCCATGCCGGTGCCATGCCGTGCCATGCCGGTGCCATGCCGTGCCATGCCGGTGCCATGCCGTGCCATGCCGGTGCCATGCCGTGCCATGCCGTGCCATGCCGTGCCATGCGGTGCCATGCCATTCCATGCCATTCCATGTCATTCCATGCCATTCCATGTCATTCCATGCCATTCCATGCCATTCCATGCCATTCCATACCATTCCATGCCATTCCATGCCATTCCATGCCATTCCATGCCATTCCATGCCATTCCATGCCATTCCATGCCATTCCATGCCATTCCATGCCATTCCATGCCATTCCATGCCATTCCATGCCATTCCATGCCATTCCATGCCATTCCATGCCATTCCATGCCATTCCATGCCATTCCATGCCATTCCATGCCATTCCATGCCATTCGATGCCATTCCATGCCATTCCATGCCATTCCATGCCATTCCATGCCATTCCATGCCATTCCATGCCATTCCATGCCATTCCATGCCATTCCATGCCGTTCCATGCCATTCCATGCCGTGCCATGCCATTCCATGCCGTGCCATGCCGGTGCCATACCGTGCCATGCCGGTGCCATGCCGTGCCATGCCGGTGCCATGCCGTGCCATGCCGGTGCCATGCCGTGCCATGCCGGTGCCATGCCGTGCCATGCCGGTGCCATGCCGTGCCATGCCGGTGCCATGCCGTGCCATGCCGGTGCCATGCCGTGCCATGCCGGTGCCATGCCGTGCCATGTCGGTGCCATGCCGTGCCATGCCGGTGCCATGCCGTGCCATGCCGGTGCCATGCCGTGCCATGCCGGTGCCATGCCGTGCCATGCCGGTGCCATGCCGTGCCATGCCGGTGCCATGCCGTGCCATGCCGGTGCCATGCCGTGCCATGCCGGTGCCATGCCGTGCCATGCCGGTGCCATGCCGTGCCATGCCGGTGCCATGCCGTGCCATGCCGGTGCCATGCCGTGCCATGCCGGTGCCATGCCGTGCCATGCCGGTGCCATGCCGTGCCATGCCGGTGCCATGCCGTGCCATGCCGGTGCCATGCCGTGCCATGCCGGTGCCATGCCGTGCCATGCCGGTGCCATGCCGTGCCATGCCGTGCCATGCCGTGCCATGCCGGTGCCATGCCATTCCATGCCGTGCCATGCGGTGCCATGCCATTCCATGCGGTGCCATGCCATTCCATGCCGTGCCATGCGGTGCCATGCCATTCCATACGGTGCCATGCCATTCCATGCGGTGCCATGCCATTCCATGCCATTCCATGCCATTCCATGCCATTCCATGCCATTCCATGCCATTCCATGCCATTCCATGCCATTCCATGCCATTCCATGCCATTCCCTGCCATTCCATGCCATTCCATGCCATTCCATGCCATTCCATGCCATTCCATGCCATTCCATGCCATTCCATGCCATTCCATGCCATTCCATGCCATTCCATGCCATTCAATGCCGTGCCATGCCGTGCCATGCCGGTGCCATGCCGTGCCATGCCGGTGCCATGCCGTGCCATGCCGGTGCCATGCCGTGCCATGCCGGTGCCATGCCGTGCCATGCCGGTGCCATGCCGTGCCATGCCGGTGCCATGCCGTGCCATGCCGGTGCCATGCCATTCCATGTCATTCCATGTCATTCCATGCCATTCCATGCCATTCCATGCCATTCCATGCCATTCCATGCCATTCCATGCCATTCCATGCCATTCCATGCCATTCCATGCCGTGCCATGCCGGTGCCATGCCGTGCCATGCCGGTGCCATGCCGTGCCATGCCGTGCCATGCCGGTGCCATGCCGTGCCATGCCGGTGCCATGCCGTGCCATGCCGGTGCCATGCCGTGGCATGCCGGTGCCATGCCGTGGCATGCCGGTGCCATGCCGTGGCATGCCGGTGCCATGCCGTGGCATGCCGGTGCCATGCCGTGGCATGCCGGTGCCATGCCGTGGCATGCCGGTGCCATGCCGTGGCATGCCGGTGCCATGCCGTGGCATGCCGGTGCCATGCCGTGCCATGCCGGTGCCATGCCGGTGCCATGCCGTGCCATGCCGGTGCCATGCCGTGCCATGCCGGTGCCATGCCGTGCCATGCCGGTGCCATGCCGTGCCATGCCGGTGCCATGCCGTGCCATGCCGTGCCATGCCGGTGCCATGCCGGTGCCATGCCGTGCCATGCCGGTGCCATGCCGGTGCCATGCCGTGCCATGCCGTGCCATGCCGGGCCATGCCATTCCATGCCATTCCATGCCAGTCCATGCCAGTCCATGCCATTCCATGCCATTCCATGCCACTCAATGCGGTGCCATGCCGTGCCATGCCGTGCCATGCCGTGCCATTCAATGCCATTCCATGCCATTCAATGCCATTCAATGCCGTGCCATGCCGTGCCATGCCGGTGCCATGCCGTGCCATGCCGGTGCCATGCCGTGCCATGCCGGTGCCATGCCGTGCCATGCCGGTGCCATGCCGTGCCATGCCGGTGCCATGCCGTGCCATGCCGTGCCATGCGGTGCCATGCCGTGCCATGCCGTGCCATGCCGGTGCCATGCCGTGCCATGCCGGTGCCATGCCGTGCCATGCCGGTGCCATGCCGTGCTATGCCGTGCCATGCCGGTGCCATGCCGTGCCATGCCGGTGCCATGCCGTGCCATGCCGGTGCCATGCCGTGCCATGCCGGTGCCATGCCGTGCCATGCCGGTGCCATGCCGTGCCATGCCGGTGCCATGCCGTGCCATGCCGGTGCCATGCCGTGCCATGCCGGTGCCATGCCGTGCCATGCCGGTGCCATGCCGTGCCATGCCGGTGCCATGCCGTGCCATGCCGGTGCCATGCCGTGCCATGCCGGTGCCATGCCGTGCCATGCCGGTGCCATGCCGTGCCATGCCGGTGCCATGCCGTGCCATGCCGGTGCCATGCCGTGCCATGCCGGTGCCATGCCGTGCCATGCCGTGCCATGCCGGTGCCATGCCGTGCCATGCCGTGCCATGCCGTGCCATGCCGTGCCATGCCGTGCCATGCCATTCCATGCCATTCCATGCCATTCCATGCCATTCCATGCCATTCCATGCCATTCCATGCCATTCCATGCCGTGCCATGCCGGTGGCATGCCGTGCCATGCCGGTGCCATGCCGTGCCATGCCGGTGCCATGCCATTCAATGCCGTGCCATGCCGGTGCCATGCCGTGCCATGCCGGTGCCATGCCGGTGCCATGCCGGTGCCATGCCGGTGCCATGCCGTGCCATGCCGGTGCCATGCCGTGCCATGCCGGTGCCATGCCGTGCCATGCCGGTGCCATGCCGGTGCCATGCCGTGCCATGCCGGTGCCATGCCGTGCCATGCCGGTGCCATGCCGTGCCATGCCGGTGCCATGCCGTGCCATGCCGGTGCCATGCCGTGCCATGCCGGTGCCATGCCGTGCCATGCCGGTGCCATGCCGTGCCATGCCGGTGCCATGCCGTGCCATGCCGGTGCCATGCCGTGCCATGCCGGTGCCATGCCGTGCCATGCCGGTGCCATGCCGTGCCATGCCGGTGCCATGCCGGTGCCATGCCGTGCCATGCCATTCCATGCCATTCCATGCCATTCCATGCCATTCCATGCCATTCCATGCCATTCCATGCCATTCCATGCCATTCCATGCCATTCCATGCCATTCCATGCCATTCCATGCCATTCCATGCCATTCCATGCCATTCCATGCCATTCCATGCCATTCCATGCCATTCCATGCCATTCCATGCCATTCCATGCCATTCCATGCCATTCCATGCCATTCCATGCCATTCCATGCCATTCAATGCCGTGCCATGCCGTGCCATGCCGTGCCATGCCGTGCCATGCCGTGCCATGCCGTGCCATGCCGTGCCATGCCGTGCCATGCCGGTGCCATGCCGTGCCATGCCGGTGCCATGCCGTGCCATGCCGGTGCCATGCCGTGCCATGCCGTGCCATGCCGGTGCCATGCCGTGCCATGCCGGTGCCATGCCGTGCCATGCCGGTGCCATGCCGTGCCATGCCGGTGCCATGCCGTGCCATGCCGGTGCCATGCCGTGCCATGCCGTGCCATGCCGGTGCCATGCCGTGCCATGCCGGTGCCATGCCGTGCCATGCCGGTGCCATGCCGTGCCATGCCGGTGCCATGCCGTGCCATGCCGGTGCCATGCCGTGCCATGCCGGTGCCATGCCATTCCATGCCATTCCATGCCATTCCATGCCGTGCCATGCCGTGCCATGCCGTGCCATGCCGTGCCATGCCGGTGCCATGCCGTGCCATGCCGGTGCCATGCCGTGCCATGCCGGTGCCATGCCGGTGCCATGCCGTGCCATGCCGTGCCATGCCGGTGCCATGCCGTGCCATGCCGTGCCATGCCGTGCCATGCCGTGCCATGCCGGTGCCATGCCGTGCCATGCCGTGCCATGCCATTCCATGCCATTCCATGCCATTCCATGCCATTCCATGCCATTCCATGCCATTCCATGCCATTCAATGCCGTGCCATGCCGTGCCATGCCGTGCCATGCCGTGCCATGCCGGTGCCATGCCGTGCCATGCCGGTGCCATGCCGTGCCATGCCGGTGCCATGCCGTGCCATGCCGGTGCCATGCCGTGCCATGCCGGTGCCATGCCGTGCCATGCCGGTGCCATGCCGTTCCATGCCGGTGCCATGCCGTGCCATGCCGGTGCCATGCCGGTGCCATGCCGGTGCCATGCCGTGCCATGCCGTGCCATGCCGGTGCCATGCCGTGCCATGCCGGTGCCATGCGGTGCCATGCCGGTGCCATGCGGTGCCATGCCGTGCCATGCCATTCCATGCCGTGCCATGCGGTGCCATGCCATTCCATGCGTTGCCATGCCATTCCATGCGTTGCCATGCGGTGCCATGCCATTCCATACGGTGCCATGCCATTCCATACGGTGCCATGCCATTCCATGCGGTGCCATGCCATTCCATGCGGTGCCATGCCATTCCATGCCATTCCATGCCATTCCATGCCATTCCATGCCATTCCATGCCATTCCATGCCATTCCATGCCATTCTATGCCATTCCATGCCATTCCATGCCATTCCATGCCATTCCATGCCATTCCATGCCATTCAATGCCGTGCCATGCCGGTGCCATGCCGTGCCATGCCGGTGCCATGCCGTGCCATGCCGGTGCCATGCCATGCCATGCCGGTGCCATGCCGTGCCATGCCGGTGCCATGCCGTGCCATGCCGGTGCCATGCCGTGCCATGCCGGTGCCATGCCGTGCCATGCCGGTGCCATGCCGTGCCATGCCGGTGCCATGCCGTGCCATGCCGGTGCCATGCCGTGCCATGCCCTGCCATGCCGTGCCATGCCGTGCCATGCCGTGCCATGCCGGTGCCATGCCGTGCCATGCCGGTGCCATGCCGTGCCATGCCGGTGCCATGCCGTGCCATGCCGTGCCATGCCGGTGCCATGCCGTGCCATGCCGGTGCCATGCCGTGCCATGCCGGTGCCATGCCGTGCCATGCCGGTGCCATGCCGTGCCATGCCGGTGCCATGCCGTGCCATGCCGGTGCCATGCCGTTCCATGCCGGTGCCATGCCGTGCCATGCCGGTGCCATGCCGGTGCCATGCCGGTGCCATGCCGTGCCATGCCGTGCCATGCCGGTGCCATGCCGTGCCATGCCGGTGCCATGCGGTGCCATGCCGGTGCCATGCGGTGCCATGCCGTGCCATGCCATTCCATGCCGTGCCATGCGGTGCCATGCCATTCCATGCGTTGCCATGCCATTCCATGCGTTGCCATGCGGTGCCATGCCATTCCATACGGTGCCATGCCATTCCATACGGTGCCATGCCATTCCATGCGGTGCCATGCCATTCCATGCGGTGCCATGCCATTCCATGCCATTCCATGCCATTCCATGCCATTCCATGCCATTCCATGCCATTCCATGCCATTCCATGCCATTCTATGCCATTCCATGCCATTCCATGCCATTCCATGCCATTCCATGCCATTCCATGCCATTCAATGCCGTGCCATGCCGGTGCCATGCCGTGCCATGCCGGTGCCATGCCGTGCCATGCCGGTGCCATGCCATGCCATGCCGGTGCCATGCCGTGCCATGCCGGTGCCATGCCGTGCCATGCCGGTGCCATGCCGTGCCATGCCGGTGCCATGCCGTGCCATGCCGGTGCCATGCCGTGCCATGCCGGTGCCATGCCGTGCCATGCCGGTGCCATGCCGTGCCATGCCCTGCCATGCCGTGCCATGCCGTGCCATGCCGTGCCATGCCGTGCCATGCCGTGCCATGCGGTGCCATGCCATTCCATGCCATTCCATGCCATTCCATGTCATTCCATGCCATTCCATGCCATTCCATGCCATTCCATGCCATTCCATGCCATTCCATGTCATTCCATGCCATGCCGGTACCATGCCGTGCCATGCCGGTACCATGCCGTGCCATGCCGCTGCCATGCCGTGCCATGCCGGTGCCATGCCGTGCCATGCCGGTGCCATGCCGTGCCATGCCGGTGCCATGCCGTGCCATGCCGTGCCATGCGGTGCCATGCGGTGCCATGCCGTGCCATGCGGTGCCATGCCATTCCATGCCATTCCATGCCATTCCATGCCATTCCATGCCATTCCATGCCATTCCATGCCATTCCATGCCATTCCATGCCATTCCATGCCATTCCATGCCATTCCATGCCATTCCATGCCATTCCATGCCATTCCATGCCATTCCATGCCATTCCATGCCATTCCATGCCATTCCATGCCATTCCATGCCATTCCATGCCATTCCATGCCATTCCATGCCATTCCATGCCATTCCATGCCATTCCATGCCATTCCATGCCATTCCATGCCATTCCATGCCATTCCATGCCATTCCATGCCATTCCATGCCATTCCATGCCATTCCATGCCATTCCATGCCATTCCATGCCATTCCATGCCATTCCATGCCATTCCATGCCGTGCCATGCCATTCCATGCCGTGCCATGCCGGTGCCATACCGTGCCATGCCGGTGCCATGCCGTGCCATGCCGGTGCCATGCCGTGCCATGCCGGTGCCATGCCGTGCCATGCCGGTGCCATGCCGTGCCATGCCGGTGCCATGCCGTGCCATGCCGGTGCCATGCCGTGCCATGCCGGTGCCATGCCGTGCCATGCCGGTGCCATGCCGTGCCATGCCGGTGTCATGCCGTGCCATGCCGTGCCATGCCGGTGCCATGCCGTGCCATGCCGGTGCCATGCCGTGCCATGCCGTGCCATGCCGTGCCATGCGGTGCCATGCCATTCCATGCCATTCCATGTCATTCCATGCCATTCCATGTCATTCCATGCCATTCCATGTCATTCCATGCCATTCCATGTCATTCCATGCCATTCCATGTCATTCCATGCCATTCCATGTCATTCCATGCCATTCCATGCCATTCCATGCCATTCCATGCCATTCCATGCCATTCCATGCCATTCCATGCCATTCCATGCCATTCCATGCCATTCCATGCCATTCCATGCCATTCCATGCCATTCCATGCCATTCCATGCCATTCCATGCCATTCCATGCCATTCCATGCCATTCCATGCCATTCCATGCCATTCCATGCCATTCCATGCCATTCCATGCCATTCCATGCCATTCCATGCCATTCCATGCCATTCCATGCCATTCCATGCCATTCCATGCCATTCCATGCCATTCCATGCCATTCCATGCCATTCCATGCCATTCCATGCCATTCCATGCCATTCCATGCCATTCCATGCCATTCCATGCCATTCCATGCCATTCCATGCCATTCCATGCCATTCCATGCCATTCCATGCCATTCCATGCCATTCCATGCCATTCCATGCCATTCCATGCCATTCCATGCCATTCCATGCCGTGCCATGCCATTCCATGCCGTGCCATGCCGGTGCCATGCCGTGCCATGCCGATGCCATGCCGTGCCATGCCGATGCCATGCCGTGCCATGCCGGTGCCATGCCGTGCCATGCCGGTGCCATGCCGTGCCATGCCGGTGCCATGCCGTGCCATGCCGGTGCCATGCCGTGCCATGCCGGTGCCATGCCGTGCCATGCCGGTGCCATGCCGTGCCATGCCGGTGCCATGCCATGCCATGCCGGTGGCATGCCGTGCCATGCCGGTGCCATGCCGTGCCATGCCGGTGCCATGCCGGTGCCATGCCGTGCCATGCCGGTGCCATGCCGTGCCATGCCGGTGCCATGCCGTGCCATGCCGGTGCCATGCCGTGCCATGCCGGTGCCATGCCGTGCCATGCCGGTGCCATGCCGTGCCATGCCGGTGCCATGCCGTGCCATGCCGGTGCCATGCCGTGCCATGCCGGTGCCATGCCGTGCCATGCCGTGCCATGCCGATGCCATGCCGTGCCATGCCGGTGCCATGCCGTGCCATGCCGGTGCCATGCCGTGCCATGCCGGTGCCATGCCGTGCCATGCCGGTGCCATGCCGTGCCATGCCGGTGCCATGCCGTGCCATGCCGGTGCCATGCCGTGCCATGCCGGTGCCATGCCGTGCCATGCCGGTGCCATGCCGTGCCATGCCGGTGCCATGCCGTGCCATGCCGGTGCCATGCCGTGCCATGCCGGTGCCATGCCGTGCCATGCCGGTGCCATGCCGTGCCATGCCGGTGCCATGCCGTGCCATGCCGGTGCCATGCCGTGCCATGCCGGTGCCATGCCGGTGCCATGCCGTGCCATGCCGTGCCATGCCGTGCCATGCCGGTGCCATGCCGTGCCATGCCGGTGCCATGCCATTCCATGCCGTGCCATGCGGTGCCATGCCATTCCATGCGGTGCCATGCCATTCCATGCCGTGCCATGCGGTGCCATGCCATTCCATGCGGTGCCATGCCATTCCATGCGGTGCCATGCCATTCCATGCCATTCCATGCCATTCCATGCCATTCCATGCCATTCCATGCCATTCCATGCCATTCCATGCCATTCCATGCCATTCAATGCCGTGCCATGCCGGTGCCATGCCGGTGCCATGCCGGTGCCATGCCGGAGCCATGCCGTGCCATGCCGGTGCCATGCCGTGCCATGCCGGTGCCATGCCGTGCCATGCCGGTGCCATGCCGTGCCATGCCGGTGCCATGCCGTGCCATGCCGGTGCCATGCCGTGCCATTCAATGCCGTGCCATGCCGGTGCCATGCCGTGCCATGCCGGTGCCATGCCGGTGCCATGCCGGTGCCATGCCGGTGCCATGCCGTGCCATGCCGGTGCCATGCCGTGCCATGCCGGTGCCATGCCGTGCCATGCCGGTGCCATGCCGTGCCATGCCGGTGCCATGCCGTGCCATGCCGGTGCCATGCCGTGCCATGCCGGTGCCATGCCGTGCCATGCCGGTGCCATGCCGTGCCATGCCGGTGCCATGCCGTGCCATGCCGGTGCCATGCCGGTGCCATGCCGTGCCATGCCATTCCATGCCATTCCATGCCATTCCATGCCATTCCATGCCATTCCATGCCATTCCATGCCGTGCCATGCCGGTGCCATGCCGTGCCATGCCGGTGCCATGCCGTGCCATGCCGGTGCCATGCCGTGCCATGCCGGTGCCATGCCGGTGCCATGCCGTGCCATGCCGTGCCATGCCGGTGCCATGCGGTGCCATGCCGTGCCATGCCGGTGCCATGCCATTCCATGCCGTGCCATGCGGTGCCATGCCATTCCATGCGGTGCCATGCCATTCCATGCCGTGCCATGCGGTGCCATGCCGTGCCATGCGGTGCCATGCCATTCCATGCGGTGCCATGCCATTCCATGCGGTGCCATGCCATTCCATGCGGTGCCATGCCATTCCATGCCATTCCATGCCATTCCATGCCATTCCATGCCATTCCATGCCATTCCATGCCATTCAATGCCGTGCCATGCCGGTGCCATGCCGTGCCATGCCGTGCCATGCCGGTGCCATGCCGTGCCATGCCGGTGCCATGCCATTCCATGCCATTCCATGCCATTCCATGCCATTCCATGCCATTCCATGCCATTCCATGCCATTCCATGCCATTCCATGCCATTCCATGCCATTCCATGCCATTCCATGCCATTCCATGCCATTCCATGCCATTCCATGCCATTCCATGCCATTCCATGCCATTCCATGCCATTCAATGCCGTGCCATGCCGTGCCATGCCGTGCCATGCCGTGCCATGCCGTGCCATGCCGTGCCATGCCGTGCCATGCCGTGCCATGCCGTGCCATGCCGTGCCATGCCGTGCCATGCCGTGCCATGCCGTGCCATGCCGGTGCCATGCCGTGCCATGCCGGTGCCATGCCGTGCCATGCCGGTGCCATGCCGTGCCATGCCGGTGCCATGCCGTGCCATGCCGGTGCCATGCCGTGCCATGCCGGTGCCATGCCGTGCCATGCCGTGCCATGCCGGTGCCATGCCGGTGCCATGCCGGTGCCATGCCGTGCCATGCCGGTGCCATGCCGTGCCATGCCGGTGCCATGCCGTGCCATGCCGGTGCCATGCCGGTGCCATGCCGGTGCCATGCCGTGCCATGCCGGTGCCATGCCGTGCCATGCCGGTGCCATGCCGTGCCATGCCGGTGCCATGCCGTGCCATGCCGGTGCCATGCCGTGCCATGCCGGTGCCATGCCGTGCCATGCCGTGCCATGCCGGTGCCATGCCGTGCCATTCCATGCCATTCCATGCCATTCCATGCCATTCCATGCCATTCCATGCCATTCCATGCCATTCCATGCCATTCCATGCCATTCCATGCCATTCCATGCCATTCCATGCCATTCCATGCCATTCCATGCCATTCCATGCCATTCCATGCCATTCCATGCCATTCCATGCCGTGCCATGCCGGTGCCATGCCGTGCCATGCCGGTGCCATGCCGTGCCATGCCGGTGCCATGCCGTGCCATGCCGGTGCCATGCCGGTGCCATGCCGTGCCATGCCGTGCCATGCCGGTGCCATGCGGTGCCATGCCGTGCCATGCCGGTGCCATGCGGTGCCATGCCGTGCCATGCCGGTGCCATGCCATTCCATGCCGTGCCATGCGGTGCCATGCCATTCCATGCCGTGCCATGCGGTGCCATGCCATTCCATGCGGTGCCATGCCATTCCATGCGGTGCCATGCCATTCCATGCGGTGCCATGCCATTCCATGCCATTCCATGCCATTCCATGCCATTCCATGCCATTCCATGCCATTCCATGCCATTCCATGCCATTCCATGCCATTCCATGCCATTCCATGCCATTCCATGCCATTCCATGCCATTCAATGCCGTGCCATGCCGTGCCATGCCGTTCCATGCCGGTGCCATGCCGTGCCATGCCGGTGCCATGCCGTGCCATACCGGTGCCATGCCGTGCCATGCCGGTGCCATGCCGTGCCATGCCGGTGCCATGCCGTGCCATGCCGGTGCCATGCCGTGCCATGCCGGTGCCATGCCGTGCCATGCCGGTGCCATGCCGTGCCATGCCGGTGCCATGCCGTGCCATGCCGGTGCCATGCCGTGCCATGCCGGTGCCATGCCGTGCCATGCCGGTGCCATGCCGTGCCATGCCGTGCCATGCCGGTGCCATGCCGTGCCATGCCGGTGCCATGCCGTGCCATGCCGGTGCCATGCCGTGCCATGCCGGTGCCATGCCGTGCCATGCCGTGCCATGCCGTGCCATGCGGTGCCATGCCATTCCATGCCATTCCATGTCATTCCATGCCATTCCATGTCATTCCATGCCATTCCATGCCATTCCATGCCATTCCATACCATTCCATGCCATTCCATGCCATTCCATGCCATTCCATGCCATTCCATGCCATTCCATGCCATTCCATGCCATTCCATGCCATTCCATGCCATTCCATGCCATTCCATGCCATTCCATGCCATTCCATGCCATTCCATGCCATTCCATGCCATTCCATGCCATTCCATGCCATTCCATGCCATTCCATGCCATTCCATGCCATTCCATGCCATTCCATGCCATTCGATGCCATTCCATGCCATTCCATGCCATTCCATGCCATTCCATGCCATTCCATGCCATTCCATGCCATTCCATGCCATTCCATGCCATTCCATGCCGTTCCATGCCATTCCATGCCGTGCCATGCCATTCCATGCCGTGCCATGCCGGTGCCATACCGTGCCATGCCGGTGCCATGCCGTGCCATGCCGGTGCCATGCCGTGCCATGCCGGTGCCATGCCGTGCCATGCCGGTGCCATGCCGTGCCATGCCGGTGCCATGCCGTGCCATGCCGGTGCCATGCCGTGCCATGCCGGTGCCATGCCGTGCCATGCCGGTGCCATGCCGTGCCATGTCGGTGCCATGCCGTGCCATGCCGGTGCCATGCCGTGCCATGCCGGTGCCATGCCGTGCCATGCCGGTGCCATGCCGTGCCATGCCGGTGCCATGCCGTGCCATGCCGGTGCCATGCCGTGCCATGCCGGTGCCATGCCGTGCCATGCCGGTGCCATGCCGTGCCATGCCGGTGCCATGCCGTGCCATGCCGGTGCCATGCCGTGCCATGCCGGTGCCATGCCGTGCCATGCCGGTGCCATGCCGTGCCATGCCGGTGCCATGCCGTGCCATGCCGGTGCCATGCCGTGCCATGCCGGTGCCATGCCGTGCCATGCCGGTGCCATGCCGTGCCATGCCGGTGCCATGCCGTGCCATGCCGTGCCATGCCGTGCCATGCCGGTGCCATGCCATTCCATGCCGTGCCATGCGGTGCCATGCCATTCCATGCGGTGCCATGCCATTCCATGCCGTGCCATGCGGTGCCATGCCATTCCATACGGTGCCATGCCATTCCATGCGGTGCCATGCCATTCCATGCCATTCCATGCCATTCCATGCCATTCCATGCCATTCCATGCCATTCCATGCCATTCCATGCCATTCCATGCCATTCCATGCCATTCCCTGCCATTCCATGCCATTCCATGCCATTCCATGCCATTCCATGCCATTCCATGCCATTCCATGCCATTCCATGCCATTCCATGCCATTCCATGCCATTCCATGCCATTCAATGCCGTGCCATGCCGTGCCATGCCGGTGCCATGCCGTGCCATGCCGGTGCCATGCCGTGCCATGCCGGTGCCATGCCGTGCCATGCCGGTGCCATGCCGTGCCATGCCGGTGCCATGCCGTGCCATGCCGGTGCCATGCCGTGCCATGCCGGTGCCATGCCATTCCATGTCATTCCATGTCATTCCATGCCATTCCATGCCATTCCATGCCATTCCATGCCATTCCATGCCATTCCATGCCATTCCATGCCATTCCATGCCATTCCATGCCGTGCCATGCCGGTGCCATGCCGTGCCATGCCGGTGCCATGCCGTGCCATGCCGTGCCATGCCGGTGCCATGCCGTGCCATGCCGGTGCCATGCCGTGCCATGCCGGTGCCATGCCGTGGCATGCCGGTGCCATGCCGTGGCATGCCGGTGCCATGCCGTGGCATGCCGGTGCCATGCCGTGGCATGCCGGTGCCATGCCGTGGCATGCCGGTGCCATGCCGTGGCATGCCGGTGCCATGCCGTGGCATGCCGGTGCCATGCCGTGGCATGCCGGTGCCATGCCGTGCCATGCCGGTGCCATGCCGGTGCCATGCCGTGCCATGCCGGTGCCATGCCGTGCCATGCCGGTGCCATGCCGTGCCATGCCGGTGCCATGCCGTGCCATGCCGGTGCCATGCCGTGCCATGCCGTGCCATGCCGGTGCCATGCCGGTGCCATGCCGTGCCATGCCGGTGCCATGCCGGTGCCATGCCGTGCCATGCCGTGCCATGCCGGGCCATGCCATTCCATGCCATTCCATGCCAGTCCATGCCAGTCCATGCCATTCCATGCCATTCCATGCCACTCAATGCGGTGCCATGCCGTGCCATGCCGTGCCATGCCGTGCCATTCAATGCCATTCCATGCCATTCAATGCCATTCAATGCCGTGCCATGCCGTGCCATGCCGGTGCCATGCCGTGCCATGCCGGTGCCATGCCGTGCCATGCCGGTGCCATGCCGTGCCATGCCGGTGCCATGCCGTGCCATGCCGGTGCCATGCCGTGCCATGCCGTGCCATGCGGTGCCATGCCGTGCCATGCCGTGCCATGCCGGTGCCATGCCGTGCCATGCCGGTGCCATGCCGTGCCATGCCGGTGCCATGCCGTGCTATGCCGTGCCATGCCGGTGCCATGCCGTGCCATGCCGGTGCCATGCCGTGCCATGCCGGTGCCATGCCGTGCCATGCCGGTGCCATGCCGTGCCATGCCGGTGCCATGCCGTGCCATGCCGGTGCCATGCCGTGCCATGCCGGTGCCATGCCGTGCCATGCCGGTGCCATGCCGTGCCATGCCGGTGCCATGCCGTGCCATGCCGGTGCCATGCCGTGCCATGCCGGTGCCATGCCGTGCCATGCCGGTGCCATGCCGTGCCATGCCGGTGCCATGCCGTGCCATGCCGGTGCCATGCCGTGCCATGCCGGTGCCATGCCGTGCCATGCCGTGCCATGCCGGTGCCATGCCGTGCCATGCCGTGCCATGCCGTGCCATGCCGTGCCATGCCGTGCCATGCCATTCCATGCCATTCCATGCCATTCCATGCCATTCCATGCCATTCCATGCCATTCCATGCCATTCCATGCCATTCCATGCCATTCCATGCCATTCCATGCCGGTGCCATGCCGTGCCATGCCGGTGCCATGCCGTGCCATGCCGTGCCATGCCGTGCCATGCCGTGCCATGCCGTGCCATGCCGTGCCATGCCGTGCCATGCCGTGCCATGCCGTGCCATGCCGTGCCATGCCGTGCCATGCCGTGCCATGCCGGTGCCATGCCGGTGCCATGCCGTGCCATGCCGGTGCCATGCCGTGCCATGCCGGTGCCATGCCGTGCCATGCCGGTGCCATGCCGTGCCATGCCGGTGCCATGCCGTGCCATGCCGGTGCCATGCCGTGCCATGCCGGTGCCATGCCGGTGCCATGCCGTGCCATGCCGTGCCATGCCGGTGCCATGCCGTGCCATGCCGGTGCCATGCGGTGCCATGCCGGTGCCATGCGGTGCCATGCCGTGCCATGCCGTGCCATGCCGGTGCCATGCCATTCCATGCCGTGCCATGCGGTGCCATGCCATTCCATGCGTTGCCATGCCATTCCATGCCGTGCCATGCGGTGCCATGCCATTCCATACGGTGCCATGCCATTCCATGCGGTGCCATGCCATTCCATGCGGTGCCATGCCATTCCATGCCATTCCATGCCATTCCATGCCATTCCATGCCATTCCATGCCATTCCATGCCATTCCATGCCATTCCATGCCATTCCATGCCATTCCATGCCATTCCATGCCATTCAATGCCGTGCCATGCCGGTGCCATGCCGTGCCATGCCGGTGCCATGCCGTGCCATGCCGGTGCCATGCCGTGCCATGCCGGTGCCATGCCGTGCCATGCCGGTGCCATGCCATGCCATGCCGGTGCCATGCCGTGCCATGCCGGTGCCATGCCGTGCCATGCCGGTGCCATGCCGTGCCATGCCGTGCCATGCCGGGCCATGCCATTCCATGCCATTCCATGCCAGTCCATGCCAGTCCATGCCATTCCATGCCATTCCATGCCACTCAATGCGGTGCCATGCCGTGCCATGCCGTGCCATGCCGTGCCATTCAATGCCATTCCATGCCATTCAATGCCATTCAATGCCGTGCCATGCCGTGCCATGCCGGTGCCATGCCGTGCCATGCCGGTGCCATGCCGTGCCATGCCGGTGCCATGCCGTGCCATGCCGGTGCCATGCCGTGCCATGCCGGTGCCATGCCGTGCCATGCCGGTGCCATGCCGTGCCATGCCGGTGCCATGCCGTGCCATGCCGGTGCCATGCCGTGCCATGCCGGTGCCATCCCGTGCCATGCCGGTGCCATGCCGTGCCATGCCGGTGCCATGCCGTGCCATGCCGGTGCCATGCCGTGCCATGCCGGTGCCATGCCGTGCCATGCGGTGCCATGCCATTCCATGCCATTCCATGCCATTCCATGCCATTCCATGCCATTCCATGTCATTCCATGCCATTCCATGCCATTCCATGCCATTCCATGCCATTCCATGCCATTCAATGCCGTGCCATGCCGTGCCATGCCGGTGCCATGCCGTGCCATGCCGGTGCCATGCCGTGCCATGCGGTGCCATGCCATTCCATGCCATTCCATGCCATTCCATACCATTCCATGCCATTCCATACCATTCCATGCCATTCCATGCCATTCCATGCCATTCCATGCCATTCCATGCCATTCCATGCCATTCCATGCCATTCCATGCCATTCCATGCCATTCCATGCCATTCCATGCCATTCCATGCCATTCCATGCCATTCCATGCCATTCCATGCCATTCCATGCCATTCCATGCCATTCCATGCCATTCCATGCCATTCCATGCCATTCCATGCCATTCCATGCCATTCCATGCCGTGCCATGCCGGTGCCATGCCGTGCCATGCCGGTGGCATGCCGTGCCATGCCGGTGCCATGCCGTGCCATGCCGGTGCCATGCCGTGCCATGCCGGTGCCATGCCGTGCCATGCCGGTGCCATGCCATTCCATGCCGTGCCATGCCATTCCATGCCGTGCCATGCCGGTGCCATGCCGTGCCATGCCGGTGCCATGCCGTGCCATGCCGGTGCCATGCCGTGCCATGCCGGTGCCATGCCGTGCCATGCCGGTGCCATGCCGTGCCATGCCGGTGCCATGCCGTGCCATGCCGGTGCCATGCCGTGCCATGCCGGTGCCATGCCGTGCCATGCCGGTGCCATGCCGTGCCATGCCGGTGCCATGCCGTGCCATGCCGGTGCCATGCCGTGCCATGCCGGTGCCATGCCGTGCCATGCCGGTGCCATGCCGTGCCATGCCGGTGCCATGCCGTGCCATGCCGGTGCCATGCCGTGCCATGCCGGTGCCATGCCGTGCCATGCCGTGCCATGCCGATGCCATGCCGTGCCATGCCGGTGCCATGCCGTGCCATGCCGGTGCCATGCCGTGCCATGCCGGTGCCATGCCGTGCCATGCCGGTGCCATGCCGTGCCATGCCGGTGCCATGCCGTGCCATGCCGGTGCCATGCCGGTGCCATGCCGTGCCATGCCGGTGCCATGCCGTGCCATGCCGGTGCCATGCCGTGCCATGCCGGTGCCATGCCGGTGCCATGCCGTGCCATGCCGTGCCATGCCGTGCCATGCCGGTGCCATGCCGTGCCATGCCGGTGCCATGCCATTCCATGCCGTGCCATGCGGTGCCATGCCATTCCATGCGGTGCCATGCCATTCCATGCCGTGCCATGCGGTGCCATGCCATTCCATGCGGTGCCATGCCATTCCATGCGGTGCCATGCCATTCCATGCCATTCCATGCCATTCCATGCCATTCCATGCCATTCCATGCCATTCCATGCCATTCCATGCCATTCCATGCCATTCAATGCCGTGCCATGCCGGTGCCATGCCGTGCCATGCCGGTGCCATGCCGGTGCCATGCCGGTGCCATGCCGGTGCCATGCCGTGCCATGCCGGTGCCATGCCGTGCCATGCCGGTGCCATGCCGTGCCATGCCGGTGCCATGCCGTGCCATGCCGGTGCCATGCCGTGCCATGCCGGTGCCATGCCGTGCCATGCCGGTGCCATGCCGTGCCATGCCGGTGCCATGCCGTGCCATGCCGGTGCCATGCCGTGCCATGCCGGTGCCATGCCGTGCCATGCCGGTGCCATGCCGTGCCATGCCGGTGCCATGCCGTGCCATGCCGGTGCCATGCCGTGCCATGCCGGTGCCATGCCGGTGCCATGCCATTCCATGCCATTCCATGCCATTCCATGCCATTCCATGCCATTCCATGCCATTCCATGCCGTGCCATGCCGGTGCCATGCCGTGCCATGCCGGTGCCATGCCGTGCCATGCCGGTGCCATGCCGTGCCATGCCGGTGCCATGCCGTGCCATGCCGGTGCCATGCCGGTGCCATGCCGTGCCATGCCGTGCCATGCCGGTGCCATGCGGTGCCATGCCGTGCCATGCCGGTGCCATGCGGTGCCATGCCGTGCCATGCCGGTGCCATGCCATTCCATGCCGTGCCATGCGGTGCCATGCCATTCCATGCGGTGCCATGCCATTCCATGCCGTGCCATGCGGTGCCATGCCGTGCCATGCGGTGCCATGCCATTCCATGCGGTGCCATGCCATTCCATGCGGTGCCATGCCATTCCATGCGGTGCCATGCCATTCCATGCCATTCCATGCCATTCCATGCCATTCCATGCCATTCCATGCCATTCCATGCCATTCCATGCCATTCCATGCCATTCCATGCCATTCCATGCCATTCAATGCCGTGCCATGCCGGTGCCATGCCGTGCCATGCCGGTGCCATGCCGTGCCATGCCGGTGCCATGCCATGCCATGCCGGTGCCATGCCGTGCCATGCCGGTGCCATGCCGTGCCATGCCGTGCCATGCCGGTGCCATGCCGTGCCATGCCGGTGCCATGCCGTGCCATGCCGGTGCCATGCCGTGCCATGCCGGTGCCATGCCGTGCCATGCCGGTGCCATGCCGTGCCATGCCGGTGCCATGCCGTGCCATGCCGGTGCCATGCCGTGCCATGCCGGTGCCATGCCGTGCCATGCCGGTGCCATGCCGTGCCATGCCGGTGCCATGCCGTGCCATGCCGGTGCCATGCCGTGCCATGCCGGTGCCATGCCGTGCCATGCCGGTGCCATGCCGTGCCATGCCGGTGCCATGCCGGTGCCATGCCGTGCCATGCCGTGCCATGCCGTGCCATGCCGGTGCCATGCCGTGCCATGCCGGTGCCATGCCATTCCATGCCGTGCCATGCGGTGCCATGCCATTCCATGCGGTGCCATGCCATTCCATGCCGTGCCATGCGGTGCCATGCCATTCCATGCGGTGCCATGCCATTCCATGCGGTGCCATGCCATTCCATGCCATTCCATGCCATTCCATGCCATTCCATGCCATTCCATGCCATTCCATGCCATTCCATGCCATTCCATGCCATTCCATGCCATTCAATGCCGTGCCATGCCGGTGCCATGCCGTGGCATGCCGGTGCCATGCCGTGGCATGCCGGTGCCATGCCGTGGCATGCCGGTGCCATGCCGTGCCATGCCGGTGCCATGCCGTGCCATGCCGTGCCATGCCGGTGCCATGCCGTGCCATGCCGGTGCCATGCCGTGCCATGCCGGTGCCATGCCGTGCCATGCCGGTGCCATGCCGTGCCATGCCGGTGCCATGCCGTGCCATGCCGGTGCCATGCCGTGCCATGCCGGTGCCATGCCGTGCCATGCCGGTGCCATGCCGTGCCATGCCGGTGCCATGCCGTGCCATGCCGGTGCCATGCCGTGCCATGCCGGTGCCATGCCGTGCCATGCCGGTGCCATGCCGTGCCATGCCGGTGCCATGCCGTGCCATGCCGGTGCCATGCCGTGCCATGCCGGTGCCATGCCGTGCCATGCCGGTGCCATGCCGTGCCATGCCGGTGCCATGCCATTCCATGCCATTCCATGCCATTCCATGCCGTGCCATGCCGTGCCATGCCGTGCCATGCCGTGCCATGCCGGTGCCATGCCGTGCCATGCCGGTGCCATGCCGTGCCATGCCGGTGCCATGCCGTGCCATGCCGGTGCCATGCCGTGCCATGCCGGTGCCATGCCGTGCCATGCCGGTGCCATGCCGTGCCATGCCGTGCCATGCCGGTGCCATGCCGTGCCATGCCGGTGCCATGCCGTGCCATGCCGTGCCATGCCGTGCCATGCCGGTGCCATGCCGTGCCATGCCGTGCCATGCCATTCCATGCCATTCCATGCCATTCCATGCCATTCCATGCCATTCCATGCCATTCCATGCCATTCAATGCCGTGCCATGCCGTGCCATGCCGTGCCATGCCGTGCCATGCCGGTGCCATGCCGTGCCATGCCGGTGCCATGCCGTGCCATGCCGGTGCCATGCCGTGCCATGCCGGTGCCATGCCGTGCCATGCCGGTGCCATGCCGTGCCATGCCGTGCCATGCCGGTGCCATGCCGTGCCATGCCGGTGCCATGCCGTGCCATGCCGGTGCCATGCCGTGCCATGCCGGTGCCATGCCGTGCCATGCCGGTGCCATGCCGTGCCATGCCGGTGCCATGCCGTGCCATGCCGGTGCCATGCCGTGCCATGCCGGTGCCATGCCGTGCCATGCCGGTGCCATGCGGTGCCATGCCGGTGCCATGCGGTGCCATGCCGTGCCATGCCGTGCCATGCCGGTGCCATGCCATTCCATGCCGGTGCCATGCCATTCCATGCCATTCCATGCGTTGCCATGCCATTCCATGCCGTGCCATGCCGTGCCATGCCGGTGCCATGCCGTGCCATGCCGGTGCCATGCCGTGCCATGCCGTGCCATGCCGTGCCATGCCGTGCCATGCCGTGCCATGCCGTGCCATGCCGTGCCATGCCGTGCCATGCCGTGCCATGCCATTCCATGCCATTCCATGCCATTCCATGTCATTCCATGCCATTCCATGCCATTCCATGCCATTCCATGCCATTCCATGCCATTCCATGCCATTCCATGTCATTCCATGCCATTCCATGTCATTCCATGCCATGCCGGTACCATGCCGTGCCATGCCGGTACCATGCCGTGCCATGCCGCTGCCATGCCGTGCCATGCCGGTGCCATGCCGCTGCCATGCCGTGCCATGCCGGTGCCATGCCGTGCCATGCCGGTGCCATGCCGTGCCATGCCGGTGCCATGCCGTGCCATGCCGTGCCATGCGGTGCCATGCCGTGCCATGCGGTGCCATGCCATTCCATGCCATTCCATGCCATTCCATGCCATTCCATGCCATTCCATGCCATTCCATGCCATTCCATGCCATTCCATGCCATTCCATGCCATTCCATGCCATTCCATGCCATTCCATGCCATTCCATGCCATTCCATGCCATTCCATGCCATTCCATGCCATTCCATGCCATTCCATGCCATTCCATGCCATTCCATGCCATTCCATGCCATTCCATGCCATTCCATGCCATTCCATGCCATTCCATGCCATTCCATGCCATTCCATGCCATTCCATGCCATTCCATGCCATTCCATGCCATTCCATGCCATTCCATGCCATTCCATGCCATTCCATGCCATTCCATGCCATTCCATGCCATTCCATGCCATTCCATGCCATTCCATGCCATTCCATGCCATTCCATGCCATTCCATGCCATTCCATGCCATTCCATGCCATTCCATGCCATTCCATGCCATTCCATGCCATTCCATGCCATTCCATGCCATTCCATGCCATTCCATGCCATTCCATGCCATTCCATGCCATTCCATGCCATTCCATGCCATTCCATGCCATTCCATGCCATTCCATGCCATTCCATGCCATTCCATGCCATTCCATGCCGTGCCATGCCATTCCATGCCGTGCCATGCCGGTGCCATACCGTGCCATGCCGTGCCATGCCGGTGCCATGCCGTGCCATGCCGGTGCCATGCCGTGCCATGCCGGTGCCATGCCGTGCCATGCCGGTGCCATGCCGTGCCATGCCGGTGCCATGCCGTGCCATGCCGGTGCCATGCCGTGCCATGCCGGTGCCATGCCGTGCCATGCCGGTGCCATGCCGTGCCATGCCGGTGCCATGCCGTGCCATGCCGGTGCCATGCCGTGCCATGCCGGTGCCATGCCGTGCCATGCCGGTGTCATGCCGTGCCATGCCGTGCCATGCCGGTGCCATGCCGTGCCATGCCGGTGCCATGCCGTGCCATGCCGTGCCATGCCGTGCCATGCGGTGCCATGCCATTCCATGCCATTCCATGTCATTCCATGCCATTCCATGTCATTCCATGCCATTCCATGTCATTCCATGCCATTCCATGCCATTCCATGCCATTCCATGCCATTCCATGCCATTCCATGCCATTCCATGCCATTCCATGCCATTCCATGCCATTCCATGCCATTCCATGCCATTCCATGCCATTCCATGCCATTCCATGCCATTCCATGCCATTCCATGCCATTCCATGCCATTCCATGCCATTCCATGCCATTCCATGCCATTCCATGCCATTCCATGCCATTCCATGCCATTCCATGCCATTCCATGCCATTCCATGCCATTCCATGCCATTCCATGCCATTCCATGCCATTCCATGCCATTCCATGCCATTCCATGCCATTCCATGCCATTCCATGCCATTCCATGCCATTCCATGCCATTCCATGCCATTCCATGCCATTCCATGCCATTCCATGCCATTCCATGCCATTCCATGCCATTCCATGCCATTCCATGCCATTCCATGCCATTCCATGCCATTCCATGCCATTCCATGCCATTCCATGCCATTCCATGCCATTCCATGCCATTCCATGCCATTCCATGCCATTCCATGCCATTCCATGCCATTCCATGCCATTCCATGCCGTGCCATGCCGGTGCCATGCCGTGCCATGCCGGTGCCATGCCGTGCCATGCCGGTGCCATGCCGTGCCATGCCGGTGCCATGCCGTGCCATGCCGGTGCCATGCCGTGCCATGCCGGTGCCATGCCGTGCCATGCCGGTGCCATGCCGTGCCATGCCGGTGCCATGCCGTGCCATGCCGGTGCCATGCCGTGCCATGCCGGTGCCATGCCGTGCCATGCCGGTGCCATGCCGTGCCATGCCGGTGCCATGCCGTGCCATGCCGGTGCCATGCCGTGCCATGCCGGTGCCATGCCGTGCCATGCCGGTGCCATGCCGTGCCATGCCGTGCCATGCCGTGCCATGCCGATGCCATGCCGTGCCATGCCGGTGCCATGCCGTGCCATGCCGGTGCCATGCCGTGCCATGCCGGTGCCATGCCGTGCCATGCCGGTGCCATGCCGTGCCATGCCGGTGCCATGCCGTGCCATGCCGGTGCCATGCCGTGCCATGCCGGTGCCATGCCGTGCCATGCCGGTGCCATGCCGTGCCATGCCGGTGCCATGCCGTGCCATGCCGGTGCCATGCCGTGCCATGCCGGTGCCATGCCGGTGCCATGCCGTGCCATGCCGTGCCATGCCGTGCCATGCCGGTGCCATGCCGTGCCATGCCGGTGCCATGCCATTCCATGCCGTGCCATGCGGTGCCATGCCATTCCATGCGGTGCCATGCCATTCCATGCCGTGCCATGCGGTGCCATGCCATTCCATGCGGTGCCATGCCATTCCATGCGGTGCCATGCCATTCCATGCGGTGCCATGCCATTCCATGCCATTCCATGCCATTCCATGCCATTCAATGCCGTGCCATGCCGGTGCCATGCCGTGCCATGCCGGTGCCATGCCGTGCCATGCCGGTGCCATGCCGGTGCCATGCCGTGCCATGCCATTCCATGCCATTCCATGCCATTCCATGCCATTCCATGCCATTCCATGCCATTCCATGCCATTCCATGCCATTCCATGCCGTGCCATGCCGGTGCCATGCCGTGCCATGCCGGTGCCATGCCGTGCCATGCCGGTGCCATGCCGTGCCATGCCGGTGCCATGCCGTGCCATGCCGGTGCCATGCCGGTGCCATGCCGTGCCATGCCGTGCCATGCCGGTGCCATGCGGTGCCATGCCGTGCCATGCCGGTGCCATGCGGTGCCATGCCGTGCCATGCCGGTGCCATGCCATTCCATGCCGTGCCATGCGGTGCCATGCCATTCCATGCGGTGCCATGCCATTCCATGCCGTGCCATGCGGTGCCATGCCGTGCCATGCGGTGCCATGCCATTCCATGCGGTGCCATGCCATTCCATGCGGTGCCATGCCATTCCATGCGGTGCCATGCCATTCCATGCCATTCCATGCCATTCCATGCCATTCCATGCCATTCCATGCCATTCCATGCCATTCCATGCCATTCCATGCCATTCAATGCCGTGCCATGCCGGTGCCATGCCGTGCCATGCCGGTGCCATGCCGTGCCATGCCGGTGCCATGCCATGCCATGCCGGTGCCATGCCGTGCCATGCCGGTGCCATGCCGTGCCATGCCGGTGCCATGCCGTGCCATGCCGTGCCATGCCGGGCCATGCCAGTCCATGCCAGTCCATGCCATTCCATGCCATTCCATGCCACTCAATGCGGTGCCATGCCGTGCCATGCCGTGCCATTCAATGCCATTCCATGCCATTCAATGCCATTCAATGCCGTGCCATGCCGTGCCATGCCGGTGCCATGCCGGTGCCATGCCGTGCCATGCCGGTGCCATGCCGTGCCATGCCGTGCCATGCCGTGCCATGCGGTGCCATGCCATTCCATGCCATTCCATGCCATTCCATGCCATTCCATGCCATTCCATGCCATTCCATGCCATTCCATGCCATTCCATGCCATTCCATGCCATTCCATGCCATTCCATGCCATTCCATGCCATTCCATGCCATTCCATGCCATTCCATGCCATTCCATGCCATTCCATGCCATTCCATGCCATTCCATGCCATTCCATGCCATTCCATGCCATTCAATGCCGTGCCATGCCGTGCCATGCCGTGCCATGCCGTGCCATGCCGTGCCATGCCGTGCCATGCCGTGCCATGCCGTGCCATGCCGGTGCCATGCCGTGCCATGCCGGTGCCATGCCGTGCCATGCCGGTGCCATGCCGTGCCATGCCGGTGCCATGCCGTGCCATGCCGGTGCCATGCCGTGCCATGCCGTGCCATGCCGGTGCCATGCCGTGCCATGCCGGTGCCATGCCGTGCCATGCCGGTGCCATGCCGTGCCATGCCGGTGCCATGCCGTGCCATGCCGGTGCCATGCCGGTGCCATGCCGTGCCATGCCGGTGCCATGCCGTGCCATGCCGGTGCCATGCCGTGCCATGCCGGTGCCATGCCGTGCCATGCCGATGCCATTCCATGCCATTCCATGCCATTCCATGCCATTCCATGCCGTGCCATGCCGGTGCCATGCCGTGCCATGCCGGTGCCATGCCGTGCCATGCCGGTGCCATGCCGTGCCATGCCGGTGCCATGCCGTGCCATGCCGGTGCCATGCCGGTGCCATGCCGTGCCATGCCGTGCCATGCCGGTGCCATGCGGTGCCATGCCGTGCCATGCCGGTGCCATGCCGTGCCATGCCGTGCCATGCCGGTGCCATGCCATTCCATGCCGTGCCATGCGGTGCCATGCCATTCCATGCCGTGCCATGCGGTGCCATGCCATTCCATGCGGTGCCATGCCATTCCATGCGGTGCCATGCCATTCCATGCGGTGCCATGCCATTCCATGCCATTCCATGCCATTCCATGCCATTCCATGCCATTCCATGCCATTCCATGCCATTCCATGCCATTCCATGCCATTCCATGCCATTCCATGCCATTCCATGCCATTCCATGCCATTCCATGCCATTCCATGCCATTCCATGCCATTCCATGCCATTCAATGCCGTGCCATGCCGTGCCATGCCGTGCCATGCCGTGCCATGCCGGTGCCATGCCGTGCCATGCCGTGCCATGCCGGTGCCATGCCGTGCCATGCCGGTGCCATGCCGTGCCATGCCGTGCCATGCCGGTGCCATGCCATTCCATGCCATTCCATGCCATTCCATGCCATTCCATGCCATTCCATGCCGTGCCATGCCGTGCCATGCCGTGCCATGCCGTGCCATGCCGGTGCCATGCCGTGCCATGCCGGTGCCATGCCGTGCCATGCCGGTGCCATGCCGTGCCATGCCGGTGCCATGCCGTGCCATGCCGTGCCATGCCGGTGCCATGCCGTGCCATGCCGGTGCCATGCCGTGCCATGCCGGTGCCATGCCGTGCCATGCCGGTGCCATGCCGTGCCATGCCGGTGTCATGCCGTGCCATGCCGTGCCATGCCGGTGCCATGCCGTGCCATGCCGGTGCCATGCCGTGCCATGCCGTGCCATGCCGTGCCATGCGGTGCCATGCCATTCCATGCCATTCCATGTCATTCCATGCCATTCCATGTCATTCCATGCCATTCCATGTCATTCCATGCCATTCCATGCCATTCCATGCCATTCCATGCCATTCCATGCCATTCCATGCCATTCCATGCCATTCCATGCCATTCCATGCCATTCCATGCCATTCCATGCCATTCCATGCCATTCCATGCCATTCCATGCCATTCCATGCCATTCCATGCCATTCCATGCCATTCCATGCCATTCCATGCCATTCCATGCCATTCCATGCCATTCCATGCCATTCCATGCCATTCCATGCCATTCCATGCCATTCCATGCCATTCCATGCCATTCCATGCCATTCCATGCCATTCCATGCCATTCCATGCCATTCCATGCCATTCCATGCCATTCCATGCCATTCCATGCCATTCCATGCCATTCCATGCCATTCCATGCCATTCCATGCCATTCCATGCCATTCCATGCCATTCCATGCCATTCCATGCCATTCCATGCCATTCCATGCCATTCCATGCCATTCCATGCCATTCCATGCCATTCCATGCCATTCCATGCCATTCCATGCCATTCCATGCCATTCCATGCCATTCCATGCCATTCCATGCCGTGCCATGCCGGTGCCATGCCGTGCCATGCCGGTGCCATGCCGTGCCATGCCGGTGCCATGCCGTGCCATGCCGGTGCCATGCCGTGCCATGCCGGTGCCATGCCGTGCCATGCCGGTGCCATGCCGTGCCATGCCGGTGCCATGCCGTGCCATGCCGGTGCCATGCCGTGCCATGCCGGTGCCATGCCGTGCCATGCCGGTGCCATGCCGTGCCATGCCGGTGCCATGCCGTGCCATGCCGGTGCCATGCCGTGCCATGCCGGTGCCATGCCGTGCCATGCCGGTGCCATGCCGTGCCATGCCGTGCCATGCCGGTGCCATGCCGTGCCATGCCGGTGCCATGCCGTGCCATGCCGTGCCATGCCGTGCCATGCCGATGCCATGCCGTGCCATGCCGGTGCCATGCCGTGCCATGCCGGTGCCATGCCGTGCCATGCCGGTGCCATGCCGTGCCATGCCGGTGCCATGCCGTGCCATGCCGGTGCCATGCCGTGCCATGCCGGTGCCATGCCGTGCCATGCCGGTGCCATGCCGTGCCATGCCGGTGCCATGCCGTGCCATGCCGGTGCCATGCCGGTGCCATGCCGTGCCATGCCGTGCCATGCCGTGCCATGCCGGTGCCATGCCGTGCCATGCCGGTGCCATGCCATTCCATGCCGTGCCATGCGGTGCCATGCCATTCCATGCGGTGCCATGCCATTCCATGCCGTGCCATGCGGTGCCATGCCATTCCATGCGGTGCCATGCCATTCCATGCGGTGCCATGCCATTCCATGCGGTGCCATGCCATTCCATGCCATTCCATGCCATTCCATGCCATTCAATGCCGTGCCATGCCGGTGCCATGCCGTGCCATGCCGGTGCCATGCCGTGCCATGCCGGTGCCATGCCGGTGCCATGCCGTGCCATGCCATTCCATGCCATTCCATGCCATTCCATGCCATTCCATGCCATTCCATGCCATTCCATGCCATTCCATGCCATTCCATGCCATTCCATGCCGTGCCATGCCGGTGCCATGCCGTGCCATGCCGGTGCCATGCCGTGCCATGCCGGTGCCATGCCGTGCCATGCCGGTGCCATGCCGTGCCATGCCGGTGCCATGCCGGTGCCATGCCGTGCCATGCCGTGCCATGCCGGTGCCATGCGGTGCCATGCCGTGCCATGCCGGTGCCATGCGGTGCCATGCCGTGCCATGCCGGTGCCATGCCATTCCATGCCGTGCCATGCGGTGCCATGCCATTCCATGCGGTGCCATGCCATTCCATGCCGTGCCATGCGGTGCCATGCCGTGCCATGCGGTGCCATGCCATTCCATGCGGTGCCATGCCATTCCATGCGGTGCCATGCCATTCCATGCGGTGCCATGCCATTCCATGCCATTCCATGCCATTCCATGCCATTCCATGCCATTCCATGCCATTCCATGCCATTCAATGCCGTGCCATGCCGGTGCCATGCCGTGCCATGCCGGTGCCATGCCGTGCCATGCCGGTGCCATGCCATGCCATGCCGGTGCCATGCCGTGCCATGCCGGTGCCATGCCGTGCCATGCCGGTGCCATGCCGTGCCATGCCGTGCCATGCCGGGCCATGCCAGTCCATGCCAGTCCATGCCATTCCATGCCATTCCATGCCACTCAATGCGGTGCCATGCCGTGCCATGCCGTGCCATTCAATGCCATTCCATGCCATTCAATGCCATTCAATGCCGTGCCATGCCGTGCCATGCCGGTGCCATGCCGTGCCATGCCGGTGCCATGCCGTGCCATGCCGGTGCCATGCCGTGCCATGCCGTGCCATGCCGTGCCATGCGGTGCCATGCCATTCCATGCCATTCCATGCCATTCCATGCCATTCCATGCCATTCCATGCCATTCCATGCCATTCCATGCCATTCCATGCCATTCCATGCCATTCCATGCCATTCCATGCCATTCCATGCCATTCCATGCCATTCCATGCCATTCCATGCCATTCCATGCCATTCCATGCCATTCCATGCCATTCCATGCCATTCCATGCCATTCAATGCCGTGCCATGCCGTGCCATGCCGTGCCATGCCGTGCCATGCCGTGCCATGCCGTGCCATGCCGTGCCATGCCGTGCCATGCCGGTGCCATGCCGTGCCATGCCGGTGCCATGCCGTGCCATGCCGGTGCCATGCCGTGCCATGCCGGTGCCATGCCGTGCCATGCCGGTGCCATGCCGTGCCATGCCGTGCCATGCCGGTGCCATGCCGTGCCATGCCGGTGCCATGCCGTGCCATGCCGGTGCCATGCCGTGCCATGCCGGTGCCATGCCGTGCCATGCCGGTGCCATGCCGGTGCCATGCCGTGCCATGCCGGTGCCATGCCGTGCCATGCCGGTGCCATGCCGTGCCATGCCGGTGCCATGCCGTGCCATGCCGATGCCATTCCATGCCATTCCATGCCATTCCATGCCATTCCATGCCGTGCCATGCCGGTGCCATGCCGTGCCATGCCGGTGCCATGCCGTGCCATGCCGGTGCCATGCCGTGCCATGCCGGTGCCATGCCGTGCCATGCCGGTGCCATGCCGGTGCCATGCCGTGCCATGCCGTGCCATGCCGGTGCCATGCGGTGCCATGCCGTGCCATGCCGGTGCCATGCCGTGCCATGCCGTGCCATGCCGGTGCCATGCCATTCCATGCCGTGCCATGCGGTGCCATGCCATTCCATGCCGTGCCATGCGGTGCCATGCCATTCCATGCGGTGCCATGCCATTCCATGCGGTGCCATGCCATTCCATGCGGTGCCATGCCATTCCATGCCATTCCATGCCATTCCATGCCATTCCATGCCATTCCATGCCATTCCATGCCATTCCATGCCATTCCATGCCATTCCATGCCATTCCATGCCATTCCATGCCATTCCATGCCATTCCATGCCATTCCATGCCATTCCATGCCATTCCATGCCATTCCATGCCATTCCATGCCATTCAATGCCGTGCCATGCCGTGCCATGCCGTGCCATGCCGTGCCATGCCGGTGCCATGCCGTGCCATGCCGTGCCATGCCGGTGCCATGCCGTGCCATGCCGGTGCCATGCCGTGCCATGCCGTGCCATGCCGGTGCCATGCCATTCCATGCCATTCCATGCCATTCCATGCCATTCCATGCCATTCCATGCCGTGCCATGCCGTGCCATGCCGTGCCATGCCGTGCCATGCCGGTGCCATGCCGTGCCATGCCGGTGCCATGCCGTGCCATGCCGGTGCCATGCCGTGCCATGCCGGTGCCATGCCGTGCCATGCCGTGCCATGCCGGTGCCATGCCGTGCCATGCCGGTGCCATGCCGTGCCATGCCGTGCCATGCCGTGCCATGCCGTGCCATGCCGGTGCCATGCCGTGCCATGCCGTGCCATGCCATTCCATGCCATTCCATGCCATTCCATGCCATTCCATGCCATTCCATGCCATTCCATGCCATTCCATGCCATTCCATGCCATTCCATGCCATTCCATGCCATTCCATGCCATTCCATGCCATTCCATGCCATTCAATGCCGTGCCATGCCGTGCCATGCCGGTGCCATGCCGTGCCATGCCGGTGCCATGCCGTGCCATGCCGGTGCCATGCCGTGCCATGCCGTGCCATGCCGGTGCCATGCCGTGCCATGCCGGTGCCATGCCGTGCCATGCCGGTGCCATGCCGTGCCATGCCGGTGCCATGCCGTGCCATGCCGGTGCCATGCCGTGCCATGCCGGTGCCATGCCGTGCCATGCCGGTGCCATGCCGTGCCATGCCGGTGCCATGCCGGTGCCATGCCATTCCATGCCATTCCATGCCGTGCCATGCCGGTGCCATGCCGTGCCATGCCGGTGCCATGCGGTGCCATGCCGGTGCCATGCGGTGCCATGCCGTGCCATGCCGTGCCATGCCGGTGCCATGCCATTCCATGCCGTGCCATGCGGTGCCATGCCATTCCATGCGTTGCCATGCCATTCCATGCCGTGCCATGCGGTGCCATGCCATTCCATACGGTGCCATGCCATTCCATGCGGTGCCATGCCATTCCATGCGGTGCCATGCCATTCCATGCCATTCCATGCGGTGCCATGCCATTCCATGCCATTCCATGCCATTCCATGCCATTCCATGCCATTCCATGCCATTCCATGCCATTCCATGCCATTCCATGCCATTCCATGCCATTCCATGCCATTCAATGCCGTGCCATGCCGGTGCCATGCCGTGCCATGCCGGTGCCATGCCGTGCCATGCCGGTGCCATGCCGTCCCATGCCGGTGCCATGCCATGCCATGCCGGTGCCATGCCGTGCCATGCCGGTGCCATGCCGTGCCATGCCGGTGCCATGCCGTGCCATGCCGGTGCCATGCCGTGCCATGCCGGTGCCATGCCGTGCCATGCCGGTGCCATGCCGTGCCATGCCGGTGCCATGCCGTGCCATGCCGTGCCATGCCGTGCCATGCCGTGCCATGCCGTGCCATGCCGTGCCATGCCGTGCCATGCCGTGCCATGCGGTGCCATGCCATTCCATGCCATTCCATGCCATTCCATGCCATTCCATGCCATTCCATGCCATTCCATGCCATTCCATGCCATTCCATGCCATTCCATGTCATTCCATGCCATTCCATGTCATTCCATGCCATGCCGGTACCATGCCGTGCCATGCCGGTACCATGCCGTGCCATGCCGGTACCATGCCGTGCCATGCCGGTACCATGCCGTGCCATGCCGGTGCCATGCCGTGCCATGCCGGTGCCATGCCGTGCCATGCCGGTGCCATGCCGTGCCATGCCGGTGCCATGCCGTGCCATGCCGTGCCATGCGGTGCCATGCCGTGCCATGCGGTGCCATGCCATTCCATGCCATTCCATGCCATTCCATGCCATTCCATGCCATTCCATGCCATTCCATGCCATTCCATGCCATTCCATGCCATTCCATGCCATTCCATGCCATTCCATGCCATTCCATGCCATTCCATGCCATTCCATGCCATTCCATGCCATTCCATGCCATTCCATGCCATTCCATGCCATTCCATGCCATTCCATGCCATTCCATGCCATTCCATGCCATTCCATGCCATTCCATGCCATTCCATGCCATTCCATGCCATTCCATGCCATTCCATGCCATTCCATGCCATTCCATGCCATTCCATGCCATTCCATGCCATTCCATGCCATTCCATGCCATTCCATGCCATTCCATGCCATTCCATGCCATTCCATGCCATTCCATGCCATTCCATGCCATTCCATGCCGTGCCATGCCATTCCATGCCGTGCCATGCCGGTGCCATACCGTGCCATGCCGGTGCCATGCCGTGCCATGCCGGTGCCATGCCGTGCCATGCCGGTGCCATGCCGTGCCATGCCGGTGCCATGCCGTGCCATGCCGGTGCCATGCCGTGCCATGCCGGTGCCATGCCGTGCCATGCCGGTGCCATGCCGTGCCATGCCGGTGCCATGCCGTGCCATGCCGGTGTCATGCCGTGCCATGCCGTGCCATGCCGGTGCCATGCCGTGCCATGCCGGTGCCATGCCGTGCCATGCCGGTGCCATGCCGTGCCATGCCGTGCCATGCCGTGCCATGCGGTGCCATGCCATTCCATGCCATTCCATGTCATTCCATGCCATTCCATGTCATTCCATGCCATTCCATGTCATTCCATGCCATTCCATGTCATTCCATGCCATTCCATGTCATTCCATGCCATTCCATGTCATTCCATGCCATTCCATGCCATTCCATGCCATTCCATGCCATTCCATGCCATTCCATGCCATTCCATGCCATTCCATGCCATTCCATGCCATTCCATGCCATTCCATGCCATTCCATGCCATTCCATGCCATTCCATGCCATTCCATGCCATTCCATGCCATTCCATGCCATTCCATGCCATTCCATGCCATTCCATGCCATTCCATGCCATTCCATGCCATTCCATGCCATTCCATGCCATTCCATGCCATTCCATGCCATTCCATGCCATTCCATGCCATTCCATGCCATTCCATGCCATTCCATGCCATTCCATGCCATTCCATGCCATTCCATGCCATTCCATGCCATTCCATGCCATTCCATGCCATTCCATGCCATTCCATGCCATTCCATGCCATTCCATGCCATTCCATGCCATTCCATGCCATTCCATGCCATTCCATGCCATTCCATGCCATTCCATGCCATTCCATGCCATTCCATGCCATTCCATGCCATTCCATGCCATTCCATGCCATTCCATGCCATTCCATGCCATTCCATGCCATTCCATGCCATTCCATGCCATTCCATGCCATTCCATGCCATTCCATGCCATTCAATGCCGTGCCATGCCGTGCCATGCCGGTGCCATGCCGTGCCATGCCGGTGCCATGCCGTGCCATGCCGGTGCCATGCCGTGCCATGCCGTGCCATGCCGGTGCCATGCCGTGCCATGCCGGTGCCATGCCGTGCCATGCCGGTGCCATGCCGTGCCATGCCGGTGCCATGCCGTGCCATGCCGGTGCCATGCCGTGCCATGCCGGTGCCATGCCGTGCCATGCCGGTGCCATGCCGTGCCATGCCGGTGCCATGCCGGTGCCATGCCATTCCATGCCATTCCATGCCGTGCCATGCCGGTGCCATGCCGTGCCATGCCGGTGCCATGCGGTGCCATGCCGGTGCCATGCGGTGCCATGCCGTGCCATGCCGTGCCATGCCGGTGCCATGCCATTCCATGCCGTGCCATGCGGTGCCATGCCATTCCATGCGTTGCCATGCCATTCCATGCCGTGCCATGCGGTGCCATGCCATTCCATACGGTGCCATGCCATTCCATGCGGTGCCATGCCATTCCATGCGGTGCCATGCCATTCCATGCCATTCCATGCGGTGCCATGCCATTCCATGCCATTCCATGCCATTCCATGCCATTCCATGCCATTCCATGCCATTCCATGCCATTCCATGCCATTCCATGCCATTCCATGCCATTCCATGCCATTCAATGCCGTGCCATGCCGGTGCCATGCCGTGCCATGCCGGTGCCATGCCGTGCCATGCCGGTGCCATGCCGTCCCATGCCGGTGCCATGCCATGCCATGCCGGTGCCATGCCGTGCCATGCCGGTGCCATGCCGTGCCATGCCGGTGCCATGCCGTGCCATGCCGGTGCCATGCCGTGCCATGCCGGTGCCATGCCGTGCCATGCCGGTGCCATGCCGTGCCATGCCGGTGCCATGCCGTGCCATGCCGTGCCATGCCGTGCCATGCCGTGCCATGCCGTGCCATGCCGTGCCATGCCGTGCCATGCCGTGCCATGCGGTGCCATGCCATTCCATGCCATTCCATGCCATTCCATGCCATTCCATGCCATTCCATGCCATTCCATGCCATTCCATGCCATTCCATGCCATTCCATGTCATTCCATGCCATTCCATGTCATTCCATGCCATGCCGGTACCATGCCGTGCCATGCCGGTACCATGCCGTGCCATGCCGGTACCATGCCGTGCCATGCCGGTACCATGCCGTGCCATGCCGGTGCCATGCCGTGCCATGCCGGTGCCATGCCGTGCCATGCCGGTGCCATGCCGTGCCATGCCGGTGCCATGCCGTGCCATGCCGTGCCATGCGGTGCCATGCCGTGCCATGCGGTGCCATGCCATTCCATGCCATTCCATGCCATTCCATGCCATTCCATGCCATTCCATGCCATTCCATGCCATTCCATGCCATTCCATGCCATTCCATGCCATTCCATGCCATTCCATGCCATTCCATGCCATTCCATGCCATTCCATGCCATTCCATGCCATTCCATGCCATTCCATGCCATTCCATGCCATTCCATGCCATTCCATGCCATTCCATGCCATTCCATGCCATTCCATGCCATTCCATGCCATTCCATGCCATTCCATGCCATTCCATGCCATTCCATGCCATTCCATGCCATTCCATGCCATTCCATGCCATTCCATGCCATTCCATGCCATTCCATGCCATTCCATGCCATTCCATGCCATTCCATGCCATTCCATGCCATTCCATGCCATTCCATGCCGTGCCATGCCATTCCATGCCGTGCCATGCCGGTGCCATACCGTGCCATGCCGGTGCCATGCCGTGCCATGCCGGTGCCATGCCGTGCCATGCCGGTGCCATGCCGTGCCATGCCGGTGCCATGCCGTGCCATGCCGGTGCCATGCCGTGCCATGCCGGTGCCATGCCGTGCCATGCCGGTGCCATGCCGTGCCATGCCGGTGCCATGCCGTGCCATGCCGGTGTCATGCCGTGCCATGCCGTGCCATGCCGGTGCCATGCCGTGCCATGCCGGTGCCATGCCGTGCCATGCCGGTGCCATGCCGTGCCATGCCGTGCCATGCCGTGCCATGCGGTGCCATGCCATTCCATGCCATTCCATGTCATTCCATGCCATTCCATGTCATTCCATGCCATTCCATGTCATTCCATGCCATTCCATGTCATTCCATGCCATTCCATGTCATTCCATGCCATTCCATGTCATTCCATGCCATTCCATGCCATTCCATGCCATTCCATGCCATTCCATGCCATTCCATGCCATTCCATGCCATTCCATGCCATTCCATGCCATTCCATGCCATTCCATGCCATTCCATGCCATTCCATGCCATTCCATGCCATTCCATGCCATTCCATGCCATTCCATGCCATTCCATGCCATTCCATGCCATTCCATGCCATTCCATGCCATTCCATGCCATTCCATGCCATTCCATGCCATTCCATGCCATTCCATGCCATTCCATGCCATTCCATGCCATTCCATGCCATTCCATGCCATTCCATGCCATTCCATGCCATTCCATGCCATTCCATGCCATTCCATGCCATTCCATGCCATTCCATGCCATTCCATGCCATTCCATGCCATTCCATGCCATTCCATGCCATTCCATGCCATTCCATGCCATTCCATGCCATTCCATGCCATTCCATGCCATTCCATGCCATTCCATGCCATTCCATGCCATTCCATGCCATTCCATGCCATTCCATGCCATTCCATGCCATTCCATGCCGTGCCATGCCATTCCATGCCGTGCCATGCCGGTGCCATGCCGTGCCATGCCGATGCCATGCCGTGCCATGCCGATGCCATGCCGTGCCATGCCGGTGCCATGCCGTGCCATGCCGGTGCCATGCCGTGCCATGCCGGTGCCATGCCGTGCCATGCCGGTGCCATGCCGTGCCATGCCGGTGCCATGCCGTGCCATGCCGGTGCCATGCCGTGCCATGCCGGTGCCATGCCATGCCATGCCGGTGGCATGCCGTGCCATGCCGGTGCCATGCCGTGCCATGCCGGTGCCATGCCGGTGCCATGCCGTGCCATGCCGGTGCCATGCCGTGCCATGCCGGTGCCATGCCGTGCCATGCCGGTGCCATGCCGTGCCATGCCGGTGCCATGCCGTGCCATGCCGGTGCCATGCCGTGCCATGCCGGTGCCATGCCGTGCCATGCCGGTGCCATGCCGTGCCATGCCGGTGCCATGCCGTGCCATGCCGTGCCATGCCGATGCCATGCCGTGCCATGCCGGTGCCATGCCGTGCCATGCCGGTGCCATGCCGTGCCATGCCGGTGCCATGCCGTGCCATGCCGGTGCCATGCCGTGCCATGCCGGTGCCATGCCGTGCCATGCCGGTGCCATGCCGTGCCATGCCGGTGCCATGCCGTGCCATGCCGGTGCCATGCCGTGCCATGCCGGTGCCATGCCGTGCCATGCCGGTGCCATGCCGTGCCATGCCGGTGCCATGCCGTGCCATGCCGGTGCCATGCCGTGCCATGCCGGTGCCATGCCGTGCCATGCCGGTGCCATGCCGGTGCCATGCCGTGCCATGCCGTGCCATGCCGTGCCATGCCGGTGCCATGCCGTGCCATGCCGGTGCCATGCCATTCCATGCCGTGCCATGCGGTGCCATGCCATTCCATGCGGTGCCATGCCATTCCATGCCGTGCCATGCGGTGCCATGCCATTCCATGCGGTGCCATGCCATTCCATGCGGTGCCATGCCATTCCATGCCATTCCATGCCATTCCATGCCATTCCATGCCATTCCATGCCATTCCATGCCATTCCATGCCATTCCATGCCATTCAATGCCGTGCCATGCCGGTGCCATGCCGGTGCCATGCCGGTGCCATGCCGGAGCCATGCCGTGCCATGCCGGTGCCATGCCGTGCCATGCCGGTGCCATGCCGTGCCATGCCGGTGCCATGCCGTGCCATGCCGGTGCCATGCCGTGCCATGCCGGTGCCATGCCGTGCCATTCAATGCCGTGCCATGCCGGTGCCATGCCGTGCCATGCCGGTGCCATGCCGGTGCCATGCCGGTGCCATGCCGGTGCCATGCCGTGCCATGCCGGTGCCATGCCGTGCCATGCCGGTGCCATGCCGTGCCATGCCGGTGCCATGCCGTGCCATGCCGGTGCCATGCCGTGCCATGCCGGTGCCATGCCGTGCCATGCCGGTGCCATGCCGTGCCATGCCGGTGCCATGCCGTGCCATGCCGGTGCCATGCCGTGCCATGCCGGTGCCATGCCGGTGCCATGCCGTGCCATGCCATTCCATGCCATTCCATGCCATTCCATGCCATTCCATGCCATTCCATGCCATTCCATGCCGTGCCATGCCGGTGCCATGCCGTGCCATGCCGGTGCCATGCCGTGCCATGCCGGTGCCATGCCGTGCCATGCCGGTGCCATGCCGGTGCCATGCCGTGCCATGCCGTGCCATGCCGGTGCCATGCGGTGCCATGCCGTGCCATGCCGGTGCCATGCCATTCCATGCCGTGCCATGCGGTGCCATGCCATTCCATGCGGTGCCATGCCATTCCATGCCGTGCCATGCGGTGCCATGCCGTGCCATGCGGTGCCATGCCATTCCATGCGGTGCCATGCCATTCCATGCGGTGCCATGCCATTCCATGCGGTGCCATGCCATTCCATGCCATTCCATGCCATTCCATGCCATTCCATGCCATTCCATGCCATTCCATGCCATTCCATGCCATTCAATGCCGTGCCATGCCGGTGCCATGCCGTGCCATGCCGTGCCATGCCGGTGCCATGCCGTGCCATGCCGGTGCCATGCCATTCCATGCCATTCCATGCCATTCCATGCCATTCCATGCCATTCCATGCCATTCCATGCCATTCCATGCCATTCCATGCCATTCCATGCCATTCCATGCCATTCCATGCCATTCCATGCCATTCCATGCCATTCCATGCCATTCCATGCCATTCCATGCCATTCCATGCCATTCAATGCCGTGCCATGCCGTGCCATGCCGTGCCATGCCGTGCCATGCCGTGCCATGCCGTGCCATGCCGTGCCATGCCGTGCCATGCCGTGCCATGCCGTGCCATGCCGTGCCATGCCGTGCCATGCCGTGCCATGCCGTGCCATGCCGGTGCCATGCCGTGCCATGCCGGTGCCATGCCGTGCCATGCCGGTGCCATGCCGTGCCATGCCGGTGCCATGCCGTGCCATGCCGGTGCCATGCCGTGCCATGCCGGTGCCATGCCGTGCCATGCCGTGCCATGCCGGTGCCATGCCGGTGCCATGCCGGTGCCATGCCGTGCCATGCCGGTGCCATGCCGTGCCATGCCGGTGCCATGCCGTGCCATGCCGGTGCCATGCCGGTGCCATGCCGGTGCCATGCCGTGCCATGCCGGTGCCATGCCGTGCCATGCCGGTGCCATGCCGTGCCATGCCGGTGCCATGCCGTGCCATGCCGGTGCCATGCCGTGCCATGCCGGTGCCATGCCGTGCCATGCCGTGCCATGCCGGTGCCATGCCGTGCCATTCCATGCCATTCCATGCCATTCCATGCCATTCCATGCCATTCCATGCCATTCCATGCCATTCCATGCCATTCCATGCCATTCCATGCCATTCCATGCCATTCCATGCCATTCCATGCCATTCCATGCCATTCCATGCCATTCCATGCCATTCCATGCCATTCCATGCCATTCCATGCCGTGCCATGCCGGTGCCATGCCGTGCCATGCCGGTGCCATGCCGTGCCATGCCGGTGCCATGCCGTGCCATGCCGGTGCCATGCCGGTGCCATGCCGTGCCATGCCGTGCCATGCCGGTGCCATGCGGTGCCATGCCGTGCCATGCCGGTGCCATGCGGTGCCATGCCGTGCCATGCCGGTGCCATGCCATTCCATGCCGTGCCATGCGGTGCCATGCCATTCCATGCCGTGCCATGCGGTGCCATGCCATTCCATGCGGTGCCATGCCATTCCATGCGGTGCCATGCCATTCCATGCGGTGCCATGCCATTCCATGCCATTCCATGCCATTCCATGCCATTCCATGCCATTCCATGCCATTCCATGCCATTCCATGCCATTCCATGCCATTCCATGCCATTCCATGCCATTCCATGCCATTCCATGCCATTCAATGCCGTGCCATGCCGTGCCATGCCGTTCCATGCCGGTGCCATGCCGTGCCATGCCGGTGCCATGCCGTGCCATACCGGTGCCATGCCGTGCCATGCCGGTGCCATGCCGTGCCATGCCGGTGCCATGCCGTGCCATGCCGGTGCCATGCCGTGCCATGCCGGTGCCATGCCGTGCCATGCCGGTGCCATGCCGTGCCATGCCGGTGCCATGCCGTGCCATGCCGGTGCCATGCCGTGCCATGCCGGTGCCATGCCGTGCCATGCCGGTGCCATGCCGTGCCATGCCGTGCCATGCCGGTGCCATGCCGTGCCATGCCGGTGCCATGCCGTGCCATGCCGGTGCCATGCCGTGCCATGCCGTGCCATGCCGTGCCATGCGGTGCCATGCCATTCCATGCCATTCCATGTCATTCCATGCCATTCCATGTCATTCCATGCCATTCCATGCCATTCCATGCCATTCCATACCATTCCATGCCATTCCATGCCATTCCATGCCATTCCATGCCATTCCATGCCATTCCATGCCATTCCATGCCATTCCATGCCATTCCATGCCATTCCATGCCATTCCATGCCATTCCATGCCATTCCATGCCATTCCATGCCATTCCATGCCATTCCATGCCATTCCATGCCATTCCATGCCATTCCATGCCATTCCATGCCATTCCATGCCATTCCATGCCATTCGATGCCATTCCATGCCATTCCATGCCATTCCATGCCATTCCATGCCATTCCATGCCATTCCATGCCATTCCATGCCATTCCATGCCATTCCATGCCATTCCATGCCATTCCATGCCGTTCCATGCCATTCCATGCCGTGCCATGCCATTCCATGCCGTGCCATGCCGGTGCCATACCGTGCCATGCCGGTGCCATGCCGTGCCATGCCGGTGCCATGCCGTGCCATGCCGGTGCCATGCCGTGCCATGCCGGTGCCATGCCGTGCCATGCCGGTGCCATGCCGTGCCATGCCGGTGCCATGCCGTGCCATGCCGGTGCCATGCCGTGCCATGCCGGTGCCATGCCGTGCCATGCCGGTGCCATGCCGTGCCATGTCGGTGCCATGCCGTGCCATGCCGGTGCCATGCCGTGCCATGCCGGTGCCATGCCGTGCCATGCCGGTGCCATGCCGTGCCATGCCGGTGCCATGCCGTGCCATGCCGGTGCCATGCCGTGCCATGCCGGTGCCATGCCGTGCCATGCCGGTGCCATGCCGTGCCATGCCGGTGCCATGCCGTGCCATGCCGGTGCCATGCCGTGCCATGCCGGTGCCATGCCGTGCCATGCCGGTGCCATGCCGTGCCATGCCGGTGCCATGCCGTGCCATGCCGGTGCCATGCCGTGCCATGCCGGTGCCATGCCGTGCCATGCCGGTGCCATGCCGTGCCATGCCGGTGCCATGCCGTGCCATGCCGTGCCATGCCGTGCCATGCCGGTGCCATGCCATTCCATGCCGTGCCATGCGGTGCCATGCCATTCCATGCGGTGCCATGCCATTCCATGCCGTGCCATGCGGTGCCATGCCATTCCATACGGTGCCATGCCATTCCATGCGGTGCCATGCCATTCCATGCCATTCCATGCCATTCCATGCCATTCCATGCCATTCCATGCCATTCCATGCCATTCCATGCCATTCCCTGCCATTCCATGCCATTCCATGCCATTCCATGCCATTCCATGCCATTCCATGCCATTCCATGCCATTCCATGCCATTCCATGCCATTCCATGCCATTCAATGCCGTGCCATGCCGTGCCATGCCGGTGCCATGCCGTGCCATGCCGGTGCCATGCCGTGCCATGCCGGTGCCATGCCGTGCCATGCCGGTGCCATGCCGTGCCATGCCGGTGCCATGCCGTGCCATGCCGGTGCCATGCCATTCCATGTCATTCCATGTCATTCCATGCCATTCCATGCCATTCCATGCCATTCCATGCCATTCCATGCCATTCCATGCCATTCCATGCCATTCCATGCCATTCCATGCCATTCCATGCCATTCCATGCCGTGCCATGCCGGTGCCATGCCGTGCCATGCCGGTGCCATGCCGTGCCATGCCGTGCCATGCCGGTGCCATGCCGTGCCATGCCGGTGCCATGCCGTGCCATGCCGGTGCCATGCCGTGGCATGCCGGTGCCATGCCGTGGCATGCCGGTGCCATGCCGTGGCATGCCGGTGCCATGCCGTGGCATGCCGGTGCCATGCCGTGGCATGCCGGTGCCATGCCGTGGCATGCCGGTGCCATGCCGTGGCATGCCGGTGCCATGCCGTGGCATGCCGGTGCCATGCCGTGCCATGCCGGTGCCATGCCGGTGCCATGCCGTGCCATGCCGGTGCCATGCCGTGCCATGCCGGTGCCATGCCGTGCCATGCCGGTGCCATGCCGTGCCATGCCGGTGCCATGCCGTGCCATGCCGTGCCATGCCGGTGCCATGCCGGTGCCATGCCGTGCCATGCCGGTGCCATGCCGGTGCCATGCCGTGCCATGCCGTGCCATGCCGGGCCATGCCATTCCATGCCATTCCATGCCAGTCCATGCCAGTCCATGCCATTCCATGCCATTCCATGCCACTCAATGCGGTGCCATGCCGTGCCATGCCGTGCCATGCCGTGCCATTCAATGCCATTCCATGCCATTCAATGCCATTCAATGCCGTGCCATGCCGTGCCATGCCGGTGCCATGCCGTGCCATGCCGGTGCCATGCCGTGCCATGCCGGTGCCATGCCGTGCCATGCCGGTGCCATGCCGTGCCATGCCGGTGCCATGCCGTGCCATGCCGTGCCATGCGGTGCCATGCCGTGCCATGCCGTGCCATGCCGGTGCCATGCCGTGCCATGCCGGTGCCATGCCGTGCCATGCCGGTGCCATGCCGGTGCCATGCCGTGCCATGCCGGTGCCATGCCGTGCCATGCCGGTGCCATGCCGTGCCATGCCGGTGCCATGCCGTGCCATGCCGGTGCCATGCCGTGCCATGCCGGTGCCATGCCGTGCCATGCCGGTGCCATGCCGTGCCATGCCGGTGCCATGCCGTGCCATGCCGGTGCCATGCCGTGCCATGCCGGTGCCATGCCGTGCCATGCCGGTGCCATGCCGTGCCATGCCGGTGCCATGCCGTGCCATGCCGGTGCCATGCCGTGCCATGCCGGTGCCATGCCGTGCCATGCCGGTGCCATGCCGTGCCATGCCGGTGCCATGCCGTGCCATGCCGTGCCATGCCGGTGCCATGCCGTGCCATGCCGTGCCATGCCGTGCCATGCCGTGCCATGCCGTGCCATGCCGTGCCATGCCGTGCCATGCCATTCCATGCCATTCCATGCCATTCCATGCCATTCCATGCCATTCCATGCCATTCCATGCCATTCCATGCCATTCCATGCCATTCCATGCCATTCCATGCCGGTGCCATGCCGTGCCATGCCGGTGCCATGCCGTGCCATGCCGTGCCATGCCGTGCCATGCCGTGCCATGCCGTGCCATGCCGTGCCATGCCGTGCCATGCCGTGCCATGCCGTGCCATGCCGTGCCATGCCGTGCCATGCCGTGCCATGCCGTGCCATGCCGTGCCATGCCGGTGCCATGCCGGTGCCATGCCGTGCCATGCCGGTGCCATGCCGTGCCATGCCGGTGCCATGCCGTGCCATGCCGGTGCCATGCCGTGCCATGCCGGTGCCATGCCGTGCCATGCCGGTGCCATGCCGTGCCATGCCGGTGCCATGCCGTGCCATGCCGGTGCCATGCCGGTGCCATGCCGTGCCATGCCGTGCCATGCCGGTGCCATGCCGTGCCATGCCGGTGCCATGCGGTGCCATGCCGGTGCCATGCGGTGCCATGCCGTGCCATGCCGTGCCATGCCGGTGCCATGCCATTCCATGCCGTGCCATGCGGTGCCATGCCATTCCATGCGTTGCCATGCCATTCCATGCCGTGCCATGCGGTGCCATGCCATTCCATACGGTGCCATGCCATTCCATGCGGTGCCATGCCATTCCATGCGGTGCCATGCCATTCCATGCCATTCCATGCCATTCCATGCCATTCCATGCCATTCCATGCCATTCCATGCCATTCCATGCCATTCCATGCCATTCCATGCCATTCCATGCCATTCCATGCCATTCAATGCCGTGCCATGCCGGTGCCATGCCGTGCCATGCCGGTGCCATGCCGTGCCATGCCGGTGCCATGCCGTGCCATGCCGGTGCCATGCCGTGCCATGCCGGTGCCATGCCATGCCATGCCGGTGCCATGCCGTGCCATGCCGGTGCCATGCCGTGCCATGCCGGTGCCATGCCGTGCCATGCCGTGCCATGCCGGGCCATGCCATTCCATGCCATTCCATGCCAGTCCATGCCAGTCCATGCCATTCCATGCCATTCCATGCCACTCAATGCGGTGCCATGCCGTGCCATGCCGTGCCATGCCGTGCCATTCAATGCCATTCCATGCCATTCAATGCCATTCAATGCCGTGCCATGCCGTGCCATGCCGGTGCCATGCCGTGCCATGCCGGTGCCATGCCGTGCCATGCCGGTGCCATGCCGTGCCATGCCGGTGCCATGCCGTGCCATGCCGGTGCCATGCCGTGCCATGCCGGTGCCATGCCGTGCCATGCCGGTGCCATGCCGTGCCATGCCGGTGCCATGCCGTGCCATGCCGGTGCCATCCCGTGCCATGCCGGTGCCATGCCGTGCCATGCCGGTGCCATGCCGTGCCATGCCGGTGCCATGCCGTGCCATGCGGTGCCATGCCATTCCATGCCATTCCATGCCATTCCATGCCATTCCATGCCATTCCATGTCATTCCATGCCATTCCATGCCATTCCATGCCATTCCATGCCATTCCATGCCATTCAATGCCGTGCCATGCCGTGCCATGCCGGTGCCATGCCGTGCCATGCCGGTGCCATGCCGTGCCATGCGGTGCCATGCCATTCCATGCCATTCCATGCCATTCCATACCATTCCATGCCATTCCATACCATTCCATGCCATTCCATGCCATTCCATGCCATTCCATGCCATTCCATGCCATTCCATGCCATTCCATGCCATTCCATGCCATTCCATGCCATTCCATGCCATTCCATGCCATTCCATGCCATTCCATGCCATTCCATGCCATTCCATGCCATTCCATGCCATTCCATGCCATTCCATGCCATTCCATGCCATTCCATGCCATTCCATGCCATTCCATGCCATTCCATGCCGTGCCATGCCGGTGGCATGCCGTGCCATGCCGGTGGCATGCCGTGCCATGCCGGTGCCATGCCGTGCCATGCCGGTGCCATGCCGTGCCATGCCGGTGCCATGCCGTGCCATGCCGGTGCCATGCCATTCCATGCCGTGCCATGCCATTCCATGCCGTGCCATGCCGGTGCCATGCCGTGCCATGCCGGTGCCATGCCGTGCCATGCCGGTGCCATGCCGTGCCATGCCGGTGCCATGCCGTGCCATGCCGGTGCCATGCCGTGCCATGCCGGTGCCATGCCGTGCCATGCCGGTGCCATGCCGTGCCATGCCGGTGCCATGCCGTGCCATGCCGGTGCCATGCCGTGCCATGCCGGTGCCATGCCGTGCCATGCCGGTGCCATGCCGTGCCATGCCGGTGCCATGCCGTGCCATGCCGGTGCCATGCCGTGCCATGCCGGTGCCATGCCGTGCCATGCCGGTGCCATGCCGTGCCATGCCGGTGCCATGCCGTGCCATGCCGGTGCCATGCCGTGCCATGCCGGTGCCATGCCGTGCCATGCCGTGCCATGCCGATGCCATGCCGTGCCATGCCGGTGCCATGCCGTGCCATGCCGGTGCCATGCCGTGCCATGCCGGTGCCATGCCGTGCCATGCCGGTGCCATGCCGTGCCATGCCGGTGCCATGCCGTGCCATGCCGGTGCCATGCCGGTGCCATGCCGTGCCATGCCGGTGCCATGCCGTGCCATGCCGGTGCCATGCCGTGCCATGCCGGTGCCATGCCGGTGCCATGCCGTGCCATGCCGTGCCATGCCGTGCCATGCCGGTGCCATGCCGTGCCATGCCGGTGCCATGCCATTCCATGCCGTGCCATGCGGTGCCATGCCATTCCATGCGGTGCCATGCCATTCCATGCCGTGCCATGCGGTGCCATGCCATTCCATGCGGTGCCATGCCATTCCATGCGGTGCCATGCCATTCCATGCCATTCCATGCCATTCCATGCCATTCCATGCCATTCCATGCCATTCCATGCCATTCCATGCCATTCCATGCCATTCAATGCCGTGCCATGCCGGTGCCATGCCGTGCCATGCCGGTGCCATGCCGGTGCCATGCCGGTGCCATGCCGGTGCCATGCCGTGCCATGCCGGTGCCATGCCGTGCCATGCCGGTGCCATGCCGTGCCATGCCGGTGCCATGCCGTGCCATGCCGGTGCCATGCCGTGCCATGCCGGTGCCATGCCGTGCCATGCCGGTGCCATGCCGTGCCATGCCGGTGCCATGCCGTGCCATGCCGGTGCCATGCCGTGCCATGCCGGTGCCATGCCGTGCCATGCCGGTGCCATGCCGTGCCATGCCGGTGCCATGCCGTGCCATGCCGGTGCCATGCCGTGCCATGCCGGTGCCATGCCGGTGCCATGCCATTCCATGCCATTCCATGCCATTCCATGCCATTCCATGCCATTCCATGCCATTCCATGCCGTGCCATGCCGGTGCCATGCCGTGCCATGCCGGTGCCATGCCGTGCCATGCCGGTGCCATGCCGTGCCATGCCGGTGCCATGCCGTGCCATGCCGGTGCCATGCCGGTGCCATGCCGTGCCATGCCGTGCCATGCCGGTGCCATGCGGTGCCATGCCGTGCCATGCCGGTGCCATGCGGTGCCATGCCGTGCCATGCCGGTGCCATGCCATTCCATGCCGTGCCATGCGGTGCCATGCCATTCCATGCGGTGCCATGCCATTCCATGCCGTGCCATGCGGTGCCATGCCGTGCCATGCGGTGCCATGCCATTCCATGCGGTGCCATGCCATTCCATGCGGTGCCATGCCATTCCATGCGGTGCCATGCCATTCCATGCCATTCCATGCCATTCCATGCCATTCCATGCCATTCCATGCCATTCCATGCCATTCCATGCCATTCCATGCCATTCCATGCCATTCCATGCCATTCAATGCCGTGCCATGCCGGTGCCATGCCGTGCCATGCCGGTGCCATGCCGTGCCATGCCGGTGCCATGCCATGCCATGCCGGTGCCATGCCGTGCCATGCCGGTGCCATGCCGTGCCATGCCGTGCCATGCCGGTGCCATGCCGTGCCATGCCGGTGCCATGCCGTGCCATGCCGGTGCCATGCCGTGCCATGCCGGTGCCATGCCGTGCCATGCCGGTGCCATGCCGTGCCATGCCGGTGCCATGCCGTGCCATGCCGGTGCCATGCCGTGCCATGCCGGTGCCATGCCGTGCCATGCCGGTGCCATGCCGTGCCATGCCGGTGCCATGCCGTGCCATGCCGGTGCCATGCCGTGCCATGCCGGTGCCATGCCGTGCCATGCCGGTGCCATGCCGTGCCATGCCGGTGCCATGCCGGTGCCATGCCGTGCCATGCCGTGCCATGCCGTGCCATGCCGGTGCCATGCCGTGCCATGCCGGTGCCATGCCATTCCATGCCGTGCCATGCGGTGCCATGCCATTCCATGCGGTGCCATGCCATTCCATGCCGTGCCATGCGGTGCCATGCCATTCCATGCGGTGCCATGCCATTCCATGCGGTGCCATGCCATTCCATGCCATTCCATGCCATTCCATGCCATTCCATGCCATTCCATGCCATTCCATGCCATTCCATGCCATTCCATGCCATTCCATGCCATTCCATGCCATTCAATGCCGTGCCATGCCGGTGCCATGCCGTGGCATGCCGGTGCCATGCCGTGGCATGCCGGTGCCATGCCGTGGCATGCCGGTGCCATGCCGTGCCATGCCGGTGCCATGCCGTGCCATGCCGTGCCATGCCGGTGCCATGCCGTGCCATGCCGGTGCCATGCCGTGCCATGCCGGTGCCATGCCGTGCCATGCCGGTGCCATGCCGTGCCATGCCGGTGCCATGCCGTGCCATGCCGGTGCCATGCCGTGCCATGCCGGTGCCATGCCGTGCCATGCCGGTGCCATGCCGTGCCATGCCGGTGCCATGCCGTGCCATGCCGGTGCCATGCCGTGCCATGCCGGTGCCATGCCGTGCCATGCCGGTGCCATGCCGTGCCATGCCGGTGCCATGCCGTGCCATGCCGGTGCCATGCCGTGCCATGCCGGTGCCATGCCGTGCCATGCCGGTGCCATGCCGTGCCATGCCGGTGCCATGCCATTCCATGCCATTCCATGCCATTCCATGCCGTGCCATGCCGTGCCATGCCGTGCCATGCCGTGCCATGCCGGTGCCATGCCGTGCCATGCCGGTGCCATGCCGTGCCATGCCGGTGCCATGCCGTGCCATGCCGGTGCCATGCCGTGCCATGCCGGTGCCATGCCGTGCCATGCCGGTGCCATGCCGTGCCATGCCGTGCCATGCCGGTGCCATGCCGTGCCATGCCGGTGCCATGCCGTGCCATGCCGTGCCATGCCGTGCCATGCCGGTGCCATGCCGTGCCATGCCGTGCCATGCCATTCCATGCCATTCCATGCCATTCCATGCCATTCCATGCCATTCCATGCCATTCCATGCCATTCAATGCCGTGCCATGCCGTGCCATGCCGTGCCATGCCGTGCCATGCCGTGCCATGCCGGTGCCATGCCGTGCCATGCCGGTGCCATGCCGTGCCATGCCGGTGCCATGCCGTGCCATGCCGGTGCCATGCCGTGCCATGCCGTGCCATGCCGGTGCCATGCCGTGCCATGCCGGTGCCATGCCGTGCCATGCCGGTGCCATGCCGTGCCATGCCGGTGCCATGCCGTGCCATGCCGGTGCCATGCCGTGCCATGCCGGTGCCATGCCGTGCCATGCCGGTGCCATGCCGTGCCATGCCGGTGCCATGCCGTGCCATGCCGGTGCCATGCCGTGCCATGCCGGTGCCATGCGGTGCCATGCCGGTGCCATGCGGTGCCATGCCGTGCCATGCCGTGCCATGCCGGTGCCATGCCATTCCATGCCGTGCCATGCGGTGCCATGCCATTCCATGCGTTGCCATGCCATTCCATGCCGTGCCATGCGGTGCCATGCCATTCCATACGGTGCCATGCCATTCCATGCGGTGCCATGCCATTCCATGCGGTGCCATGCCATTCCATGCCATTCCATGCCATTCCATGCCATTCCATGCCATTCCATGCCATTCCATGCCATTCCATGCCATTCCATGCCATTCCATGCCATTCCATGCCATTCCATGCCATTCCATGCCATTCCATGCCATTCCATGCCATTCCATGCCATTCCATGCCATTCAATGCCATGCCATGCCATTCAATGCCGTGCCATGCCGGTGCCATGCCGTGCCATGCCGGTGCCATGCCGTGCCATGCCGGTGCCATGCCGTGCCATGCCGGTGCCATGCCATGCCATGCCGGTGCCATGCCGTGCCATGCCGGTGCCATGCCGTGCCATGCCGGTGCCATGCCGTGCCATGCCGGTGCCATGCCGTGCCATGCCGGTGCCATGCCGTGCCATGCCGGTGCCATGCCGTGCCATGCCGGTGCCATGCCGTGCCATGCCGTGCCATGCCGTGCCATGCCGTGCCATGCCGTGCCATGCCGTGCCATGCCGTGCCATGCCGTGCCATGCCGGTGCCATGCCGTGCCATGCCGTGCCATGCCATGCCATGCCGGTGCCATGCCGTGCCATGCCGGTGCCATGCCGTGCCATGCCGGTGCCATGCCGTGCCATGCCGGTGCCATGCCGTGCCATGCCGGTGCCATGCCGTGCCATGCCGGTGCCATGCCGTGCCATGCCGGTGCCATGCCATTCCATGCCGTGCCATGCGGTGCCATGCCATTCCATGCGGTGCCATGCCATTCCATGCCGTGCCATGCGGTGCCATGCCGTGCCATGCGGTGCCATGCCATTCCATGCGGTGCCATGCCATTCCATGCGGTGCCATGCCATTCCATGCGGTGCCATGCCATTCCATGCCATTCCATGCCATTCCATGCCATTCCATGCCATTCCATGCCATTCCATGCCATTCCATGCCATTCCATGCCATTCAATGCCGTGCCATGCCGGTGCCATGCCGTGCCATGCCGGTGCCATGCCGTGCCATGCCGGTGCCATGCCATGCCATGCCGGTGCCATACCGTGCCATGCCGGTGCCATGCCGTGCCATGCCGTGCCATGCCGGTGCCATGCCGTGCCATGCCGGTGCCATGCCGTGCCATGCCGTGCCATGCCGTGCCATGCCGTGCCATGCCGTGCCATGCCGTGCCATGCCGTGCCATGCCGGGCCATGCCATTCCATGCCATTCCATGCCAGTCCATGCCAGTCCATGCCATTCCATGCCATTCCATGCCACTCAATGCGGTGCCATGCCGTGCCATGCCGTGCCATTCAATGCCATTCCATGCCATTCAATGCCATTCAATGCCGTGCCATGCCGTGCCATGCCGGTGCCATGCCGTGCCATGCCGGTGCCATGCCGTGCCATGCCGGTGCCATGCCGTGCCATGCCGTGCCATGCCGTGCCATGCGGTGCCATGCCATTCCATGCCATTCCATGCCATTCCATGCCATTCCATGCCATTCCATGCCATTCCATGCCATTCCATGCCATTCCATGCCATTCCATGCCATTCCATGCCATTCCATGCCATTCCATGCCATTCCATGCCATTCCATGCCATTCCATGCCATTCCATGCCATTCCATGCCATTCCATGCCATTCCATGCCATTCCATGCCATTCCATGCCATTCCATGCCATTCCATGCCATTCCATGCCATTCCATGCCATTCCATGCCATTCCATGCCATTCCATGCCATTCCATGCCATTCCATGCCATTCCATGCCATTCCATGCCATTCCATGCCATTCCATGCCATTCCATGCCATTCCATGCCATTCCATGCCATTCCATGCCATTCCATGCCATTCCATGCCATTCCATGCCATTCCATGCCATTCCATGCCATTCCATGCCATTCCATGCCATTCCATGCCATTCCATGCCATTCCATGCCATTCCATGCCGTGCCATGCCATTCCATGCCGTGCCATGCCGGTGCCATACCGTGCCATGCCGTGCCATGCCGGTGCCATGCCGTGCCATGCCGGTGCCATGCCGTGCCATGCCGGTGCCATGCCGTGCCATGCCGGTGCCATGCCGTGCCATGCCGGTGCCATGCCGTGCCATGCCGGTGCCATGCCGTGCCATGCCGGTGCCATGCCGTGCCATGCCGGTGCCATGCCGTGCCATGCCGGTGCCATGCCGTGCCATGCCGGTGCCATGCCGTGCCATGCCGGTGTCATGCCGTGCCATGCCGTGCCATGCCGGTGCCATGCCGTGCCATGCCGGTGCCATGCCGTGCCATGCCGTGCCATGCCGTGCCATGCGGTGCCATGCCATTCCATGCCATTCCATGTCATTCCATGCCATTCCATGTCATTCCATGCCATTCCATGTCATTCCATGCCATTCCATGCCATTCCATGCCATTCCATGCCATTCCATGCCATTCCATGCCATTCCATGCCATTCCATGCCATTCCATGCCATTCCATGCCATTCCATGCCATTCCATGCCATTCCATGCCATTCCATGCCATTCCATGCCATTCCATGCCATTCCATGCCATTCCATGCCATTCCATGCCATTCCATGCCATTCCATGCCATTCCATGCCATTCCATGCCATTCCATGCCATTCCATGCCATTCCATGCCATTCCATGCCATTCCATGCCATTCCATGCCATTCCATGCCATTCCATGCCATTCCATGCCATTCCATGCCATTCCATGCCATTCCATGCCATTCCATGCCATTCCATGCCATTCCATGCCATTCCATGCCATTCCATGCCATTCCATGCCATTCCATGCCATTCCATGCCATTCCATGCCATTCCATGCCATTCCATGCCATTCCATGCCATTCCATGCCATTCCATGCCATTCCATGCCATTCCATGCCATTCCATGCCATTCCATGCCATTCCATGCCATTCCATGCCATTCCATGCCATTCCATGCCATTCCATGCCATTCCATGCCATTCCATGCCATTCCATGCCATTCCATGCCATTCCATGCCATTCCATGCCATTCCATGCCGTGCCATGCCGGTGCCATGCCGTGCCATGCCGGTGCCATGCCGTGCCATGCCGGTGCCATGCCGTGCCATGCCGGTGCCATGCCGTGCCATGCCGGTGCCATGCCGTGCCATGCCGGTGCCATGCCGTGCCATGCCGGTGCCATGCCGTGCCATGCCGGTGCCATGCCGTGCCATGCCGGTGCCATGCCGTGCCATGCCGGTGCCATGCCGTGCCATGCCGGTGCCATGCCGTGCCATGCCGGTGCCATGCCGTGCCATGCCGGTGCCATGCCGTGCCATGCCGGTGCCATGCCGTGCCATGCCGGTGCCATGCCGTGCCATGCCGGTGCCATGCCGTGCCATGCCGTGCCATGCCGTGCCATGCCGATGCCATGCCGTGCCATGCCGGTGCCATGCCGTGCCATGCCGGTGCCATGCCGTGCCATGCCGGTGCCATGCCGTGCCATGCCGGTGCCATGCCGTGCCATGCCGGTGCCATGCCGTGCCATGCCGGTGCCATGCCGTGCCATGCCGGTGCCATGCCGTGCCATGCCGGTGCCATGCCGTGCCATGCCGGTGCCATGCCGTGCCATGCCGGTGCCATGCCGGTGCCATGCCGTGCCATGCCGTGCCATGCCGTGCCATGCCGGTGCCATGCCGTGCCATGCCGGTGCCATGCCATTCCATGCCGTGCCATGCGGTGCCATGCCATTCCATGCGGTGCCATGCCATTCCATGCCGTGCCATGCGGTGCCATGCCATTCCATGCGGTGCCATGCCATTCCATGCGGTGCCATGCCATTCCATGCGGTGCCATGCCATTCCATGCCATTCCATGCCATTCCATGCCATTCAATGCCGTGCCATGCCGGTGCCATGCCGTGCCATGCCGGTGCCATGCCGTGCCATGCCGGTGCCATGCCGGTGCCATGCCGTGCCATGCCATTCCATGCCATTCCATGCCATTCCATGCCATTCCATGCCATTCCATGCCATTCCATGCCATTCCATGCCATTCCATGCCGTGCCATGCCGGTGCCATGCCGTGCCATGCCGGTGCCATGCCGTGCCATGCCGGTGCCATGCCGTGCCATGCCGGTGCCATGCCGTGCCATGCCGGTGCCATGCCGGTGCCATGCCGTGCCATGCCGTGCCATGCCGGTGCCATGCGGTGCCATGCCGTGCCATGCCGGTGCCATGCGGTGCCATGCCGTGCCATGCCGGTGCCATGCCATTCCATGCCGTGCCATGCGGTGCCATGCCATTCCATGCGGTGCCATGCCATTCCATGCCGTGCCATGCGGTGCCATGCCGTGCCATGCGGTGCCATGCCATTCCATGCGGTGCCATGCCATTCCATGCGGTGCCATGCCATTCCATGCGGTGCCATGCCATTCCATGCCATTCCATGCCATTCCATGCCATTCCATGCCATTCCATGCCATTCCATGCCATTCAATGCCGTGCCATGCCGGTGCCATGCCGTGCCATGCCGGTGCCATGCCGTGCCATGCCGGTGCCATGCCATGCCATGCCGGTGCCATGCCGTGCCATGCCGGTGCCATGCCGTGCCATGCCGGTGCCATGCCGTGCCATGCCGTGCCATGCCGGGCCATGCCAGTCCATGCCAGTCCATGCCATTCCATGCCATTCCATGCCACTCAATGCGGTGCCATGCCGTGCCATGCCGTGCCATTCAATGCCATTCCATGCCATTCAATGCCATTCAATGCCGTGCCATGCCGTGCCATGCCGGTGCCATGCCGGTGCCATGCCGTGCCATGCCGGTGCCATGCCGTGCCATGCCGTGCCATGCCGTGCCATGCGGTGCCATGCCATTCCATGCCATTCCATGCCATTCCATGCCATTCCATGCCATTCCATGCCATTCCATGCCGTGCCATGCCATTCCATGCCGTGCCATGCCGGTGCCATACCGTGCCATGCCGGTGCCATGCCGTGCCATGCCGGTGCCATGCCGTGCCATGCCGGTGCCATGCCGTGCCATGCCGGTGCCATGCCGTGCCATGCCGGTGCCATGCCGTGCCATGCCGGTGCCATGCCGTGCCATGCCGGTGCCATGCCGTGCCATGCCGGTGCCATGCCGTGCCATGCCGGTGCCATGCCGTGCCATGCCGGTGCCATGCCGTGCCATGCCGGTGTCATGCCGTGCCATGCCGTGCCATGCCGGTGCCATGCCGTGCCATGCCGGTGCCATGCCGTGCCATGCCGTGCCATGCCGTGCCATGCGGTGCCATGCCATTCCATGCCATTCCATGTCATTCCATGTCATTCCATGTCATTCCATGCCATTCCATGTCATTCCATGCCATTCCATGTCATTCCATGCCATTCCATGCCATTCCATGCCATTCCATGCCATTCCATGCCATTCCATGCCATTCCATGCCATTCCATGCCATTCCATGCCATTCCATGCCATTCCATGCCATTCCATGCCATTCCATGCCATTCCATGCCATTCCATGCCATTCCATGCCATTCCATGCCATTCCATGCCATTCCATGCCATTCCATGCCATTCCATGCCATTCCATGCCATTCCATGCCATTCCATGCCATTCCATGCCATTCCATGCCATTCCATGCCATTCCATGCCATTCCATGCCATTCCATGCCATTCCATGCCATTCCATGCCATTCCATGCCATTCCATGCCATTCCATGCCATTCCATGCCATTCCATGCCATTCCATGCCATTCCATGCCATTCCATGCCATTCCATGCCATTCCATGCCATTCCATGCCATGGAATGGCATTCCATGCCATTCCATGCCGTGCCATGCCGGTGCCATGCCGTGCCATGCCGGTGCCATGCCGTGCCATGCCGGTGCCATGCCGTGCCATGCCGGTGCCATGCCGTGCCATGCCGGTGCCATGCCGTGCCATGCCGGTGCCATGCCGTGCCATGCCGGTGCCATGCCGTGCCATGCCGGTGCCATGCCGTGCCATGCCGGTGCCATGCCGTGCCATGCCGGTGCCATGCCGTGCCATGCCGGTGCCATGCCGTGCCATGCCGGTGCCATGCCGTGCCATGCCGTGCCATGCCGATGCCATGCCGTGCCATGCCGGTGCCATGCCGTGCCATGCCGGTGCCATGCCGTGCCATGCCGGTGCCATGCCGTGCCATGCCGGTGCCATGCCGTGCCATGCCGTGCCATGCCGGTGCCATGCCGTGCCATGCCGGTGCCATGCCGTGCCATGCCGTGCCATGCCGTGCCATGCCGGTGCCATGCCGTGCCATGCCGTGCCATGCCGTGCCATGCCATTCCATGCCATTCCATGCCATTCCATGCCATTCCATGCCATTCCATGCCATTCCATGCCATTCAATGCCGTGCCATGCCGTGCCATGCCGTGCCATGCCGGTGCCATGCCGTGCCATGCCGGTGCCATGCCGTGCCATGCCGGTGCCATGCCGTGCCATGCCGGTGCCATGCCGTGCCATGCCGTGCCATGCCGGTGCCATGCCGTGCCATGCCGGTGCCATGCCGTGCCATGCCGGTGCCATGCCGTGCCATGCCGGTGCCATGCCGTGCCATGCCGGTGCCATGCCGTGCCATGCCGGTGCCATGCCGTGCCATGCCGGTGCCATGCGGTGCCATGCCGGTGCCATGCGGTGCCATGCCGTGCCATGCCGTGCCATGCCGGTGCCATGCCATTCCATGCCGTGCCATGCGGTGCCATGCCATTCCATGCGTTGCCATGCCATTCCATGCCGTGCCATGCGGTGCCATGCCATTCCATACGGTGCCATGCCATTCCATGCGGTGCCATGCCATTCCATGCGGTGCCATGCCATTCCATGCCATTCCATGCCATTCCATGCCATTCCATGCCATTCCATGCCATTCCATGCCATTCCATGCCATTCCATGCCATTCCATGCCATTCCATGCCATTCCATGCCATTCCATGCCATTCCATGCCATTCCATGCCATTCCATGCCATTCCATGCCATTCCATGCCGTGCCATGCCGGTGCCATGCCGTGCCATGCCGGTGGCATGCCGTGCCATGCCGGTGCCATGCCGTGCCATGCCGGTGCCATGCCGTGCCATGCCGGTGCCATGCCGTGCCATGCCGGTGCCATGCCATTCCATGCCGTGCCATGCCGGTGCCATGCCGTGCCATGCCGGTGCCATGCCGTGCCATGCCGGTGCCATGCCGTGCCATGCCGGTGCCATGCCGTGCCATGCCGGTGCCATGCCGTGCCATGCCGGTGCCATGCCGTGCCATGCCGGTGCCATGCCGTGCCATGCCGGTGCCATGCCGTGCCATGCCGGTGCCATGCCGTGCCATGCCGGTGCCATGCCGTGCCATGCCGGTGCCATGCCGTGCCATGCCGGTGCCATGCCGTGCCATGCCGGTGCCATGCCGTGCCATGCCGGTGCCATGCCGTGCCATGCCGGTGCCATGCCGTGCCATGCCGGTGCCATGCCGTGCCATGCCGTGCCATGCCGATGCCATGCCGTGCCATGCCGGTGCCATGCCGTGCCATGCCGGTGCCATGCCGTGCCATGCCGGTGCCATGCCGTGCCATGCCGGTGCCATGCCGTGCCATGCCGGTGCCATGCCGTGCCATGCCGGTGCCATGCCGTGCCATGCCGGTGCCATGCCGTGCCATGCCGGTGCCATGCCGTGCCATGCCGGTGCCATGCCGTGCCATGCCGGTGCCATGCCGTGCCATGCCGGTGCCATGCCGTGCCATGCCGGTGCCATGCCGTGCCATGCCGGTGCCATGCCGTGCCATGCCGGTGCCATGCCGTGCCATGCCGGTGCCATGCCGTGCCATGCCGGTGCCATGCCGTGCCATGCCGGTGCCATGCCGTGCCATGCCGGTGCCATGCCGTGCCATGCCGTGCCATGCCGATGCCATGCCGTGCCATGCCGGTGCCATGCCGTGCCATGCCGGTGCCATGCCGTGCCATGCCGGTGCCATGCCGTGCCATGCCGGTGCCATGCCGTGCCATGCCGGTGCCATGCCGTGCCATGCCGGTGCCATGCCGTGCCATGCCGGTGCCATGCCGTGCCATGCCGGTGCCATGCCGTGCCATGCCGGTGCCATGCCGTGCCATGCCGGTGCCATGCCGTGCCATGCCGGTGCCATGCCGTGCCATGCCGGTGCCATGCCGTGCCATGCCGGTGCCATGCCATTCCATGCCATTCCATGCCATTCCATGCCGTGCCATGCCGTGCCATGCCGTGCCATGCCGTGCCATGCCGGTGCCATGCCGTGCCATGCCGGTGCCATGCCGTGCCATGCCGGTGCCATGCCGTGCCATGCCGGTGCCATGCCGTGCCATGCCGTGCCATGCCGGTGCCATGCCGTGCCATGCCGGTGCCATGCCGTGCCATGCCGTGCCATGCCGTGCCATGCCGTGCCATGCCGGTGCCATGCCGTGCCATGCCGTGCCATGCCGTGCCATGCCATTCCATGCCATTCCATGCCATTCCATGCCATTCCATGCCATTCCATGCCATTCCATGCCATTCCATGCCATTCCATGCCATTCAATGCCGTGCCATGCCGTGCCATGCCGTGCCATGCCGTGCCATGCCGGTGCCATGCCGTGCCATGCCGGTGCCATGCCGTGCCATGCCGGTGCCATGCCGTTCCATGCCGGTGCCATGCCGTGCCATGCCGTGCCATGCCGGTGCCATGCCGTGCCATGCCGGTGCCATGCCGTGCCATGCCGGTGCCATGCCGTGCCATGCCGGTGCCATGCCGTGCCATGCCGGTGCCATGCCGTGCCATGCCGGTGCCATGCCGTGCCATGCCGGTGCCATGCCGTGCCATGCCGGTGCCATGCGGTGCCATGCCGGTGCCATGCGGTGCCATGCCGTGCCATGCCGTGCCATGCCGGTGCCATGCCATTCCATGCCGTGCCATGCGGTGCCATGCCATTCCATGCGTTGCCATGCCATTCCATGCCGTGCCATGCGGTGCCATGCCATTCCATACGGTGCCATGCCATTCCATGCGGTGCCATGCCATTCCATGCGGTGCCATGCCATTCCATGCCATTCCATGCCATTCCATGCCATTCCATGCCATTCCATGCCATTCCATGCCATTCCATGCCATTCCATGCCATTCCATGCCATTCCATGCCATTCCATGCCATTCCATGCCATTCCATGCCATTCCATGCCATTCCATGCCATTCCATGCCGTGCCATGCCGGTGCCATGCCGTGCCATGCCGGTGGCATGCCGTGCCATGCCGGTGCCATGCCGTGCCATGCCGGTGCCATGCCGTGCCATGCCGGTGCCATGCCGTGCCATGCCGGTGCCATGCCGTGCCATGCCGGTGCCATGCCATTCCATGCCGTGCCATGCCGGTGCCATGCCGTGCCATGCCGGTGCCATGCCGTGCCATGCCGGTGCCATGCCGTGCCATGCCGGTGCCATGCCGTGCCATGCCGGTGCCATGCCGTGCCATGCCGGTGCCATGCCGTGCCATGCCGGTGCCATGCCGTGCCATGCCGGTGCCATGCCGTGCCATGCCGGTGCCATGCCGTGCCATGCCGGTGCCATGCCGTGCCATGCCGGTGCCATGCCGTGCCATGCCGGTGCCATGCCGTGCCATGCCGGTGCCATGCCGTGCCATGCCGGTGCCATGCCGTGCCATGCCGGTGCCATGCCGTGCCATGCCGGTGCCATGCCGTGCCATGCCGTGCCATGCCGATGCCATGCCGTGCCATGCCGGTGCCATGCCGTGCCATGCCGGTGCCATGCCGTGCCATGCCGGTGCCATGCCGTGCCATGCCGGTGCCATGCCGTGCCATGCCGGTGCCATGCCGTGCCATGCCGGTGCCATGCCGTGCCATGCCGGTGCCATGCCGTGCCATGCCGGTGCCATGCCGTGCCATGCCGGTGCCATGCCGTGCCATGCCGGTGCCATGCCGTGCCATGCCGGTGCCATGCCGTGCCATGCCGGTGCCATGCCGGTGCCATGCCGTGCCATGCCGTGCCATGCCGTGCCATGCCGGTGCCATGCCGTGCCATGCCGGTGCCATGCCATTCCATGCCGTGCCATGCGGTGCCATGCCATTCCATGCGGTGCCATGCCATTCCATGCCGTGCCATGCGGTGCCATGCCATTCCATGCGGTGCCATGCCATTCCATGCGGTGCCATGCCATTCCATGCCATTCCATGCCATTCCATGCCATTCCATGCCATTCCATGCCATTCAATGCCGTGCCATGCCGGTGCCATGCCGGTGCCATGCCGGTGCCATGCCGGTGCCATGCCGGTGCCATGCCGTGCCATGCCGGTGCCATGCCGTGCCATGCCGGTGCCATGCCGTGCCATGCCGGTGCCATGCCGTGCCATGCCGGTGCCATGCCGTGCCATGCCGGTGCCATGCCGTGCCATGCCGGTGCCATGCCGTGCCATGCCGGTGCCATGCCGTGCCATGCCGGTGCCATGCCGTGCCATGCCGGTGCCATGCCGTGCCATGCCGGTGCCATGCCGTGCCATGCCGGTGCCATGCCGTGCCATGCCGGTGCCATGCCGGTGCCATGCCGTGCCATGCCATTCCATGCCATTCCATGCCATTCCATGCCATTCCATGCCATTCCATGCCATTCCATGCCATTCCATGCCGTGCCATGCCGGTGCCATGCCGTGCCATGCCGGTGCCATGCCGTGCCATGCCGGTGCCATGCCGTGCCATGCCGGTGCCATGCCGGTGCCATGCCGTGCCATGCCGTGCCATGCCGGTGCCATGCGGTGCCATGCCGTGCCATGCCGGTGCCATGCGGTGCCATGCCGTGCCATGCCGGTGCCATGCCATTCCATGCCGTGCCATGCGGTGCCATGCCATTCCATGCGGTGCCATGCCATTCCATGCCGTGCCATGCGGTGCCATGCCGTGCCATGCGGTGCCATGCCATTCCATGCGGTGCCATGCCATTCCATGCGGTGCCATGCCATTCCATGCGGTGCCATGCCATTCCATGCCATTCCATGCCATTCCATGCCATTCCATGCCATTCCATGCCATTCAATGCCGTGCCATGCCGGTGCCATGCCGTGCCATGCCGGTGCCATGCCGTGCCATGCCGGTGCCATGCCATGCCATGCCGGTGCCATGCCGTGCCATGCCGGTGCCATGCCGTGCCATGCCGTGCCATGCCGGTGCCATGCCGTGCCATGCCGGTGCCATGCCGTGCCATGCCGGTGCCATGCCGTGCCATGCCGGTGCCATGCCGTGCCATGCCGGTGCCATGCCGTGCCATGCCGGTGCCATGCCGTGCCATGCCGGTGCCATGCCGTGCCATGCCGGTGCCATGCCGTGCCATGCCGGTGCCATGCCGTGCCATGCCGGTGCCATGCCGTGCCATGCCGGTGCCATGCCGGTGCCATGCCGTGCCATGCCGGTGCCATGCCGTGCCATGCCGGTGCCATGCCATTCCATGCCGTGCCATGCGGTGCCATGCCATTCCATGCGGTGCCATGCCATTCCATGCCGTGCCATGCGGTGCCATGCCATTCCATGCGGTGCCATGCCATTCCATGCGGTGCCATGCCATTCCATGCCATTCCATGCCATTCCATGCCATTCCATGCCATTCCATGCCATTCCATGCCATTCCATGCCATTCCATGCCATTCCATGCCATTCCATGCCATTCCATGCCATTCCATGCCATTCCATGCCATTCCATGCCATTCAATGCCGTGCCATGCCGGTGCCATGCCGTGCCATGCCGGTGCCATGCCATGCCATGCCGGTGCCATGCCGTGCCATGCCGGTGCCATGCCGTGCCATGCCGTGCCATGCCGGTGCCATGCCGTGCCATGCCGGTGCCATGCCGTGCCATGCCGGTGCCATGCCGTGCCATGCCGGTGCCATGCGCCGTGCCATGCCGGTGCCATGCCGTGCCATGCCGGTGCCATGCCGTGCCATGCCGGTGCCATGCCGTGCCATGCCGGTGCCATGCCGTGCCATGCCGGTGCCATGCCGTGCCATGCCGGTGCCATGCCGTGCCATGCCGGTGCCATGCCGTGCCATGCCGGTGCCATGCCGTGCCATGCCGGTGCCATGCCATTCCATGCCATTCCATGCCATTCCATGCCGTGCCATGCCGTGCCATGCCGTGCCATGCCGTGCCATGCCGGTGCCATGCCGTGCCATGCCGGTGCCATGCCGTGCCATGCCGGTGCCATGCCGTGCCATGCCGGTGCCATGCCGTGCCATGCCGTGCCATGCCGGTGCCATGCCGTGCCATGCCGGTGCCATGCCGTGCCATGCCGTGCCATGCCGTGCCATGCCGTGCCATGCCATTCCATGCCATTCCATGCCATTCCATGCCATTCCATGCCATTCCATGCCATTCCATGCCATTCCATGCCATTCCATGCCATTCAATGCCGTGCCATGCCGTGCCATGCCGTGCCATGCCGTGCCATGCCGGTGCCATGCCGTGCCATGCCGGTGCCATGCCGTGCCATGCCGGTGCCATGCCGTGCCATGCCGGTGCCATGCCGTGCCATGCCGGTGCCATGCCGTGCCATGCCGTGCCATGCCGGTGCCATGCCGTGCCATGCCGGTGCCATGCCGTGCCATGCCGGTGCCATGCCGTGCCATGCCGGTGCCATGCCGTGCCATGCCGGTGCCATGCCGTGCCATGCCGGTGCCATGCCGTGCCATGCCGGTGCCATGCCGTGCCATGCCGTGCCATGCCGGTGCCATGCCGGTGCCATGCCGTGCCATGCCGGTGCCATGCCGTGCCATGCCGGTGCCATGCGGTGCCATGCCGGTGCCATGCGGTGCCATGCCGTGCCATGCCGTGCCATGCCGGTGCCATGCCATTCCATGCCATTCCATGCCATTCCATGTCATTCCATGCCATTCCATGCCATTCCATGCCATTCCATGCCATTCCATGCCATTCCATGTCATTCCATGCCATTCCATGTCATTCCATGCCATGCCGGTACCATGCCGTGCCATGCCGGTACCATGCCGTGCCATGCCGCTGCCATGCCGTGCCATGCCGGTGCCATGCCGTGCCATGCCGGTGCCATGCCGTGCCATGCCGGTGCCATGCCGTGCCATGCCGTGCCATGCGGTGCCATGCCGTGCCATGCGGTGCCATGCCATTCCATGCCATTCCATGCCATTCCATGCCATTCCATGCCATTCCATGCCATTCCATGCCATTCCATGCCATTCCATGCCATTCCATGCCATTCCATGCCATTCCATGCCATTCCATGCCATTCCATGCCATTCCATGCCATTCCATGCCATTCCATGCCATTCCATGCCATTCCATGCCATTCCATGCCATTCCATGCCATTCCATGCCATTCCATGCCATTCCATGCCATTCCATGCCATTCCATGCCATTCCATGCCATTCCATGCCATTCCATGCCATTCCATGCCATTCCATGCCATTCCATGCCATTCCATGCCATTCCATGCCATTCCATGCCATTCCATGCCATTCCATGCCATTCCATGCCATTCCATGCCATTCCATGCCATTCCATGCCATTCCATGCCATTCCATGCCATTCCATGCCATTCCATGCCATTCCATGCCATTCCATGCCATTCCATGCCATTCCATGCCATTCCATGCCATTCCATGCCGTGCCATGCCATTCCATGCCGTGCCATGCCGGTGCCATACCGTGCCATGCCGGTGCCATGCCGTGCCATGCCGGTGCCATGCCGTGCCATGCCGGTGCCATGCCGTGCCATGCCGGTGCCATGCCGTGCCATGCCGGTGCCATGCCGTGCCATGCCGGTGCCATGCCGTGCCATGCCGGTGCCATGCCGTGCCATGCCGGTGCCATGCCGTGCCATGCCGGTGCCATGCCGTGCCATGCCGGTGCCATGCCGTGCCATGCCGGTGTCATGCCGTGCCATGCCGTGCCATGCCGGTGCCATGCCGTGCCATGCCGGTGCCATGCCGTGCCATGCCGTGCCATGCCGTGCCATGCGGTGCCATGCCATTCCATGCCATTCCATGTCATTCCATGTCATTCCATGTCATTCCATGCCATTCCATGTCATTCCATGCCATTCCATGTCATTCCATGCCATTCCATGCCATTCCATGCCATTCCATGCCATTCCATGCCATTCCATGCCATTCCATGCCATTCCATGCCATTCCATGCCATTCCATGCCATTCCATGCCATTCCATGCCATTCCATGCCATTCCATGCCATTCCATGCCATTCCATGCCATTCCATGCCATTCCATGCCATTCCATGCCATTCCATGCCATTCCATGCCATTCCATGCCATTCCATGCCATTCCATGCCATTCCATGCCATTCCATGCCATTCCATGCCATTCCATGCCATTCCATGCCATTCCATGCCATTCCATGCCATTCCATGCCATTCCATGCCATTCCATGCCATTCCATGCCATTCCATGCCATTCCATGCCATTCCATGCCATTCCATGCCATTCCATGCCATTCCATGCCATTCCATGCCATTCCATGCCATTCCATGCCATTCCATGCCATGGAATGGCATTCCATGCCATTCCATGCCGTGCCATGCCGGTGCCATGCCGTGCCATGCCGGTGCCATGCCGTGCCATGCCGGTGCCATGCCGTGCCATGCCGGTGCCATGCCGTGCCATGCCGGTGCCATGCCGTGCCATGCCGGTGCCATGCCGTGCCATGCCGGTGCCATGCCGTGCCATGCCGGTGCCATGCCGTGCCATGCCGGTGCCATGCCGTGCCATGCCGGTGCCATGCCGTGCCATGCCGGTGCCATGCCGTGCCATGCCGTGCCATGCCGATGCCATGCCGTGCCATGCCGGTGCCATGCCGTGCCATGCCGGTGCCATGCCGTGCCATGCCGGTGCCATGCCGTGCCATGCCGGTGCCATGCCGTGCCATGCCGTGCCATGCCGGTGCCATGCCGTGCCATGCCGGTGCCATGCCGTGCCATGCCGTGCCATGCCGTGCCATGCCGGTGCCATGCCGTGCCATGCCGTGCCATGCCGTGCCATGCCATTCCATGCCATTCCATGCCATTCCATGCCATTCCATGCCATTCCATGCCATTCCATGCCATTCAATGCCGTGCCATGCCGTGCCATGCCGTGCCATGCCGTGCCATGCCGGTGCCATGCCGTGCCATGCCGGTGCCATGCCGTGCCATGCCGGTGCCATGCCGTGCCATGCCGGTGCCATGCCGTGCCATGCCGTGCCATGCCGGTGCCATGCCGTGCCATGCCGGTGCCATGCCGTGCCATGCCGGTGCCATGCCGTGCCATGCCGGTGCCATGCCGTGCCATGCCGGTGCCATGCCGTGCCATGCCGGTGCCATGCCGTGCCATGCCGGTGCCATGCGGTGCCATGCCGGTGCCATGCGGTGCCATGCCGTGCCATGCCGTGCCATGCCGGTGCCATGCCATTCCATGCCGTGCCATGCGGTGCCATGCCATTCCATGCGTTGCCATGCCATTCCATGCCGTGCCATGCGGTGCCATGCCATTCCATACGGTGCCATGCCATTCCATGCGGTGCCATGCCATTCCATGCGGTGCCATGCCATTCCATGCCATTCCATGCCATTCCATGCCATTCCATGCCATTCCATGCCATTCCATGCCATTCCATGCCATTCCATGCCATTCCATGCCATTCCATGCCATTCCATGCCATTCCATGCCATTCCATGCCATTCCATGCCATTCCATGCCATTCCATGCCATTCCATGCCGTGCCATGCCGGTGCCATGCCGTGCCATGCCGGTGGCATGCCGTGCCATGCCGGTGCCATGCCGTGCCATGCCGGTGCCATGCCGTGCCATGCCGGTGCCATGCCGTGCCATGCCGGTGCCATGCCATTCCATGCCGTGCCATGCCGGTGCCATGCCGTGCCATGCCGGTGCCATGCCGTGCCATGCCGGTGCCATGCCGTGCCATGCCGGTGCCATGCCGTGCCATGCCGGTGCCATGCCGTGCCATGCCGGTGCCATGCCGTGCCATGCCGGTGCCATGCCGTGCCATGCCGGTGCCATGCCGTGCCATGCCGGTGCCATGCCGTGCCATGCCGGTGCCATGCCGTGCCATGCCGGTGCCATGCCGTGCCATGCCGGTGCCATGCCGTGCCATGCCGGTGCCATGCCGTGCCATGCCGGTGCCATGCCGTGCCATGCCGGTGCCATGCCGTGCCATGCCGGTGCCATGCCGTGCCATGCCGTGCCATGCCGATGCCATGCCGTGCCATGCCGGTGCCATGCCGTGCCATGCCGGTGCCATGCCGTGCCATGCCGGTGCCATGCCGTGCCATGCCGGTGCCATGCCGTGCCATGCCGGTGCCATGCCGTGCCATGCCGGTGCCATGCCGTGCCATGCCGGTGCCATGCCGTGCCATGCCGGTGCCATGCCGTGCCATGCCGGTGCCATGCCGTGCCATGCCGGTGCCATGCCGTGCCATGCCGGTGCCATGCCGTGCCATGCCGGTGCCATGCCGTGCCATGCCGGTGCCATGCCGTGCCATGCCGGTGCCATGCCGTGCCATGCCGGTGCCATGCCGTGCCATGCCGGTGCCATGCCGTGCCATGCCGGTGCCATGCCGTGCCATGCCGGTGCCATGCCGTGCCATGCGGTGCCATGCCGTGCCATGCCGTGCCATGCCGATGCCATGCCGTGCCATGCCGGTGCCATGCCGTGCCATGCCGGTGCCATGCCGTGCCATGCCGGTGCCATGCCGTGCCATGCCGGTGCCATGCCGTGCCATGCCGGTGCCATGCCGTGCCATGCCGGTGCCATGCCGTGCCATGCCGGTGCCATGCCGTGCCATGCCGGTGCCATGCCGTGCCATGCCGGTGCCATGCCGTGCCATGCCGGTGCCATGCCGTGCCATGCCGGTGCCATGCCGTGCCATGCCGGTGCCATGCCGGTGCCATGCCGTGCCATGCCGTGCCATGCCGTGCCATGCCGGTGCCATGCCGTGCCATGCCGGTGCCATGCCATTCCATGCCGTGCCATGCGGTGCCATGCCATTCCATGCGGTGCCATGCCATTCCATGCCGTGCCATGCGGTGCCATGCCATTCCATGCGGTGCCATGCCATTCCATGCGGTGCCATGCCATTCCATGCCATTCCATGCCATTCCATGCCATTCCATGCCATTCCATGCCATTCAATGCCGTGCCATGCCGGTGCCATGCCGGTGCCATGCCGGTGCCATGCCGGTGCCATGCCGGTGCCATGCCGGTGCCATGCCGTGCCATGCCGGTGCCATGCCGTGCCATGCCGGTGCCATGCCGTGCCATGCCGGTGCCATGCCGTGCCATGCCGGTGCCATGCCGGTGCCATGCCGTGCCATGCCATTCCATGCCATTCCATGCCATTCCATGCCATTCCATGCCATTCCATGCCATTCCATGCCATTCCATGCCATTCCATGCCATTCCATGCCATTCCATGCCATTCCATGCCGTGCCATGCCGGTGCCATGCCGTGCCATGCCGGTGCCATGCCGTGCCATGCCGGTGCCATGCCGTGCCATGCCGGTGCCATGCCGTGCCATGCCGGTGCCATGCCGGTGCCATGCCGTGCCATGCCGTGCCATGCCGGTGCCATGCGGTGCCATGCCGTGCCATGCCGGTGCCATGCGGTGCCATGCCGTGCCATGCCGGTGCCATGCCATTCCATGCCGTGCCATGCGGTGCCATGCCATTCCATGCGGTGCCATGCCATTCCATGCCGTGCCATGCGGTGCCATGCCGTGCCATGCGGTGCCATGCCATTCCATGCGGTGCCATGCCATTCCATGCGGTGCCATGCCATTCCATGCGGTGCCATGCCATTCCATGCCATTCCATGCCATTCCATGCCATTCCATGCCATTCCATGCCATTCCATGCCATTCCATGCCATTCCATGCCATTCCATGCCATTCAATGCCGTGCCATGCCGGTGCCATGCCGTGCCATGCCGGTGCCATGCCGTGCCATGCCGGTGCCATGCCATGCCATGCCGGTGCCATGCCGTGCCATGCCGGTGCCATGCCGTGCCATGCCGTGCCATGCCGGTGCCATGCCGTGCCATGCCGGTGCCATGCCGTGCCATGCCGGTGCCATGCCGTGCCATGCCGGTGCCATGCCGTGCCATGCCGGTGCCATGCCGTGCCATGCCGGTGCCATGCCGTGCCATGCCGGTGCCGTGCCATGCCGGTGCCATGCCGTGCCATGCCGGTGCCATGCCGTGCCATGCCGGTGCCATGCCGTGCCATGCCGGTGCCATGCCGTGCCATGCCGGTGCCATGCCGGTGCCATGCCGTGCCATGCCGGTGCCATGCCGTGCCATGCCGGTGCCATGCCATTCCATGCCGTGCCATGCGGTGCCATGCCATTCCATGCGGTGCCATGCCATTCCATGCCGTGCCATGCGGTGCCATGCCATTCCATGCGGTGCCATGCCATTCCATGCGGTGCCATGCCATTCCATGCCATTCCATGCCATTCCATGCCATTCCATGCCATTCCATGCCATTCCATGCCATTCCATGCCATTCCATGCCATTCCATGCCATTCCATGCCATTCCATGCCATTCCATGCCATTCAATGCCGTGCCATGCCGGTGCCATGCCGTGGCATGCCGGTGCCATGCCGTGGCATGCCGGTGCCATGCCGTGCCATGCCGTGCCATGCCGGTGCCATGCCGTGCCATGCCGGTGCCATGCCGTGCCATGCCGGTGCCATGCCGTGCCATGCCGGTGCCATGCCGTGCCATGCCGGTGCCATGCCGTGCCATGCCGGTGCCATGCCGTGCCATGCCGGTGCCATGCCGTGCCATGCCGGTGCCATGCCGTGCCATGCCGGTGCCATGCCGTGCCATGCCGGTGCCATGCCGTGCCATGCCGGTGCCATGCCGTGCCATGCCGGTGCCATGCCGTGCCATGCCGGTGCCATGCCGTGCCATGCCGGTGCCATGCCATTCCATGCCATTCCATGCCATTCCATGCCGTGCCATGCCGTGCCATGCCGTGCCATGCCGTGCCATGCCGGTGCCATGCCGTGCCATGCCGGTGCCATGCCGTGCCATGCCGGTGCCATGCCGTGCCATGCCGGTGCCATGCCGTGCCATGCCGTGCCATGCCGGTGCCATGCCGTGCCATGCCGGTGCCATGCCGTGCCATGCCGTGCCATGCCGTGCCATGCCGTGCCATGCCGGTGCCATGCCGTGCCATGCCGTGCCATGCCATTCCATGCCATTCCATGCCATTCCATGCCATTCCATGCCATTCCATGCCATTCCATGCCATTCCATGCCATTCCATGCCATTCAATGCCGTGCCATGCCGTGCCATGCCGTGCCATGCCGTGCCATGCCGGTGCCATGCCGTGCCATGCCGGTGCCATGCCGTGCCATGCCGGTGCCATGCCGTGCCATGCCGGTGCCATGCCGTGCCATGCCGTGCCATGCCGGTGCCATGCCGTGCCATGCCGGTGCCATGCCGTGCCATGCCGGTGCCATGCCGTGCCATGCCGGTGCCATGCCGTGCCATGCCGGTGCCATGCCGTGCCATGCCGGTGCCATGCCGTGCCATGCCGGTGCCATGCCGTGCCATGCCGTGCCATGCCGGTGCCATGCCGGTGCCATGCCGTGCCATGCCGGTGCCATGCCGTGCCATGCCGGTGCCATGCGGTGCCATGCCGGTGCCATGCGGTGCCATGCCGTGCCATGCCGTGCCATGCCGGTGCCATGCCATTCCATGCCATTCCATGCCATTCCATGTCATTCCATGCCATTCCATGCCATTCCATGCCATTCCATGCCATTCCATGCCATTCCATGTCATTCCATGCCATTCCATGTCATTCCATGCCATGCCGGTACCATGCCGTGCCATGCCGGTACCATGCCGTGCCATGCCGCTGCCATGCCGTGCCATGCCGGTGCCATGCCGTGCCATGCCGGTGCCATGCCGTGCCATGCCGGTGCCATGCCGTGCCATGCCGTGCCATGCGGTGCCATGCCGTGCCATGCGGTGCCATGCCATTCCATGCCATTCCATGCCATTCCATGCCATTCCATGCCATTCCATGCCATTCCATGCCATTCCATGCCATTCCATGCCATTCCATGCCATTCCATGCCATTCCATGCCATTCCATGCCATTCCATGCCATTCCATGCCATTCCATGCCATTCCATGCCATTCCATGCCATTCCATGCCATTCCATGCCATTCCATGCCATTCCATGCCATTCCATGCCATTCCATGCCATTCCATGCCATTCCATGCCATTCCATGCCATTCCATGCCATTCCATGCCATTCCATGCCATTCCATGCCATTCCATGCCATTCCATGCCATTCCATGCCATTCCATGCCATTCCATGCCATTCCATGCCATTCCATGCCATTCCATGCCATTCCATGCCATTCCATGCCATTCCATGCCATTCCATGCCATTCCATGCCATTCCATGCCATTCCATGCCATTCCATGCCATTCCATGCCATTCCATGCCATTCCATGCCATTCCATGCCATTCCATGCCATTCCATGCCATTCCATGCCATTCCATGCCATTCCATGCCATTCCATGCCATTCCATGCCATTCCATGCCATTCCATGCCATTCCATGCCATTCCATGCCATTCCATGCCATTCCATGCCATTCCATGCCATTCCATGCCATTCCATGCCGTGCCATGCCGGTGCCATACCGTGCCATGCCGGTGCCATGCCGTGCCATGCCGGTGCCATGCCGTGCCATGCCGGTGCCATGCCGTGCCATGCCGGTGCCATGCCGTGCCATGCCGGTGCCATGCCGTGCCATGCCGGTGCCATGCCGTGCCATGCCGGTGCCATGCCGTGCCATGCCGGTGCCATGCCGTGCCATGCCGGTGCCATGCCGTGCCATGCCGGTGCCATGCCGTGCCATGCCGGTGTCATGCCGTGCCATGCCGTGCCATGCCGGTGCCATGCCGTGCCATGCCGGTGCCATGCCGTGCCATGCCGTGCCATGCCGTGCCATGCGGTGCCATGCCGTTCCATGCCATTCCATGTCATTCCATGTCATTCCATGTCATTCCATGCCATTCCATGTCATTCCATGCCATTCCATGTCATTCCATGCCATTCCATGCCATTCCATGCCATTCCATGCCATTCCATGCCATTCCATGCCATTCCATGCCATTCCATGCCATTCCATGCCATTCCATGCCATTCCATGCCATTCCATGCCATTCCATGCCATTCCATGCCATTCCATGCCATTCCATGCCATTCCATGCCATTCCATGCCATTCCATGCCATTCCATGCCATTCCATGCCATTCCATGCCATTCCATGCCATTCCATGCCATTCCATGCCATTCCATGCCATTCCATGCCATTCCATGCCATTCCATGCCATTCCATGCCATTCCATGCCATTCCATGCCATTCCATGCCATTCCATGCCATTCCATGCCATTCCATGCCATTCCATGCCATTCCATGCCATTCCATGCCATTCCATGCCATTCCATGCCATTCCATGCCATTCCATGCCATTCCATGCCATTCCATGCCATTCCATGCCATTCCATGCTATTCCATGCCATTCCATGCCATTCCATGCCATTCCATGCCATTCCATGCCATTCCATGCCATTCCATGCCATTCCATGCCATTCCATGCCATTCCATGCCATTCCATGCCATTCCATGCCATTCCATGCCATTCCATGCCATGGAATGGCATTCCATGCCATTCCATGCCGTGCCATGCCGGTGCCATGCCGTGCCATGCCGGTGCCATGCCGTGCCATGCCGGTGCCATGCCGTGCCATGCCGGTGCCATGCCGTGCCATGCCGGTGCCATGCCGTGCCATGCCGGTGCCATGCCGTGCCATGCCGGTGCCATGCCGTGCCATGCCGGTGCCATGCCGTGCCATGCCGGTGCCATGCCGTGCCATGCCGGTGCCATGCCGTGCCATGCCGGTGCCATGCCGTGCCATGCCGTGCCATGCCGATGCCATGCCGTGCCATGCCGGTGCCATGCCGTGCCATGCCGGTGCCATGCCGTGCCATGCCGGTGCCATGCCGTGCCATGCCGGTGCCATGCCGTGCCATGCCGGTGCCATGCCGTGCCATGCCGGTGCCATGCCGTGCCATGCCGGTGCCATGCCGTGCCATGCCGGTGCCATGCCGTGCCATGCCGGTGCCATGCCGTGCCATGCCGGTGCCATGCCGTGCCATGCCGGTGCCATGCCGGTGCCATGCCGTGCCATGCCGTGCCATGCCGTGCCATGCCGGTGCCATGCCGTGCCATGCCGGTGCCATGCCATTCCATGCCGTGCCATGCGGTGCCATGCCATTCCATGCGGTGCCATGCCATTCCATGCCGTGCCATGCGGTGCCATGCCATTCCATGCGGTGCCATGCCATTCCATGCGGTGCCATGCCATTCCATGCCATTCCATGCCATTCCATGCCATTCCATGCCATTCAATGCCGTGCCATGCCGGTGCCATGCCGTGCCATGCCGGTGCCATGCCGGTGCCATGCCGGTGCCATGCCGGTGCCATGCCGGTGCCATGCCGGTGCCATGCCGTGCCATGCCGGTGCCATGCCGTGCCATGCCGGTGCCATGCCGTGCCATGCCGGTGCCATGCCGTGCCATGCCGGTGCCATGCCGTGCCATGCCGGTGCCATGCCGTGCCATGCCGGTGCCATGCCGTGCCATGCCGGTGCCATGCCGTGCCATGCCGGTGCCATGCCGTGCCATGCCGGTGCCATGCCGTGCCATGCCGGTGCCATGCCGTGCCATGCCGGTGCCATGCCGTGCCATGCCGGTGCCATGCCGTGCCATGCCGGTGCCATGCCGTGCCATGCCGGTGCCATGCCGTGCCATGCCGGTGCCATGCCGTGCCATGCCGGTGCCATGCCGGTGCCATGCCGTGCCATGCCATTCCATGCCATTCCATGCCATTCCATGCCATTCCATGCCATTCCATGCCATTCCATGCCATTCCATGCCATTCCATGCCGTGCCATGCCGGTGCCATGCCGTGCCATGCCGGTGCCATGCCGTGCCATGCCGGTGCCATGCCGTGCCATGCCGGTGCCATGCCGTGCCATGCCGGTGCCATGCCGGTGCCATGCCGTGCCATGCCGTGCCATGCCGGTGCCATGCGGTGCCATGCCGTGCCATGCCGGTGCCATGCGGTGCCATGCCGTGCCATGCCGGTGCCATGCCATTCCATGCCGTGCCATGCGGTGCCATGCCATTCCATGCGGTGCCATGCCATTCCATGCCGTGCCATGCGGTGCCATGCCGTGCCATGCGGTGCCATGCCATTCCATGCGGTGCCATGCCATTCCATGCGGTGCCATGCCATTCCATGCGGTGCCATGCCATTCCATGCCATTCCATGCCATTCCATGCCATTCCATGCCATTCCATGCCATTCCATGCCATTCCATGCCATTCCATGCCATTCCATGCCATTCAATGCCGTGCCATGCCGGTGCCATGCCGTGCCATGCCGGTGCCATGCCGTGCCATGCCGGTGCCATGCCATGCCATGCCGGTGCCATGCCGTGCCATGCCGGTGCCATGCCGTGCCATGCCGGTGCCATGCCGTGCCATGCCGTGCCATGCCGGGCCATGCCAGTCCATGCCAGTCCATGCCATTCCATGCCATTCCATGCCACTCAATGCGGTGCCATGCCGTGCCATGCCGTGCCATTCAATGCCATTCCATGCCATTCAATGCCATTCAATGCCGTGCCATGCCGTGCCATGCCGGTGCCATGCCGTGCCATGCCGGTGCCATGCCGTGCCATGCCGGTGCCATGCCGTGCCATGCCGGTGCCATGCCGTGCCATGCCGTGCCATGCCGTGCCATGCGGTGCCATGCCATTCCATGCCATTCCATGCCATTCCATGCCATTCCATGCCATTCCATGCCATTCCATGCCATTCCATGCCATTCCATGCCATTCCATGCCATTCCATGCCATTCCATGCCATTCCATGCCATTCCATGCCATTCCATGCCATTCCATGCCATTCCATGCCATTCCATGCCATTCCATGCCATTCCATGCCATTCCATGCCATTCCATGCCATTCAATGCCGTGCCATGCCGTGCCATGCCGTGCCATGCCGTGCCATGCCGTGCCATGCCGTGCCATGCCGTGCCATGCCGTGCCATGCCGTGCCATGCCGTGCCATGCCGTGCCATGCCGTGCCATGCCGGTGCCATGCCGTGCCATGCCGGTGCCATGCCGTGCCATGCCGGTGCCATGCCGTGCCATGCCGGTGCCATGCCGTGCCATGCCGTGCCATGCCGGTGCCATGCCGTGCCATGCCGGTGCCATGCCGTGCCATGCCGGTGCCATGCCGTGCCATGCCGGTGCCATGCCGTGCCATGCCGGTGCCATGCCGTGCCATGCCGGTGCCATGCCGTGCCATGCCGGTGCCATGCCGGTGCCATGCCGTGCCATGCCGGTGCCATGCCGTGCCATGCCGGTGCCATGCCGTGCCATGCCGGTGCCATGCCGTGCCATGCCGGTGCCATGCCGTGCCATGCCGGTGCCATGCCGTGCCATGCCGATGCCATTCCATGCCATTCCATGCCATTCCATGCTATTCCATGCCGTGCCATGCCGGTGCCATGCCGTGCCATGCCGGTGCCATGCCGTGCCATGCCGGTGCCATGCCGTGCCATGCCGGTGCCATGCCGGTGCCATGCCGTGCCATGCCGTGCCATGCCGGTGCCATGCGGTGCCATGCCGTGCCATGCCGGTGCCATGCGGTGCCATGCCGTGCCATGCCGGTGCCATGCCATTCCATGCCGTGCCATGCGGTGCCATGCCATTCCATGCCGTGCCATGCGGTGCCATGCCATTCCATGCGGTGCCATGCCATTCCATGCGGTGCCATGCCATTCCATGCGGTGCCATGCCATTCCATGCCATTCCATGCCATTCCATGCCATTCCATGCCATTCCATGCCATTCCATGCCATTCCATGCCATTCCATGCCATTCCATGCCATTCCATGCCATTCCATGCCATTCCATGCCATTCCATGCCATTCCATGCCATTCCATGCCATTCCATGCCATTCAATGCCGTGCCATGCCGTGCCATGCCGTGCCATGCCGTGCCATGCCGGTGCCATGCCGTGCCATGCCGTGCCATGCCGGTGCCATGCCGTGCCATGCCGGTGCCATGCCGTGCCATGCCGTGCCATGCCGGTGCCATGCCATTCCATGCCATTCCATGCCATTCCATGCCGTGCCATGCCGTGCCATGCCGTGCCATGCCGTGCCATGCCGGTGCCATGCCGTGCCATGCCGGTGCCATGCCGTGCCATGCCGGTGCCATGCCGTGCCATGCCGGTGCCATGCCGTGCCATGCCGTGCCATGCCGGTGCCATGCCGTGCCATGCCGGTGCCATGCCGTGCCATGCCGTGCCATGCCGTGCCATGCCGTGCCATGCCGGTGCCATGCCGTGCCATGCCGTGCCATGCCATTCCATGCCATTCCATGCCATTCCATGCCATTCCATGCCATTCCATGCCATTCCATGCCATTCCATGCCATTCCATGCCATTCCATGCCATTCCATGCCATTCAATGCCGTGCCATGCCGTGCCATGCCGGTGCCATGCCGTGCCATGCCGGTGCCATGCCGTGCCATGCCGGTGCCATGCCGTGCCATGCCGTGCCATGCCGGTGCCATGCCGTGCCATGCCGGTGCCATGCCGTGCCATGCCGGTGCCATGCCGTGCCATGCCGGTGCCATGCCGTGCCATGCCGGTGCCATGCCGTGCCATGCCGGTGCCATGCCGTGCCATGCCGGTGCCATGCCGTGCCATGCCGGTGCCATGCCGTGCCATGCCGGTGCCATGCCGGTGCCATGCCGGTGCCATGCCGTGCCATGCCGTGCCATGCCGGTGCCATGCCGTGCCATGCCGGTGCCATGCGGTGCCATGCCGGTGCCATGCGGTGCCATGCCGTGCCATGCCGTGCCATGCCGGTGCCATGCCATTCCATGCCGTGCCATGCGGTGCCATGCCATTCCATGCGTTGCCATGCCATTCCATGCCGTGCCATGCGGTGCCATGCCATTCCATACGGTGCCATGCCATTCCATGCGGTGCCATGCCATTCCATGCGGTGCCATGCCATTCCATGCCATTCCATGCCATTCCATGCCATTCCATGCCATTCCATGCCATTCAATGCCGTGCCATGCCGGTGCCATGCCGTGCCATGCCGGTGCCATGCCGTGCCATGCCGGTGCCATGCCATGCCATGCCGTGCCATGCCGGTGCCATGCCGTGCCATGCCGTGCCATGCCGTGCCATGCCGTGCCATGCCGGTGCCATGCCGTGCCATGCCGGTGCCATGCCGGTGCCATGCCGTGCCATGCCGTGCCATGCCGTGCCATGCCGGTGCCATGCCATTCCATGCCGTGCCATGCGGTGCCATGCCATTCCATGCGGTGCCATGCCATTCCATGCCGTGCCATGCGGTGCCATGCCATTCCATGCGGTGCCATGCCATTCCATGCGGTGCCATGCCATTCCATGCGGTGCCATGCCATTCCATGCCATTCCATGCCATTCCATGCCATTCCATGCCATTCCATGCCATTCCATGCCATTCCATGCCATTCAATGCCGTGCCATGCCGGTGCCATGCCGTGCCATGCCGGTGCCATGCCGGTGCCATGCCGGTGCCATGCCGGTGCCATGCCGTGCCATGCCGGTGCCATGCCGTGCCATGCCGGTGCCATGCCGTGCCATGCCGGTGCCATGCCGTGCCATGCCGGTGCCATGCCGTGCCATGCCGGTGCCATGCCGTGCCATGCCGGTGCCATGCCGTGCCATGCCGGTGCCATGCCGTGCCATGCCGGTGCCATGCCGTGCCATGCCGGTGCCATGCCGTGCCATGCCGGTGCCATGCCGTGCCATGCCGGTGCCATGCCGTGCCATGCCGGTGCCATGCCGTGCCATGCCGGTGCCATGCCGGTGCCATGCCGTGCCATGCCATTCCATGCCATTCCATGCCATTCCATGCCATTCCATGCCATTCCATGCCATTCCATGCCATTCCATGCCATTCCATGCCGTGCCATGCCGGTGCCATGCCGTGCCATGCCGGTGCCATGCCGTGCCATGCCGGTGCCATGCCGTGCCATGCCGGTGCCATGCCGTGCCATGCCGGTGCCATGCCGGTGCCATGCCGTGCCATGCCGTGCCATGCCGGTGCCATGCGGTGCCATGCCGTGCCATGCCGGTGCCATGCGGTGCCATGACGTGCCATGCCGGTGCCATGCCATTCCATGCCGTGCCATGCGGTGCCATGCCATTCCATGCGGTGCCATGCCATTCCATGCCGTGCCATGCGGTGCCATGCCGTGCCATGCGGTGCCATGCCATTCCATGCGGTGCCATGCCATTCCATGCGGTGCCATGCCATTCCATGCCATTCCATGCCATTCCATGCCATTCCATGCCATTCCATGCCATTCCATGCCATTCCATGCCATTCCATGCCATTCCATGCCATTCCATGCCATTCCATGCCATTCCATGCCATTCCATGCCATTCCATGCCATTCCATGCCATTCCATGCCATTCCATGCCATTCCATGCCATTCCATGTCATTCCATGCCATTCCATGTCATTCCATGCCATGCCGGTACCATGCCGTGCCATGCCGGTACCATGCCGTGCCATGCCGCTGCCATGCCGTGCCATGCCGGTGCCATGCCGTGCCATGCCGGTGCCATGCCGTGCCATGCCGGTGCCATGCCGTGCCATGCCGTGCCATGCGGTGCCATGCCGTGCCATGCGGTGCCATGCCATTCCATGCCATTCCATGCCATTCCATGCCATTCCATGCCATTCCATGCCATTCCATGCCATTCCATGCCATTCCATGCCATTCCATGCCATTCCATGCCATTCCATGCCATTCCATGCCATTCCATGCCATTCCATGCCATTCCATGCCATTCCATGCCATTCCATGCCATTCCATGCCATTCCATGCCATTCCATGCCATTCCATGCCATTCCATGCCATTCCATGCCATTCCATGCCATTCCATGCCATTCCATGCCATTCCATGCCATTCCATGCCATTCCATGCCATTCCATGCCATTCCATGCCATTCCATGCCATTCCATGCCATTCCATGCCATTCCATGCCATTCCATGCCATTCCATGCCATTCCATGCCATTCCATGCCATTCCATGCCATTCCATGCCATTCCATGCCATTCCATGCCATTCCATGCCATTCCATGCCATTCCATGCCATGGAATGGCATTCCATGCCATTCCATGCCGTGCCATGCCGGTGCCATGCCGTGCCATGCCGGTGCCATGCCGTGCCATGCCGGTGCCATGCCGTGCCATGCCGGTGCCATGCCGTGCCATGCCGGTGCCATGCCGTGCCATGCCGGTGCCATGCCGTGCCATGCCGGTGCCATGCCGTGCCATGCCGGTGCCATGCCGTGCCATGCCGGTGCCATGCCGTGCCATGCCGGTGCCATGCCGTGCCATGCCGGTGCCATGCCGTGCCATGCCGGTGCCATGCCGTGCCATGCCGGTGCCATGCCGTGCCATGCCGTGCCATGCGGTGCCATGCCGTGCCATGCGGTGCCATGCCATTCCATGCCATTCCATGCCATTCCATGCCATTCCATGCCGTGCCATGCCGGTGCCATGCCGTGCCATGCCGGTGCCATGCCGTGCCATGCCGGTGCCATGCCGTGCCATGCCGGTGCCATGCCGTGCCATGCCGGTGCCATGCCGTGCCATGCCGGTGCCATGCCGTGCCATGCCGGTGCCATGCCGTGCCATGCCGGTGCCATGCCGTGCCATGCCGGTGCCATGCCGTGCCATGCCGGTGCCATGCCGTGCCATGCCGGTGCCATGCCGTGCCATGCCGGTGCCATGCCGTGCCATGCCGGTGCCATGCCGTGCCATGCCGGTGCCATGCCGTGCCATGCCGGTGCCATGCCGTGCCATGCCGTGCCATGCCGATGCCATGCCGTGCCATGCCGGTGCCATGCCGTGCCATGCCGGTGCCATGCCGTGCCATGCCGGTGCCATGCCGTGCCATGCCGGTGCCATGCCGTGCCATGCCGGTGCCATGCCGTGCCATGCCGGTGCCATGCCGTGCCATGCCGGTGCCATGCCGTGCCATGCCGGTGCCATGCCGTGCCATGCCGGTGCCATGCCGGTGCCATGCCGTGCCATGCCGTGCCATGCCGTGCCATGCCGGTGCCATGCCGTGCCATGCCGGTGCCATGCCATTCCATGCCGTGCCATGCGGTGCCATGCCATTCCATGCGGTGCCATGCCATTCCATGCCGTGCCATGCGGTGCCATGCCATTCCATGCGGTGCCATGCCATTCCATGCGGTGCCATGCCATTCCATGCGGTGCCATGCCATTCCATGCCATTCCATGCCATTCCATGCCATTCCATGCCATTCAATGCCGTGCCATGCCGGTGCCATGCCGTGCCATGCCGGTGCCATGCCGGTGCCATGCCGGTGCCATGCCGGTGCCATGCCGTGCCATGCCGGTGCCATGCCGTGCCATGCCGGTGCCATGCCGTGCCATGCCGGTGCCATGCCGTGCCATGCCGGTGCCATGCCGTGCCATGCCGGTGCCATGCCGTGCCATGCCGTGCCATGCCGGTGCCATGCCGTGCCATGCCGGTGCCATGCCGTGCCATGCCGGTGCCATGCCGTGCCATGCCGGTGCCATGCCGTGCCATGCCGGTGCCATGCCGTGCCATGCCGGTGCCATGCCGTGCCATGCCGGTGCCATGCCGTGCCATGCCGGTGCCATGCCGGTGCCATGCCGTGCCATGCCATTCCATGCCATTCCATGCCATTCCATGCCATTCCATGCCATTCCATGCCATTCCATGCCATTCCATGCCATTCCATGCCGTGCCATGCCGGTGCCATGCCGTGCCATGCCGGTGCCATGCCGTGCCATGCCGGTGCCATGCCGTGCCATGCCGGTGCCATGCCGTGCCATGCCGGTGCCATGCCGGTGCCATGCCGTGCCATGCCGTGCCATGCCGGTGCCATGCGGTGCCATGCCGTGCCATGCCGGTGCCATGCGGTGCCATGCCGTGCCATGCCGGTGCCATGCCATTCCATGCCGTGCCATGCGGTGCCATGCCATTCCATGCGGTGCCATGCCATTCCATGCCGTGCCATGCGGTGCCATGCCGTGCCATGCGGTGCCATGCCATTCCATGCGGTGCCATGCCATTCCATGCGGTGCCATGCCATTCCATGCGGTGCCATGCCATTCCATGCCATTCCATGCCATTCCATGCCATTCCATGCCATTCCATGCCATTCCATGCCATTCCATGCCATTCAATGCCGTGCCATGCCGGTGCCATGCCGTGCCATGCCGGTGCCATGCCGTGCCATGCCGGTGCCATGCCATGCCATGCCGGTGCCATGCCGTGCCATGCCGGTGCCATGCCGTGCCATGCCGGTGCCATGCCGTGCCATGCCGTGCCATGCCGGGCCATGCCAGTCCATGCCAGTCCATGCCATTCCATGCCATTCCATGCCACTCAATGCGGTGCCATGCCGTGCCATGCCATGCCATTCAATGCCATTCCATGCCATTCAATGCCATTCAATGCCGTGCCATGCCGTGCCATGCCGGTGCCATGCCGTGCCATGCCGGTGCCATGCCGTGCCATGCCGGTGCCATGCCGTGCCATGCCGTGCCATGCCGTGCCATGCGGTGCCATGCCATTCCATGCCATTCCATGCCATTCCATGCCATTCCATGCCATTCCATGCCATTCCATGCCATTCCATGCCATTCCATGCCATTCCATGCCATTCCATGCCATTCCATGCCATTCCATGCCATTCCATGCCATTCCATGCCATTCCATGCCATTCCATGCCATTCCATGCCATTCCATGCCATTCCATGCCATTCCATGCCATTCCATGCCATTCCATGCCATTCCATGCCATTCCATGCCATTCCATGCCATTCCATGCCATTCCATGCCATTCCATGCCATTCCATGCCATTCCATGCCATTCCATGCCATTCAATGCCGTGCCATGCCGTGCCATGCCGTGCCATGCCGTGCCATGCCGTGCCATGCCGTGCCATGCCGTGCCATGCCGTGCCATGCCGTGCCATGCCGTGCCATGCCGTGCCATGCCGTGCCATGCCGGTGCCATGCCGTGCCATGCCGGTGCCATGCCGTGCCATGCCGGTGCCATGCCGTGCCATGCCGGTGCCATGCCGTGCCATGCCGGTGCCATGCCGTGCCATGCCGTGCCATGCCGGTGCCATGCCGTGCCATGCCGGTGCCATGCCGTGCCATGCCGGTGCCATGCCGTGCCATGCCGGTGCCATGCCGTGCCATGCCGGTGCCATGCCGTGCCATGCCGGTGCCATGCCGTGCCATGCCGGTGCCATGCCGGTGCCATGCCGTGCCATGCCGGTGCCATGCCGTGCCATGCCGGTGCCATGCCGTGCCATGCCGGTGCCATGCCGTGCCATGCCGGTGCCATGCCGTGCCATGCCGGTGCCATGCCGTGCCATGCCGATGCCATTCCATGCCATTCCATGCCATTCCATGCTATTCCATGCCGTGCCATGCCGGTGCCATGCCGTGCCATGCCGGTGCCATGCCGTGCCATGCCGGTGCCATGCCGTGCCATGCCGGTGCCATGCCGGTGCCATGCCGTGCCATGCCGTGCCATGCCGGTGCCATGCGGTGCCATGCCGTGCCATGCCGGTGCCATGCGGTGCCATGCCGTGCCATGCCGGTGCCATGCCATTCCATGCCGTGCCATGCGGTGCCATGCCATTCCATGCCGTGCCATGCGGTGCCATGCCATTCCATGCGGTGCCATGCCATTCCATGCGGTGCCATGCCATTCCATGCGGTGCCATGCCATTCCATGCCATTCCATGCCATTCCATGCCATTCCATGCCATTCCATGCCATTCCATGCCATTCCATGCCATTCCATGCCATTCCATGCCATTCCATGACATTCCATGCCATTCCATGCCATTCCATGCCATTCCATGCCATTCCATGCCATTCCATGCCATTCCATGCCATTCCATGCCATTCAATGCCGTGCCATGCCGTGCCATGCCGTGCCATGCCGTGCCATGCCGGTGCCATGCCGTGCCATGCCGTGCCATGCCGGTGCCATGCCGTGCCATGCCGGTGCCATGCCGTGCCATGCCGTGCCATGCCGGTGCCATGCCATTCCATGCCATTCCATGCCATTCCATGCCGTGCCATGCCGTGCCATGCCGTGCCATGCCGTGCCATGCCGGTGCCATGCCGTGCCATGCCGGTGCCATGCCGTGCCATGCCGGTGCCATGCCGTGCCATGCCGGTGCCATGCCGTGCCATGCCGTGCCATGCCGGTGCCATGCCGTGCCATGCCGGTGCCATGCCGTGCCATGCCGTGCCATGCCGTGCCATGCCGTGCCATGCCGGTGCCATGCCGTGCCATGCCGTGCCATGCCATTCCATGCCATTCCATGCCATTCCATGCCATTCCATGCCATTCCATGCCATTCCATGCCATTCCATGCCATTCCATGCCATTCCATGCCATTCCATGCCATTCCATGCCATTCAATGCCGTGCCATGCCGTGCCATGCCGGTGCCATGCCGTGCCATGCCGGTGCCATGCCGTGCCATGCCGGTGCCATGCCGTGCCATGCCGTGCCATGCCGGTGCCATGCCGTGCCATGCCGGTGCCATGCCGTGCCATGCCGGTGCCATGCCGTGCCATGCCGGTGCCATGCCGTGCCATGCCGGTGCCATGCCGTGCCATGCCGGTGCCATGCCGTGCCATGCCGGTGCCATGCCGTGCCATGCCGGTGCCATGCCGTGCCATGCCGGTGCCATGCCGTGCCATGCCGGTGCCATGCCGTGCCATGCCGGTGCCATGCCGGTGCCATGCCGGTGCCATGCCGTGCCATGCCGTGCCATGCCGGTGCCATGCCGTGCCATGCCGGTGCCATGCGGTGCCATGCCGGTGCCATGCGGTGCCATGCCGTGCCATGCCGTGCCATGCCGGTGCCATGCCATTCCATGCCGTGCCATGCGGTGCCATGCCATTCCATGCGTTGCCATGCCATTCCATGCCGTGCCATGCGGTGCCATGCCATTCCATACGGTGCCATGCCATTCCATGCGGTGCCATGCCATTCCATGCGGTGCCATGCCATTCCATGCCATTCCATGCCATTCCATGCCATTCCATGCCATTCCATGCCATTCAATGCCGTGCCATGCCGGTGCCATGCCGTGCCATGCCGGTGCCATGCCGTGCCATGCCGGTGCCATGCCATGCCATGCCGTGCCATGCCGGTGCCATGCCGTGCCATGCCGTGCCATGCCGTGCCATGCCGTGCCATGCCGGTGCCATGCCGTGCCATGCCGGTGCCATGCCGGTGCCATGCCGTGCCATGCCGTGCCATGCCGTGCCATGCCGGTGCCATGCCATTCCATGCCGTGCCATGCGGTGCCATGCCATTCCATGCGGTGCCATGCCATTCCATGCCGTGCCATGCGGTGCCATGCCATTCCATGCGGTGCCATGCCATTCCATGCGGTGCCATGCCATTCCATGCGGTGCCATGCCATTCCATGCCATTCCATGCCATTCCATGCCATTCCATGCCATTCCATGCCATTCCATGCCATTCCATGCCATTCCATGCCATTCCATGCCATTCCATGCCATTCAATGCCGTGCCATGCCGGTGCCATGCCGTGCCATGCCGGTGCCATGCCGGTGCCATGCCGGTGCCATGCCGGTGCCATGCCGTGCCATGCCGGTGCCATGCCGTGCCATGCCGGTGCCATGCCGTGCCATGCCGGTGCCATGCCGTGCCATGCCGGTGCCATGCCGTGCCATGCCGGTGCCATGCCGTGCCATGCCGGTGCCATGCCGTGCCATGCCGGTGCCATGCCGTGCCATGCCGGTGCCATGCCGTGCCATGCCGGTGCCATGCCGTGCCATGCCGGTGCCATGCCGGTGCCATGCCGTGCCATGCCATTCCATGCCATTCCATGCCATTCCATGCCATTCCATGCCATTCCATGCCATTCCATGCCATTCCATGCCATTCCATGCCGTGCCATGCCGGTGCCATGCCGTGCCATGCCGGTGCCATGCCGTGCCATGCCGGTGCCATGCCGTGCCATGCCGGTGCCATGCCGTGCCATGCCGGTGCCATGCCGGTGCCATGCCGTGCCATGCCGTGCCATGCCGGTGCCATGCGGTGCCATGCCGTGCCATGCCGGTGCCATGCGGTGCCATGACGTGCCATGCCGGTGCCATGCCATTCCATGCCGTGCCATGCGGTGCCATGCCATTCCATGCGGTGCCATGCCATTCCATGCCGTGCCATGCGGTGCCATGCCGTGCCATGCGGTGCCATGCCATTCCATGCGGTGCCATGCCATTCCATGCGGTGCCATGCCATTCCATGCGGTGCCATGCCATTCCATGCCATTCCATGCCATTCCATGCCATTCCATGCCATTCCATGCCATTCAATGCCGTGCCATGCCGGTGCCATGCCGTGCCATGCCGGTGCCATGCCGTGCCATGCCGGTGCCATGCCATGCCATGCCGGTGCCATGCCGTGCCATGCCGGTGCCATGCCGTGCCATGCCGGTGCCATGCCGTGCCATGCCGTGCCATGCCGGGCCATGCCATTCCATGCCATTCCATGCCAGTCCATGCCAGTCCATGCCATTCCATGCCATTCCATGCCACTCAATGCGGTGCCATGCCGTGCCATGCCGTGCCATTCAATGCCATTCCATGCCATTCAATGCCATTCAATGCCGTGCCATGCCGTGCCATGCCGGTGCCATGCCGTGCCATGCCGGTGCCATGCCGTGCCATGCCGGTGCCATGCCGTGCCATGCCGTGCCATGCCGTGCCATGCGGTGCCATGCCATTCCATGCCATTCCATGCCATTCCATGCCATTCCATGCCATTCCATGCCATTCCATGCCATTCCATGCCATTCCATGCCATTCCATGCCATTCCATGCCATTCCATGCCATTCCATGCCATTCCATGCCATTCCATGCCATTCCATGCCATTCCATGCCATTCCATGCCATTCCATGCCATTCCATGCCATTCCATGCCATTCCATGCCATTCCATGCCATTCCATGCCATTCCATGCCATTCCATGCCATTCCATGCCATTCCATGCCATTCCATGCCATTCCATGCCATTCCATGCCATTCAATGCCGTGCCATGCCGTGCCATGCCGTGCCATGCCGTGCCATGCCGTGCCATGCCGTGCCATGCCGTGCCATGCCGTGCCATGCCGTGCCATGCCGGTGCCATGCCGTGCCATGCCGGTGCCATGCCCTGCCATGCCGTGCCATGCCGTGCCATGCCGTGCCATGCCGTGCCATGCCGTGCCATGCCGGTGCCATGCCGTGCCATGCCGGTGCCATGCCCTGCCATGCCGTGCCATGCCGTGCCATGCCGTGCCATGCCGTGCCATGCCGTGCCATGCCGTGCCATGCGGTGCCATGCCATTCCATGCCATTCCATGCCATTCCATGTCATTCCATGCCATTCCATGCCATTCCATGCCATTCCATGCCATTCCATGCCATTCCATGTCATTCCATGCCATGCCGGTACCATGCCGTGCCATGCCGGTACCATGCCGTGCCATGCCGCTGCCATGCCGTGCCATGCCGGTGCCATGCCGTGCCATGCCGGTGCCATGCCGTGCCATGCCGGTGCCATGCCGTGCCATGCCGTGCCATGCGGTGCCATGCGGTGCCATGCGGTGCCATGCCGTGCCATGCGGTGCCATGCCATTCCATGCCATTCCATGCCATTCCATGCCATTCCATGCCATTCCATGCCATTCCATGCCATTCCATGCCATTCCATGCCATTCCATGCCATTCCATGCCATTCCATGCCATTCCATGCCATTCCATGCCATTCCATGCCATTCCATGCCATTCCATGCCATTCCATGCCATTCCATGCCATTCCATGCCATTCCATGCCATTCCATGCCATTCCATGCCATTCCATGCCATTCCATGCCATTCCATGCCATTCCATGCCATTCCATGCCATTCCATGCCATTCCATGCCATTCCATGCCATTCCATGCCATTCCATGCCATTCCATGCCATTCCATGCCATTCCATGCCATTCCATGCCATTCCATGCCATTCCATGCCATTCCATGCCATTCCATGCCATTCCATGCCATTCCATGCCATTCCATGCCATTCCATGCCATTCCATGTCATTCCATGCCATTCCATGTCATTCCATGCCATTCCATGTCATTCCATGCCATTCCATGTCATTCCATGCCATTCCATGCCATCCCATGCCATTCCATGCCATTCCATGCCATTCCATGCCATTCCATGCCATTCCATGCCATTCCATGCCATTCCATGCCATTCCATGCCATTCCATGCCATTCCATGCCATTCCATGCCATTCCATGCCATTCCATGCCATTCCATGCCATTCCATGCCATTCCATGCCATTCCATGCCATTCCATGCCATTCCATGCCATTCCATGCCATTCCATGCCATTCCATGCCATTCCATGCCATTCCATGCCATTCCATGCCATTCCATGCCATTCCATGCCATTCCATGCCATTCCATGCCATTCCATGCCATTCCATGCCATTCCATGCCATTCCATGCCATTCCATGCCATTCCATGCCATTCCATGCCATTCCATGCCATTCCATGCCATTCCATGCCATTCCATGCCATTCCATGCCATTCCATGCCATTCCATGCCATTCCATGCCATTCCATGCCATTCCATGCCATTCCATGCCATTCCATGCCATTCCATGCCATTCCATGCCATTCCATGCCATTCCATGCCATTCCATGCCATTCCATGCCATTCCATGCCATTCCATGCCATTCCATGCCATTCCATGCCATTCCATGCCGTGCCATGCCATTCCATGCCGTGCCATGCCGGTGCCATACCGTGCCATGCCGGTGCCATGCCGTGCCATGCCGGTGCCATGCCGTGCCATGCCGGTGCCATGCCGTGCCATGCCGGTGCCATGCCGTGCCATGCCGGTGCCATGCCGTGCCATGCCGGTGCCATGCCGTGCCATGCCGGTGCCATGCCGTGCCATGCCGGTGCCATGCCGTGCCATGCCGGTGCCATGCCGTGCCATGCCGGTGTCATGCCGTGCCATGCCGTGCCATGCCGGTGCCATGCCGTGCCATGCCGGTGCCATGCCGTGCCATGCCGTGCCATGCCGTGCCATGCGGTGCCATGCCATTCCATGCCATTCCATGTCATTCCATGCCATTCCATGTCATTCCATGCCATTCCATGTCATTCCATGCCATTCCATGTCATTCCATGCCATTCCATGCCATTCCATGCCATTCCATGCCATTCCATGCCATTCCATGCCATTCCATGCCATTCCATGCCATTCCATGCCATTCCATGCCATTCCATGCCATTCCATGCCATTCCATGCCATTCCATGCCATTCCATGCCATTCCATGCCATTCCATGCCATTCCATGCCATTCCATGCCATTCCATGCCATTCCATGCCATTCCATGCCATTCCATGCCATTCCATGCCATTCCATGCCATTCCATGCCATTCCATGCCATTCCATGCCATTCCATGCCATTCCATGCCATTCCATGCCATTCCATGCCATTCCATGCCATTCCATGCCATTCCATGCCATTCCATGCCATTCCATGCCATTCCATGCCATTCCATGCCATTCCATGCCATTCCATGCCATTCCATGCCATTCCATGCCATTCCATGCCATTCCATGCCATTCCATGCCATTCCATGCCATTCCATGCCATTCCATGCCATTCCATGCCATTCCATGCCATTCCATGCCATTCCATGCCATTCCATGCCATTCCATGCCGTGCCATGCCATTCCATGCCGTGCCATGCCGGTGCCATGCCGTGCCATGCCGATGCCATGCCGTGCCATGCCGGTGCCATGCCGTGCCATGCCGGTGCCATGCCGTGCCATGCCGGTGCCATGCCGTGCCATGCCGGTGCCATGCCGTGCCATGCCGGTGCCATGCCGTGCCATGCCGGTGCCATGCCGTGCCATGCCGTGCCATGCCGGTGCCATGCCGTGCCATGCCGGTGCCATGCCGTGCCATGCCGGTGCCATGCCGTGCCATGCCGGTGCCATGCCGTGCCATGCCGGTGCCATGCCGTGCCATGCCGGTGCCATGCCGTGCCATGCCGGTGCCATGCCGTGCCATGCCGGTGCCATGCCGTGCCATGCCGGTGCCATGCCGTGCCATGCCGGTGCCATGCCGTGCCATGCCGGTGCCATGCCGTGCCATGCCGGTGCCATGCCGTGCCATGCCGGTGCCATGCCGTGCCATGCCGTGCCATGCCGATGCCATGCCGTGCCATGCCGGTGCCATGCCGTGCCATGCCGGTGCCATGCCGTGCCATGCCGGTGCCATGCCGTGCCATGCCGGTGCCATGCCGTGCCATGCCGGTGCCATGCCGTGCCATGCCGGTGCCATGCCGTGCCATGCCGGTGCCATGCCGTGCCATGCCGGTGCCATGCCGTGCCATGCCGGTGCCATGCCGTGCCATGCCGGTGCCATGCCGTGCCATGCCGGTGCCATGCCGTGCCATGCCGGTGCCATGCCGTGCCATGCCGGTGCCATGCCGTGCCATGCCGGTGCCATGCCGGTGCCATGCCGTGCCATGCCGTGCCATGCCGTGCCATGCCGGTGCCATGCCGTGCCATGCCGGTGCCATGCCGTGCCATGCCGGTGCCATGCCATTCCATGCCGTGCCATGCGGTGCCATGCCATTCCATGCGGTGCCATGCCATTCCATGCCGTGCCATGCCATTCCATGCGGTGCCATGCCATTCCATGCGGTGCCATGCCATTCCATGCCATTCCATGCCATTCCATGCCATTCCATGCCATTCCATGCCATTCCATGCCATTCCATGCCATTCCATGCCATTCAATGCCGTGCCATGCCGGTGCCATGCCGTGCCATGCCGGTGCCATGCCGGTGCCATGCCGGTGCCATGCCGGTGCCATGCCGTGCCATGCCGGTGCCATGCCGTGCCATGCCGGTGCCATGCCGTGCCATGCCGGTGCCATGCCGTGCCATGCCGGTGCCATGCCGTGCCATTCAATGCCGTGCCATGCCGGTGCCATGCCGTGCCATGCCGGTGCCATGCCGGTGCCATGCCGGTGCCATGCCGGTGCCATGCCGTGCCATGCCGGTGCCATGCCGTGCCATGCCGGTGCCATGCCGTGCCATGCCGGTGCCATGCGGTGCCATGCCGTGCCATGCCGTGCCATGCCGGTGCCATGCCATTCCATGCCGTGCCATGCGGTGCCATGCCATTCCATGCGTTGCCATGCCATTCCATGCCGTGCCATGCGGTGCCATGCCATTCCATACGGTGCCATGCCATTCCATGCGGTGCCATGCCATTCCATGCGGTGCCATGCCGGTGCCATGCCGTGCCATGCCGGTGCCATGCCATTCCATGCCGTGCCATGCGGTGCCATGCCATTCCATGCGGTGCCATGCCATTCCATGCCGTGCCATGCGGTGCCATGCCATTCCATGCGGTGCCATGCCATTCCATGCGGTGCCATGCCATTCCATGCCATTCCATGCCATTCAATGCCGTGCCATGCCGGTGCCATGCCGGTGCCATGCCGGTGCCATGCCGTGCCATGCCGGTGCCATGCCGTGCCATGCCGGTGCCATGCCGTGCCATGCCGGTGCCATGCGGTGCCATGCCGTGCCATGCCATTCCATGCGGTGCCATGCCATTCCATGCGGTGCCATGCCATTCCATGCCATTCCATGCCATTCCATGCCATTCCATGCCATTCCATGCCATTCCATGCCATTCCATGCCATTCCATGCCATTCCATGCCATTCCATGCCATTCCATGCCATTCCATGCCGTGCCATGCCATTCCATGCCGTGCCATGCCGGTGCCATACCGTGCCATGCCGGTGCCATGCCGTGCCATGCCGGTGCCATGCCGTGCCATGCCGGTGCCATGCCGTGCCATGCCGGTGCCATGCCGTGCCATGCCGGTGCCATGCCGTGCCATGCCGGTGCCATGCCGTGCCATGCCGGTGCCATGCCGTGCCATGCCGGTGCCATGCCGTGCCATGCCGGTGCCATGCGGTGCCATGCCGTGCCATGCCGGTGCCATGCGGTGCCATGCCATTCCATGCGTTGCCATGCCATTCCATGCCGTGCCATGCGGTGCCATGCCATTCCATGCGGTGCCATGCCATTCCATGCGGTGCCATGCCATTCCATGCGGTGCCATGCCATTCCATGCCATTCCATGCCATTCCATGCCATTCCATGCCATTCCATGCCATTCCATGCCGTTCCATGCCATTCAATGCCGTGCTATGCCGTGCCATGCCGTGCTATGCCGTGCCATGCCGGTGCCATGCCGTGCCATGCCGGTGCCATGCCGTGCCATGCCGGTGCCATGCCGTGCCATGCCGGTGCCATGCCGTGCCATGCCGGTGCCATGCCGTGCCATGCCGGTGCCATGCCGTGCCATGCCGTGCCATGCCGTGCCATGCCGTGCCATGCGGTGCCATGCCATTCCATGCCATTCCATGTCATTCCATGCCATTCCATGTCATTCCATGCCATTCCATGTCATTCCATGCCATTCCATGTCATTCCATGCCATTCCATGCCGTGCCATGCCGGTGCCATGCCATGCCATGCCGGTGCCATGCCGTGCCATGCCGGTGCCATGCCGTGCCATGCCGGTGCCATGCCGTGCCATGCCGGTGCCATGCCGTGCCATGCCGGTGCCATGCCGTGCCATGCCGGTGCCATGCCGTGCCATGCCGGTGCCATGCCGTGCCATGCCGGTGCCATGCCGTGCCATGCCGGTGCCATGCCGGTGCCATGCCGTGCCATGCCGTGCCATGCCGGTGCCATGCCGTGCCATGCCGGTGCCATGCCGGTGCCATGCCGTGCCATGCCGTGCCATGCCGTGCCATGCCGGTGCCATGCCGTGCCATGCCGGTGCCATGCCATTCCATGCCGTGCCATGCGGTGCCATGCCATTCCATGCGGTGCCATGCCATTCCATGCCGTGCCATGCGGTGCCATGCCATTCCATGCGGTGCCATGCCATTCCATGCGGTGCCATGCCATTCCATGCCATTCCATGCCATTCCATGCCATTCCATGCCATTCCATGCCATTCCATGCCATTCCATGCCATTCCATGCCATTCCATGCCATTCAATGCCGTGCCATGCCGGTGCCATGCCGTGCCATGCCGGTGCCATGCCGGTGCCATGCCGGTGCCATGCCGGTGCCATGCCGTGCCATGCCGGTGCCATGCCGTGCCATGCCGGTGCCATGCCGTGCCACGCCGGTGCCATGCCGTGCCATGCCGGTGCCATGCCGTGCCATGCCGGTGCCATGCCGTGCCATGCCGGTGCCATGCCGTGCCATGCCGGTGCCATGCCGTGCCATGCCGGTGCCATGCCGTGCCATGCCGGTGCCATGCCGTGCCATGCCGGTGCCATGCCGTGCCATGCCGGTGCCATGCCGTGCCATGCCGGTGCCATGCCGTGCCATGCCGGTGCCATGCCGTGCCATGCCGGTGCCATGCCGTGCCATGCCGGTGCCATGCCGGTGCCATGCCGTGCCATGCCATTCCATGCCATTCCATGCCATTCCATGCCATTCCATGCCATTCCATGCCATTCCATGCCATTCCATGCCATTCCATGCCATTCCATGCCGTGCCATGCCGATGCCATGCCGTGCCATGCCGGTGCCATGCCGTGCCATGCCGGTGCCATGCCGTGCCATGCCGGTGCCATGCCGTGCCATGCCGGTGCCATGCCGGTGCCATGCCGTGCCATGCCGTGCCATGCCGGTGCCATGCGGTGCCATGCCGTGCCATGCCGGTGCCATGCGGTGCCATGCCGTGCCATGCCGGTGCCATGCCATTCCATGCCGTGCCATGCGGTGCCATGCCATTCCATGCGGTGCCATGCCATTCCATGCCGTGCCATGCGGTGCCATGCCGTGCCATGCGGTGCCATGCCATTCCATGCGGTGCCATGCCATTCCATGCGGTGCCATGCCATTCCATGCGGTGCCATGCCATTCCATGCCATTCCATGCCATTCCATGCCATTCCATGCCATTCCATGCCATTCCATGCCATTCCATGCCATTCCATGCCATTCAATGCCGTGCCATGCCGGTGCCATGCCGTGCCATGCCGGTGCCATGCCGTGCCATGCCGGTGCCATGCCATGCCATGCCGGTGCCATGCCGTGCCATGCCGGTGCCATGCCGTGCCATGCCGGTGCCATGCCGTGCCATGCCGTGCCATGCCGGGCCATGCCATTCCATGCCATTCCATGCCAGTCCATGCCAGTCCATGCCATTCCATGCCATTCCATGCCACTCAATGCGGTGCCATGCCGTGCCATGCCGTGCCATTCAATGCCATTCCATGCCATTCAATGCCATTCAATGCCGTGCCATGCCGTGCCATGCCGGTGCCATGCCGTGCCATGCCGGTGCCATGCCGTGCCATGCCGGTGCCATGCCGTGCCATGCCGTGCCATGCCGTGCCATGCGGTGCCATGCCATTCCATGCCATTCCATGCCATTCCATGCCATTCCATGCCATTCCATGCCATTCCATGCCATTCCATGCCATTCCATGCCATTCCATGCCATTCCATGCCATTCCATGCCATTCCATGCCATTCCATGCCATTCCATGCCATTCCATGCCATTCCATGCCATTCCATGCCATTCCATGCCATTCCATGCCATTCCATGCCATTCCATGCCATTCCATGCCATTCCATGCCATTCCATGCCATTCCATGCCATTCCATGCCATTCCATGCCATTCCATGCCATTCCATGCCATTCCATGCCATTCCATGCCATTCCATGCCATTCCATGCCATTCCATGCCATTCCATGCCATTCCATGCCATTCCATGCCATTCCATGCCATTCCATGCCATTCCATGCCATTCCATGCCATTCCATGCCATTCCATGCCATTCCATGCCATTCCATGCCATTCCATGCCATTCCATGCCATTCCATGCCATTCCATGCCATTCAATGCCGTGCCATGCCGTGCCATGCCGTGCCATGCCGTGCCATGCCGTGCCATGCCGTGCCATGCCGTGCCATGCCGTGCCATGCCGGTGCCATGCCGTGCCATGCCGGTGCCATGCCGTGCCATGCCGGTGCCATGCCGTGCCATGCCGGTGCCATGCCGTGCCATGCCGTGCCATGCCGTGCCATGCCGGTGCCATGCCGTGCCATGCCGGTGCCATGCCGTGCCATGCCGGTGCCATGCCGGTGCCATGCCGTGCCATGCCGGTGCCATGCCGTGCCATGCCGGTGCCATGCCGTGCCATGCCGGTGCCATGCCGTGCCATGCCGGTGCCATGCCGTGCCATGCCGGTGCCATGCCGTGCCATGCCGGTGCCATGCCGTGCCATGCCGGTGCCATGCCATTCCATGCCATTCCATGCCATTCCATGCCGTGCCATGCCGTGCCATGCCGTGCCATGCCGTGCCATGCCGTGCCATGCCGTGCCATGCCGTGCCATGCCGGTGCCATGCCGTGCCATGCCGGTGCCATGCCTTGCCATGCCGGTGCCATGCCGCGCCATGCCGGTGCCATGCCTTGCCATGCCGGTGCCATGCCGTGCCATGCCGGTGCCATGCCGTGCCATGCCGTGCCATGCCGGTGCCATGCCGTGCCATGCCGGTGCCATGCCGTGCCATGCCATTCCATGCCATTCCATGCCATTCCATGCCGTGCCATGCCATTCCATGCCGTGCCATGCCGGTGCCATACCGTGCCATGCCGGTGCCATGCCGTGCCATGCCGGTGCCATGCCGTGCCATGCCATTCCATGCCGTGCCATGCCGGTGCCATGCCGTGCCATGCCGGTGCCATGCCGTGCCATGCCGGTGCCATGCCGTGCCATGCCGGTGCCATGCCGTGCCATGCCGGTGCCATGCCGTGCCATGCCGGTGCCATGCCGTGCCATGCCGGTGCCATGCCGTGCCATGCCGGTGCCATGCCGTGCCATGCCGGTGCCATGCCGTGCCATGCCGGTGCCATGCCGTGCCATGCCGGTGCCATGCCGTGCCATGCCGGTGCCATGCCGTGCCATGCCGGTGCCATGCCGTGCCATGCCGGTGCCATGCCGTGCCATGCCGGTGCCATGCCGTGCCATGCCGTGCCATGCCGATGCCATGCCGTGCCATGCCGGTGCCATGCCGTGCCATGCCGGTGCCATGCCGTGCCATGCCGGTGCCATGCCGTGCCATGCCGGTGCCATGCCGTGCCATGCCGGTGCCATGCCGTGCCATGCCGGTGCCATGCCGTGCCATGCCGGTGCCATGCCGTGCCATGCCGGTGCCATGCCGTGCCATGCCGGTGCCATGCCGGTGCCATGCCGTGCCATGCCGGTGCCATGCCATTCCATGCCGTGCCATGCGGTGCCATGCCATTCCATGCGGTGCCATGCCATTCCATGCCGTGCCATGCGGTGCCATGCCATTCCATGCGGTGCCATGCCATTCCATGCGGTGCCATGCCATTCCATGCCATTCCATGCCATTCCATGCCATTCCATGCCATTCAATGCCGTGCCATGCCGGTGCCATGCCGTGCCATGCCGGTGCCATGCCGGTGCCATGCCGGTGCCATGCCGGTGCCATGCCGTGCCATGCCGGTGCCATGCCGTGCCATGCCGGTGCCATGCCGTGCCATGCCGGTGCCATGCCGTGCCATGCCGGTGCCATGCCGTGCCATGCCGGTGCCATGCCGTGCCATGCCGGTGCCATGCCGTGCCATGCCGGTGCCATGCCGTGCCATGCCGGTGCCATGCCGTGCCATGCCGGTGCCATGCCGTGCCATGCCGGTGCCATGCCGTGCCATGCCGGTGCCATGCCGTGCCATGCCGGTGCCATGCCGTGCCATGCCGGTGCCATGCCGTGCCATGCCGGTGCCATGCCGGTGCCATGCCGTGCCATGCCATTCCATGCCATTCCATGCCATTCCATGCCATTCCATGCCATTCCATGCCATTCCATGCCATTCCATGCCATTCCATGCCATTCCATGCCATTCCATGCCGTGCCATGCCGGTGCCATGCCGTGCCATGCCGGTGCCATGCCGTGCCATGCCGGTGCCATGCCGTGCCATGCCGGTGCCATGCCGTGCCATGCCGGTGCCATGCCGGTGCCATGCCGTGCCATGCCGTGCCATGCCGGTGCCATGCGGTGCCATGCCGTGCCATGCCGGTGCCATGCGGTGCCATGCCGTGCCATGCCGGTGCCATGCCATTCCATGCCGTGCCATGCGGTGCCATGCCATTCCATGCGGTGCCATGCCATTCCATGCCGTGCCATGCGGTGCCATGCCGTGCCATGCGGTGCCATGCCATTCCATGCGGTGCCATGCCATTCCATGCGGTGCCATGCCATTCCATGCGGTGCCATGCCATTCCATGCGGTGCCATGCCATTCCATGCCATTCCATGCCATTCCATGCCATTCCATGCCATTCCATGCCATTCCATGCCATTCCATGCCATTCCATGCCATTCAATGCCGTGCCATGCCGGTGCCATGCCGTGCCATGCCGGTGCCATGCCGTGCCATGCCGGTGCCATGCCATGCCATGCCGGTGCCATGCCGTGCCATGCCGGTGCCATGCCGTGCCATGCCGGTGCCATGCCGTGCCATGCCGTGCCATGCCGGGCCATGCCAGTCCATGCCAGTCCATGCCATTCCATGCCATTCCATGCCACTCAATGCGGTGCCATGCCGTGCCATGCCGTGCCATTCAATGCCATTCCATGCCATTCAATGCCATTCAATGCCGTGCCATGCCGTGCCATGCCGGTGCCATGCCGTGCCATGCCGGTGCCATGCCGTGCCATGCCGGTGCCATGCCGTGCCATGCCGTGCCATGCCGTGCCATGCGGTGCCATGCCATTCCATGCCATTCCATGCCATTCCATGCCATTCCATGCCATTCCATGCCATTCCATGCCATTCCATGCCATTCCATGCCATTCCATGCCATTCCATGCCATTCCATGCCATTCCATGCCATTCCATGCCATTCCATGCCATTCCATGCCATTCCATGCCATTCCATGCCATTCCATGCCATTCCATGCCATTCCATGCCATTCCATGCCATTCCATGCCATTCCATGCCATTCCATGCCATTCCATGCCATTCCATGCCATTCCATGCCATTCCATGCCATTCCATGCCATTCAATGCCGTGCCATGCCGTGCCATGCCGTGCCATGCCGTGCCATGCCGTGCCATGCCGTGCCATGCCGTGCCATGCCGTGCCATGCCGTGCCATGCCGTGCCATGCCGGTGCCATGCCGTGCCATGCCGGTGCCATGCCTTGCCATGCCGGTGCCATGCCGCGCCATGCCGGTGCCATGCCTTGCCATGCCGGTGCCATGCCGTGCCATGCCGGTGCCATGCCGTGCCATGCCGTGCCATGCCGGTGCCATGCCGTGCCATGCCGGTGCCATGCCGTGCCATGCCATTCCATGCCATTCCATGCCATTCCATGCCGTGCCATGCCATTCCATGCCGTGCCATGCCGGTGCCATACCGTGCCATGCCGGTGCCATGCCGTGCCATGCCGGTGCCATGCCGTGCCATGCCATTCCATGCCGTGCCATGCCGGTGCCATGCCGTGCCATGCCGGTGCCATGCCGTGCCATGCCGGTGCCATGCCGTGCCATGCCGGTGCCATGCCGTGCCATGCCGGTGCCATGCCGTACCATGCCGGTGCCATGCCGTGCCATGCCGGTGCCATGCCGTGCCATGCCGGTGCCATGCCGTGCCATGCCGGTGCCATGCCGTGCCATGCCGGTGCCATGCCGTGCCATGCCGGTGCCATGCCGTGCCATGCCGGTGCCATGCCGTGCCATGCCGGTGCCATGCCGTGCCATGCCGGTGCCATGCCGTGCCATGCCGGTGCCATGCCGTGCCATGCCGTGCCATGCCGATGCCATGCCGTGCCATGCCGGTGCCATGCCGTGCCATGCCGGTGCCATGCCGTGCCATGCCGGTGCCATGCCGTGCCATGCCGGTGCCATGCCGTGCCATGCCGGTGCCATGCCGTGCCATGCCGGTGCCATGCCGTGCCATGCCGGTGCCATGCCGTGCCATGCCGGTGCCATGCCGTGCCATGCCGGTGCCATGCCGTGCCATGCCGGTGCCATGCCGGTGCCATGCCGTGCCATGCCGTGCCATGCCGTGCCATGCCGGTGCCATGCCATTCCATGCCGTGCCATGCGGTGCCATGCCATTCCATGCGGTGCCATGCCATTCCATGCCGTGCCATGCGGTGCCATGCCATTCCATGCGGTGCCATGCCATTCCATGCGGTGCCATGCCATTCCATGCCATTCCATGCCATTCCATGCCATTCCATGCCATTCAATGCCGTGCCATGCCGGTGCCATGCCGTGCCATGCCGGTGCCATGCCGTGCCATGCCGGTGCCATGCCGTGCCATGCCGGTGCCATGCCGTGCCATGCCGGTGCCATGCCGTGCCATGCCGGTGCCATGCCGTGCCATGCCGGTGCCATGCCGTGCCATGCCGGTGCCATGCCGGTGCCATGCCGTGCCATGCCGTGCCATGCCGGTGCCATGCCGTGCCATGCCGGTGCCATGCCGGTGCCATGCCGTGCCATGCCGTGCCATGCCGTGCCATGCCGGTGCCATGCCGTGCCATGCCGGTGCCATGCCATTCCATGCCGTGCCATGCGGTGCCATGCCATTCCATGCGGTGCCATGCCATTCCATGCCGTGCCATGCGGTGCCATGCCATTCCATGCGGTGCCATGCCATTCCATGCGGTGCCATGCCATTCCATGCCATTCCATGCCATTCCATGCCATTCCATGCCATTCCATGCCATTCCATGCCATTCCATGCCATTCCATGCCATTCCATGCCATTCAATGCCGTGCCATGCCGGTGCCATGCCGTGCCATGCCGGTGCCATGCCGGTGCCATGCCGGTGCCATGCCGGTGCCATGCCGTGCCATGCCGGTGCCATGCCGTGCCATGCCGGTGCCATGCCGTGCCACGCCGGTGCCATGCCGTGCCATGCCGGTGCCATGCCGTGCCATGCCGGTGCCATGCCGTGCCATGCCGGTGCCATGCCGTGCCATGCCGGTGCCATGCCGTGCCATGCCGGTGCCATGCCGTGCCATGCCGGTGCCATGCCGTGCCATGCCGGTGCCATGCCGTGCCATGCCGGTGCCATGCCGTGCCATGCCGGTGCCATGCCGTGCCATGCCGGTGCCATGCCGTGCCATGCCGGTGCCATGCCGTGCCATGCCGGTGCCATGCCGGTGCCATGCCGTGCCATGCCATTCCATGCCATTCCATGCCATTCCATGCCATTCCATGCCATTCCATGCCATTCCATGCCATTCCATGCCATTCCATGCCGTGCCATGCCGATGCCATGCCGTGCCATGCCGGTGCCATGCCGTGCCATGCCGGTGCCATGCCGTGCCATGCCGGTGCCATGCCGTGCCATGCCGGTGCCATGCCGGTGCCATGCCGTGCCATGCCGTGCCATGCCGGTGCCATGCGGTGCCATGCCGTGCCATGCCGGTGCCATGCGGTGCCATGCCGTGCCATGCCGGTGCCATGCCATTCCATGCCGTGCCATGCGGTGCCATGCCATTCCATGCGGTGCCATGCCATTCCATGCCGTGCCATGCGGTGCCATGCCGTGCCATGCGGTGCCATGCCATTCCATGCGGTGCCATGCCATTCCATGCGGTGCCATGCCATTCCATGCGGTGCCATGCCATTCCATGCCATTCCATGCCATTCCATGCCATTCCATGCCATTCCATGCCATTCCATGCCATTCCATGCCATTCCATGCCATTCAATGCCGTGCCATGCCGGTGCCATGCCGTGCCATGCCGGTGCCATGCCGTGCCATGCCGGTGCCATGCCATGCCATGCCGGTGCCATGCCGTGCCATGCCGGTGCCATGCCGTGCCATGCCGGTGCCATGCCGTGCCATGCCGTGCCATGCCGGGCCATGCCATTCCATGCCATTCCATGCCAGTCCATGCCAGTCCATGCCATTCCATGCCATTCCATGCCACTCAATGCGGTGCCATGCCGTGCCATGCCGTGCCATTCAATGCCATTCCATGCCATTCAATGCCATTCAATGCCGTGCCATGCCGTGCCATGCCGGTGCCATGCCGTGCCATGCCGGTGCCATGCCGTGCCATGCCGGTGCCATGCCGTGCCATGCCGTGCCATGCCGTGCCATGCGGTGCCATGCCATTCCATGCCATTCCATGCCATTCCATGCCATTCCATGCCATTCCATGCCATTCCATGCCATTCCATGCCATTCCATGCCATTCCATGCCATTCCATGCCATTCCATGCCATTCCATGCCATTCCATGCCATTCCATGCCATTCCATGCCATTCCATGCCATTCCATGCCATTCCATGCCATTCCATGCCATTCCATGCCATTCCATGCCATTCCATGCCATTCCATGCCATTCCATGCCATTCCATGCCATTCCATGCCATTCCATGCCATTCCATGCCATTCCATGCCATTCCATGCCATTCCATGCCATTCCATGCCATTCCATGCCATTCCATGCCATTCCATGCCATTCCATGCCATTCCATGCCATTCCATGCCATTCCATGCCATTCCATGCCATTCCATGCCATTCCATGCCATTCCATGCCATTCCATGCCATTCCATGCCATTCCATGCCATTCCATGCCATTCCATGCCATTCCATGCCATTCCATGCCATTCCATGCCATTCCATGCCATTCAATGCCGTGCCATGCCGTGCCATGCCGTGCCATGCCGTGCCATGCCGTGCCATGCCGTGCCATGCCGTGCCATGCCGTGCCATGCCGGTGCCATGCCGTGCCATGCCGGTGCCATGCCGTGCCATGCCGGTGCCATGCCGTGCCATGCCGGTGCCATGCCGTGCCATGCCGTGCCATGCCGTGCCATGCCGGTGCCATGCCGTGCCATGCCGGTGCCATGCCGTGCCATGCCGGTGCCATGCCGTGCCATGCCGGTGCCATGCCGTGCCATGCCGGTGCCATGCCGTGCCATGCCGGTGCCATGCCGTGCCATGCCGGTGCCATGCCGTGCCATGCCGGTGCCATGCCGTGCCATGCCGGTGCCATGCCGTGCCATGCCGGTGCCATGCCATTCCATGCCATTCCATGCCATTCCATGCCGTGCCATGCCGTGCCATGCCGTGCCATGCCGTGCCATGCCGTGCCATGCCGTGCCATGCCGTGCCATGCCGGTGCCATGCCGTGCCATGCCGGTGCCATGCCTTGCCATGCCGGTGCCATGCCGCGCCATGCCGGTGCCATGCCTTGCCATGCCGGTGCCATGCCGTGCCATGCCGGTGCCATGCCGTGCCATGCCGTGCCATGCCGGTGCCATGCCGTGCCATGCCGGTGCCATGCCGTGCCATGCCATTCCATGCCATTCCATGCCATTCCATGCCGTGCCATGCCATTCCATGCCGTGCCATGCCGGTGCCATACCGTGCCATGCCGGTGCCATGCCGTGCCATGCCGGTGCCATGCCGTGCCATGCCATTCCATGCCGTGCCATGCCGGTGCCATGCCGTGCCATGCCGGTGCCATGCCGTGCCATGCCGGTGCCATGCCGTGCCATGCCGGTGCCATGCCGTGCCATGCCGGTGCCATGCCGTGCCATGCCGGTGCCATGCCGTGCCATGCCGGTGCCATGCCGTGCCATGCCGGTGCCATGCCGTGCCATGCCGGTGCCATGCCGTGCCATGCCGGTGCCATGCCGTGCCATGCCGGTGCCATGCCGTGCCATGCCGGTGCCATGCCGTGCCATGCCGGTGCCATGCCGTGCCATGCCGGTGCCATGCCGTGCCATGCCGTGCCATGCCGATGCCATGCCGTGCCATGCCGGTGCCATGCCGTGCCATGCCGGTGCCATGCCGTGCCATGCCGGTGCCATGCCGTGCCATGCCGGTGCCATGCCGTGCCATGCCGGTGCCATGCCGTGCCATGCCGGTGCCATGCCGTGCCATGCCGGTGCCATGCCGTGCCATGCCGGTGCCATGCCGTGCCATGCCGGTGCCATGCCGTGCCATGCCGGTGCCATGCCGGTGCCATGCCGTGCCATGCCGGTGCCATGCCATTCCATGCCGTGCCATGCGGTGCCATGCCATTCCATGCGGTGCCATGCCATTCCATGCCGTGCCATGCGGTGCCATGCCATTCCATGCGGTGCCATGCCATTCCATGCGGTGCCATGCCATTCCATGCCATTCCATGCCATTCCATGCCATTCCATGCCATTCAATGCCGTGCCATGCCGGTGCCATGCCGTGCCATGCCGGTGCCATGCCGGTGCCATGCCGGTGCCATGCCGGTGCCATGCCGGTGCCATGCCGGTGCCATGCCGTGCCATGCCGGTGCCATGCCGTGCCATGCCGGTGCCATGCCGTGCCATGCCGGTGCCATGCCGTGCCATGCCGGTGCCATGCCGTGCCATGCCGGTGCCATGCCGTGCCATGCCGGTGCCATGCCGTGCCATGCCGGTGCCATGCCGTGCCATGCCGGTGCCATGCCGTGCCATGCCGGTGCCATGCCGTGCCATGCCGGTGCCATGCCGTGCCATGCCGGTGCCATGCCGTGCCATGCCGGTGCCATGCCGTGCCATGCCGGTGCCATGCCGTGCCATGCCGGTGCCATGCCGGTGCCATGCCGTGCCATGCCATTCCATGCCATTCCATGCCATTCCATGCCATTCCATGCCATTCCATGCCATTCCATGCCATTCCATGCCATTCCATGCCATTCCATGCCATTCCATGCCGTGCCATGCCGGTGCCATGCCGTGCCATGCCGGTGCCATGCCGTGCCATGCCGGTGCCATGCCGTGCCATGCCGGTGCCATGCCGTGCCATGCCGGTGCCATGCCGGTGCCATGCCGTGCCATGCCGTGCCATGCCGGTGCCATGCGGTGCCATGCCGTGCCATGCCGTGCCATGCGGTGCCATGCCATTCCATGCCGTGCCATGCGGTGCCATGCCATTCCATGCGGTGCCATGCCATTCCATGCCGTGCCATGCGGTGCCATGCCGTGCCATGCGGTGCCATGCCATTCCATGCGGTGCCATGCCATTCCATGCGGTGCCATGCCATTCCATGCGGTGCCATGCCATTCCATGCGGTGCCATGCCATTCCATGCCATTCCATGCCATTCCATGCCATTCCATGCCATTCCATGCCATTCCATGCCATTCCATGCCATTCCATGCCATTCAATGCCGTGCCATGCCGGTGCCATGCCGTGCCATGCCGGTGCCATGCCGTGCCATGCCGGTGCCATGCCATGCCATGCCGGTGCCATGCCGTGCCATGCCGGTGCCATGCCGTGCCATGCCGGTGCCATGCCGTGCCATGCCGTGCCATGCCGGGCCATGCCAGTCCATGCCAGTCCATGCCATTCCATGCCATTCCATGCCACTCAATGCGGTGCCATGCCGTGCCATGCCGTGCCATTCAATGCCATTCCATGCCATTCAATGCCATTCAATGCCGTGCCATGCCGTGCCATGCCGGTGCCATGCCGTGCCATGCCGGTGCCATGCCGTGCCATGCCGGTGCCATGCCGTGCCATGCCGTGCCATGCCGTGCCATGCGGTGCCATGCCATTCCATGCCATTCCATGCCATTCCATGCCATTCCATGCCATTCCATGCCATTCCATGCCATTCCATGCCATTCCATGCCATTCCATGCCATTCCATGCCATTCCATGCCATTCCATGCCATTCCATGCCATTCCATGCCATTCCATGCCATTCCATGCCATTCCATGCCATTCCATGCCATTCCATGCCATTCCATGCCATTCCATGCCATTCCATGCCATTCCATGCCATTCCATGCCATTCCATGCCATTCCATGCCATTCCATGCCATTCCATGCCATTCCATGCCATTCCATGCCATTCAATGCCGTGCCATGCCGTGCCATGCCGTGCCATGCCGTGCCATGCCGTGCCATGCCGTGCCATGCCGTGCCATGCCGTGCCATGCCGTGCCATGCCGTGCCATGCCGGTGCCATGCCGTGCCATGCCGGTGCCATGCCTTGCCATGCCGGTGCCATGCCGCGCCATGCCGGTGCCATGCCTTGCCATGCCGGTGCCATGCCGTGCCATGCCGGTGCCATGCCGTGCCATGCCGTGCCATGCCGGTGCCATGCCGTGCCATGCCGGTGCCATGCCGTGCCATGCCATTCCATGCCATTCCATGCCATTCCATGCCGTGCCATGCCATTCCATGCCGTGCCATGCCGGTGCCATACCGTGCCATGCCGGTGCCATGCCGTGCCATGCCGGTGCCATGCCGTGCCATGCCATTCCATGCCGTGCCATGCCGGTGCCATGCCGTGCCATGCCGGTGCCATGCCGTGCCATGCCGGTGCCATGCCGTGCCATGCCGGTGCCATGCCGTGCCATGCCGGTGCCATGCCGTGCCATGCCGGTGCCATGCCGTGCCATGCCGGTGCCATGCCGTGCCATGCCGGTGCCATGCCGTGCCATGCCGGTGCCATGCCGTGCCATGCCGGTGCCATGCCGTGCCATGCCGGTGCCATGCCGTGCCATGCCGGTGCCATGCCGTGCCATGCCGGTGCCATGCCGTGCCATGCCGGTGCCATGCCGTGCCATGCCGGTGCCATGCCGTGCCATGCCGTGCCATGCCGATGCCATGCCGTGCCATGCCGGTGCCATGCCGTGCCATGCCGGTGCCATGCCGTGCCATGCCGGTGCCATGCCGTGCCATGCCGGTGCCATGCCGTGCCATGCCGGTGCCATGCCGTGCCATGCCGGTGCCATGCCGTGCCATGCCGGTGCCATGCCGTGCCATGCCGGTGCCATGCCGTGCCATGCCGGTGCCATGCCGTGCCATGCCGGTGCCATGCCGGTGCCATGCCGTGCCATGCCGTGCCATGCCGTGCCATGCCGGTGCCATGCCATTCCATGCCGTGCCATGCGGTGCCATGCCATTCCATGCGGTGCCATGCCATTCCATGCCGTGCCATGCGGTGCCATGCCATTCCATGCGGTGCCATGCCATTCCATGCGGTGCCATGCCATTCCATGCCATTCCATGCCATTCCATGCCATTCCATGCCATTCAATGCCGTGCCATGCCGGTGCCATGCCGTGCCATGCCGGTGCCATGCCGGTGCCATGCCGGTGCCATGCCGGTGCCATGCCGTGCCATGCCGGTGCCATGCCGTGCCATGCCGGTGCCATGCCGTGCCATGCCGGTGCCATGCCGTGCCATGCCGGTGCCATGCCGTGCCATGCCGGTGCCATGCCGTGCCATGCCGGTGCCATGCCGTGCCATGCCGGTGCCATGCCGTGCCATGCCGGTGCCATGCCGTGCCATGCCGGTGCCATGCCGTGCCATGCCGGTGCCATGCCGGTGCCATGCCGTGCCATGCCATTCCATGCCATTCCATGCCATTCCATGCCATTCCATGCCATTCCATGCCATTCCATGCCATTCCATGCCATTCCATGCCATTCCATGCCGTGCCATGCCGGTGCCATGCCGTGCCATGCCGGTGCCATGCCGTGCCATGCCGGTGCCATGCCGTGCCATGCCGGTGCCATGCCGTGCCATGCCGGTGCCATGCCGGTGCCATGCCGTGCCATGCCGTGCCATGCCGGTGCCATGCGGTGCCATGCCGTGCCATGCCGGTGCCATGCGGTGCCATGCCGTGCCATGCCGGTGCCATGCCATTCCATGCCGTGCCATGCGGTGCCATGCCATTCCATGCGGTGCCATGCCATTCCATGCCGTGCCATGCGGTGCCATGCCGTGCCATGCGGTGCCATGCCATTCCATGCGGTGCCATGCCATTCCATGCGGTGCCATGCCATTCCATGCGGTGCCATGCCATTCCATGCGGTGCCATGCCATTCCATGCCATTCCATGCCATTCCATGCCATTCCATGCCATTCCATGCCATTCCATGCCATTCCATGCCATTCCATGCCATTCCATGCCATTCAATGCCGTGCCATGCCGGTGCCATGCCGTGCCATGCCGGTGCCATGCCGTGCCATGCCGGTGCCATGCCATGCCATGCCGGTGCCATGCCGTGCCATGCCGGTGCCATGCCGTGCCATGCCGGTGCCATGCCGTGCCATGCCGTGCCATGCCGGGCCATGCCAGTCCATGCCAGTCCATGCCATTCCATGCCATTCCATGCCACTCAATGCGGTGCCATGCCGTGCCATGCCGTGCCATTCAATGCCATTCCATGCCATTCAATGCCATTCAATGCCGTGCCATGCCGTGCCATGCCGGTGCCATGCCGTGCCATGCCGGTGCCATGCCGTGCCATGCCGGTGCCATGCCGTGCCATGCCGTGCCATGCCGTGCCATGCGGTGCCATGCCATTCCATGCCATTCCATGCCATTCCATGCCATTCCATGCCATTCCATGCCATTCCATGCCATTCCATGCCATTCCATGCCATTCCATGCCATTCCATGCCATTCCATGCCATTCCATGCCATTCCATGCCATTCCATGCCATTCCATGCCATTCCATGCCATTCCATGCCATTCCATGCCATTCCATGCCATTCCATGCCATTCCATGCCATTCCATGCCATTCCATGCCATTCCATGCCATTCAATGCCGTGCCATGCCGTGCCATGCCGTGCCATGCCGTGCCATGCCGTGCCATGCCGTGCCATGCCGTGCCATGCCGTGCCATGCCGTGCCATGCCGTGCCATGCCGTGCCATGCCGGTGCCATGCCGTGCCATGCCGTGCCATGCCGGTGCCATGCCGTGCCATGCCGGTGCCATGCCGTGCCATGCCGGTGCCATGCCGTGCCATGCCGGTGCCATGCCGTGCCATGCCGTGCCATGCCGGTGCCATGCCGTGCCATGCCGGTGCCATGCCGTGCCATGCCGGTGCCATGCCGTGCCATGCCGGTGCCATGCCGTGCCATGCCGGTGCCATGCCGTGCCATGCCGGTGCCATGCCGTGCCATGCCGGTGCCATGCCGGTGCCATGCCGTGCCATGCCGGTGCCATGCCGTGCCATGCCGGTGCCATGCCGTGCCATGCCGGTGCCATGCCGTGCCATGCCGGTGCCATGCCGTGCCATGCCGGTGCCATGCCGTGCCATGCCGGTGCCATGCCGTGCCATGCCGATGCCATTCCATGCCATTCCATGCCATTCCATGCTATTCCATGCCGTGCCATGCCGGTGCCATGCCGTGCCATGCCGGTGCCATGCCGTGCCATGCCGGTGCCATGCCGTGCCATGCCGGTGCCATGCCGGTGCCATGCCGTGCCATGCCGTGCCATGCCGGTGCCATGCGGTGCCATGCCGTGCCATGCCGGTGCCATGCGGTGCCATGCCGTGCCATGCCGGTGCCATGCCATTCCATGCCGTGCCATGCGGTGCCATGCCATTCCATGCCGTGCCATGCGGTGCCATGCCATTCCATGCGGTGCCATGCCATTCCATGCGGTGCCATGCCATTCCATGCGGTGCCATGCCATTCCATGCCATTCCATGCCATTCCATGCCATTCCATGCCATTCCATGCCATTCCATGCCATTCCATGCCATTCCATGCCATTCCATGCCATTCCATGCCATTCAATGCCGTGCCATGCCGTGCCATGCCGTGCCATGCCGTGCCATGCCGGTGCCATGCCGTGCCATGCCGTGCCATGCCGGTGCCATGCCGTGCCATGCCGGTGCCATGCCGTGCCATGCCGTGCCATGCCGGTGCCATGCCATTCCATGCCATTCCATGCCATTCCATGCCGTGCCATGCCGTGCCATGCCGTGCCATGCCGTGCCATGCCGGTGCCATGCCGTGCCATGCCGGTGCCATGCCGTGCCATGCCGGTGCCATGCCGTGCCATGCCGGTGCCATGCCGTGCCATGCCGTGCCATGCCGGTGCCATGCCGTGCCATGCCGTGCCATGCCGTGCCATGCCGTGCCATGCCGGTGCCATGCCGTGCCATGCCATTCCATGCGGTGCCATGCCATTCCATGCCATTCCATGCCATTCCATGCCATTCCATGCCATTCCATGCCATTCCATGCCATTCCATGCCATTCCATGCCATTCCATGCCATTCCATGCCATTCCATGCCATTCCATGCCATTCAATGCCGTGCCATGCCGGTGCCATGCCGTGGCATGCCGGTGCCATGCCGTGCCATGCCGGTGCCATGCCGTGCCATGCCGTGCCATGCCGTGCCATGCCGGTGCCATGCCGTGCCATGCCGGTGCCATGCCGTGCCATGCCGGTGCCATGCCGTGCCATGCCGGTGCCATGCCGTGCCATGCCGGTGCCATGCCGTGCCATGCCGGTGCCATGCCGTGCCATGCCGGTGCCATGCCGTGCCATGCCGGTGCCATGCCGTGCCTTGCCGGTGCCATGCCGTGCCATGCCGGTGCCATGCCGTGCCATGCCGGTGCCATGCCGTGCCATGCCGGTGCCATGCCGTGCCATGCCGGTGCCATGCCATTCCATGCCATTCCATGCCATTCCATGCCGTGCCATGCCGTGCCATGCCGTGCCATGCCGTGCCATGCCGTGCCATGCCGTGCCATGCCGGTGCCATGCCGTGCCATGCCGGTGCCATGCCTTGCCATGCCGGTGCCATGCCGTGCCATGCCGGTGCCATGCCGTGCCATGCCGTGCCATGCCGGTGCCATGCCGTGCCATGCCGGTGCCATGCCGTGCCATGCCGTGCCATGCCGTGCCATGCCGGTGCCATGCCGTGCCATGCCGTGCCATGCCATTCCATGCCATTCCATGCCATTCCATGCCATTCCATGCCATTCCATGCCATTCCATGCCATTCCATGCCATTCCATGCCATTCAATGCCGTGCCATGCCGTGCCATGCCGGTGCCATGCCGTGCCATGCCGGTGCCATGCCGTGCCATGCCGGTGCCATGCCGTGCCATGCCGTGCCATGCCGGTGCCATGCCGTGCCATGCCGGTGCCATGCCGTGCCATGCCGGTGCCATGCCGTGCCATGCCGGTGCCATGCCGTGCCATGCCGGTGCCATGCCGTGCCATGCCGGTGCCATGCCGTGCCATGCCGGTGCCATGCCGTGCCATGCCGGTGCCATGCCGTGCCATGCCGGTGCCATGCCGTGCCATGCCGGTGCCATGCCGTGCCATGCCGGTGCCATGCCATTCCATGCCATTCCATGCCATTCCATGCCGTGCCATGCCGTGCCATGCCGTGCCATGCCGTGCCATGCCGTGCCATGCCGTGCCATGCCGTGCCATGCCGGTGCCATGCCGTGCCATGCCGGTGCCATGCCTTGCCATGCCGGTGCCATGCCGTGCCATGCCGGTGCCATGCCTTGCCATGCCGGTGCCATGCCGTGCCATGCCGGTGCCATGCCGTGCCATGCCGTGCCATGCCGGTGCCATGCCGTGCCATGCCGGTGCCATGCCGTGCCATGCCATTCCATGCCATTCCATGCCATTCCATGCCGTGCCATGCCATTCCATGCCGTGCCATGCCGGTGCCATACCGTGCCATGCCGGTGCCATGCCGTGCCATGCCGGTGCCATGCCGTGCCATGCCATTCCATGCCGTGCCATGCCGGTGCCATGCCGTGCCATGCCGGTGCCATGCCGTGCCATGCCGGTGCCATGCCGTGCCATGCCGGTGCCATGCCGTGCCATGCCGGTGCCATGCCGTGCCATGCCGGTGCCATGCCGTGCCATGCCGGTGCCATGCCGTGCCATGCCGGTGCCATGCCGTGCCATGCCGGTGCCATGCCGTGCCATGCCGGTGCCATGCCGTGCCATGCCGGTGCCATGCCGTGCCATGCCGGTGCCATGCCGTGCCATGCCGGTGCCATGCCGTGCCATGCCGGTGCCATGCCGTGCCATGCCGGTGCCATGCCGTGCCATGCCGTGCCATGCCGATGCCATGCCGTGCCATGCCGGTGCCATGCCGTGCCATGCCGGTGCCATGCCGTGCCATGCCGGTGCCATGCCGTGCCATGCCGGTGCCATGCCGTGCCATGCCGGTGCCATGCCGTGCCATGCCGGTGCCATGCCGTGCCATGCCGGTGCCATGCCGTGCCATGCCGGTGCCATGCCGTGCCATGCCGGTGCCATGCCGTGCCATGCCGGTGCCATGCCGTGCCATGCCGGTGCCATGCCGGTGCCATGCCGTGCCATGCCGTGCCATGCCGTGCCATGCCGGTGCCATGCCATTCCATGCCGTGCCATGCGGTGCCATGCCATTCCATGCGGTGCCATGCCATTCCATGCCGTGCCATGCGGTGCCATGCCATTCCATGCGGTGCCATGCCATTCCATGCGGTGCCATGCCATTCCATGCCATTCCATGCCATTCCATGCCATTCCATGCCATTCAATGCCGTGCCATGCCGGTGCCATGCCGTGCCATGCCGGTGCCATGCCGGTGCCATGCCGGTGCCATGCCGGTGCCATGCCGTGCCATGCCGGTGCCATGCCGTGCCATGCCGGTGCCATGCCGTGCCATGCCGGTGCCATGCCGTGCCATGCCGGTGCCATGCCGTGCCATGCCGGTGCCATGCCGTGCCATGCCGGTGCCATGCCGTGCCATGCCGGTGCCATGCCGTGCCATGCCGGTGCCATGCCGTGCCATGCCGGTGCCATGCCGTGCCATGCCGGTGCCATGCCGTGCCATGCCGGTGCCATGCCGTGCCATGCCGGTGCCATGCCGTGCCATGCCGGTGCCATGCCGTGCCATGCCGGTGCCATGCCGGTGCCATGCCGTGCCATGCCATTCCATGCCATTCCATGCCATTCCATGCCATTCCATGCCATTCCATGCCATTCCATGCCATTCCATGCCATTCCATGCCATTCCATGCCGTGCCATGCCGGTGCCATGCCGTGCCATGCCGGTGCCATGCCGTGCCATGCCGGTGCCATGCCGTGCCATGCCGGTGCCATGCCGTGCCATGCCGGTGCCATGCCGGTGCCATGCCGTGCCATGCCGTGCCATGCCGGTGCCATGCGGTGCCATGCCGTGCCATGCCGGTGCCATGCGGTGCCATGCCGTGCCATGCCGGTGCCATGCCATTCCATGCCGTGCCATGCGGTGCCATGCCATTCCATGCGGTGCCATGCCATTCCATGCCGTGCCATGCGGTGCCATGCCGTGCCATGCGGTGCCATGCCATTCCATGCGGTGCCATGCCATTCCATGCGGTGCCATGCCATTCCATGCGGTGCCATGCCATTCCATGCGGTGCCATGCCATTCCATGCCATTCCATGCCATTCCATGCCATTCCATGCCATTCCATGCCATTCCATGCCATTCAATGCCGTGCCATGCCGGTGCCATGCCGTGCCATGCCGGTGCCATGCCGTGCCATGCCGGTGCCATGCCATGCCATGCCGGTGCCATGCCGTGCCATGCCGGTGCCATGCCGTGCCATGCCGGTGCCATGCCGTGCCATGCCGTGCCATGCCGGGCCATGCCAGTCCATGCCAGTCCATGCCATTCCATGCCATTCCATGCCACTCAATGCGGTGCCATGCCGTGCCATGCCGTGCCATTCAATGCCATTCCATGCCATTCAATGCCATTCAATGCCGTGCCATGCCGTGCCATGCCGGTGCCATGCCGTGCCATGCCGGTGCCATGCCGTGCCATGCCGGTGCCATGCCGTGCCATGCCGTGCCATGCCGTGCCATGCGGTGCCATGCCATTCCATGCCATTCCATGCCATTCCATGCCATTCCATGCCATTCCATGCCATTCCATGCCATTCCATGCCATTCCATGCCATTCCATGCCATTCCATGCCATTCCATGCCATTCCATGCCATTCCATGCCATTCCATGCCATTCCATGCCATTCCATGCCATTCCATGCCATTCCATGCCATTCCATGCCATTCCATGCCATTCCATGCCATTCCATGCCATTCCATGCCATTCCATGCCATTCCATGCCATTCCATGCCATTCCATGCCATTCCATGCCATTCCATGCCATTCCATGCCATTCCATGCCATTCCATGCCATTCCATGCCATTCCATGCCATTCCATGCCATTCCATGCCATTCCATGCCATTCCATGCCATTCCATGCCATTCAATGCCGTGCCATGCCGTGCCATGCCGTGCCATGCCGTGCCATGCCGTGCCATGCCGTGCCATGCCGTGCCATGCCGTGCCATGCCGTGCCATGCCGTGCCATGCCGTGCCATGCCGTGCCATGCCGTGCCATGCCGGTGCCATGCCGTGCCATGCCGTGCCATGCCGGTGCCATGCCGTGCCATGCCGGTGCCATGCCGTGCCATGCCGGTGCCATGCCGTGCCATGCCGTGCCATGCCGGTGCCATGCCGTGCCATGCCGGTGCCATGCCGTGCCATGCCGGTGCCATGCCGTGCCATGCCGGTGCCATGCCGTGCCATGCCGGTGCCATGCCGTGCCATGCCGGTGCCATGCCGTGCCATGCCGGTGCCATGCCGTGCCATGCCGGTGCCATGCCGGTGCCATGCCGTGCCATGCCGGTGCCATGCCGTGCCATGCCGGTGCCATGCCGTGCCATGCCGGTGCCATGCCGTGCCATGCCGGTGCCATGCCGTGCCATGCCGGTGCCATGCCGTGCCATGCCGGTGCCATGCCGTGCCATGCCGATGCCATTCCATGCCATTCCATGCCATTCCATGCTATTCCATGCCGTGCCATGCCGGTGCCATGCCGTGCCATGCCGGTGCCATGCCGTGCCATGCCGGTGCCATGCCGTGCCATGCCGGTGCCATGCCGTGCCATGCCGGTGCCATGCCGGTGCCATGCCGTGCCATGCCGTGCCATGCCGGTGCCATGCGGTGCCATGCCGTGCCATGCCGGTGCCATGCGGTGCCATGCCGTGCCATGCCGGTGCCATGCCATTCCATGCCGTGCCATGCGGTGCCATGCCATTCCATGCCGTGCCATGCGGTGCCATGCCATTCCATGCGGTGCCATGCCATTCCATGCGGTGCCATGCCATTCCATGCGGTGCCATGCCATTCCATGCCATTCCATGCCATTCCATGCCATTCCATGCCATTCCATGCCATTCCATGCCATTCCATGCCATTCCATGCCATTCCATGCCATTCCATGCCATTCCATGCCATTCCATGCCATTCCATGCCATTCCATGCCATTCCATGCCATTCCATGCCATTCCATGCCATTCCATGCCATTCCATGCCATTCCATGCCATTCCATGCCATTCAATGCCGTGCCATGCCGTGCCATGCCGTGCCATGCCGTGCCATGCCGGTGCCATGCCGTGCCATGCCGTGCCATGCCGGTGCCATGCCGTGCCATGCCGGTGCCATGCCGTGCCATGCCGTGCCATGCCGGTGCCATGCCATTCCATGCCATTCCATGCCATTCCATGCCGTGCCATGCCGTGCCATGCCGTGCCATGCCGTGCCATGCCGGTGCCATGCCGTGCCATGCCGGTGCCATGCCGTGCCATGCCGGTGCCATGCCGTGCCATGCCGGTGCCATGCCGTGCCATGCCGTGCCATGCCGGTGCCATGCCGTGCCATGCCGTGCCATGCCGTGCCATGCCGTGCCATGCCGGTGCCATGCCGTGCCATGCCGTGCCATGCCATTCCATGCCATTCCATGCCATTCCATGCCATTCCATGCCATTCCATGCCATTCCATGCCATTCCATGCCATTCCATGCCATTCCATGCCATTCCATGCCATTCAATGCCGTGCCATGCCGTGCCATGCCGGTGCCATGCCGTGCCATGCCGGTGCCATGCCGTGCCATGCCGTGCCATGCCGGTGCCATGCCGTGCCATGCCGGTGCCATGCCGTGCCATGCCGGTGCCATGCCGTGCCATGCCGGTGCCATGCCGTGCCATGCCGGTGCCATGCCGTGCCATGCCGGTGCCATGCCGTGCCATGCCGGTGCCATGCCGTGCCATGCCGGTGCCATGCCGGTGCCATGCCGGTGCCATGCCGTGCCATGCCGGTGCCATGCCGTGCCATGCCGTGCCATGCCGGTGCCATGCGGTGCCATGCCGGTGCCATGCGGTGCCATGCCGTGCCATGCCGTGCCATGCCGGTGCCATGCCATTCCATGCCGTGCCATGCGGTGCCATGCCATTCCATGCGTTGCCATGCCATTCCATGCCGTGCCATGCGGTGCCATGCCATTCCATACGGTGCCATGCCATTCCATGCGGTGCCATGCCATTCCATGCGGTGCCATGCCATTCCATGCCATTCCATGCCATTCCATGCCATTCCATGCCATTCCATGCCATTCCATGCCATTCAATGCCGTGCCATGCCGGTGCCATGCCGTGCCATGCCGGTGCCATGCCGTGCCATGCCGGTGCCATGCCGTGCCATGCCGGTGCCATGCCATGCCATGCCGTGCCATGCCGGTGCCATGCCGTGCCATGCCGTGCCATGCCGGTGCCATGCCGTGCCATGCCGGTGCCATGCCGGTGCCATGCCGTGCCATGCCGTGCCATGCCGTGCCATGCCGGTGCCATGCCGTGCCATGCCGGTGCCATGCCATTCCATGCCGTGCCATGCGGTGCCATGCCATTCCATGCGGTGCCATGCCATTCCATGCCGTGCCATGCGGTGCCATGCCATTCCATGCGGTGCCATGCCATTCCATGCGGTGCCATGCCATTCCATGCCATTCCATGCCATTCCATGCCATTCCATGCCATTCCATGCCATTCCATGCCATTCCATGCCATTCCATGCCATTCCATGCCATTCAATGCCGTGCCATGCCGGTGCCATGCCGTGCCATGCCGGTGCCATGCCGGTGCCATGCCGGTGCCATGCCGGTGCCATGCCGTGCCATGCCGGTGCCATGCCGTGCCATGCCGGTGCCATGCCGTGCCATGCCGGTGCCATGCCGTGCCATGCCGGTGCCATGCCGTGCCATGCCGGTGCCATGCCGTGCCATGCCGGTGCCATGCCGTGCCATGCCGGTGCCATGCCGTGCCATGCCGGTGCCATGCCGTGCCATGCCGGTGCCATGCCGTGCCATGCCGGTGCCATGCCGTGCCATGCCGGTGCCATGCCGTGCCATGCCGGTGCCATGCCGTGCCATGCCGGTGCCATGCCGGTGCCATGCCGTGCCATGCCATTCCATGCCATTCCATGCCATTCCATGCCATTCCATGCCATTCCATGCCATTCCATGCCATTCCATGCCATTCCATGCCGTGCCATGCCGGTGCCATGCCGTGCCATGCCGGTGCCATGCCGTGCCATGCCGGTGCCATGCCGTGCTATGCCGGTGCCATGCCGTGCCATGCCGGTGCCATGCCGGTGCCATGCCGTGCCATGCCGTGCCATGCCGGTGCCATGCGGTGCCATGCCGTGCCATGCCGGTGCCATGCGGTGCCATGACGTGCCATGCCGGTGCCATGCCATTCCATGCCGTGCCATGCGGTGCCATGCCATTCCATGCGGTGCCATGCCATTCCATGCCGTGCCATGCGGTGCCATGCCGTGCCATGCGGTGCCATGCCATTCCATGCGGTGCCATGCCATTCCATGCGGTGCCATGCCATTCCATGCGGTGCCATGCCATTCCATGCCATTCCATGCCATTCCATGCCATTCCATGCCATTCAATGCCGTGCCATGCCGGTGCCATGCCGTGCCATGCCGGTGCCATGCCGTGCCATGCCGGTGCCATGCCATGCCATGCCGGTGCCATGCCGTGCCATGCCGGTGCCATGCCGTGCCATGCCGGTGCCATGCCGTGCCATGCCGTGCCATGCCGGGCCATGCCATTCCATGCCATTCCATGCCAGTCCATGCCAGTCCATGCCATTCCATGCCATTCCATGCCACTCAATGCGGTGCCATGCCGTGCCATGCCGTGCCATTCAATGCCATTCCATGCCATTCAATGCCATTCAATGCCGTGCCATGCCGTGCCATGCCGGTGCCATGCCGTGCCATGCCGGTGCCATGCCGTGCCATGCCGGTGCCATGCCGTGCCATGCCGTGCCATGCCGTGCCATGCGGTGCCATGCCATTCCATGCCATTCCATGCCATTCCATGCCATTCCATGCCATTCCATGCCATTCCATGCCATTCCATGCCATTCCATGCCATTCCATGCCATTCCATGCCATTCCATGCCATTCCATGCCATTCCATGCCATTCCATGCCATTCCATGCCATTCCATGCCATTCCATGCCATTCCATGCCATTCCATGCCATTCCATGCCATTCCATGCCATTCCATGCCATTCCATGCCATTCCATGCCATTCCATGCCATTCCATGCCATTCCATGCCATTCCATGCCATTCCATGCCATTCCATGCCATTCCATGCCATTCCATGCCATTCCATGCCATTCCATGCCATTCCATGCCATTCCATGCCATTCCATGCCATTCCATGCCATTCCATGCCATTCCATGCCATTCCATGCCATTCCATGCCATTCCATGCCATTCCATGCCATTCCATGCCATTCCATGCCATTCCATGCCATTCCATGCCATTCCATGCCATTCCATGCCATTCCATGCCATTCCATGCCATTCCATGCCATTCCATGCCATTCCATGCCATTCCATGCCATTCCATGCCATTCCATGCCATTCCATGCCATTCCATGCCATTCCATGCCATTCCATGCCATTCCATGCCATTCCATGCCATTCCATGCCATTCCATGCCATTCCATGCCATTCCATGCCATTCCATGCCATTCCATGCCATTCCATGCCATTCAATGCCGTGCCATGCCGTGCCATGCCGTGCCATGCCGTGCCATGCCGTGCCATGCCGTGCCATGCCGTGCCATGCCGTGCCATGCCGGTGCCATGCCGTGCCATGCCGGTGCCATGCCGTGCCATGCCGGTGCCATGCCGTGCCATGCCGGTGCCATGCCGTGCCATGCCGTGCCATGCCGTGCCATGCCGGTGCCATGCCGTGCCATGCCGGTGCCATGCCGTGCCATGCCGGTGCCATGCCGTGCCATGCCGGTGCCATGCCGTGCCATGCCGGTGCCATGCCGTGCCATGCCGGTGCCATGCCGTGCCATGCCGGTGCCATGCCGTGCCATGCCGGTGCCATGCCGTGCCATGCCGGTGCCATGCCGTGCCATGCCGGTGCCATGCCATTCCATGCCATTCCATGCCATTCCATGCCGTGCCATGCCGTGCCATGCCGTGCCATGCCGTGCCATGCCGTGCCATGCCGTGCCATGCCGTGCCATGCCGGTGCCATGCCGTGCCATGCCGGTGCCATGCCTTGCCATGCCGGTGCCATGCCGCGCCATGCCGGTGCCATGCCTTGCCATGCCGGTGCCATGCCGTGCCATGCCGGTGCCATGCCGTGCCATGCCGTGCCATGCCGGTGCCATGCCGTGCCATGCCGGTGCCATGCCGTGCCATGCCATTCCATGCCATTCCATGCCATTCCATGCCGTGCCATGCCATTCCATGCCGTGCCATGCCGGTGCCATACCGTGCCATGCCGGTGCCATGCCGTGCCATGCCGGTGCCATGCCGTGCCATGCCATTCCATGCCGTGCCATGCCGGTGCCATGCCGTGCCATGCCGGTGCCATGCCGTGCCATGCCGGTGCCATGCCGTGCCATGCCGGTGCCATGCCGTGCCATGCCGGTGCCATGCCGTGCCATGCCGGTGCCATGCCGTGCCATGCCGGTGCCATGCCGTGCCATGCCGGTGCCATGCCGTGCCATGCCGGTGCCATGCCGTGCCATGCCGGTGCCATGCCGTGCCATGCCGGTGCCATGCCGTGCCATGCCGGTGCCATGCCGTGCCATGCCGGTGCCATGCCGTGCCATGCCGGTGCCATGCCGTGCCATGCCGTGCCATGCCGATGCCATGCCGTGCCATGCCGGTGCCATGCCGTGCCATGCCGGTGCCATGCCGTGCCATGCCGGTGCCATGCCGTGCCATGCCGGTGCCATGCCGTGCCATGCCGGTGCCATGCCGTGCCATGCCGGTGCCATGCCGTGCCATGCCGGTGCCATGCCGTGCCATGCCGGTGCCATGCCGTGCCATGCCGGTGCCATGCCGTGCCATGCCGGTGCCATGCCGGTGCCATGCCGTGCCATGCCGGTGCCATGCCATTCCATGCCGTGCCATGCGGTGCCATGCCATTCCATGCGGTGCCATGCCATTCCATGCCGTGCCATGCGGTGCCATGCCATTCCATGCGGTGCCATGCCATTCCATGCGGTGCCATGCCATTCCATGCCATTCCATGCCATTCCATGCCATTCCATGCCATTCAATGCCGTGCCATGCCGGTGCCATGCCGTGCCATGCCGGTGCCATGCCGGTGCCATGCCGGTGCCATGCCGGTGCCATGCCGGTGCCATGCCGGTGCCATGCCGTGCCATGCCGGTGCCATGCCGTGCCATGCCGGTGCCATGCCGTGCCATGCCGGTGCCATGCCGTGCCATGCCGGTGCCATGCCGTGCCATGCCGGTGCCATGCCGTGCCATGCCGGTGCCATGCCGTGCCATGCCGGTGCCATGCCGTGCCATGCCGGTGCCATGCCGTGCCATGCCGGTGCCATGCCGTGCCATGCCGGTGCCATGCCGTGCCATGCCGGTGCCATGCCGTGCCATGCCGGTGCCATGCCGTGCCATGCCGGTGCCATGCCGTGCCATGCCGGTGCCATGCCGGTGCCATGCCGTGCCATGCCATTCCATGCCATTCCATGCCATTCCATGCCATTCCATGCCATTCCATGCCATTCCATGCCATTCCATGCCATTCCATGCCATTCCATGCCATTCCATGCCGTGCCATGCCGGTGCCATGCCGTGCCATGCCGGTGCCATGCCGTGCCATGCCGGTGCCATGCCGTGCCATGCCGGTGCCATGCCGTGCCATGCCGGTGCCATGCCGGTGCCATGCCGTGCCATGCCGTGCCATGCCGGTGCCATGCGGTGCCATGCCGTGCCATGCCGTGCCATGCGGTGCCATGCCATTCCATGCCGTGCCATGCGGTGCCATGCCATTCCATGCGGTGCCATGCCATTCCATGCCGTGCCATGCGGTGCCATGCCGTGCCATGCGGTGCCATGCCATTCCATGCGGTGCCATGCCATTCCATGCGGTGCCATGCCATTCCATGCGGTGCCATGCCATTCCATGCGGTGCCATGCCATTCCATGCCATTCCATGCCATTCCATGCCATTCCATGCCATTCCATGCCATTCCATGCCATTCCATGCCATTCCATGCCATTCAATGCCGTGCCATGCCGGTGCCATGCCGTGCCATGCCGGTGCCATGCCGTGCCATGCCGGTGCCATGCCATGCCATGCCGGTGCCATGCCGTGCCATGCCGGTGCCATGCCGTGCCATGCCGGTGCCATGCCGTGCCATGCCGTGCCATGCCGGGCCATGCCAGTCCATGCCAGTCCATGCCATTCCATGCCATTCCATGCCACTCAATGCGGTGCCATGCCGTGCCATGCCGTGCCATTCAATGCCATTCCATGCCATTCAATGCCATTCAATGCCGTGCCATGCCGTGCCATGCCGGTGCCATGCCGTGCCATGCCGGTGCCATGCCGTGCCATGCCGGTGCCATGCCGTGCCATGCCGTGCCATGCCGTGCCATGCGGTGCCATGCCATTCCATGCCATTCCATGCCATTCCATGCCATTCCATGCCATTCCATGCCATTCCATGCCATTCCATGCCATTCCATGCCATTCCATGCCATTCCATGCCATTCCATGCCATTCCATGCCATTCCATGCCATTCCATGCCATTCCATGCCATTCCATGCCATTCCATGCCATTCCATGCCATTCCATGCCATTCCATGCCATTCCATGCCATTCCATGCCATTCCATGCCATTCCATGCCATTCCATGCCATTCCATGCCATTCCATGCCATTCCATGCCATTCCATGCCATTCCATGCCATTCAATGCCGTGCCATGCCGTGCCATGCCGTGCCATGCCGTGCCATGCCGTGCCATGCCGTGCCATGCCGTGCCATGCCGTGCCATGCCGTGCCATGCCGTGCCATGCCGGTGCCATGCCGTGCCATGCCGGTGCCATGCCTTGCCATGCCGGTGCCATGCCGCGCCATGCCGGTGCCATGCCTTGCCATGCCGGTGCCATGCCGTGCCATGCCGGTGCCATGCCGTGCCATGCCGTGCCATGCCGGTGCCATGCCGTGCCATGCCGGTGCCATGCCGTGCCATGCCATTCCATGCCATTCCATGCCATTCCATGCCGTGCCATGCCATTCCATGCCGTGCCATGCCGGTGCCATACCGTGCCATGCCGGTGCCATGCCGTGCCATGCCGGTGCCATGCCGTGCCATGCCATTCCATGCCGTGCCATGCCGGTGCCATGCCGTGCCATGCCGGTGCCATGCCGTGCCATGCCGGTGCCATGCCGTGCCATGCCGGTGCCATGCCGTGCCATGCCGGTGCCATGCCGTGCCATGCCGGTGCCATGCCGTGCCATGCCGGTGCCATGCCGTGCCATGCCGGTGCCATGCCGTGCCATGCCGGTGCCATGCCGTGCCATGCCGGTGCCATGCCGTGCCATGCCGGTGCCATGCCGTGCCATGCCGGTGCCATGCCGTGCCATGCCGGTGCCATGCCGTGCCATGCCGGTGCCATGCCGTGCCATGCCGGTGCCATGCCGTGCCATGCCGTGCCATGCCGATGCCATGCCGTGCCATGCCGGTGCCATGCCGTGCCATGCCGGTGCCATGCCGTGCCATGCCGGTGCCATGCCGTGCCATGCCGGTGCCATGCCGTGCCATGCCGGTGCCATGCCGTGCCATGCCGGTGCCATGCCGTGCCATGCCGGTGCCATGCCGTGCCATGCCGGTGCCATGCCGTGCCATGCCGGTGCCATGCCGTGCCATGCCGGTGCCATGCCGGTGCCATGCCGTGCCATGCCGTGCCATGCCGTGCCATGCCGGTGCCATGCCATTCCATGCCGTGCCATGCGGTGCCATGCCATTCCATGCGGTGCCATGCCATTCCATGCCGTGCCATGCGGTGCCATGCCATTCCATGCGGTGCCATGCCATTCCATGCGGTGCCATGCCATTCCATGCCATTCCATGCCATTCCATGCCATTCCATGCCATTCAATGCCGTGCCATGCCGGTGCCATGCCGTGCCATGCCGGTGCCATGCCGGTGCCATGCCGGTGCCATGCCGGTGCCATGCCGTGCCATGCCGGTGCCATGCCGTGCCATGCCGGTGCCATGCCGTGCCATGCCGGTGCCATGCCGTGCCATGCCGGTGCCATGCCGTGCCATGCCGGTGCCATGCCGTGCCATGCCGGTGCCATGCCGTGCCATGCCGGTGCCATGCCGTGCCATGCCGGTGCCATGCCGTGCCATGCCGGTGCCATGCCGTGCCATGCCGGTGCCATGCCGGTGCCATGCCGTGCCATGCCATTCCATGCCATTCCATGCCATTCCATGCCATTCCATGCCATTCCATGCCATTCCATGCCATTCCATGCCATTCCATGCCATTCCATGCCGTGCCATGCCGGTGCCATGCCGTGCCATGCCGGTGCCATGCCGTGCCATGCCGGTGCCATGCCGTGCCATGCCGGTGCCATGCCGTGCCATGCCGGTGCCATGCCGGTGCCATGCCGTGCCATGCCGTGCCATGCCGGTGCCATGCGGTGCCATGCCGTGCCATGCCGGTGCCATGCGGTGCCATGCCGTGCCATGCCGGTGCCATGCCATTCCATGCCGTGCCATGCGGTGCCATGCCATTCCATGCGGTGCCATGCCATTCCATGCCGTGCCATGCGGTGCCATGCCGTGCCATGCGGTGCCATGCCATTCCATGCGGTGCCATGCCATTCCATGCGGTGCCATGCCATTCCATGCGGTGCCATGCCATTCCATGCGGTGCCATGCCATTCCATGCCATTCCATGCCATTCCATGCCATTCCATGCCATTCCATGCCATTCCATGCCATTCCATGCCATTCCATGCCATTCCATGCCATTCAATGCCGTGCCATGCCGGTGCCATGCCGTGCCATGCCGGTGCCATGCCGTGCCATGCCGGTGCCATGCCATGCCATGCCGGTGCCATGCCGTGCCATGCCGGTGCCATGCCGTGCCATGCCGGTGCCATGCCGTGCCATGCCGTGCCATGCCGGGCCATGCCAGTCCATGCCAGTCCATGCCATTCCATGCCATTCCATGCCACTCAATGCGGTGCCATGCCGTGCCATGCCGTGCCATTCAATGCCATTCCATGCCATTCAATGCCATTCAATGCCGTGCCATGCCGTGCCATGCCGGTGCCATGCCGTGCCATGCCGGTGCCATGCCGTGCCATGCCGGTGCCATGCCGTGCCATGCCGTGCCATGCCGTGCCATGCGGTGCCATGCCATTCCATGCCATTCCATGCCATTCCATGCCATTCCATGCCATTCCATGCCATTCCATGCCATTCCATGCCATTCCATGCCATTCCATGCCATTCCATGCCATTCCATGCCATTCCATGCCATTCCATGCCATTCCATGCCATTCCATGCCATTCCATGCCATTCCATGCCATTCCATGCCATTCCATGCCATTCCATGCCATTCCATGCCATTCCATGCCATTCCATGCCATTCCATGCCATTCCATGCCATTCCATGCCATTCCATGCCATTCCATGCCATTCCATGCCATTCCATGCCATTCCATGCCATTCAATGCCGTGCCATGCCGTGCCATGCCGTGCCATGCCGTGCCATGCCGTGCCATGCCGTGCCATGCCGTGCCATGCCGTGCCATGCCGTGCCATGCCGTGCCATGCCGGTGCCATGCCGTGCCATGCCGGTGCCATGCCTTGCCATGCCGGTGCCATGCCGCGCCATGCCGGTGCCATGCCTTGCCATGCCGGTGCCATGCCGTGCCATGCCGGTGCCATGCCGTGCCATGCCGTGCCATGCCGGTGCCATGCCGTGCCATGCCGGTGCCATGCCGTGCCATGCCATTCCATGCCATTCCATGCCATTCCATGCCGTGCCATGCCATTCCATGCCGTGCCATGCCGGTGCCATACCGTGCCATGCCGGTGCCATGCCGTGCCATGCCGGTGCCATGCCGTGCCATGCCATTCCATGCCGTGCCATGCCGGTGCCATGCCGTGCCATGCCGGTGCCATGCCGTGCCATGCCGGTGCCATGCCGTGCCATGCCGGTGCCATGCCGTGCCATGCCGGTGCCATGCCGTGCCATGCCGGTGCCATGCCGTGCCATGCCGGTGCCATGCCGTGCCATGCCGGTGCCATGCCGTGCCATGCCGGTGCCATGCCGTGCCATGCCGGTGCCATGCCGTGCCATGCCGGTGCCATGCCGTGCCATGCCGGTGCCATGCCGTGCCATGCCGGTGCCATGCCGTGCCATGCCGGTGCCATGCCGTGCCATGCCGGTGCCATGCCGTGCCATGCCGTGCCATGCCGATGCCATGCCGTGCCATGCCGGTGCCATGCCGTGCCATGCCGGTGCCATGCCGTGCCATGCCGGTGCCATGCCGTGCCATGCCGGTGCCATGCCGTGCCATGCCGGTGCCATGCCGTGCCATGCCGGTGCCATGCCGTGCCATGCCGGTGCCATGCCGTGCCATGCCGGTGCCATGCCGTGCCATGCCGGTGCCATGCCGTGCCATGCCGGTGCCATGCCGGTGCCATGCCGTGCCATGCCGTGCCATGCCGTGCCATGCCGGTGCCATGCCATTCCATGCCGTGCCATGCGGTGCCATGCCATTCCATGCGGTGCCATGCCATTCCATGCCGTGCCATGCGGTGCCATGCCATTCCATGCGGTGCCATGCCATTCCATGCGGTGCCATGCCATTCCATGCCATTCCATGCCATTCCATGCCATTCCATGCCATTCAATGCCGTGCCATGCCGGTGCCATGCCGTGCCATGCCGGTGCCATGCCGGTGCCATGCCGGTGCCATGCCGGTGCCATGCCGTGCCATGCCGGTGCCATGCCGTGCCATGCCGGTGCCATGCCGTGCCATGCCGGTGCCATGCCGTGCCATGCCGGTGCCATGCCGTGCCATGCCGGTGCCATGCCGTGCCATGCCGGTGCCATGCCGTGCCATGCCGGTGCCATGCCGTGCCATGCCGGTGCCATGCCGTGCCATGCCGGTGCCATGCCGTGCCATGCCGGTGCCATGCCGGTGCCATGCCGTGCCATGCCATTCCATGCCATTCCATGCCATTCCATGCCATTCCATGCCATTCCATGCCATTCCATGCCATTCCATGCCATTCCATGCCATTCCATGCCGTGCCATGCCGGTGCCATGCCGTGCCATGCCGGTGCCATGCCGTGCCATGCCGGTGCCATGCCGTGCCATGCCGGTGCCATGCCGTGCCATGCCGGTGCCATGCCGGTGCCATGCCGTGCCATGCCGTGCCATGCCGGTGCCATGCGGTGCCATGCCGTGCCATGCCGGTGCCATGCGGTGCCATGCCGTGCCATGCCGGTGCCATGCCATTCCATGCCGTGCCATGCGGTGCCATGCCATTCCATGCGGTGCCATGCCATTCCATGCCGTGCCATGCGGTGCCATGCCGTGCCATGCGGTGCCATGCCATTCCATGCGGTGCCATGCCATTCCATGCGGTGCCATGCCATTCCATGCGGTGCCATGCCATTCCATGCGGTGCCATGCCATTCCATGCCATTCCATGCCATTCCATGCCATTCCATGCCATTCCATGCCATTCCATGCCATTCCATGCCATTCCATGCCATTCCATGCCATTCAATGCCGTGCCATGCCGGTGCCATGCCGTGCCATGCCGGTGCCATGCCGTGCCATGCCGGTGCCATGCCATGCCATGCCGGTGCCATGCCGTGCCATGCCGGTGCCATGCCGTGCCATGCCGGTGCCATGCCGTGCCATGCCGTGCCATGCCGGGCCATGCCAGTCCATGCCAGTCCATGCCATTCCATGCCATTCCATGCCACTCAATGCGGTGCCATGCCGTGCCATGCCGTGCCATTCAATGCCATTCCATGCCATTCAATGCCATTCAATGCCGTGCCATGCCGTGCCATGCCGGTGCCATGCCGTGCCATGCCGGTGCCATGCCGTGCCATGCCGGTGCCATGCCGTGCCATGCCGTGCCATGCCGTGCCATGCGGTGCCATGCCATTCCATGCCATTCCATGCCATTCCATGCCATTCCATGCCATTCCATGCCATTCCATGCCATTCCATGCCATTCCATGCCATTCCATGCCATTCCATGCCATTCCATGCCATTCCATGCCATTCCATGCCATTCCATGCCATTCCATGCCATTCCATGCCATTCCATGCCATTCCATGCCATTCCATGCCATTCCATGCCATTCCATGCCATTCCATGCCATTCCATGCCATTCAATGCCGTGCCATGCCGTGCCATGCCGTGCCATGCCGTGCCATGCCGTGCCATGCCGTGCCATGCCGTGCCATGCCGTGCCATGCCGTGCCATGCCGTGCCATGCCGTGCCATGCCGTGCCATGCCGGTGCCATGCCGTGCCATGCCGTGCCATGCCGGTGCCATGCCGTGCCATGCCGGTGCCATGCCGTGCCATGCCGGTGCCATGCCGTGCCATGCCGGTGCCATGCCGTGCCATGCCGTGCCATGCCGGTGCCATGCCGTGCCATGCCGGTGCCATGCCGTGCCATGCCGGTGCCATGCCGTGCCATGCCGGTGCCATGCCGTGCCATGCCGGTGCCATGCCGTGCCATGCCGGTGCCATGCCGTGCCATGCCGGTGCCATGCCGGTGCCATGCCGTGCCATGCCGGTGCCATGCCGTGCCATGCCGGTGCCATGCCGTGCCATGCCGGTGCCATGCCGTGCCATGCCGGTGCCATGCCGTGCCATGCCGGTGCCATGCCGTGCCATGCCGGTGCCATGCCGTGCCATGCCGATGCCATTCCATGCCATTCCATGCCATTCCATGCTATTCCATGCCGTGCCATGCCGGTGCCATGCCGTGCCATGCCGGTGCCATGCCGTGCCATGCCGGTGCCATGCCGTGCCATGCCGGTGCCATGCCGGTGCCATGCCGTGCCATGCCGTGCCATGCCGGTGCCATGCGGTGCCATGCCGTGCCATGCCGGTGCCATGCGGTGCCATGCCGTGCCATGCCGGTGCCATGCCATTCCATGCCGTGCCATGCGGTGCCATGCCATTCCATGCCGTGCCATGCGGTGCCATGCCATTCCATGCGGTGCCATGCCATTCCATGCGGTGCCATGCCATTCCATGCGGTGCCATGCCATTCCATGCCATTCCATGCCATTCCATGCCATTCCATGCCATTCCATGCCATTCCATGCCATTCCATGCCATTCCATGCCATTCCATGCCATTCCATGCCATTCAATGCCGTGCCATGCCGTGCCATGCCGTGCCATGCCGTGCCATGCCGGTGCCATGCCGTGCCATGCCGTGCCATGCCGGTGCCATGCCGTGCCATGCCGGTGCCATGCCGTGCCATGCCGTGCCATGCCGGTGCCATGCCATTCCATGCCATTCCATGCCATTCCATGCCGTGCCATGCCGTGCCATGCCGTGCCATGCCGTGCCATGCCGGTGCCATGCCGTGCCATGCCGGTGCCATGCCGTGCCATGCCGGTGCCATGCCGTGCCATGCCGGTGCCATGCCGTGCCATGCCGTGCCATGCCGGTGCCATGCCGTGCCATGCCGTGCCATGCCGTGCCATGCCGTGCCATGCCGGTGCCATGCCATTCCATGCGGTGCCATGCCATTCCATGCCATTCCATGCCATTCCATGCCATTCCATGCCATTCCATGCCATTCCATGCCATTCCATGCCATTCCATGCCATTCCATGCCATTCCATGCCATTCCATGCCATTCCATGCCATTCAATGCCGTGCCATGCCGGTGCCATGCCGTGGCATGCCGGTGCCATGCCGTGCCATGCCGGTGCCATGCCGTGCCATGCCGTGCCATGCCGTGCCATGCCGGTGCCATGCCGTGCCATGCCGGTGCCATGCCGTGCCATGCCGGTGCCATGCCGTGCCATGCCGGTGCCATGCCGTGCCATGCCGGTGCCATGCCGTGCCATGCCGGTGCCATGCCGTGCCATGCCGGTGCCATGCCGTGCCATGCCGGTGCCATGCCGTGCCTTGCCGGTGCCATGCCGTGCCATGCCGGTGCCATGCCGTGCCATGCCGGTGCCATGCCGTGCCATGCCGGTGCCATGCCGTGCCATGCCGGTGCCATGCCATTCCATGCCATTCCATGCCATTCCATGCCGTGCCATGCCGTGCCATGCCGTGCCATGCCGTGCCATGCCGTGCCATGCCGTGCCATGCCGGTGCCATGCCGTGCCATGCCGGTGCCATGCCTTGCCATGCCGGTGCCATGCCGTGCCATGCCGGTGCCATGCCGTGCCATGCCGTGCCATGCCGGTGCCATGCCGTGCCATGCCGGTGCCATGCCGTGCCATGCCGTGCCATGCCGTGCCATGCCGGTGCCATGCCGTGCCATGCCGTGCCATGCCATTCCATGCCATTCCATGCCATTCCATGCCATTCCATGCCATTCCATGCCATTCCATGCCATTCCATGCCATTCCATGCCATTCAATGCCGTGCCATGCCGTGCCATGCCGGTGCCATGCCGTGCCATGCCGGTGCCATGCCGTGCCATGCCGGTGCCATGCCGTGCCATGCCGTGCCATGCCGGTGCCATGCCGTGCCATGCCGGTGCCATGCCGTGCCATGCCGGTGCCATGCCGTGCCATGCCGGTGCCATGCCGTGCCATGCCGGTGCCATGCCGTGCCATGCCGGTGCCATGCCGTGCCATGCCGGTGCCATGCCGTGCCATGCCGGTGCCATGCCGTGCCATGCCGGTGCCATGCCGTGCCATGCCGGTGCCATGCCGTGCCATGCCGGTGCCATGCCATTCCATGCCATTCCATGCCATTCCATGCCGTGCCATGCCGTGCCATGCCGTGCCATGCCGTGCCATGCCGTGCCATGCCGTGCCATGCCGTGCCATGCCGGTGCCATGCCGTGCCATGCCGGTGCCATGCCTTGCCATGCCGGTGCCATGCCGTGCCATGCCGGTGCCATGCCTTGCCATGCCGGTGCCATGCCGTGCCATGCCGGTGCCATGCCGTGCCATGCCGTGCCATGCCGGTGCCATGCCGTGCCATGCCGGTGCCATGCCGTGCCATGCCATTCCATGCCATTCCATGCCATTCCATGCCGTGCCATGCCATTCCATGCCGTGCCATGCCGGTGCCATACCGTGCCATGCCGGTGCCATGCCGTGCCATGCCGGTGCCATGCCGTGCCATGCCATTCCATGCCGTGCCATGCCGGTGCCATGCCGTGCCATGCCGGTGCCATGCCGTGCCATGCCGGTGCCATGCCGTGCCATGCCGGTGCCATGCCGTGCCATGCCGGTGCCATGCCGTGCCATGCCGGTGCCATGCCGTGCCATGCCGGTGCCATGCCGTGCCATGCCGGTGCCATGCCGTGCCATGCCGGTGCCATGCCGTGCCATGCCGGTGCCATGCCGTGCCATGCCGGTGCCATGCCGTGCCATGCCGGTGCCATGCCGTGCCATGCCGGTGCCATGCCGTGCCATGCCGGTGCCATGCCGTGCCATGCCGGTGCCATGCCGTGCCATGCCGTGCCATGCCGATGCCATGCCGTGCCATGCCGGTGCCATGCCGTGCCATGCCGGTGCCATGCCGTGCCATGCCGGTGCCATGCCGTGCCATGCCGGTGCCATGCCGTGCCATGCCGGTGCCATGCCGTGCCATGCCGGTGCCATGCCGTGCCATGCCGGTGCCATGCCGTGCCATGCCGGTGCCATGCCGTGCCATGCCGGTGCCATGCCGTGCCATGCCGGTGCCATGCCGTGCCATGCCGGTGCCATGCCGGTGCCATGCCGTGCCATGCCGTGCCATGCCGTGCCATGCCGGTGCCATGCCATTCCATGCCGTGCCATGCGGTGCCATGCCATTCCATGCGGTGCCATGCCATTCCATGCCGTGCCATGCGGTGCCATGCCATTCCATGCGGTGCCATGCCATTCCATGCGGTGCCATGCCATTCCATGCCATTCCATGCCATTCCATGCCATTCCATGCCATTCAATGCCGTGCCATGCCGGTGCCATGCCGTGCCATGCCGGTGCCATGCCGGTGCCATGCCGGTGCCATGCCGGTGCCATGCCGTGCCATGCCGGTGCCATGCCGTGCCATGCCGGTGCCATGCCGTGCCATGCCGGTGCCATGCCGTGCCATGCCGGTGCCATGCCGTGCCATGCCGGTGCCATGCCGTGCCATGCCGGTGCCATGCCGTGCCATGCCGGTGCCATGCCGTGCCATGCCGGTGCCATGCCGTGCCATGCCGGTGCCATGCCGTGCCATGCCGGTGCCATGCCGTGCCATGCCGGTGCCATGCCGTGCCATGCCGGTGCCATGCCGTGCCATGCCGGTGCCATGCCGTGCCATGCCGGTGCCATGCCGTGCCATGCCGGTGCCATGCCGGTGCCATGCCGTGCCATGCCATTCCATGCCATTCCATGCCATTCCATGCCATTCCATGCCATTCCATGCCATTCCATGCCATTCCATGCCATTCCATGCCATTCCATGCCGTGCCATGCCGGTGCCATGCCGTGCCATGCCGGTGCCATGCCGTGCCATGCCGGTGCCATGCCGTGCCATGCCGGTGCCATGCCGTGCCATGCCGGTGCCATGCCGGTGCCATGCCGTGCCATGCCGTGCCATGCCGGTGCCATGCGGTGCCATGCCGTGCCATGCCGGTGCCATGCGGTGCCATGCCGTGCCATGCCGGTGCCATGCCATTCCATGCCGTGCCATGCGGTGCCATGCCATTCCATGCGGTGCCATGCCATTCCATGCCGTGCCATGCGGTGCCATGCCGTGCCATGCGGTGCCATGCCATTCCATGCGGTGCCATGCCATTCCATGCGGTGCCATGCCATTCCATGCGGTGCCATGCCATTCCATGCGGTGCCATGCCATTCCATGCCATTCCATGCCATTCCATGCCATTCCATGCCATTCCATGCCATTCCATGCCATTCAATGCCGTGCCATGCCGGTGCCATGCCGTGCCATGCCGGTGCCATGCCGTGCCATGCCGGTGCCATGCCATGCCATGCCGGTGCCATGCCGTGCCATGCCGGTGCCATGCCGTGCCATGCCGGTGCCATGCCGTGCCATGCCGTGCCATGCCGGGCCATGCCAGTCCATGCCAGTCCATGCCATTCCATGCCATTCCATGCCACTCAATGCGGTGCCATGCCGTGCCATGCCGTGCCATTCAATGCCATTCCATGCCATTCAATGCCATTCAATGCCGTGCCATGCCGTGCCATGCCGGTGCCATGCCGTGCCATGCCGGTGCCATGCCGTGCCATGCCGGTGCCATGCCGTGCCATGCCGTGCCATGCCGTGCCATGCGGTGCCATGCCATTCCATGCCATTCCATGCCATTCCATGCCATTCCATGCCATTCCATGCCATTCCATGCCATTCCATGCCATTCCATGCCATTCCATGCCATTCCATGCCATTCCATGCCATTCCATGCCATTCCATGCCATTCCATGCCATTCCATGCCATTCCATGCCATTCCATGCCATTCCATGCCATTCCATGCCATTCCATGCCATTCCATGCCATTCCATGCCATTCCATGCCATTCCATGCCATTCCATGCCATTCCATGCCATTCCATGCCATTCCATGCCATTCCATGCCATTCCATGCCATTCCATGCCATTCCATGCCATTCCATGCCATTCCATGCCATTCCATGCCATTCCATGCCATTCCATGCCATTCCATGCCATTCCATGCCATTCAATGCCGTGCCATGCCGTGCCATGCCGTGCCATGCCGTGCCATGCCGTGCCATGCCGTGCCATGCCGTGCCATGCCGTGCCATGCCGTGCCATGCCGTGCCATGCCGTGCCATGCCGGTGCCATGCCGTGCCATGCCGTGCCATGCCGGTGCCATGCCGTGCCATGCCGGTGCCATGCCGTGCCATGCCGGTGCCATGCCGTGCCATGCCGTGCCATGCCGGTGCCATGCCGTGCCATGCCGGTGCCATGCCGTGCCATGCCGGTGCCATGCCGTGCCATGCCGGTGCCATGCCGTGCCATGCCGGTGCCATGCCGTGCCATGCCGGTGCCATGCCGTGCCATGCCGGTGCCATGCCGGTGCCATGCCGTGCCATGCCGGTGCCATGCCGTGCCATGCCGGTGCCATGCCGTGCCATGCCGGTGCCATGCCGTGCCATGCCGGTGCCATGCCGTGCCATGCCGGTGCCATGCCGTGCCATGCCGGTGCCATGCCGTGCCATGCCGATGCCATTCCATGCCATTCCATGCCATTCCATGCTATTCCATGCCGTGCCATGCCGGTGCCATGCCGTGCCATGCCGGTGCCATGCCGTGCCATGCCGGTGCCATGCCGTGCCATGCCGGTGCCATGCCGTGCCATGCCGGTGCCATGCCGGTGCCATGCCGTGCCATGCCGTGCCATGCCGGTGCCATGCGGTGCCATGCCGTGCCATGCCGGTGCCATGCGGTGCCATGCCGTGCCATGCCGGTGCCATGCCATTCCATGCCGTGCCATGCGGTGCCATGCCATTCCATGCCGTGCCATGCGGTGCCATGCCATTCCATGCGGTGCCATGCCATTCCATGCGGTGCCATGCCATTCCATGCGGTGCCATGCCATTCCATGCCATTCCATGCCATTCCATGCCATTCCATGCCATTCCATGCCATTCCATGCCATTCCATGCCATTCCATGCCATTCCATGCCATTCCATGCCATTCCATGCCATTCCATGCCATTCCATGCCATTCCATGCCATTCCATGCCATTCCATGCCATTCCATGCCATTCCATGCCATTCCATGCCATTCCATGCCATTCAATGCCGTGCCATGCCGTGCCATGCCGTGCCATGCCGTGCCATGCCGGTGCCATGCCGTGCCATGCCGTGCCATGCCGGTGCCATGCCGTGCCATGCCGGTGCCATGCCGTGCCATGCCGTGCCATGCCGGTGCCATGCCATTCCATGCCATTCCATGCCATTCCATGCCGTGCCATGCCGTGCCATGCCGTGCCATGCCGTGCCATGCCGGTGCCATGCCGTGCCATGCCGGTGCCATGCCGTGCCATGCCGGTGCCATGCCGTGCCATGCCGGTGCCATGCCGTGCCATGCCGTGCCATGCCGGTGCCATGCCGTGCCATGCCGTGCCATGCCGTGCCATGCCGTGCCATGCCGGTGCCATGCCGTGCCATGCCGTGCCATGCCATTCCATGCCATTCCATGCCATTCCATGCCATTCCATGCCATTCCATGCCATTCCATGCCATTCCATGCCATTCCATGCCATTCCATGCCATTCCATGCCATTCAATGCCGTGCCATGCCGTGCCATGCCGGTGCCATGCCGTGCCATGCCGGTGCCATGCCGTGCCATGCCGTGCCATGCCGGTGCCATGCCGTGCCATGCCGGTGCCATGCCGTGCCATGCCGGTGCCATGCCGTGCCATGCCGGTGCCATGCCGTGCCATGCCGGTGCCATGCCGTGCCATGCCGGTGCCATGCCGTGCCATGCCGGTGCCATGCCGTGCCATGCCGGTGCCATGCCGGTGCCATGCCGGTGCCATGCCGTGCCATGCCGGTGCCATGCCGTGCCATGCCGTGCCATGCCGGTGCCATGCGGTGCCATGCCGGTGCCATGCGGTGCCGTGCCGTGCCATGCCGTGCCATGCCGGTGCCATGCCATTCCATGCCGTGCCATGCGGTGCCATGCCATTCCATGCGTTGCCATGCCATTCCATGCCGTGCCATGCGGTGCCATGCCATTCCATACGGTGCCATGCCATTCCATGCGGTGCCATGCCATTCCATGCGGTGCCATGCCATTCCATGCCATTCCATGCCATTCCATGCCATTCCATGCCATTCCATGCCATTCCATGCCATTCAATGCCGTGCCATGCCGGTGCCATGCCGTGCCATGCCGGTGCCATGCCGTGCCATGCCGGTGCCATGCCGTGCCATGCCGGTGCCATGCCATGCCATGCCGTGCCATGCCGGTGCCATGCCGTGCCATGCCGTGCCATGCCGGTGCCATGCCGTGCCATGCCGGTGCCATGCCGGTGCCATGCCGTGCCATGCCGTGCCATGCCGTGCCATGCCGGTGCCATGCCGTGCCATGCCGGTGCCATGCCATTCCATGCCGTGCCATGCGGTGCCATGCCATTCCATGCGGTGCCATGCCATTCCATGCCGTGCCATGCGGTGCCATGCCATTCCATGCGGTGCCATGCCATTCCATGCGGTGCCATGCCATTCCATGCCATTCCATGCCATTCCATGCCATTCCATGCCATTCCATGCCATTCCATGCCATTCCATGCCATTCCATGCCATTCCATGCCATTCAATGCCGTGCCATGCCGGTGCCATGCCGTGCCATGCCGGTGCCATGCCGGTGCCATGCCGGTGCCATGCCGGTGCCATGCCGTGCCATGCCGGTGCCATGCCGTGCCATGCCGGTGCCATGCCGTGCCATGCCGGTGCCATGCCGTGCCATGCCGGTGCCATGCCGTGCCATGCCGGTGCCATGCCGTGCCATGCCGGTGCCATGCCGTGCCATGCCGGTGCCATGCCGTGCCATGCCGGTGCCATGCCGTGCCATGCCGGTGCCATGCCGTGCCATGCCGGTGCCATGCCGTGCCATGCCGGTGCCATGCCGTGCCATGCCGGTGCCATGCCGTGCCATGCCGGTGCCATGCCGGTGCCATGCCGTGCCATGCCATTCCATGCCATTCCATGCCATTCCATGCCATTCCATGCCATTCCATGCCATTCCATGCCATTCCATGCCATTCCATGCCGTGCCATGCCGGTGCCATGCCGTGCCATGCCGGTGCCATGCCGTGCCATGCCGGTGCCATGCCGTGCTATGCCGGTGCCATGCCGTGCCATGCCGGTGCCATGCCGGTGCCATGCCGTGCCATGCCGTGCCATGCCGGTGCCATGCGGTGCCATGCCGTGCCATGCCGGTGCCATGCGGTGCCATGACGTGCCATGCCGGTGCCATGCCATTCCATGCCGTGCCATGCGGTGCCATGCCATTCCATGCGGTGCCATGCCATTCCATGCCGTGCCATGCGGTGCCATGCCGTGCCATGCGGTGCCATGCCATTCCATGCGGTGCCATGCCATTCCATGCGGTGCCATGCCATTCCATGCGGTGCCATGCCATTCCATGCCATTCCATGCCATTCCATGCCATTCCATGCCATTCAATGCCGTGCCATGCCGGTGCCATGCCGTGCCATGCCGGTGCCATGCCGTGCCATGCCGGTGCCATGCCATGCCATGCCGGTGCCATGCCGTGCCATGCCGGTGCCATGCCGTGCCATGCCGGTGCCATGCCGTGCCATGCCGTGCCATGCCGGGCCATGCCATTCCATGCCATTCCATGCCAGTCCATGCCAGTCCATGCCATTCCATGCCATTCCATGCCACTCAATGCGGTGCCATGCCGTGCCATGCCGTGCCATTCAATGCCATTCCATGCCATTCAATGCCATTCAATGCCGTGCCATGCCGTGCCATGCCGGTGCCATGCCGTGCCATGCCGGTGCCATGCCGTGCCATGCCGGTGCCATGCCGTGCCATGCCGTGCCATGCCGTGCCATGCGGTGCCATGCCATTCCATGCCATTCCATGCCATTCCATGCCATTCCATGCCATTCCATGCCATTCCATGCCATTCCATGCCATTCCATGCCATTCCATGCCATTCCATGCCATTCCATGCCATTCCATGCCATTCCATGCCATTCCATGCCATTCCATGCCATTCCATGCCATTCCATGCCATTCCATGCCATTCCATGCCATTCCATGCCATTCCATGCCATTCCATGCCATTCCATGCCATTCCATGCCATTCCATGCCATTCCATGCCATTCCATGCCATTCCATGCCATTCCATGCCATTCCATGCCATTCCATGCCATTCCATGCCATTCCATGCCATTCCATGCCATTCCATGCCATTCCATGCCATTCCATGCCATTCCATGCCATTCCATGCCATTCCATGCCATTCCATGCCATTCCATGCCATTCCATGCCATTCAATGCCGTGCCATGCCGTGCCATGCCGTGCCATGCCGTGCCATGCCGTGCCATGCCGTGCCATGCCGTGCCATGCCGGTGCCATGCCGTGCCATGCCGTGCCATGCCGGTGCCATGCCGTGCCATGCCGGTGCCATGCCGTGCCATGCCGGTGCCATGCCGTGCCATGCCGTGCCATGCCGGTGCCATGCCGTGCCATGCCGGTGCCATGCCGTGCCATGCCGGTGCCATGCCGTGCCATGCCGGTGCCATGCCGTGCCATGCCGGTGCCATGCCGTGCCATGCCGTGCCATGCCGGTGCCATGCCGTGCCATGCCGGTGCCATGCCGTGCCATGCCGGTGCCATGCCGTGCCATGCCGGTGCCATGCCGTGCCATGCCGGTGCCATGCCGTGCCATGCCGGTGCCATGCCATTCCATGCCATTCCATGCCATTCCATGCCGTGCCATGCCGTGCCATGCCGTGCCATGCCGTGCCATGCCGTGCCATGCCGGTGCCATGCCGTGCCATGCCGGTGCCATGCCGTGCCATGCCGGTGCCATGCCGTGCCATGCCGTGCCATGCCGGTGCCATGCCGTGCCATGCCGGTGCCATGCCGTGCCATGCCGTGCCATGCCGTGCCATGCCGTGCCATGCCGGTGCCATGCCGTGCCATGCCGTGCCATGCCATTCCATGCCATTCCATGCCATTCCATGCCATTCCATGCCATTCCATGCCATTCCATGCCATTCAATGCCGTGCCATGCCGTGCCATGCCGTGCCATGCCGTGCCATGCCGGTGCCATGCCGTGCCATGCCGGTGCCATGCCGTGCCATGCCGGTGCCATGCCGTGCCATGCCGGTGCCATGCCGTGCCATGCCGTGCCATGCCGGTGCCATGCCGTGCCATGCCGGTGCCATGCCGTGCCATGCCGGTGCCATGCCGTGCCATGCCGGTGCCATGCCGTGCCATGCCGGTGCCATGCCGTGCCATGCCGGTGCCATGCCGTGCCATGCCGGTGCCATGCCGGTGCCATGCCGGTGCCATGCCGTGCCATGCCGTGCCATGCCGGTGCCATGCCGTGCCATGCCGGTGCCATGCGGTGCCATGCCGGTGCCATGCGGTGCCATGCCGTGCCATGCCGTGCCATGCCGGTGCCATGCCATTCCATGCCGTGCCATGCGGTGCCATGCCATTCCATGCGTTGCCATGCCATTCCATGCCGTGCCATGCGGTGCCATGCCATTCCATACGGTGCCATGCCATTCCATGCGGTGCCATGCCATTCCATGCGGTGCCATGCCATTCCATGCCATTCCATGCCATTCCATGCCATTCCATGCCATTCCATGCCATTCCATGCCATTCCATGCCATTCCATGCCATTCCATGCCATTCCATGCCATTCCATGCCATTCCATGCCATTCCATGCCATTCCATGCCATTCAATGCCGTGCCATGCCGGTGCCATGCCGTGCCATGCCGGTGCCATGCCGTGCCATGCCGGTGCCATGCCATGCCATGCCGGTGCCATGCCGTGCCATGCCGGTGCCATGCCGTGCCATGCCGGTGCCATGCCGTGCCATGCCGGTGCCATGCCGTGCCATGCCGGTGCCATGCCGTGCCATGCCGGTGCCATGCCGTGCCATGCCGGTGCCATGCCGTGCCATGCCCTGCCATGCCGTGCCATGCCGTGCCATGCCGTGCCATGCCGTGCCATGCCGTGCCATGCGGTGCCATGCCATTCCATGCCATTCCATGCCATTCCATGTCATTCCATGCCATTCCATGCCATTCCATGCCATTCCATGCCATTCCATGCCATTCCATGCCATTCCATGCCATTCCATGTCATTCCATGCCATGCCGGTACCATGCCGTGCCATGCCGGTACCATACCGTGCCATGCCGCTGCCATGCCGTGCCATGCCGGTGCCATGCCGTGCCATGCCGGTGCCATGCCGTGCCATGCCGGTGCCATGCCGTGCCATGCCGTGCCATGCGGTGCCATGCGGTGCCATGCCGTGCCATGCGGTGCCATGCCATTCCATGCCATTCCATGCCATTCCATGCCATTCCATGCCATTCCATGCCATTCCATGCCATTCCATGCCATTCCATGCCATTCCATGCCATTCCATGCCATTCCATGCCATTCCATGCCATTCCATGCCATTCCATGCCATTCCATGCCATTCCATGCCATTCCATGCCATTCCATGCCATTCCATGCCATTCCATGCCATTCCATGCCATTCCATGCCATTCCATGCCATTCCATGCCATTCCATGCCATTCCATGCCATTCCATGCCATTCCATGCCATTCCATGCCATTCCATGCCATTCCATGCCATTCCATGCCATTCCATGCCATTCCATGCCATTCCATGCCATTCCATGCCATTCCATGCCATTCCATGCCATTCCATGCCATTCCATGCCATTCCATGCCATTCCATGCCATTCCATGCCATTCCATGCCATTCCATGCCATTCCATGCCATTCCATGCCATTCCATGCCATTCCATGCCATTCCATGCCATTCCATGCCATTCCATGCCATTCCATGCCATTCCATGCCATTCCATGCCATTCCATGCCATTCCATGCCATTCCATGCCATTCCATGCCATTCCATGCCATTCCATGCCATTCCATGCCATTCCATGCCATTCCATGCCATTCCATGCCATTCCATGCCATTCCATGCCATTCCATGCCATTCCATGCCATTCCATGCCATTCCATGCCATTCCATGCCGTGCCATGCCATTCCATGCCGTGCCATGCCGGTGCCATACCGTGCCATGCCGGTGCCATGCCGTGCCATGCCGGTGCCATGCCGTGCCATGCCGGTGCCATGCCGTGCCATGCCGGTGCCATGCCGTGCCATGCCGGTGCCATGCCGTGCCATGCCGGTGCCATGCCGTGCCATGCCGGTGCCATGCCGTGCCATGCCGGTGCCATGCCGTGCCATGCCGGTGCCATGCCGTGCCATGCCGGTGCCATGCCGTGCCATGCCGGTGTCATGCCGTGCCATGCCGGTGCCATGCCGTGCCATGCCGGTGCCATGCCGTGCCATGCCGTGCCATGCCGTGCCATGCGGTGCCATGCCATTCCATGCGGTGCCATGCCATTCCATGCCATTCCATGTCATTCCATGCCATTCCATGTCATTCCATGCCATTCCATGTCATTCCATGCCATTCCATGTCATTCCATGCCATTCCATGCCATTCCATGCCATTCCATGCCATTCCATGCCATTCCATGCCATTCCATGCCATTCCATGCCATTCCATGCCATTCCATGCCATTCCATGCCATTCCATGCCATTCCATGCCATTCCATGCCATTCCATGCCATTCCATGCCATTCCATGCCATTCCATGCCATTCCATGCCATTCCATGCCATTCCATGCCATTCCATGCCATTCCATGCCATTCCATGCCATTCCATGCCATTCCATGCCATTCCATGCCATTCCATGCCATTCCATGCCATTCCATGCCATTCCATGCCATTCCATGCCATTCCATGCCATTCCATGCCATTCCATGCCATTCCATGCCATTCCATGCCATTCCATGCCATTCCATGCCATTCCATGCCATTCCATGCCATTCCATGCCATTCCATGCCATTCCATGCCATTCCATGCCATTCCATGCCATTCCATGCCATTCCATGCCATTCCATGCCATTCCATGCCATTCCATGCCATTCCATGCCATTCCATGCCATTCCATGCCATTCCATGCCATTCCATGCCATTCCATGCCATTCCATGCCATTCCATGCCATTCCATGCCATTCCATGCCATTCCATGCCATTCCATGCCATTCCATGCCATTCCATGCCGTGCCATGCCATTCCATGCCGTGCCATGCCGGTGCCATACCGTGCCATGCCGGTGCCATGCCGTGCCATGCCGGTGCCATGCCGTGCCATGCCGGTGCCATGCCGTGCCATGCCGGTGCCATGCCGTGCCATGCCGGTGCCATGCCGTGCCATGCCGGTGCCATGCCGTGCCATGCCGGTGCCATGCCGTGCCATGCCGGTGCCATGCCGTGCCATGCCGGTGCCATGCCGTGCCATGCCGGTGTCATGCCGTGCCATGCCGTGCCATGCCGGTGCCATGCCGTGCCATGCCGGTGCCATGCCGTGCCATGCCGTGCCATGCCGTGCCATGCGGTGCCATGCCATTCCATGCCATTCCATGTCATTCCATGCCATTCCATGTCATTCCATGCCATTCCATGTCATTCCATGCCATTCCATGTCATTCCATGCCATTCCATGCCATTCCATGCCATTCCATGCCATTCCATGCCATTCCATGCCATTCCATGCCATTCCATGCCATTCCATGCCATTCCATGCCATTCCATGCCATTCCATGCCATTCCATGCCATTCCATGCCATTCCATGCCATTCCATGCCATTCCATGCCATTCCATGCCATTCCATGCCATTCCATGCCATTCCATGCCATTCCATGCCATTCCATGCCATTCCATGCCATTCCATGCCATTCCATGCCATTCCATGCCATTCCATGCCATTCCATGCCATTCCATGCCATTCCATGCCATTCCATGCCATTCCATGCCATTCCATGCCATTCCATGCCATTCCATGCCATTCCATGCCATTCCATGCCATTCCATGCCATTCCATGCCATTCCATGCCATTCCATGCCATTCCATGCCATTCCATGCCATTCCATGCCATTCCATGCCATTCCATGCCATTCCATGCCATTCCATGCCATTCCATGCCATTCCATGCCATTCCATGCCATTCCATGCCATTCCATGCCATTCCATGCCATTCCATGCCATTCCATGCCATTCCATGCCATTCCATGCCATTCCATGCCATTCCATGCCATTCCATGCCATTCCATGCCATTCCATGCCATTCCATGCCATTCCATGCCATTCCATGCCATTCCATGCCATTCCATGCCATTCCATGCCATTCCATGCCATTCCATGCCATTCCATGCCATTCCATGCCATTCCATGCCGTGCCATGCCATTCCATGCCGTGCCATGCCGGTGCCATGCCGTGCCATGCCGATGCCATGCCGTGCCATGCCGGTGCCATGCCGTGCCATGCCGGTGCCATGCCGTGCCATGCCGGTGCCATGCCGTGCCATGCCGGTGCCATGCCGTGCCATGCCGGTGCCATGCCGTGCCATGCCGGTGCCATGCCGTGCCATGCCGGTGCCATGCCGTGCCATGCCGGTGGCATGCCGTGCCATGCCGGTGCCATGCCGTGCCATGCCGGTGCCATGCCGTGCCATGCCGGTGCCATGCCGTGCCATGCCGGTGCCATGCCGTGCCATGCCGGTGCCATGCCGTGCCATGCCGGTGCCATGCCGTGCCATGCCGGTGCCATGCCGTGCCATGCCGGTGCCATGCCGTGCCATGCCGTGCCATGCCGATGCCATGCCGTGCCATGCCGGTGCCATGCCGTGCCATGCCGGTGCCATGCCGTGCCATGCCGGTGCCATGCCGTGCCATGCCGGTGCCATGCCGTGCCATGCCGGTGCCATGCCGTGCCATGCCGGTGCCATGCCGTGCCATGCCGGTGCCATGCCGTGCCATGCCGGTGCCATGCCGTGCCATGCCGGTGCCATGCCGTGCCATGCCGGTGCCATGCCGTGCCATGCCGGTGCCATGCCGTGCCATGCCGGTGCCATGCCGTGCCATGCCGGTGCCATGCCGTGCCATGCCGGTGCCATGCCGGTGCCATGCCGTGCCATGCCGTGCCATGCCGTGCCATGCCGGTGCCATGCCGTGCCATGCCGGTGCCATGCCGTGCCATGCCGGTGCCATGCCGTGCCATGCCGGTGCCATGCCATTCCATGCCGTGCCATGCGGTGCCATGCCATTCCATGCGGTGCCATGCCATTCCATGCCGTGCCATGCGGTGCCATGCCATTCCATGCGGTGCCATGCCATTCCATGCGGTGCCATGCCATTCCATGCCATTCCATGCCATTCCATGCCATTCCATGCCATTCCATGCCATTCCATGCCATTCAATGCCGTGCCATGCCGGTGCCATGCCGTGCCATGCCGGTGCCATGCCGGTGCCATGCCGGTGCCATGCCGGTGCCATGCCGTGCCATGCCGGTGCCATGCCGTGCCATGCCGGTGCCATGCCGTGCCATGCCGGTGCCATGCCGTGCCATGCCGGTGCCATGCCGTGCCATTCAATGCCGTGCCATGCCGGTGCCATGCCGTGCCATGCCGGTGCCATGCCGGTGCCATGCCGGTGCCATGCCGGTGCCATGCCGTGCCATGCCGGTGCCATGCCGTGCCATGCCGGTGCCATGCCGTGCCATGCCGGTGCCATGCGGTGCCATGCCGTGCCATGCCGTGCCATGCCGGTGCCATGCCATTCCATGCCGTGCCATGCGGTGCCATGCCATTCCATGCGTTGCCATGCCATTCCATGCCGTGCCATGCGGTGCCATGCCATTCCATACGGTGCCATGCCATTCCATGCGGTGCCATGCCATTCCATGCGGTGCCATGCCATTCCATGCCATTCCATGCCATTCCATGCCATTCCATGCCATTCCATGCCATTCCATGCCATTCCATGCCATTCCATGCCGTGCCATGCCATTCCATGCCGTGCCATGCCGGTGCCATACCGTGCCATGCCGGTGCCATGCCGTGCCATGCCGGTGCCATGCCGTGCCATGCCGGTGCCATGCCGTGCCATGCCGGTGCCATGCCGTGCCATGCCGGTGCCATGCCGTGCCATGCCGGTGCCATGCCGTGCCATGCCGGTGCCATGCCGTGCCATGCCGGTGCCATGCGGTGCCATGCCGTGCCATGCCGGTGCCATGCGGTGCCATGCCATTCCATGCGTTGCCATGCCATTCCATGCCGTGCCATGCGGTGCCATGCCATTCCATGCGGTGCCATGCCATTCCATGCGGTGCCATGCCATTCCATGCGGTGCCATGCCATTCCATGCCATTCCATGCCATTCCATGCCATTCCATGCCATTCCATGCCATTCCATGCCATTCCATGCCATTCCATGCCATTCAATGCCGTGCTATGCCGTGCCATGCCGTGCTATGCCGTGCCATGCCGGTGCCATGCCGTGCCATGCCGGTGCCATGCCGTGCCATGCCGGTGCCATGCCGTGCCATGCCGGTGCCATGCCGTGCCATGCCGGTGCCATGCCGTGCCATGCCGGTGCCATGCCGTGCCATGCCGTGCCATGCCGTGCCATGCCGTGCCATGCGGTGCCATGCCATTCCATGCCATTCCATGTCATTCCATGCCATTCCATGTCATTCCATGCCATTCCATGTCATTCCATGCCATTCCATGTCATTCCATGCCATTCCATGCCGTGCCATGCCGGTGCCATGCCATGCCATGCCGGTGCCATGCCGTGCCATGCCGGTGCCATGCCGTGCCATGCCGGTGCCATGCCGTGCCATGCCGGTGCCATGCCGTGCCATGCCGGTGCCATGCCGTGCCATGCCGGTGCCATGCCGTGCCATGCCGGTGCCATGCCGTGCCATGCCGGTGCCATGCCGTGCCATGCCGGTGCCATGCCGTGCCATGCCGGTGCCATGCCGGTGCCATGCCGTGCCATGCCGTGCCATGCCGGTGCCATGCCGTGCCATGCCGGTGCCATGCCGGTGCCATGCCGTGCCATGCCGTGCCATGCCGTGCCATGCCGGTGCCATGCCGTGCCATGCCGGTGCCATGCCATTCCATGCCGTGCCATGCGGTGCCATGCCATTCCATGCGGTGCCATGCCATTCCATGCCGTGCCATGCGGTGCCATGCCATTCCATGCGGTGCCATGCCATTCCATGCGGTGCCATGCCATTCCATGCCATTCCATGCCATTCCATGCCATTCCATGCCATTCCATGCCATTCCATGCCATTCCATGCCATTCAATGCCGTGCCATGCCGGTGCCATGCCGGTGCCATGCCGGTGCCATGCCGTGCCATGCCGGTGCCATGCCGTGCCATGCCGGTGCCATGCCGTGCCATGCCGGTGCCATGCGGTGCCATGCCGTGCCATGCCATTCCATGCGGTGCCATGCCATTCCATGCGGTGCCATGCCATTCCATGCCATTCCATGCCATTCCATGCCATTCCATGCCATTCCATGCCATTCCATGCCATTCCATGCCATTCCATGCCATTCCATGCCATTCCATGCCATTCCATGCCGTGCCATGCCATTCCATGCCGTGCCATGCCGGTGCCATACCGTGCCATGCCGGTGCCATGCCGTGCCATGCCGGTGCCATGCCGTGCCATGCCGGTGCCATGCCGTGCCATGCCGGTGCCATGCCGTGCCATGCCGGTGCCATGCCGTGCCATGCCGGTGCCATGCCGTGCCATGCCGGTGCCATGCCGTGCCATGCCGGTGCCATGCCGTGCCATGCCGGTGCCATGCCGTGCCATGCCGGTGCCATGCGGTGCCATGCCGTGCCATGCCGGTGCCATGCGGTGCCATGCCATTCCATGCGTTGCCATGCCATTCCATGCCGTGCCATGCGGTGCCATGCCATTCCATGCGGTGCCATGCCATTCCATGCGGTGCCATGCCATTCCATGCGGTGCCATGCCATTCCATGCCATTCCATGCCATTCCATGCCATTCCATGCCATTCCATGCCATTCCATGCCATTCCATGCCATTCCATGCCATTCCATGCCATTCAATGCCGTGCTATGCCGTGCCATGCCGTGCTATGCCGTGCCATGCCGGTGCCATGCCGTGCCATGCCGGTGCCATGCCGTGCCATGCCGGTGCCATGCCGTGCCATGCCGGTGCCATGCCGTGCCATGCCGGTGCCATGCCGTGCCATGCCGGTGCCATGCCGTGCCATGCCGTGCCATGCCGTGCCATGCCGTGCCATGCGGTGCCATGCCATTCCATGCCATTCCATGTCATTCCATGCCATTCCATGTCATTCCATGCCATTCCATGTCATTCCATGCCATTCCATGTCATTCCATGCCATTCCATGCCGTGCCATGCCGGTGCCATGCCATGCCATGCCGGTGCCATGCCGTGCCATGCCGGTGCCATGCCGTGCCATGCCGGTGCCATGCCGTGCCATGCCGGTGCCATGCCGTGCCATGCCGGTGCCATGCCGTGCCATGCCGGTGCCATGCCGTGCCATGCCGGTGCCATGCCGTGCCATGCCGGTGCCATGCCGTGCCATGCCGGTGCCATGCCGGTGCCATGCCGTGCCATGCCGTGCCATGCCGGTGCCATGCCGTGCCATGCCGGTGCCATGCCGGTGCCATGCCGTGCCATGCCGTGCCATGCCGTGCCATGCCGGTGCCATGCCGTGCCATGCCGGTGCCATGCCATTCCATGCCGTGCCATGCGGTGCCATGCCATTCCATGCGGTGCCATGCCATTCCATGCCGTGCCATGCGGTGCCATGCCATTCCATGCGGTGCCATGCCATTCCATGCGGTGCCATGCCATTCCATGCCATTCCATGCCATTCCATGCCATTCCATGCCATTCCATGCCATTCCATGCCATTCCATGCCATTCAATGCCGTGCCATGCCGGTGCCATGCCGTGCCATGCCGGTGCCATGCCGGTGCCATGCCGGTGCCATGCCGGTGCCATGCCGTGCCATGCCGGTGCCATGCCGTGCCATGCCGGTGCCATGCCGTGCCATGCCGGTGCCATGCCGTGCCATGCCGGTGCCATGCCGTGCCATGCCGGTGCCATGCCGTGCCATGCCGGTGCCATGCCGTGCCATGCCGGTGCCATGCCGTGCCATGCCGTGCCATGCCGGTGCCATGCCGTGCCATGCCGTGCCATGCCGGTGCCATGCCGTGCCATGCCGGTGCCATGCCGTGCCATGCCGGTGCCATGCCGTGCCATGCCGGTGCCATGCCGTGCCATGCCGGTGCCATGCCGGTGCCATGCCGTGCCATGCCATTCCATGCCATTCCATGCCATTCCATGCCATTCCATGCCATTCCATGCCATTCCATGCCATTCAATGCCGTGCCATGCCGGTGCCATGCCGTGCCATGCCGGTGCCATGCCGTGCCATGCCGGTGCCATGCCATGCCATGCCGGTGCCATGCCGTGCCATGCCGGTGCCATGCCGTGCCATGCCGGTGCCATGCCGTGCCATGCCGTGCCATGCCGGGCCATGCCATTCCATGCCATTCCATGCCAGTCCATGCCAGTCCATGCCATTCCATGCCATTCCATGCCACTCAATGCGGTGCCATGCCGTGCCATGCCGTGCCATTCAATGCCATTCCATGCCATTCAATGCCATTCAATGCCGTGCCATGCCGTGCCATGCCGGTGCCATGCCGTGCCATGCCGGTGCCATGCCGTGCCATGCCGGTGCCATGCCGTGCCATGCCGTGCCATGCCGTGCCATGCGGTGCCATGCCATTCCATGCCATTCCATGCCATTCCATGCCATTCCATGCCATTCCATGCCATTCCATGCCATTCCATGCCATTCCATGCCATTCCATGCCATTCCATGCCATTCCATGCCATTCCATGCCATTCCATGCCATTCCATGCCATTCCATGCCATTCCATGCCATTCCATGCCATTCCATGCCATTCCATGCCATTCCATGCCATTCCATGCCATTCCATGCCATTCCATGCCATTCCATGCCATTCCATGCCATTCCATGCCATTCCATGCCATTCCATGCCATTCCATGCCATTCCATGCCATTCCATGCCATTCCATGCCATTCCATGCCATTCCATGCCATTCCATGCCATTCCATGCCATTCCATGCCATTCCATGCCATTCCATGCCATTCCATGCCATTCCATGCCATTCCATGCCATTCCATGCCATTCCATGCCATTCCATGCCATTCCATGCCATTCCATGCCATTCCATGCCATTCCATGCCATTCCATGCCATTCCATGCCATTCCATGCCATTCCATGCCATTCAATGCCGTGCCATGCCGTGCCATGCCGTGCCATGCCGTGCCATGCCGTGCCATGCCGTGCCATGCCGTGCCATGCCGTGCCATGCCGTGCCATGCCGTGCCATGCCGGTGCCATGCCGTGCCATGCCGGTGCCATGCCGTGCCATGCCGGTGCCATGCCGTGCCATGCCGGTGCCATGCCGTGCCATGCCGTGCCATGCCGGTGCCATGCCGTGCCATGCCGGTGCCATGCCGTGCCATGCCGGTGCCATGCCGTGCCATGCCGGTGCCATGCCGTGCCATGCCGGTGCCATGCCGTGCCATGCCGTGCCATGCCGGTGCCATGCCGTGCCATGCCGGTGCCATGCCGTGCCATGCCGGTGCCATGCCGTGCCATGCCGGTGCCATGCCGTGCCATGCCGGTGCCATGCCGTGCCATGCCGGTGCCATGCCGTGCCATGCCGGTGCCATGCCGTGCCAGCCGTGCCATGCCGGTGCCATGCCGTGCCATGCCGGTGCCATGCCGTGCCATGCCGGTGCCATGCCATTCCATGCCATTCCATGCCATTCCATGCCGTGCCATGCCGTGCCATGCCGTGCCATGCCGTGCCATGCCGGTGCCATGCCGTGCCATGCCGGTGCCATGCCGTGCCATGCCGGTGCCATGCCGTGCCATGCCGGTGCCATGCCGTGCCATGCCGTGCCATGCCGGTGCCATGCCGTGCCATGCCGGTGCCATGCCGTGCCATGCCGTGCCATGCCGGTGCCATGCCGTGCCATGCCGGTGCCATGCCATTCCATGCCATTCCATGCCATTCCATGCCATTCCATGCCATTCCATGCCATTCCATGCCATTCAATGCCGTGCCATGCCGTGCCATGCCGTGCCATGCCGTGCCATGCCGGTGCCATGCCGTGCCATGCCGGTGCCATGCCGTGCCATGCCGGTGCCATGCCGTGCCATGCCGGTGCCATGCCGTGCCATGCCGTGCCATGCCGGTGCCATGCCGTGCCATGCCGGTGCCATGCCGTGCCATGCCGGTGCCATGCCGTGCCATGCCGGTGCCATGCCGTGCCATGCCGGTGCCATGCCGTGCCATGCCGGTGCCATGCCGTGCCATGCCGGTGCCATGCCGTGCCATGCCGGTGCCATGCCGTGCCATGCCGGTGCCATGCCGTGCCATGCCGGTGCCATGCCGTGCCATGCCGGTGCCATGCCGTGCCATGCCGGTGCCATGCCGTGCCATGCCGGTGCCATGCCGTGCCATGCCGGTGCCATGCCGTGCCATGCCGGTGCCATGCCGTGCCATGCCGGTGCCATGCCGTGCCATGCCGGTGCCATGCCGTGCCATGCCGGTGCCATGCCGTGCCATGCCGGTGCCATGCCGGTGCCATGCCGTGCCATGCCGTGCCATGCCGTGCCATGCCGGTGCCATGCCGTGCCATGCCGGTGCCATGCCGTGCCATGCCGGTGCCATGCCATTCCATGCCGTGCCATGCGGTGCCATGCCATTCCATGCGGTGCCATGCCATTCCATGCCGTGCCATGCGGTGCCATGCCATTCCATGCGGTGCCATGCCATTCCATGCGGTGCCATGCCATTCCATGCCATTCCATGCCATTCCATGCCATTCCATGCCATTCCATGCCATTCCATGCCATTCCATGCCATTCCATGCCATTCCATGCCATTCCATGCCATTCCATGCCATTCAATGCCGTGCCATGCCGGTGCCATGCCGTGGCATGCCGGTGCCATGCCGTGCCATGCCGGTGCCATGCCGTGCCATGCCGTGCCATGCCGGTGCCATGCCGTGCCATGCCGTGCCATGCCGGTGCCATGCCGTGCCATGCCGGTGCCATGCCGTGCCATGCCGGTGCCATGCCGTGCCATGCCGGTGCCATGCCGTGCCATGCCGGTGCCATGCCGTGCCATGCCGGTGCCATGCCGTGCCATGCCGGTGCCATGCCGTGCCATGCCGGTGCCATGCCGTGCCATGCCGGTGCCATGCCGTGCCATGCCGGTGCCATGCCGTGCCTTGCCGGTGCCATGCCGTGCCATGCCGGTGCCATGCCGTGCCATGCCGGTGCCATGCCGTGCCATGCCGGTGCCATGCCATTCCATGCCATTCCATGCCATTCCATGCCGTGCCATGCCGTGCCATGCCGTGCCATGCCGTGCCATGCCGTGCCATGCCGTGCCATGCCGTGCCATGCCGGTGCCATGCCGTGCCATGCCGGTGCCATGCCTTGCCATGCCGGTGCCATGCCGTGCCATGCCGGTGCCATGCCGTGCCATGCCGTGCCATGCCGGTGCCATGCCGTGCCATGCCGGTGCCATGCCGTGCCATGCCGTGCCATGCCGTGCCATGCCGGTGCCATGCCGTGCCATGCCGTGCCATGCCATTCCATGCCATTCCATGCCATTCCATGCCATTCCATGCCATTCCATGCCATTCCATGCCATTCCATGCCATTCCATGCCATTCCATGCCATTCAATGCCGTGCCATGCCGTGCCATGCCGGTGCCATGCCGTGCCATGCCGGTGCCATGCCGTGCCATGCCGTGCCATGCCGGTGCCATGCCGTGCCATGCCGGTGCCATGCCGTGCCATGCCGGTGCCATGCCGTGCCATGCCGGTGCCATGCCGTGCCATGCCGGTGCCATGCCGTGCCATGCCGGTGCCATGCCGTGCCATGCCGGTGCCATGCCGTGCCATGCCGGTGCCATGCCGTGCCATGCCGGTGCCATGCCGTGCCATGCCGGTGCCATGCCGTGCCTTGCCGGTGCCATGCCGTGCCATGCCGGTGCCATGCCGTGCCATGCCGGTGCCATGCCGTGCCATGCCGGTGCCATGCCATTCCATGCCATTCCATGCCATTCCATGCCGTGCCATGCCGTGCCATGCCGTGCCATGCCGTGCCATGCCGTGCCATGCCGTGCCATGCCGGTGCCATGCCGTGCCATGCCGGTGCCATGCCTTGCCATGCCGGTGCCATGCCGTGCCATGCCGGTGCCATGCCGTGCCATGCCGTGCCATGCCGGTGCCATGCCGTGCCATGCCGGTGCCATGCCGTGCCATGCCATTCCATGCCATTCCATGCCATTCCATGCCATTCCATGCCATTCCATGCCATTCCATGCCATTCCATGCCATTCCATGCCATTCAATGCCGTGCCATGCCGTGCCATGCCGGTGCCATGCCGTGCCATGCCGGTGCCATGCCGTGCCATGCCGGTGCCATGCCGTGCCATGCCGTGCCATGCCGGTGCCATGCCGTGCCATGCCGGTGCCATGCCGTGCCATGCCGGTGCCATGCCGTGCCATGCCGGTGCCATGCCGTGCCATGCCGGTGCCATGCCGTGCCATGCCGGTGCCATGCCGTGCCATGCCGGTGCCATGCCGTGCCATGCCGGTGCCATGCCGTGCCATGCCGGTGCCATGCCGTGCCATGCCGGTGCCATGCCGTGCCATGCCGGTGCCATGCCGTGCCATGCCGGTGCCATGCCGGTGCCATGCCGGTGCCATGCCGTGCCATGCCGTGCCATGCCGGTGCCATGCCGTGCCATGCCGCTGCCATGCGGTGCCATGCCGTGCCATGCCGTGCCATGCCGGTGCCATGCCATTCCATGCCGTGCCATGCCATTCCATGCCGTGCCATGCGTTGCCATGCCATTCCATGCCGTGCCATGCGGTGCCATGCCATTCCATACGGTGCCATGCCGTGCCATGCCGGTGCCATGCCGTGCCATGCCGGTGCCATGCCATGCCATGCCGGTGCCATGCCGTGCCATGCCGGTGCCATGCCGTGCCATGCCGGTGCCATGCCGTGCCATGCCGGTGCCATGCCGTGCCATGCCGGTGCCATGCCGTGCCATGCCGGTGCCATGCCGTGCCATGCCGGTGCCATGCCGTGCCATGCCGGTGCCATGCCGTGCCATGCCGTGCCATGCCGTGCCATGCCGTGCCATGCCGTGCCATGCCGTGCCATGCCGTGCCATGCCGTGCCATGCCGTGCCATGCCGTGCCATGCCGTGCCATGCGGTGCCATGCCATTCCATGCCATTCCATGCCATTCCATGTCATTCCATGCCATTCCATGCCATTCCATGCCATTCCATGCCATTCCATGCCATTCCATGCCATTCCATGTCATTCCATGCCATTCCATGTCATTCCATGCCATGCCGGTACCATGCCGTGCCATGCCGGTACCATGCCGTGCCATGCCGGTGCCATGCCGTGCCATGCCGGTGCCATGCCGTGCCATGCCGGTGCCATGCCGTGCCATGCCGGTGCCATGCCGTGCCATGCCGTGCCATGCGGTGCCATGCCGTGCCATGCGGTGCCATGCCATTCCATGCCATTCCATGCCATTCCATGCCATTCCATGCCATTCCATGCCATTCCATGCCATTCCATGCCATTCCATGCCATTCCATGCCATTCCATGCCATTCCATGCCATTCCATGCCATTCCATGCCATTCCATGCCATTCCATGCCATTCCATGCCATTCCATGCCATTCCATGCCATTCCATGCCATTCCATGCCATTCCATGCCATTCCATGCCATTCCATGCCATTCCATGCCATTCCATGCCATTCCATGCCATTCCATGCCATTCCATGCCATTCCATGCCATTCCATGCCATTCCATGCCATTCCATGCCATTCCATGCCATTCCATGCCATTCCATGCCATTCCATGCCATTCCATGCCATTCCATGCCATTCCATGCCATTCCATGCCATTCCATGCCATTCCATGCCATTCCATGCCATTCCATGCCATTCCATGCCATTCCATGCCATTCCATGCCATTCCATGCCATTCCATGCCATTCCATGCCATTCCATGCCATTCCATGCCATTCCATGCCATTCCATGCCATTCCATGCCATTCCATGCCATTCCATGCCATTCCATGCCATTCCATGCCATTCCATGCCATTCCATGCCATTCCATGCCATTCCATGCCATTCCATGCCATTCCATGCCATTCCATGCCATTCCATGCCATTCCATGCCATTCCATGCCGTGCCATGCCGGTGCCATGCCGTGCCATGCCGGTGCCATGCCGTGCCATGCCGGTGCCATGCCGTGCCATGCCGGTGCCATGCCGTGCCATGCCGGTGCCATGCCGTGCCATGCCGGTGCCATGCCGTGCCATGCCGGTGCCATGCCGTGCCATGCCGGTGCCATGCCGTGCCATGCCGGTGCCATGCCGTGCCATGCCGGTGCCATGCCGTGCCATGCCGGTGCCATGCCGTGCCATGCCGGTGCCATGCCGTGCCATGCCGGTGCCATGCCGTGCCATGCCGGTGCCATGCCGTGCCATGCCGGTGCCATGCCGTGCCATGCCGGTGCCATGCCGTGCCATGCCGGTGCCATGCCGTGCCATGCCGGTGCCATGCCGTGCCATGCCGGTGCCATGCCGTGCCATGCCGGTGTCATGCCGTGCCATGCCGTGCCATGCCGGTGCCATGCCGTGCCATGCCGGTGTCATGCCGTGCCATGCCGTGCCATGCCGGTGCCATGCCGTGCCATGCCGGTGCCATGCCGTGCCATGCCGTGCCATGCCGTGCCATGCGGTGCCATGCCATTCCATGCCATTCCATGTCATTCCATGCCATTCCATGTCATTCCATGCCATTCCATGTCATTCCATGCCATTCCATGTCATTCCATGCCATTCCATGTCATTCCATGCCATTCCATGCCATTCCATGCCATTCCATGCCATTCCATGCCATTCCATGCCATTCCATGCCATTCCATGCCATTCCATGCCATTCCATGCCATTCCATGCCATTCCATGCCATTCCATGCCATTCCATGCCATTCCATGCCATTCCATGCCATTCCATGCCATTCCATGCCATTCCATGCCATTCCATGCCATTCCATGCCATTCCATGCCATTCCATGCCATTCCATGCCATTCCATGCCATTCCATGCCATTCCATGCCATTCCATGCCATTCCATGCCATTCCATGCCATTCCATGCCATTCCATGCCATTCCATGCCATTCCATGCCATTCCATGCCATTCCATGCCATTCCATGCCATTCCATGCCATTCCATGCCATTCCATGCCATTCCATGCCATTCCATGCCATTCCATGCCATTCCATGCCATTCCATGCCATTCCATGCCATTCCATGCCATTCCATGCCATTCCATGCCATTCCATGCCATTCCATGCCATTCCATGCCATTCCATGCCATTCCATGCCATTCCATGCCATTCCATGCCATTCCATGCCATTCCATGCCATTCCATGCCATTCCATGCCATTCCATGCCATTCCATGCCATTCCATGCCATTCCATGCCATTCCATGCCATTCCATGCCATTCCATGCCATTCCATGCCATTCCATGCCATTCCATGCCATTCCATGCCATTCCATGCCATTCCATGCCGTGCCATGCCATTCCATGCCGTGCCATGCCGGTGCCATGCCGTGCCATGCCGATGCCATGCCGTGCCATGCCGGTGCCATGCCGTGCCATGCGGTGCCATGCCATTCCATGCCATTCCATGTCATTCCATGCCATTCCATGTCATTCCATGCCATTCCATGTCATTCCATGCCATTCCATGTCATTCCATGCCATTCCATGTCATTCCATGCCATTCCATGCCATTCCATGCCATTCCATGCCATTCCATGCCATTCCATGCCATTCCATGCCATTCCATGCCATTCCATGCCATTCCATGCCATTCCATGCCATTCCATGCCATTCCATGCCATTCCATGCCATTCCATGCCATTCCATGCCATTCCATGCCATTCCATGCCATTCCATGCCATTCCATGCCATTCCATGCCATTCCATGCCATTCCATGCCATTCCATGCCATTCCATGCCATTCCATGCCATTCCATGCCATTCCATGCCATTCCATGCCATTCCATGCCATTCCATGCCATTCCATGCCATTCCATGCCATTCCATGCCATTCCATGCCATTCCATGCCATTCCATGCCATTCCATGCCATTCCATGCCATTCCATGCCATTCCATGCCATTCCATGCCATTCCATGCCATTCCATGCCATTCCATGCCATTCCATGCCATTCCATGCCATTCCATGCCATTCCATGCCATTCCATGCCATTCCATGCCATTCCATGCCATTCCATGCCATTCCATGCCATTCCATGCCATTCCATGCCATTCCATGCCATTCCATGCCGTGCCATGCCATTCCATGCCGTGCCATGCCGGTGCCATGCCGTGCCATGCCGATGCCATGCCGTGCCATGCCGGTGCCATGCCGTGCCATGCCGGTGCCATGCCGTGCCATGCCGGTGCCATGCCGTGCCATGCCGGTGCCATGCCGTGCCATGCCGGTGCCATGCCGTGCCATGCCGGTGCCATGCCGTGCCATGCCGGTGCCATGCCGTGCCATGCCGGTGGCATGCCGTGCCATGCCGGTGCCATGCCGTGCCATGCCGGTGCCATGCCGTGCCATGCCGGTGCCATGCCGTGCCATGCCGGTGCCATGCCGTGCCATGCCGGTGCCATGCCGTGCCATGCCGGTGCCATGCCGTGCCATGCCGGTGCCATGCCGTGCCATGCCGTGCCATGCCGATGCCATGCCGTGCCATGCCGGTGCCATGCCGTGCCATGCCGGTGCCATGCCGTGCCATGCCGGTGCCATGCCGTGCCATGCCGGTGCCATGCCGGTGCCATGCCGTGCCATGCCGGTGCCATGCCGTGCCATGCCGGTGCCATGCCGTGCCATGCCGGTGCCATGCCGTGCCATGCCGGTGCCATGCCGTGCCATGCCGGTGCCATGCCGTGCCATGCCGGTGCCATGCCGTGCCATGCCGGTGCCATGCCGTGCCATGCCGGTGCCATGCCGTGCCATGCCGGTGCCATGCCGGTGCCATGCCGTGCCATGCCGTGCCATGCCGTGCCATGCCGGTGCCATGCCGTGCCATGCCGGTGCCATGCCGTGCCATGCCGGTGCCATGCCATTCCATGCCGTGCCATGCGGTGCCATGCCATTCCATGCGGTGCCATGCCATTCCATGCCGTGCCATGCGGTGCCATGCCATTCCATGCGGTGCCATGCCATTCCATGCGGTGCCATGCCATTCCATGCCATTCCATGCCATTCCATGCCATTCCATGCCATTCCATGCCATTCCATGCCATTCAATGCCGTGCCATGCCGGTGCCATGCCGTGCCATGCCGGTGCCATGCCGGTGCCATGCCGGTGCCATGCCGGTGCCATGCCGTGCCATGCCGGTGCCATGCCGTGCCATGCCGGTGCCATGCCGTGCCATGCCGGTGCCATGCCGTGCCATGCCGGTGCCATGCCGTGCCATTCAATGCCGTGCCATGCCGGTGCCATGCCGTGCCATGCCGGTGCCATGCCGGTGCCATGCCGGTGCCATGCCGGTGCCATGCCGTGCCATGCCGGTGCCATGCCGTGCCATGCCGGTGCCATGCCGTGCCATGCCGGTGCCATGCGGTGCCATGCCGTGCCATGCCGTGCCATGCCGGTGCCATGCCATTCCATGCCGTGCCATGCGGTGCCATGCCATTCCATGCGTTGCCATGCCATTCCATGCCGTGCCATGCGGTGCCATGCCATTCCATACGGTGCCATGCCATTCCATGCGGTGCCATGCCATTCCATGCGGTGCCATGCCATTCCATGCCATTCCATGCCATTCCATGCCATTCCATGCCATTCCATGCCATTCCATGCCATTCCATGCCATTCCATGCCATTCCATGCCATTCCATGCCGTGCCATGCCATTCCATGCCGTGCCATGCCGGTGCCATACCGTGCCATGCCGGTGCCATGCCGTGCCATGCCGGTGCCATGCCGTGCCATGCCGGTGCCATGCCGTGCCATGCCGGTGCCATGCCGTGCCATGCCGGTGCCATGCCGTGCCATGCCGGTGCCATGCCGTGCCATGCCGGTGCCATGCCGTGCCATGCCGGTGCCATGCGGTGCCATGCCGTGCCATGCCGGTGCCATGCGGTGCCATGCCATTCCATGCGTTGCCATGCCATTCCATGCCGTGCCATGCGGTGCCATGCCATTCCATGCGGTGCCATGCCATTCCATGCGGTGCCATGCCATTCCATGCGGTGCCATGCCATTCCATGCCATTCCATGCCATTCCATGCCATTCCATGCCATTCCATGCCATTCCATGCCATTCCATGCCATTCCATGCCATTCAATGCCGTGCTATGCCGTGCCATGCCGTGCTATGCCGTGCCATGCCGGTGCCATGCCGTGCCATGCCGGTGCCATGCCGTGCCATGCCGGTGCCATGCCGTGCCATGCCGGTGCCATGCCGTGCCATGCCGGTGCCATGCCGTGCCATGCCGGTGCCATGCCGTGCCATGCCGGTGCCATGCCGTGCCATGCCGTGCCATGCCGTGCCATGCCGTGCCATGCGGTGCCATGCCATTCCATGCCATTCCATGTCATTCCATGCCATTCCATGTCATTCCATGCCATTCCATGTCATTCCATGCCATTCCATGTCATTCCATGCCATTCCATGCCGTGCCATGCCGGTGCCATGCCATGCCATGCCGGTGCCATGCCGTGCCATGCCGGTGCCATGCCGTGCCATGCCGGTGCCATGCCGTGCCATGCCGGTGCCATGCCGTGCCATGCCGGTGCCATGCCGTGCCATGCCGGTGCCATGCCGTGCCATGCCGGTGCCATGCCGTGCCATGCCGGTGCCATGCCGTGCCATGCCGGTGCCATGCCGTGCCATGCCGGTGCCATGCCGGTGCCATGCCGTGCCATGCCGTGCCATGCCGGTGCCATGCCGTGCCATGCCGGTGCCATGCCGGTGCCATGCCGTGCCATGCCGTGCCATGCCGTGCCATGCCGGTGCCATGCCGTGCCATGCCGGTGCCATGCCATTCCATGCCGTGCCATGCGGTGCCATGCCATTCCATGCGGTGCCATGCCATTCCATGCCGTGCCATGCGGTGCCATGCCATTCCATGCGGTGCCATGCCATTCCATGCGGTGCCATGCCATTCCATGCCATTCCATGCCATTCCATGCCATTCCATGCCATTCCATGCCATTCCATGCCATTCCATGCCATTCCATGCCATTCAATGCCGTGCCATGCCGGTGCCATGCCGGTGCCATGCCGGTGCCATGCCGTGCCATGCCGGTGCCATGCCGTGCCATGCCGGTGCCATGCCGTGCCATGCCGGTGCCATGCGGTGCCATGCCGTGCCATGCCATTCCATGCGGTGCCATGCCATTCCATGCGGTGCCATGCCATTCCATGCCATTCCATGCCATTCCATGCCATTCCATGCCATTCCATGCCATTCCATGCCATTCCATGCCGTGCCATGCCATTCCATGCCGTGCCATGCCGGTGCCATACCGTGCCATGCCGGTGCCATGCCGTGCCATGCCGGTGCCATGCCGTGCCATGCCGGTGCCATGCCGTGCCATGCCGGTGCCATGCCGTGCCATGCCGGTGCCATGCCGTGCCATGCCGGTGCCATGCCGTGCCATGCCGGTGCCATGCCGTGCCATGCCGGTGCCATGCCGTGCCATGCCGGTGCCATGCGGTGCCATGCCGTGCCATGCCGGTGCCATGCGGTGCCATGCCATTCCATGCGTTGCCATGCCATTCCATGCCGTGCCATGCGGTGCCATGCCATTCCATGCGGTGCCATGCCATTCCATGCGGTGCCATGCCATTCCATGCGGTGCCATGCCATTCCATGCCATTCCATGCCATTCCATGCCATTCCATGCCATTCCATGCCATTCCATGCCATTCAATGCCGTGCTATGCCGTGCCATGCCGTGCTATGCCGTGCCATGCCGGTGCCATGCCGTGCCATGCCGGTGCCATGCCGTGCCATGCCGGTGCCATGCCGTGCCATGCCGGTGCCATGCCGTGCCATGCCGTGCCATGCCGTGCCATGCCGTGCCATGCGGTGCCATGCCATTCCATGCCATTCCATGTCATTCCATGCCATTCCATGTCATTCCATGCCATTCCATGTCATTCCATGCCATTCCATGTCATTCCATGCCATTCCATGCCGTGCCATGCCGGTGCCATGCCATGCCATGCCGGTGCCATGCCGTGCCATGCCGGTGCCATGCCGTGCCATGCCGGTGCCATGCCGTGCCATGCCGGTGCCATGCCGTGCCATGCCGGTGCCATGCCGTGCCATGCCGGTGCCATGCCGTGCCATGCCGGTGCCATGCCGTGCCATGCCGGTGCCATGCCGTGCCATGCCGGTGCCATGCCGGTGCCATGCCGTGCCATGCCGTGCCATGCCGGTGCCATGCCGTGCCATGCCGGTGCCATGCCGGTGCCATGCCGTGCCATGCCGTGCCATGCCGTGCCATGCCGGTGCCATGCCATTCCATGCCGTGCCATGCGGTGCCATGCCATTCCATGCGGTGCCATGCCATTCCATGCCGTGCCATGCGGTGCCATGCCATTCCATGCGGTGCCATGCCATTCCATGCGGTGCCATGCCATTCCATGCCATTCCATGCCATTCCATGCCATTCCATGCCATTCCATGCCATTCCATGCCATTCCATGCCATTCAATGCCGTGCCATGCCGGTGCCATGCCGTGCCATGCCGGTGCCATGCCGGTGCCATGCCGGTGCCATGCCGGTGCCATGCCGTGCCATGCCGGTGCCATGCCGTGCCATGCCGGTGCCATGCCGTGCCATGCCGGTGCCATGCCGTGCCATGCCGGTGCCATGCCGTGCCATGCCGGTGCCATGCCGTGCCATGCCGGTGCCATGCCGTGCCATGCCGGTGCCATGCCGTGCCATGCCGGTGCCATGCCGTGCCATGCCGGTGCCATGCCGTGCCATGCCGGTGCCATGCCGTGCCATGCCGGTGCCATGCCGTGCCATGCCGGTGCCATGCCGTGCCATGCCGGTGCCATGCCGGTGCCATGCCGTGCCATGCCATTCCATGCCATTCCATGCCATTCCATGCCATTCCATGCCATTCCATGCCATTCCATGCCATTCCATGCCATTCCATGCCGTGCCATGCCGGTGCCATGCCGTGCCATGCCGGTGCCATGCCGTGCCATGCCGGTGCCATGCCGTGCCATGCCGGTGCCATGCCGTGCCATGCCGGTGCCATGCCGGTGCCATGCCGTGCCATGCCGTGCCATGCCGGTGCCATGCGGTGCCATGCCGTGCCATGCCGGTGCCATGCGGTGCCATGCCGTGCCATGCCGGTGCCATGCCATTCCATGCCGTGCCATGCGGTGCCATGCCATTCCATGCGGTGCCATGCCATTCCATGCCGTGCCATGCGGTGCCATGCCGTGCCATGCGGTGCCATGCCATTCCATGCGGTGCCATGCCATTCCATGCGGTGCCATGCCATTCCATGCGGTGCCATGCCATTCCATGCCATTCCATGCCATTCCATGCCATTCCATGCCATTCCATGCCATTCCATGCCATTCAATGCCGTGCCATGCCGGTGCCATGCCGTGCCATGCCGGTGCCATGCCGTGCCATGCCGGTGCCATGCCATGCCATGCCGGTGCCATGCCGTGCCATGCCGGTGCCATGCCGTGCCATGCCGGTGCCATGCCGTGCCATGCCGGTGCCATGCCGTGCCATGCCGTGCCATGCCGGGCCATGCCATTCCATGCCATTCCATGCCAGTCCATGCCAGTCCATGCCATTCCATGCCATTCCATGCCACTCAATGCGGTGCCATGCCGTGCCATGCCGTGCCATTCAATGCCATTCCATGCCATTCAATGCCATTCAATGCCGTGCCATGCCGTGCCATGCCGGTGCCATGCCGTGCCATGCCGGTGCCATGCCGTGCCATGCCGGTGCCATGCCGTGCCATGCCGTGCCATGCCGTGCCATGCGGTGCCATGCCATTCCATGCCATTCCATGCCATTCCATGCCATTCCATGCCATTCCATGCCATTCCATGCCATTCCATGCCATTCCATGCCATTCCATGCCATTCCATGCCATTCCATGCCATTCCATGCCATTCCATGCCATTCCATGCCATTCCATGCCATTCCATGCCATTCCATGCCATTCCATGCCATTCCATGCCATTCCATGCCATTCCATGCCATTCCATGCCATTCCATGCCATTCCATGCCATTCCATGCCATTCCATGCCATTCCATGCCATTCCATGCCATTCCATGCCATTCCATGCCATTCCATGCCATTCCATGCCATTCCATGCCATTCCATGCCATTCCATGCCATTCCATGCCATTCCATGCCATTCCATGCCATTCCATGCCATTCCATGCCATTCCATGCCATTCCATGCCATTCCATGCCATTCCATGCCATTCCATGCCATTCCATGCCATTCAATGCCGTGCCATGCCGTGCCATGCCGTGCCATGCCGTGCCATGCCGTGCCATGCCGTGCCATGCCGTGCCATGCCGTGCCATGCCGTGCCATGCCGTGCCATGCCGGTGCCATGCCGTGCCATGCCGGTGCCATGCCGTGCCATGCCGGTGCCATGCCGTGCCATGCCGGTGCCATGCCGTGCCATGCCGTGCCATGCCGGTGCCATGCCGTGCCATGCCGGTGCCATGCCGTGCCATGCCGGTGCCATGCCGTGCCATGCCGGTGCCATGCCGTGCCATGCCGGTGCCATGCCGTGCCATGCCGGTGCCATGCCGTGCCATGCCGTGCCATGCCGGTGCCATGCCGTGCCATGCCGGTGCCATGCCGTGCCATGCCGGTGCCATGCCGTGCCATGCCGGTGCCATGCCGTGCCATGCCGGTGCCATGCCGGTGCCATGCCGTGCCATGCCGGTGCCATGCCGTGCCATGCCGGTGCCATGCCATTCCATGCCATTCCATGCCATTCCATGCCGTGCCATGCCGTGCCATGCCGTGCCATGCCGTGCCATGCCGGTGCCATGCCGTGCCATGCCGGTGCCATGCCGTGCCATGCCGGTGCCATGCCGTGCCATGCCGGTGCCATGCCGTGCCATGCCGGTGCCATGCCGTGCCATGCCGTGCCATGCCGGTGCCATGCCGTGCCATGCCGGTGCCATGCCGTGCCATGCCGTGCCATGCCGTGCCATGCCGTGCCATGCCGGTGCCATGCCGTGCCATGCCGTGCCATGCCATTCCATGCCATTCCATGCCATTCCATGCCATTCCATGCCATTCCATGCCATTCCATGCCATTCAATGCCGTGCCATGCCGTGCCATGCCGTGCCATGCCGTGCCATGCCGGTGCCATGCCGTGCCATGCCGGTGCCATGCCGTGCCATGCCGGTGCCATGCCGTGCCATGCCGTGCCATGCCGGTGCCATGCCGTGCCATGCCGGTGCCATGCCGTGCCATGCCGGTGCCATGCCGTGCCATGCCGGTGCCATGCCGTGCCATGCCGGTGCCATGCCGTGCCATGCCGGTGCCATGCCGTGCCATGCCGGTGCCATGCCGTGCCATGCCGGTGCCATGCCGTGCCATGCCGGTGCCATGCCGTGCCATGCCGGTGCCATGCCGTGCCATGCCGGTGCCATGCCGTGCCATGCCGGTGCCATGCCGTGCCATGCCGGTGCCATGCCGTGCCATGCCGGTGCCATGCCGTGCCATGCCGGTGCCATGCCGTGCCATGCCGGTGCCATGCCGTGCCATGCCGGTGCCATGCCGGTGCCATGCCGTGCCATGCCGTGCCATGCCGTGCCATGCCGGTGCCATGCCGTGCCATGCCGGTGCCATGCCATTCCATGCCGTGCCATGCGGTGCCATGCCATTCCATGCGGTGCCATGCCATTCCATGCCGTGCCATGCGGTGCCATGCCATTCCATGCGGTGCCATGCCATTCCATGCGGTGCCATGCCATTCCATGCCATTCCATGCCATTCCATGCCATTCCATGCCATTCCATGCCATTCCATGCCATTCCATGCCATTCCATGCCATTCCATGCCATTCCATGCCATTCCATGCCATTCCATGCCATTCAATGCCGTGCCATGCCGGTGCCATGCCGTGCCATGCCGGTGCCATGCCGTGCCATGCCGGTGCCATGCCGTGCCATGCCGGTGCCATGCCCGTGCCATGCCGTGCCATGCCGGTGCCATGCCGTGCCATGCCGTGCCATGCCGGTGCCATGCCGTGCCATGCCGGTGCCATGCCGTGCCATGCCGGTGCCATGCCGTGCCATGCCGGTGCCATGCCGTGCCATGCCGGTGCCATGCCGTGCCATGCCGGTGCCATGCCGTGCCATGCCGGTGCCATGCCGTGCCATGCCGGTGCCATGCCGTGCCATGCCGGTGCCATGCCGTGCCATGCCGGTGCCATGCCGTGCCATGCCGGTGCCATGCCGTGCCATGCCGGTGCCATGCCGTGCCTTGCCGGTGCCATGCCGTGCCATGCCGGTGCCATGCCGTGCCATGCCGGTGCCATGCCGTGCCATGCCGGTGCCATGCCGTGCCATGCCGGTGCCATGCCATTCCATGCCATTCCATGCCATTCCATGCCGTGCCATGCCGTGCCATGCCGTGCCATGCCGTGCCATGCCGTGCCATGCCGTGCCATGCCGTGCCATGCCGGTGCCATGCCGTGCCATGCCGGTGCCATGCCTTGCCATGCCGGTGCCATGCCGTGCCATGCCGGTGCCATGCCGTGCCATGCCGTGCCATGCCGGTGCCATGCCGTGCCATGCCGGTGCCATGCCGTGCCATGCCGTGCCATGCCGTGCCATGCCGGTGCCATGCCGTGCCATGCCGTGCCATGCCATTCCATGCCATTCCATGCCATTCCATGCCATTCCATGCCATTCCATGCCATTCAATGCCGTGCCATGCCGTGCCATGCCGGTGCCATGCCGTGCCATGCCGGTGCCATGCCGTGCCATGCCGTGCCATGCCGGTGCCATGCCGTGCCATGCCGGTGCCATGCCGTGCCATGCCGGTGCCATGCCGTGCCATGCCGGTGCCATGCCGTGCCATGCCGGTGCCATGCCGTGCCATGCCGGTGCCATGCCGTGCCATGCCGGTGCCATGCCGTGCCATGCCGGTGCCATGCCGTGCCATGCCGGTGCCATGCCGTGCCATGCCGGTGCCATGCCGTGCCATGCCGGTGCCATGCCGTGCCATGCCGGTGCCATGCCATTCCATGCCATTCCATGCCATTCCATGCCGTGCCATGCCGTGCCATGCCGTGCCATGCCGTGCCATGCCGTGCCATGCCGTGCCATGCCGGTGCCATGCCGTGCCATGCCGGTGCCATGCCTTGCCATGCCGGTGCCATGCCGTGCCATGCCGGTGCCATGCCGTGCCATGCCGTGCCATGCCGGTGCCATGCCGTGCCATGCCGGTGCCATGCCGTGCCATGCCGTGCCATGCCGTGCCATGCCGGTGCCATGCCGTGCCATGCCGTGCCATGCCATTCCATGCCATTCCATGCCATTCCATGCCATTCCATGCCATTCCATGCCATTCCATGCCATTCCATGCCATTCCATGCCATTCAATGCCGTGCCATGCCGTGCCATGCCGGTGCCATGCCGTGCCATGCCGGTGCCATGCCGTGCCATGCCGGTGCCATGCCGTGCCATGCCGGTGCCATGCCGTGCCATGCCGGTGCCATGCCGTGCCATGCCGTGCCATGCCGGTGCCATGCCGTGCCATGCCGGTGCCATGCCGTGCCATGCCGGTGCCATGCCGTGCCATGCCGGTGCCATGCCGTGCCATGCCGGTGCCATGCCGTGCCATGCCGGTGCCATGCCGTGCCATGCCGGTGCCATGCCGTGCCATGCCGGTGCCATGCCGTGCCATGCCGGTGCCATGCCGTGCCATGCCGGTGCCATGCCGGTGCCATGCCGGTGCCATGCCGTGCCATGCCGTGCCATGCCGGTGCCATGCCGTGCCATGCCGGTGCCATGCGGTGCCATGCCGGTGCCATGCGGTGCCATGCCGTGCCATGCCGTGCCATGCCGGTGCCATGCCATTCCATGCCGTGCCATGCGGTGCCATGCCATTCCATGCGTTGCCATGCCATTCCATGCCGTGCCATGCGGTGCCATGCCATTCCATACGGTGCCATGCCGTGCCATGCCGGTGCCATGCCGTGCCATGCCGGTGCCATGCCGTGCCATGCCGGTGCCATGCCATGCCATGCCGGTGCCATGCCGTGCCATGCCGGTGCCATGCCGTGCCATGCCGGTGCCATGCCGTGCCATGCCGGTGCCATGCCGTGCCATGCCGGTGCCATGCCGTGCCATGCCGGTGCCATGCCGTGCCATGCCGGTGCCATGCCGTGCCATGCCGGTGCCATGCCGTGCCATGCCGTGCCATGCCGTGCCATGCCGTGCCATGCCGTGCCATGCCGTGCCATGCCGTGCCATGCCGTGCCATGCCGTGCCATGCCGTGCCATGCCGTGCCATGCGGTGCCATGCCATTCCATGCCATTCCATGCCATTCCATGTCATTCCATGCCATTCCATGCCATTCCATGCCATTCCATGCCATTCCATGCCATTCCATGTCATTCCATGCCATTCCATGTCATTCCATGCCATGCCGGTACCATGCCGTGCCATGCCGGTACCATGCCGTGCCATGCCGGTACCATGCCGTGCCATGCCGGTGCCATGCCGTGCCATGCCGGTGCCATGCCGTGCCATGCCGGTGCCATGCCGTGCCATGCCGGTGCCATGCCGTGCCATGCCGTGCCATGCGGTGCCATGCCGGTGCCATGCGGTGCCATGCCGTGCCATGCCGTGCCATGCCGGTGCCATGCCATTCCATGCCGTGCCATGCGGTGCCATGCCATTCCATGCGTTGCCATGCCATTCCATGCCGTGCCATGCGGTGCCATGCCATTCCATACGGTGCCATGCCGTGCCATGCCGGTGCCATGCCGTGCCATGCCGGTGCCATGCCATGCCATGCCGGTGCCATGCCGTGCCATGCCGGTGCCATGCCGTGCCATGCCGGTGCCATGCCGTGCCATGCCGGTGCCATGCCGTGCCATGCCGGTGCCATGCCGTGCCATGCCGGTGCCATGCCGGTGCCATGCCGGTGCCATGCCGGTGCCATGCCGGTGCCATGCCGGTGCCATGCCGTGCCATGCCGTGCCATGCCGTGCCATGCCGTGCCATGCCGTGCCATGCCGTGCCATGCCGTGCCATGCCGTGCCATGCCGTGCCATGCCGTGCCATGCGGTGCCATGCCATTCCATGCCATTCCATGCCATTCCATGTCATTCCATGCCATTCCATGCCATTCCATGCCATTCCATGCCATTCCATGCCATTCCATGTCATTCCATGCCATTCCATGTCATTCCATGCCATGCCGGTACCATGCCGTGCCATGCCGGTACCATGCCGTGCCATGCCGGTACCATGCCGTGCCATGCCGGTGCCATGCCGTGCCATGCCGGTGCCATGCCGTGCCATGCCGGTGCCATGCCGTGCCATGCCGGTGCCATGCCGTGCCATGCCGTGCCATGCGGTGCCATGCCGTGCCATGCGGTGCCATGCCATTCCATGCCATTCCATGCCATTCCATGCCATTCCATGCCATTCCATGCCATTCCATGCCATTCCATGCCATTCCATGCCATTCCATGCCATTCCATGCCATTCCATGCCATTCCATGCCATTCCATGCCATTCCATGCCATTCCATGCCATTCCATGCCATTCCATGCCATTCCATGCCATTCCATGCCATTCCATGCCATTCCATGCCATTCCATGCCATTCCATGCCATTCCATGCCATTCCATGCCATTCCATGCCATTCCATGCCATTCCATGCCATTCCATGCCATTCCATGCCATTCCATGCCATTCCATGCCATTCCATGCCATTCCATGCCATTCCATGCCATTCCATGCCATTCCATGCCATTCCATGCCATTCCATGCCATTCCATGCCATTCCATGCCATTCCATGCCATTCCATGCCATTCCATGCCATTCCATGCCATTCCATGCCATTCCATGCCATTCCATGCCATTCCATGCCATTCCATGCCATTCCATGCCATTCCATGCCATTCCATGCCATTCCATGCCATTCCATGCTCCATGCCATTCCATGCCATTCCATGCCATTCCATGCCATTCCATGCCATTCCATGCCATTCCATGCCATTCCATGCCATTCCATGCCATTCCATGCCATTCCATGCCATTCCATGCCATTCCATGCCATTCCATGCCATTCCATGCCATTCCATGCCATTCCATGCCATTCCATGCCATTCCATGCCATTCCATGCCATTCCATGCCATTCCATGCCATTCCATGCCATTCCATGCCGTGCCATGCCGGTGCCATACCGTGCCATGCCGGTGCCATGCCGTGCCATGCCGGTGCCATGCCGTGCCATGCCGGTGCCATGCCGTGCCATGCCGGTGCCATGCCGTGCCATGCCGGTGCCATGCCGTGCCATGCCGGTGCCATGCCGTGCCATGCCGGTGCCATGCCGTGCCATGCCGGTGCCATGCCGTGCCATGCCGGTGCCATGCCGTGCCATGCCGGTGCCATGCCGTGCCATGCCGGTGCCATGCCGTGCCATGCCGGTGCCATGCCGTGCCATGCCGGTGCCATGCCGTGCCATGCCGGTGCCATGCCGTGCCATGCCGGTGCCATGCCGTGCCATGCCGGTGCCATGCCGTGCCATGCCGGTGCCATGCCGTGCCATGCCGGTGTCATGCCGTGCCATGCCGTGCCATGCCGGTGCCATGCCGTGCCATGCCGGTGTCATGCCGTGCCATGCCGTGCCATGCCGGTGCCATGCCGTGCCATGCCGGTGCCATGCCGTGCCATGCCGGTGCCATGCCGTGCCATGCCGTGCCATGCCGTGCCATGCGGTGCCATGCCATTCCATGCCATTCCATGTCATTCCATGCCATTCCATGTCATTCCATGCCATTCCATGTCATTCCATGCCATTCCATGCCATTCCATGTCATTCCATGCCATTCCATGTCATTCCATGCCATTCCATGCCATTCCATGCCATTCCATGCCATTCCATGCCATTCCATGCCATTCCATGCCATTCCATGCCATTCCATGCCATTCCATGCCATTCCATGCCATTCCATGCCATTCCATGCCATTCCATGCCATTCCATGCCATTCCATGCCATTCCATGCCATTCCATGCCATTCCATGCCATTCCATGCCATTCCATGCCATTCCATGCCATTCCATGCCATTCCATGCCATTCCATGCCATTCCATGCCATTCCATGCCATTCCATGCCATTCCATGCCATTCCATGCCATTCCATGCCATTCCATGCCATTCCATGCCATTCCATGCCATTCCATGCCATTCCATGCCATTCCATGCCATTCCATGCCATTCCATGCCATTCCATGCCATTCCATGCCATTCCATGCCATTCCATGCCATTCCATGCCATTCCATGCCATTCCATGCCATTCCATGCCATTCCATGCCATTCCATGCCATTCCATGCCATTCCATGCCATTCCATGCCATTCCATGCCATTCCATGCCATTCCATGCCATTCCATGCCATTCCATGCCATTCCATGCCATTCCATGCCATTCCATGCCATTCCATGCCATTCCATGCCATTCCATGCCATTCCATGCCATTCCATGCCATTCCATGCCATTCCATGCCATTCCATGCCATTCCATGCCATTCCATGCCATTCCATGCCATTCCATGCCATTCCATGCCATTCCATGCCATTCCATGCCATTCCATGCCATTCCATGCCATTCCATGCCATTCCATGCCATTCCATGCCATTCCATGCCATTCCATGCCATTCCATGCCATTCCATGCCATTCCATGCCATTCCATGCCATTCCATGCCATTCCATGCCATTCCATGCCATTCCATGCCATTCCATGCCATTCCATGCCATTCCATGCCATTCCATGCCATTCCATGCCATTCCATGCCATTCCATGCCATTCCATGCCATTCCATGCCATTCCATGCCATTCCATGCCATTCCATGCCATTCCATGCCATTCCATGCCATTCCATGCCATTCCATGCCGTGCCATGCCGGTGCCATGCCGTGCCATGCCGGTGCCATGCCGTGCCATGCCGGTGCCATGCCGTGCCATGCCGGTGCCATGCCGTGCCATGCCGGTGGCATGCCGTGCCATGCCGGTGCCATGCCGTGCCATGCCGGTGCCATGCCGTGCCATGCCGGTGCCATGCCGTGCCATGCCGGTGCCATGCCGTGCCATGCCGGTGCCATGCCGTGCCATGCCGGTGCCATGCCGTGCCATGCCGGTGCCATGCCGTGCCATGCCGGTGCCATGCCGTGCCATGCCGGTGCCATGCCGTGCCATGCCGGTGCCATGCCGTGCCATGCCGTGCCATGCCGGTGCCATGCCGTGCCATGCCGGTGCCATGCCGTGCCATGCCGGTGCCATGCCGTGCCATGCCGTGCCATGCCGTGCCATGCCGTGCCATGCGGTGCCATGCCATTCCATGCCATTCCATGTCATTCCATGCCATTCCATGCCATTCCATGTCATTCCATGCCATTCCATGTCATTCCATGCCATTCCATGTCATTCCATGCCATTCCATGTCATTCCATGCCATTCCATGCCGTGCCGTGCCGGTGCCATGCCGTGCCATGCCGGTGCCATGCCGTGCCATGCCGGTGCCATGCCGTGCCGGTGCCATGCCGGTGCCATGCCGTGCCATGCCGGTGCCATGCCGTGCCATGCCGGTGGCATGCCGTGCCATGCCGGTGGCATGCCGTGCCATGCCGGTGGCATGCCGTGCCATGCCGGTGCCATGCCGTGCCATGCCGGTGCCATGCCGTGCCATGCCGGTGCCATGCCGTGCCATGCCGGGGCCATGCCGTGCCATGCCGGTGCCATGCCGTGCCATGCCGGTGCCATGCCGTGCCATGCCGGTGCCATGCCGTGCCATGCCGGTGCCATGCCGTGCCATGCCGGTGCCATGCCGTGCCATGCCGGTGCCATGCCGTCCCATGCCGGTGCCATGCCGTGCCATGCCGGTGCCATGCCGTGCCATGCCGTGCCATGCCGTGCCATGCCGTGCCATGCCGTGCCATGCGGTGCCATGCCATTCCATGCCATTCCATGCCATTCCATGTCATTCCATGCCATTCCATGCCATTCCATGCCATTCCATGCCATTCCATGCCATTCCATGCCATTCCATGCCATTCCATGCCATTCCATGCCATTCCATGCCATTCCATGCCATTCCATGCCATTCCATGCCATTCCATGCCATTCCATGCCATTCCATGCCATTCCATGCCATTCCATGCCATTCCATGCCATTCCATGCCATTCCATGCCATTCCATGCCGTGCCATGCCGGTGCCATGCCGTGCCATGCCGGTGCCATGCCGTGCCATGCCGGTGCCATGCCGTGCCATGCCGGTGCCATGCCGTGCCATGCCGGTGCCATGCCGTGCCATGCCGGTGCCATGCCGTGCCATGCCGGTGCCATGCCGTGCCATGCCGGTGCCATGCCGTGCCATGCCGGTGCCATGCCGTGCCATGCCGGTGCCATGCCGTGCCATGCCGTGCCATGCCGGTGCCATGCCGTGCCATGCCGTGCCATGCCGTGCCATGCCGTGCCATGCCGTGCCATGCCGGTGCCATGCCGTGCCATGCCGGTGCCATGCCGTGCCATGCCGGTGCCATGCCGTGCCATGCCGGTGCCATGCCGTGCCATGCCGGTGCCATGCCGTGCCATGCCGGTGCCATGCCGTGCCATGCCGGTGCCATGCCGTGGCATGCCGGTGCCATGCCGTGGCATGCCGGTGCCATGCCGTGGCATGCCGGTGCCATGCCGTGCCATGCCGGTGCCATGCCGGTGCCATGCCGTGCCATGCCGGTGCCATGCCGTGCCATGCCGTGCCATGCCGGTGCCATGCCATTCCATGCCATTCCATGCCATTCCATGCCATTCCATGCCATTCCATGCCATTCCATGCCATTCCATGCCATTCCATGCCATTCCATGCCATTCCATGCCATTTCATGCCATTCCATGCCATTCCATGCCATTCCATGCCATTCCATGCCATTCCATGCCATTCCATGCCATTCCATGCCATTCCATGCCATTCCATGCCATTCCATGCCATTCCATGCCATTCCATGCCATTCCATGCCATTCCATGCCATTCCATGCCATTCCATGCCATTCCATGCCATTCCATGCCATTCCATGCCATTCCATGCCATTCCATGCCATTCCATGCCATTCCATGCCATTCCATGCCATTCCATGCCATTCCATGCCATTCCATGCCATTCCATGCCATTCCATGCCATTCCATGCCATTCCATGCCATTCCATGCCATTCCATGCCATTCCATGCCATTCCATGCCATTCCATGCCATTCCATGCCATTCCATGCCATTCCATGCCATTCCATGCCATTCCATGCCATTCCATGCCATTCCATGCCATTCCATGCCATTCCATGCCATTCCATGCCATTCCATGCCATTCCATGCCATTCCATGCCATTCCATGCCATTCCATGCCATTCCATGCCATTCCATGCCATTCCATGCCATTCCATGCCATTCCATGCCATTCCATGCCATTCCATGCCATTCCATGCCATTCCATGCCGTGCCATGCCATTCCATGCCGTGCCATGCCGGTGCCATACCGTGCCATGCCGGTGCCATGCCGTGCCATGCCGGTGCCATGCCGTGCCATGCCGGTGCCATGCCGTGCCATGCCGGTGCCATGCCGTGCCATGCCGGTGCCATGCCGTGCCATGCCGGTGCCATGCCGTGCCATGCCGGTGCCATGCCGTGCCATGCCGGTGCCATGCCGTGCCATGCCGGTGCCATGCCGTGCCATGCCGGTGTCATGCCGTGCCATGCCGTGCCATGCCGGTGCCATGCCGTGCCATGCCGGTGCCATGCCGTGCCATGCCGTGCCATGCCGTGCCATGCGGTGCCATGCCATTCCATGCCATTCCATGTCATTCCATGCCATTCCATGTCATTCCATGCCATTCCATGTCATTCCATGCCATTCCATGTCATTCCATGCCATTCCATGTCATTCCATGCCATTCCATGTCATTCCATGCCATTCCATGCCATTCCATGCCATTCCATGCCATTCCATGCCATTCCATGCCATTCCATGCCATTCCATGCCATTCCATGCCATTCCATGCCATTCCATGCCATTCCATGCCATTCCATGCCATTCCATGCCATTCCATGCCATTCCATGCCATTCCATGCCATTCCATGCCATTCCATGCCATTCCATGCCATTCCATGCCATTCCATGCCATTCCATGCCATTCCATGCCATTCCATGCCATTCCATGCCATTCCATGCCATTCCATGCCATTCCATGCCATTCCATGCCATTCCATGCCATTCCATGCCATTCCATGCCATTCCATGCCATTCCATGCCATTCCATGCCATTCCATGCCATTCCATGCCATTCCATGCCATTCCATGCCATTCCATGCCATTCCATGCCATTCCATGCCATTCCATGCCATTCCATGCCATTCCATGCCATTCCATGCCATTCCATGCCATTCCATGCCATTCCATGCCATTCCATGCCATTCCATGCCATTCCATGCCATTCCATGCCATTCCATGCCATTCCATGCCATTCCATGCCATTCCATGCCATTCCATGCCGTGCCATGCCATTCCATGCCGTGCCATGCCGGTGCCATGCCGTGCCATGCCGATGCCATGCCGTGCCATGCCGGTGCCATGCCGTGCCATGCCGGTGCCATGCCGTGCCATGCCGGTGCCATGCCGTGCCATGCCGGTGCCATGCCGTGCCATGCCGGTGCCATGCCGTGCCATGCCGGTGCCATGCCGTGCCATGCCGGTGGCATGCCGTGCCATGCCGGTGCCATGCCGTGCCATGCCGGTGCCATGCCGTGCCATGCCGGTGCCATGCCGTGCCATGCCGGTGCCATGCCGTGCCATGCCGGTGCCATGCCGTGCCATGCCGGTGCCATGCCGTGCCATGCCGGTGCCATGCCGTGCCATGCCGGTGCCATGCCGTGCCATGCCGTGCCATGCCGATGCCATGCCGTGCCATGCCGGTGCCATGCCGTGCCATGCCGGTGCCATGCCGTGCCATGCCGGTGCCATGCCGTGCCATGCCGGTGCCATGCCGGTGCCATGCCGTGCCATGCCGGTGCCATGCCGTGCCATGCCGGTGCCATGCCGTGCCATGCCGGTGCCATGCCGTGCCATGCCGGTGCCATGCCGTGCCATGCCGGTGCCATGCCGTGCCATGCCGGTGCCATGCCGTGCCATGCCGGTGCCATGCCGTGCCATGCCGGTGCCATGCCGTGCCATGCCGGTGCCATGCCGGTGCCATGCCGTGCCATGCCGTGCCATGCCGTGCCATGCCGGTGCCATGCCGTGCCATGCCGGTGCCATGCCATTCCATGCCGTGCCATGCGGTGCCATGCCATTCCATGCGGTGCCATGCCATTCCATGCCGTGCCATGCGGTGCCATGCCATTCCATGCGGTGCCATGCCATTCCATGCGGTGCCATGCCATTCCATGCCATTCCATGCCATTCCATGCCATTCCATGCCATTCCATGCCATTCCATGCCATTCAATGCCGTGCCATGCCGGTGCCATGCCGTGCCATGCCGGTGCCATGCCGGTGCCATGCCGGTGCCATGCCGGTGCCATGCCGTGCCATGCCGGTGCCATGCCGTGCCATGCCGGTGCCATGCCGTGCCATGCCGGTGCCATGCCGTGCCATGCCGGTGCCATGCCGTGCCATTCAATGCCGTGCCATGCCGGTGCCATGCCGTGCCATGCCGGTGCCATGCCGGTGCCATGCCGGTGCCATGCCGGTGCCATGCCGTGCCATGCCGGTGCCATGCCGTGCCATGCCGGTGCCATGCCGTGCCATGCCGGTGCCATGCGGTGCCATGCCGTGCCATGCCGTGCCATGCCGGTGCCATGCCATTCCATGCCGTGCCATGCGGTGCCATGCCATTCCATGCGTTGCCATGCCATTCCATGCCGTGCCATGCGGTGCCATGCCATTCCATACGGTGCCATGCCATTCCATGCGGTGCCATGCCATTCCATGCGGTGCCATGCCATTCCATGCCATTCCATGCCATTCCATGCCATTCCATGCCATTCCATGCCATTCCATGCCATTCCATGCCATTCCATGCCATTCCATGCCATTCCATGCCGTGCCATGCCATTCCATGCCGTGCCATGCCGGTGCCATACCGTGCCATGCCGGTGCCATGCCGTGCCATGCCGGTGCCATGCCGTGCCATGCCGGTGCCATGCCGTGCCATGCCGGTGCCATGCCGTGCCATGCCGGTGCCATGCCGTGCCATGCCGGTGCCATGCCGTGCCATGCCGGTGCCATGCCGTGCCATGCCGGTGCCATGCGGTGCCATGCCGTGCCATGCCGGTGCCATGCGGTGCCATGCCATTCCATGCGTTGCCATGCCATTCCATGCCGTGCCATGCGGTGCCATGCCATTCCATGCGGTGCCATGCCATTCCATGCGGTGCCATGCCATTCCATGCGGTGCCATGCCATTCCATGCCATTCCATGCCATTCCATGCCATTCCATGCCATTCCATGCCATTCCATGCCATTCCATGCCATTCCATGCCATTCAATGCCGTGCTATGCCGTGCCATGCCGTGCTATGCCGTGCCATGCCGGTGCCATGCCGTGCCATGCCGGTGCCATGCCGTGCCATGCCGGTGCCATGCCGTGCCATGCCGGTGCCATGCCGTGCCATGCCGGTGCCATGCCGTGCCATGCCGGTGCCATGCCGTGCCATGCCGTGCCATGCCGTGCCATGCCGTGCCATGCGGTGCCATGCCATTCCATGCCATTCCATGTCATTCCATGCCATTCCATGTCATTCCATGCCATTCCATGTCATTCCATGCCATTCCATGTCATTCCATGCCATTCCATGCCGTGCCATGCCGGTGCCATGCCATGCCATGCCGGTGCCATGCCGTGCCATGCCGGTGCCATGCCGTGCCATGCCGGTGCCATGCCGTGCCATGCCGGTGCCATGCCGTGCCATGCCGGTGCCATGCCGTGCCATGCCGGTGCCATGCCGTGCCATGCCGGTGCCATGCCGTGCCATGCCGGTGCCATGCCGTGCCATGCCGGTGCCATGCCGTGCCATGCCGGTGCCATGCCGTGCCATGCCGGTGCCATGCCGGTGCCATGCCGTGCCATGCCGTGCCATGCCGGTGCCATGCCGTGCCATGCCGGTGCCATGCCGGTGCCATGCCGTGCCATGCCGTGCCATGCCGTGCCATGCCGGTGCCATGCCGTGCCATGCCGGTGCCATGCCATTCCATGCCGTGCCATGCGGTGCCATGCCATTCCATGCGGTGCCATGCCATTCCATGCCGTGCCATGCGGTGCCATGCCATTCCATGCGGTGCCATGCCATTCCATGCGGTGCCATGCCATTCCATGCCATTCCATGCCATTCCATGCCATTCCATGCCATTCCATGCCATTCCATGCCATTCCATGCCATTCCATGCCATTCCATGCCATTCCATGCCATTCAATGCCGTGCCATGCCGGTGCCATGCCGGTGCCATGCCGGTGCCATGCCGTGCCATGCCGGTGCCATGCCGTGCCATGCCGGTGCCATGCCGTGCCATGCCGGTGCCATGCGGTGCCATGCCGTGCCATGCCATTCCATGCGGTGCCATGCCATTCCATGCGGTGCCATGCCATTCCATGCCATTCCATGCCATTCCATGCCATTCCATGCCATTCCATGCCATTCCATGCCATTCCATGCCATTCCATGCCATTCCATGCCGTGCCATGCCATTCCATGCCGTGCCATGCCGGTGCCATACCGTGCCATGCCGGTGCCATGCCGTGCCATGCCGGTGCCATGCCGTGCCATGCCGGTGCCATGCCGTGCCATGCCGGTGCCATGCCGTGCCATGCCGGTGCCATGCCGTGCCATGCCGGTGCCATGCCGTGCCATGCCGGTGCCATGCCGTGCCATGCCGGTGCCATGCCGTGCCATGCCGGTGCCATGCGGTGCCATGCCGTGCCATGCCGGTGCCATGCGGTGCCATGCCATTCCATGCGTTGCCATGCCATTCCATGCCGTGCCATGCGGTGCCATGCCATTCCATGCGGTGCCATGCCATTCCATGCGGTGCCATGCCATTCCATGCGGTGCCATGCCATTCCATGCCATTCCATGCCATTCCATGCCATTCCATGCCATTCCATGCCATTCCATGCCATTCAATGCCGTGCTATGCCGTGCCATGCCGTGCTATGCCGTGCCATGCCGGTGCCATGCCGTGCCATGCCGGTGCCATGCCGTGCCATGCCGGTGCCATGCCGTGCCATGCCGGTGCCATGCCGTGCCATGCCGGTGCCATGCCGTGCCATGCCGGTGCCATGCCGTGCCATGCCGTGCCATGCCGTGCCATGCCGTGCCATGCGGTGCCATGCCATTCCATGCCATTCCATGTCATTCCATGCCATTCCATGTCATTCCATGCCATTCCATGCCATTCCATGTCATTCCATGCCATTCCATGCCGTGCCATGCCGGTGCCATGCCGTGCCATGCCGGTGCCATGCCATGCCATGCCGGTGCCATGCCGTGCCATGCCGGTGCCATGCCGTGCCATGCCGGTGCCATGCCGTGCCATGCCGGTGCCATGCCGTGCCATGCCGGTGCCATGCCGTGCCATGCCGGTGCCATGCCGTGCCATGCCGGTGCCATGCCGTGCCATGCCGGTGCCATGCCGGTGCCATGCCGTGCCATGCCGTGCCATGCCGGTGCCATGCCGTGCCATGCCGGTGCCATGCCGGTGCCATGCCGGTGCCATGCCGTGCCATGCCGTGCCATGCCGTGCCATGCCGGTGCCATGCCATTCCATGCCGTGCCATGCGGTGCCATGCCATTCCATGCGGTGCCATGCCATTCCATGCCGTGCCATGCGGTGCCATGCCATTCCATGCGGTGCCATGCCATTCCATGCGGTGCCATGCCATTCCATGCCATTCCATGCCATTCCATGCCATTCCATGCCATTCCATGCCATTCCATGCCATTCCATGCCATTCAATGCCGTGCCATGCCGGTGCCATGCCGTGCCATGCCGGTGCCATGCCGGTGCCATGCCGGTGCCATGCCGGTGCCATGCCGGTGCCATGCCGGTGCCATGCCGTGCCATGCCGGTGCCATGCCGTGCCATGCCGGTGCCATGCCGTGCCATGCCGGTGCCATGCCGTGCCATGCCGGTGCCATGCCGTGCCATGCCGGTGCCATGCCGTGCCATGCCGGTGCCATGCCGTGCCATGCCGGTGCCATGCCGTGCCATGCCGGTGCCATGCCGTGCCATGCCGGTGCCATGCCGTGCCATGCCGGTGCCATGCCGTGCCATGCCGGTGCCATGCCGTGCCATGCCGGTGCCATGCCGTGCCATGCCGGTGCCATGCCGTGCCATGCCGGTGCCATGCCGGTGCCATGCCGTGCCATGCCATTCCATGCCATTCCATGCCATTCCATGCCATTCCATGCCATTCCATGCCATTCCATGCCATTCCATGCCATTCCATGCCGTGCCATGCCGGTGCCATGCCGTGCCATGCCGGTGCCATGCCGTGCCATGCCGGTGCCATGCCGTGCCATGCCGGTGCCATGCCGTGCCATGCCGGTGCCATGCCGGTGCCATGCCGTGCCATGCCGTGCCATGCCGGTGCCATGCGGTGCCATGCCGTGCCATGCCGGTGCCATGCGGTGCCATGCCGTGCCATGCCGGTGCCATGCCATTCCATGCCGTGCCATGCGGTGCCATGCCATTCCATGCGGTGCCATGCCATTCCATGCCGTGCCATGCGGTGCCATGCCGTGCCATGCGGTGCCATGCCATTCCATGCGGTGCCATGCCATTCCATGCGGTGCCATGCCATTCCATGCGGTGCCATGCCATTCCATGCCATTCCATGCCATTCCATGCCATTCCATGCCATTCCATGCCATTCCATGCCATTCAATGCCGTGCCATGCCGGTGCCATGCCGTGCCATGCCGGTGCCATGCCGTGCCATGCCGGTGCCATGCCATGCCATGCCGGTGCCATGCCGTGCCATGCCGGTGCCATGCCGTGCCATGCCGGTGCCATGCCGTGCCATGCCGTGCCATGCCGGGCCATGCCATTCCATGCCATTCCATGCCAGTCCATGCCAGTCCATGCCATTCCATGCCATTCCATGCCACTCAATGCGGTGCCATGCCGTGCCATGCCGTGCCATTCAATGCCATTCCATGCCATTCAATGCCATTCAATGCCGTGCCATGCCGTGCCATGCCGGTGCCATGCCGTGCCATGCCGGTGCCATGCCGTGCCATGCCGGTGCCATGCCGTGCCATGCCGTGCCATGCCGTGCCATGCGGTGCCATGCCATTCCATGCCATTCCATGCCATTCCATGCCATTCCATGCCATTCCATGCCATTCCATGCCATTCCATGCCATTCCATGCCATTCCATGCCATTCCATGCCATTCCATGCCATTCCATGCCATTCCATGCCATTCCATGCCATTCCATGCCATTCCATGCCATTCCATGCCATTCCATGCCATTCCATGCCATTCCATGCCATTCCATGCCATTCCATGCCATTCCATGCCATTCCATGCCATTCCATGCCATTCCATGCCATTCCATGCCATTCCATGCCATTCCATGCCATTCCATGCCATTCCATGCCATTCCATGCCATTCCATGCCATTCCATGCCATTCCATGCCATTCCATGCCATTCCATGCCATTCCATGCCATTCCATGCCATTCCATGCCATTCCATGCCATTCCATGCCATTCCATGCCATTCCATGCCATTCCATGCCATTCCATGCCATTCCATGCCATTCCATGCCATTCCATGCCATTCCATGCCATTCCATGCCATTCCATGCCATTCCATGCCATTCCATGCCATTCAATGCCGTGCCATGCCGTGCCATGCCGTGCCATGCCGTGCCATGCCGTGCCATGCCGTGCCATGCCGTGCCATGCCGTGCCATGCCGTGCCATGCCGTGCCATGCCGGTGCCATGCCGTGCCATGCCGGTGCCATGCCGTGCCATGCCGGTGCCATGCCGTGCCATGCCGGTGCCATGCCGTGCCATGCCGGTGCCATGCCGTGCCATGCCGGTGCCATGCCGTGCCATGCCGTGCCATGCCGGTGCCATGCCGTGCCATGCCGGTGCCATGCCGTGCCATGCCGGTGCCATGCCGTGCCATGCCGGTGCCATGCCGTGCCATGCCGGTGCCATGCCGTGCCATGCCGTGCCATGCCGGTGCCATGCCGTGCCATGCCGGTGCCATGCCGTGCCATGCCGGTGCCATGCCGTGCCATGCCGGTGCCATGCCGTGCCATGCCGGTGCCATGCCGTGCCATGCCGGTGCCATGCCGTGCCATGCCGGTGCCATGCCATTCCATGCCATTCCATGCCATTCCATGCCGTGCCATGCCGTGCCATGCCGTGCCATGCCGTGCCATGCCGGTGCCATGCCGTGCCATGCCGGTGCCATGCCGTGCCATGCCGGTGCCATGCCGTGCCATGCCGGTGCCATGCCGTGCCATGCCGGTGCCATGCCGTGCCATGCCGTGCCATGCCGGTGCCATGCCGTGCCATGCCGGTGCCATGCCGTGCCATGCCGTGCCATGCCGTGCCATGCCGTGCCATGCCGGTGCCATGCCGTGCCATGCCGTGCCATGCCATTCCATGCCATTCCATGCCATTCCATGCCATTCCATGCCATTCCATGCCATTCCATGCCATTCAATGCCGTGCCATGCCGTGCCATGCCGTGCCATGCCGTGCCATGCCGGTGCCATGCCGTGCCATGCCGGTGCCATGCCGTGCCATGCCGGTGCCATGCCGTGCCATGCCGGTGCCATGCCGTGCCATGCCGTGCCATGCCGGTGCCATGCCGTGCCATGCCGGTGCCATGCCGTGCCATGCCGGTGCCATGCCGTGCCATGCCGGTGCCATGCCGTGCCATGCCGGTGCCATGCCGTGCCATGCCGGTGCCATGCCGTGCCATGCCGGTGCCATGCCGTGCCATGCCGGTGCCATGCCGTGCCATGCCGGTGCCATGCCGTGCCATGCCGGTGCCATGCCGTGCCATGCCGGTGCCATGCCGTGCCATGCCGGTGCCATGCCGTGCCATGCCGGTGCCATGCCGTGCCATGCCGGTGCCATGCCGTGCCATGCCGGTGCCATGCCGTGCCATGCCGGTGCCATGCCGTGCCATGCCGGTGCCATGCCGGTGCCATGCCGTGCCATGCCGTGCCATGCCGTGCCATGCCGGTGCCATGCCGGTGCCATGCCATTCCATGCCGTGCCATGCGGTGCCATGCCATTCCATGCGGTGCCATGCCATTCCATGCCGTGCCATGCGGTGCCATGCCATTCCATGCGGTGCCATGCCATTCCATGCGGTGCCATGCCATTCCATGCCATTCCATGCCATTCCATGCCATTCCATGCCATTCCATGCCATTCCATGCCATTCCATGCCATTCCATGCCATTCCATGCCATTCCATGCCATTCCATGCCATTCAATGCCGTGCCATGCCGGTGCCATGCCGTGCCATGCCGGTGCCATGCCGTGCCATGCCGGTGCCATGCCGTGCCATGCCGTGCCATGCCGGTGCCATGCCGTGCCATGCCGTGCCATGCCGGTGCCATGCCGTGCCATGCCGTGCCATGCCGGTGCCATGCCGTGCCATGCCGGTGCCATGCCGTGCCATGCCGGTGCCATGCCGTGCCATGCCGGTGCCATGCCGTGCCATGCCGGTGCCATGCCGTGCCATGCCGGTGCCATGCCGTGCCATGCCGGTGCCATGCCGTGCCATGCCGGTGCCATGCCGTGCCATGCCGGTGCCATGCCGTGCCATGCCGGTGCCATGCCGTGCCTTGCCGGTGCCATGCCGTGCCATGCCGGTGCCATGCCGTGCCATGCCGGTGCCATGCCGTGCCATGCCGGTGCCATGCCGTGCCATGCCGGTGCCATGCCATTCCATGCCATTCCATGCCATTCCATGCCGTGCCATGCCGTGCCATGCCGTGCCATGCCGTGCCATGCCGTGCCATGCCGTGCCATGCCGTGCCATGCCGGTGCCATGCCGTGCCATGCCGGTGCCATGCCTTGCCATGCCGGTGCCATGCCGTGCCATGCCGGTGCCATGCCGTGCCATGCCGTGCCATGCCGGTGCCATGCCGTGCCATGCCGGTGCCATGCCGTGCCATGCCGTGCCATGCCGTGCCATGCCGGTGCCATGCCGTGCCATGCCGTGCCATGCCATTCCATGCCATTCCATGCCATTCCATGCCATTCCATGCCATTCCATGCCATTCCATGCCATTCCATGCCATTCCATGCCATTCCATGCCATTCCATGCCATTCAATGCCGTGCCATGCCGTGCCATGCCGGTGCCATGCCGTGCCATGCCGGTGCCATGCCGTGCCATGCCGTGCCATGCCGGTGCCATGCCGTGCCATGCCGGTGCCATGCCGTGCCATGCCGGTGCCATGCCGTGCCATGCCGGTGCCATGCCGTGCCATGCCGGTGCCATGCCGTGCCATGCCGGTGCCATGCCGTGCCATGCCGGTGCCATGCCGTGCCATGCCGGTGCCATGCCGTGCCATGCCGGTGCCATGCCGTGCCATGCCGGTGCCATGCCGTGCCATGCCGGTGCCATGCCATTCCATGCCATTCCATGCCATTCCATGCCGTGCCATGCCGTGCCATGCCGTGCCATGCCGTGCCATGCCGTGCCATGCCGTGCCATGCCGGTGCCATGCCGTGCCATGCCGGTGCCATGCCTTGCCATGCCGGTGCCATGCCGTGCCATGCCGGTGCCATGCCGTGCCATGCCGTGCCATGCCGGTGCCATGCCGTGCCATGCCGGTGCCATGCCGTGCCATGCCGTGCCATGCCGTGCCATGCCGGTGCCATGCCGTGCCATGCCGTGCCATGCCATTCCATGCCATTCCATGCCATTCCATGCCATTCCATGCCATTCAATGCCGTGCCATGCCGTGCCATGCCGGTGCCATGCCGTGCCATGCCGGTGCCATGCCGTGCCATGCCGGTGCCATGCCGGTGCCATGCCGTGCCATGCCGGTGCCATGCCGTGCCATGCCGGTGCCATGCCGTGCCATGCCGGTGCCATGCCGTGCCATGCCGGTGCCATGCCGTGCCATGCCGGTGCCATGCCGTGCCATGCCGGTGCCATGCCGTGCCTTGCCGGTGCCATGCCGTGCCATGCCGGTGCCATGCCGTGCCATGCCGGTGCCATGCCGTGCCATGCCGGTGCCATGCCGTGCCATGCCGGTGCCATGCCATTCCATGCCATTCCATGCCATTCCATGCCGTGCCATGCCGTGCCATGCCGTGCCATGCCGTGCCATGCCGTGCCATGCCGTGCCATGCCGTGCCATGCCGGTGCCATGCCGTGCCATGCCGGTGCCATGCCTTGCCATGCCGGTGCCATGCCGTGCCATGCCGGTGCCATGCCGTGCCATGCCGTGCCATGCCGGTGCCATGCCGTGCCATGCCGGTGCCATGCCGTGCCATGCCGTGCCATGCCGTGCCATGCCGGTGCCATGCCGTGCCATGCCGTGCCATGCCATTCCATGCCATTCCATGCCATTCCATGCCATTCCATGCCATTCCATGCCATTCCATGCCATTCCATGCCATTCCATGCCATTCCATGCCATTCCATGCCATTCAATGCCGTGCCATGCCGTGCCATGCCGGTGCCATGCCGTGCCATGCCGGTGCCATGCCGTGCCATGCCGTGCCATGCCGGTGCCATGCCGTGCCATGCCGGTGCCATGCCGTGCCATGCCGGTGCCATGCCGTGCCATGCCGGTGCCATGCCGTGCCATGCCGGTGCCATGCCGTGCCATGCCGGTGCCATGCCGTGCCATGCCGGTGCCATGCCGTGCCATGCCGGTGCCATGCCGTGCCATGCCGGTGCCATGCCGTGCCATGCCGGTGCCATGCCGTGCCATGCCGGTGCCATGCCATTCCATGCCATTCCATGCCATTCCATGCCGTGCCATGCCGTGCCATGCCGTGCCATGCCGTGCCATGCCGTGCCATGCCGTGCCATGCCGGTGCCATGCCGTGCCATGCCGGTGCCATGCCTTGCCATGCCGGTGCCATGCCGTGCCATGCCGGTGCCATGCCGTGCCATGCCGTGCCATGCCGGTGCCATGCCGTGCCATGCCGGTGCCATGCCGTGCCATGCCGTGCCATGCCGTGCCATGCCGGTGCCATGCCGTGCCATGCCGTGCCATGCCATTCCATGCCATTCCATGCCATTCCATGCCATTCCATGCCATTCCATGCCATTCCATGCCATTCCATGCCATTCCATGCCATTCAATGCCGTGCCATGCCGTGCCATGCCGGTGCCATGCCGTGCCATGCCGGTGCCATGCCGTGCCATGCCGGTGCCATGCCGTGCCATGCCGGTGCCATGCCGTGCCATGCCGTGCCATGCCGGTGCCATGCCGTGCCATGCCGGTGCCATGCCGTGCCATGCCGGTGCCATGCCGTGCCATGCCGGTGCCATGCCGTGCCATGCCGGTGCCATGCCGTGCCATGCCGGTGCCATGCCGTGCCATGCCGGTGCCATGCCGTGCCATGCCGGTGCCATGCCGTGCCATGCCGGTGCCATGCCGTGCCATGCCGGTGCCATGCCGTGCCATGCCGGTGCCATGCCGTGCCATGCCGGTGCCATGCCGGTGCCATGCCGGTGCCATGCCGTGCCATGCCGTGCCATGCCGGTGCCATGCCGTGCCATGCCGGTGCCATGCGGTGCCATGCCGGTGCCATGCGGTGCCATGCCGTGCCATGCCGTGCCATGCCGGTGCCATGCCATTCCATGCCGTGCCATGCGGTGCCATGCCATTCCATGCGTTGCCATGCCATTCCATGCCGTGCCATGCGGTGCCATGCCATTCCATACGGTGCCATGCCGTGCCATGCCGGTGCCATGCCGTGCCATGCCGGTGCCATGCCATGCCATGCCGGTGCCATGCCGTGCCATGCCGGTGCCATGCCGTGCCATGCCGGTGCCATGCCGTGCCATGCCGGTGCCATGCCGTGCCATGCCGGTGCCATGCCGTGCCATGCCGGTGCCATGCCGTGCCATGCCGGTGCCATGCCGTGCCATGCCGGTGCCATGCCGTGCCATGCCGTGCCATGCCGTGCCATGCCGTGCCATGCCGTGCCATGCCGTGCCATGCCGTGCCATGCCGTGCCATGCCGTGCCATGCCGTGCCATGCGGTGCCATGCCATTCCATGCCATTCCATGCCATTCCATGTCATTCCATGCCATTCCATGCCATTCCATGCCATTCCATGCCATTCCATGCCATTCCATGTCATTCCATGCCATTCCATGTCATTCCATGCCATGCCGGTACCATGCCGTGCCATGCCGGTACCATGCCGTGCCATGCCGGTACCATGCCGTGCCATGCCGGTGCCATGCCGTGCCATGCCGGTGCCATGCCGTGCCATGCCGGTGCCATGCCGTGCCATGCCGGTGCCATGCCGTGCCATGCCGTGCCATGCGGTGCCATGCCGTGCCATGCGGTGCCATGCCATTCCATGCCATTCCATGCCATTCCATGCCATTCCATGCCATTCCATGCCATTCCATGCCATTCCATGCCATTCCATGCCATTCCATGCCATTCCATGCCATTCCATGCCATTCCATGCCATTCCATGCCATTCCATGCCATTCCATGCCATTCCATGCCATTCCATGCCATTCCATGCCATTCCATGCCATTCCATGCCATTCCATGCCATTCCATGCCATTCCATGCCATTCCATGCCATTCCATGCCATTCCATGCCATTCCATGCCATTCCATGCCATTCCATGCCATTCCATGCCATTCCATGCCATTCCATGCCATTCCATGCCATTCCATGCCATTCCATGCCATTCCATGCCATTCCATGCCATTCCATGCCATTCCATGCCATTCCATGCCATTCCATGCCATTCCATGCCATTCCATGCCATTCCATGCCATTCCATGCCATTCCATGCCATTCCATGCCATTCCATGCCATTCCATGCCATTCCATGCCATTCCATGCCATTCCATGCCATTCCATGCCATTCCATGCCATTCCATGCCATTCCATGCCATTCCATGCCATTCCATGCCATTCCATGCCATTCCATGCCATTCCATGCCATTCCATGCCATTCCATGCCATTCCATGCCATTCCATGCCATTCCATGCCATTCCATGCCATTCCATGCCATTCCATGCCATTCCATGCCATTCCATGCCATTCCATGCCATTCCATGCCATTCCATGCCATTCCATGCCATTCCATGCCATTCCATGCCATTCCATGCCATTCCATGCCATTCCATGCCATTCCATGCCGTGCCATGCCGGTGCCATACCGTGCCATGCCGGTGCCATGCCGTGCCATGCCGGTGCCATGCCGTGCCATGCCGGTGCCATGCCGTGCCATGCCGGTGCCATGCCGTGCCATGCCGGTGCCATGCCGTGCCATGCCGGTGCCATGCCGTGCCATGCCGGTGCCATGCCGTGCCATGCCGGTGCCATGCCGTGCCATGCCGGTGCCATGCCGTGCCATGCCGGTGCCATGCCGTGCCATGCCGGTGCCATGCCGTGCCATGCCGGTGCCATGCCGTGCCATGCCGGTGCCATGCCGTGCCATGCCGGTGTCATGCCGTGCCATGCCGTGCCATGCCGGTGCCATGCCGTGCCATGCCGGTGTCATGCCGTGCCATGCCGTGCCATGCCGGTGCCATGCCGTGCCATGCCGGTGCCATGCCGTGCCATGCCGGTGCCATGCCGTGCCATGCCGTGCCATGCCGTGCCATGCGGTGCCATGCCATTCCATGCCATTCCATGTCATTCCATGCCATTCCATGTCATTCCATGCCATTCCATGTCATTCCATGCCATTCCATGCCATTCCATGTCATTCCATGCCATTCCATGTCATTCCATGCCATTCCATGCCATTCCATGCCATTCCATGCCATTCCATGCCATTCCATGCCATTCCATGCCATTCCATGCCATTCCATGCCATTCCATGCCATTCCATGCCATTCCATGCCATTCCATGCCATTCCATGCCATTCCATGCCATTCCATGCCATTCCATGCCATTCCATGCCATTCCATGCCATTCCATGCCATTCCATGCCATTCCATGCCATTCCATGCCATTCCATGCCATTCCATGCCATTCCATGCCATTCCATGCCATTCCATGCCATTCCATGCCATTCCATGCCATTCCATGCCATTCCATGCCATTCCATGCCATTCCATGCCATTCCATGCCATTCCATGCCATTCCATGCCATTCCATGCCATTCCATGCCATTCCATGCCATTCCATGCCATTCCATGCCATTCCATGCCATTCCATGCCGTGCCATGCCATTCCATGCCGTGCCATGCCGGTGCCATGCCGTGCCATGCCGGTGCCATGCCGTGCCATGCCGGTGCCATGCCGTGCCATGCCGGTGCCATGCCGTGCCATGCCGGTGGCATGCCGTGCCATGCCGGTGCCATGCCGTGCCATGCCGGTGCCATGCCGTGCCATGCCGGTGCCATGCCGTGCCATGCCGGTGCCATGCCGTGCCATGCCGGTGCCATGCCGTGCCATGCCGGTGCCATGCCGTGCCATGCCGGTGCCATGCCGTGCCATGCCGGTGCCATGCCGTGCCATGCCGTGCCATGCCGGTGCCATGCCGTGCCATGCCGGTGCCATGCCGTGCCATGCCGGTGCCATGCCGTGCCATGCCGGTGCCATGCCGTGCCATGCCGTGCCATGCCGTGCCATGCCGTGCCATGCGGTGCCATGCCATTCCATGCCATTCCATGTCATTCCATGCCATTCCATGCCATTCCATGTCATTCCATGCCATTCCATGTCATTCCATGCCATTCCATGTCATTCCATGCCATTCCATGTCATTCCATGCCATTCCATGCCGTGCCGTGCCGGTGCCATGCCGTGCCATGCCGGTGCCATGCCGTGCCATGCCGGTGCCATGCCGTGCCGGTGCCATGCCGGTGCCATGCCGTGCCATGCCGGTGCCATGCCGTGCCATGCCGGTGGCATGCCGTGCCATGCCGGTGGCATGCCGTGCCATGCCGGTGGCATGCCGTGCCATGCCGGTGCCATGCCGTGCCATGCCGGTGCCATGCCGTGCCATGCCGGTGCCATGCCGTGCCATGCCGGTGGCATGCCGTGCCATGCCGGTGCCATGCCGTGCCATGCCGGTGCCATGCCGTGCCATGCCGGTGCCATGCCGTGCCATGCCGGTGCCATGCCGTGCCATGCCGGTGCCATGCCGTGCCATGCCGGTGCCATGCCGTGCCATGCCGGTGCCATGCCGTCCCATGCCGGTGCCATGCCGTGCCATGCCGGTGCCATGCCGTGCCATGCCGTGCCATGCCGTGCCATGCCGTGCCATGCCGTGCCATGCGGTGCCATGCCATTCCATGCCATTCCATGCCATTCCATGTCATTCCATGCCATTCCATGCCATTCCATGCCATTCCATGCCATTCCATGCCATTCCATGCCATTCCATGCCATTCCATGCCATTCCATGCCATTCCATGCCATTCCATGCCATTCCATGCCATTCCATGCCATTCCATGCCATTCCATGCCATTCCATGCCATTCCATGCCATTCCATGCCATTCCATGCCATTCCATGCCATTCCATGCCATTCCATGCCATTCCATGCCGTGCCATGCCGGTGCCATGCCGTGCCATGCCGGTGCCATGCCGTGCCATGCCGGTGCCATGCCGTGCCATGCCGGTGCCATGCCGTGCCATGCCGGTGCCATGCCGTGCCATGCCGGTGCCATGCCGTGCCATGCCGGTGCCATGCCGTGCCATGCCGGTGCCATGCCGTGCCATGCCGGTGCCATGCCGTGCCATGCCGGTGCCATGCCGTGCCATGCCGTGCCATGCCGGTGCCATGCCGTGCCATGCCGTGCCATGCCGTGCCATGCCGTGCCATGCCGTGCCATGCCGGTGCCATGCCGTGCCATGCCGGTGCCATGCCGTGCCATGCCGGTGCCATGCCGTGCCATGCCGGTGCCATGCCGTGCCATGCCGGTGCCATGCCGTGCCATGCCGGTGCCATGCCGTGGCATGCCGGTGCCATGCCGTGGCATGCCGGTGCCATGCCGTGGCATGCCGGTGCCATGCCGTGGCATGCCGGTGCCATGCCGTGCCATGCCGGTGCCATGCCGGTGCCATGCCGTGCCATGCCGTGCCATGCCGGTGCCATGCCATTCCATGCCATTCCATGCCATTCCATGCCATTCCATGCCATTCCATGCCATTCCATGCCATTCCATGCCATTCCATGCCATTCCATGCCATTCCATGCCATTCCATGCCATTTCATGCCATTCCATGCCATTCCATGCCATTCCATGCCATTCCATGCCATTCCATGCCATTCCATGCCATTCCATGCCATTCCATGCCATTCCATGCCATTCCATGCCATTCCATGCCATTCCATGCCATTCCATGCCATTCCATGTCATTCCATGCCATTCCATGTCATTCCATGCCATTCCATGCCATTCCATGCCATTCCATGCCATTCCATGCCATTCCATGCCGTGCCATGCCGGTGCCATGCCGTGCCATGCCGGTGCCATGCCGTGCCATGCCGGTGCCATGCCGTGCCATGCCGTGCCATGCCGTGCCATGCCGTGCCATGCCGGTGCCATGCCGTGCCATGCCGGTGCCATGCCGTGGCATGCCGGTGCCATGCCGTGGCATGCCGGTGCCATGCCGTGGCATGCCGGTGCCATGCCGTGGCATGCCGGTGCCATGCCGTGGCATGCCGGTGCCATGCCGGTGCCATGCCGTGCCATGCCGGTGCCATGCCGTGCCATGCCGTGCCATGCCGGTGCCATGCCGTGCCATGCCGTGCCATGCCGTGCCATGCCGGTGCCATGCCGTGCCATGCCGGTGCCATGCCGTGCCATGCCGGTGCCATGCCATGCCATGCCGGTGCCATGCCGTGCCATGCCGGTGCCATGCCGTGCCATGCCGGTGCCATGCCGTGCCATGCCGGTGCCATGCCATGCCATGCCGGTGCCATGCCGTGCCATGCCGGTGCCATGCCGTGCCATGCCGGTGCCATGCCGTGCCATGCCGTGCCATGCCGGGCCATGCCATTCCATGCCATTCCGTGCCAGTCCATGCCATTCCATGCCATTCCATGCCATTCCATGCCATTCCATGCCATTCCATGCCATTCCATGCCATTCCATGCCATTCAATGCCGTGCCATGCCGTGCCATGCCGGTGCCATGCCGTGCCATGCCGGTGCCATGCCGTGCCATGCCGTTCCATGCCGGTGCCATGCCATTCCATGCCATTCCATGCCATTCCATGCCGTGCCATGCCATTCCATGCCGGTGCCATGCCGTGCCATGCCGGTGCCATGCCGTGCCATGCCGGTGCCATGCCGGTGCCATGCCGTGCCATGCCGGTGCCATGCCGTGCCATGCCGGTGCCATGCCGTGCCATGCCGGTGCCATGCCGTGCCATGCCGGTGCCATGCCGTGCCATGCCGTGCCATGCCGGTGCCATGCCGTGCCATGCCGTGCCATGCCGTGCCATGCCGTGCCATGCCGGTGCCATGCCGTGCCATGCCGTGCCATGCCATTCCATGCCATTCCATGCCATTCCATGCCATTCCATGCCATTCCATGCCATTCCATGCCATTCCATGCCATTCCATGCCATTCCATGCCATTCCATGCCATTCAATGCCGTGCCATGCCGTGCCATGCCGGTGCCATGCCGTGCCATGCCGGTGCCATGCCGTGCCATGCCGGTGCCATGCCGTGCCATGCCGGTGCCATGCCGTGCCATGCCGGTGCCATGCCGTGCCATGCCGTGCCATGCCGGTGCCATGCCGTGCCATGCCGGTGCCATGCCGTGCCATGCCGGTGCCATGCCGTGCCATGCCGGTGCCATGCCGTGCCATGCCGGTGCCATGCCGTGCCATGCCGGTGCCATGCCGGTGCCATGCCGGTGCCATGCCGTGCCATGCCGTGCCATGCCGGTGCCATGCCGTGCCATGCCGGTGCCATGCGGTGCCATGCCGTGCCATGCCGTGCCATGCGGTGCCATGCCATTCCATGCCGTGCCATGCGGTGCCATGCCATTCCATGCGGTGCCATGCCATTCCATGCGGTGCCATGCGGTGCCATGCCATTCCATGCCATTCCATGCCATTCCATGCCATTCCATGCCATTCCATGCCATTCCATGCCATTCCATGCCATTCCATGCCATTCCATGCCATTCCATGCCATTCCATGCCATTCCATGCCATTCCATGCCATTCCATGCCATTCCATGCCATTCCATGCCATTCCATGCCATTCCATGCCATTCCATGCCATTCCATGCCATTCCATGCCATTCCATGCCATTCCATGCCATTCCATGCCATTCCATGCCATTCAATGCCGTGCCATGCCGGTGCCATGCCGTGCCATGCCGGTGCCATGCCGTGCCATGCCGGTGCCATGCCGTGCCATGCCGGTGCCATGCCGTGCCATGCCGGTGCCATGCCGTGCCATGCCGGTGCCATGCCATGCCATGCCGGTGCCATGCCGTGCCATGCCGGTGCCATGCCGTGCCATGCCGGTGCCATGCCGTGCCATGCCGTGCCATGCCGGGCCATGCCGTGCCATGCCGGGCCATGCCATTCCATGCCATTCCATGCCAGTCCATGCCAGTCCATGCCATTCCATGCCATTCCATGCCACTCAATGCGGTGCCATGCCGTGCCATGCCGTGCCATGCCGTGCCATTCAATGCCATTCCATGCCATTCAATGCCATTCAATGCCGTGCCATGCCGTGCCATGCCGGTGCCATGCCGTGCCATGCCGGTGCCATGCCGTGCCATGCCGGTGCCATGCCGTGCCATGCCGGTGCCATGCCGTGCCATGCCGTGCCATGCGGTGCCATGCCGTGCCATGCCGTGCCATGCCGGTGCCATGCCGTGCCATGCCGGTGCCATGCCGTGCCATGCCGGTGCCATGCCGTGCTATGCCGTGCCATGCCGGTGCCATGCCGTGCCATGTCGGTGCCATGCCGTGCCATGCCGGTGCCATGCCGTGCCATGCCGGTGCCATGCCGTGCCATGCCGGTGCCATGCCGTGCCATGCCGGTGCCATGCCGTGCCATGCCGGTGCCATGCCGTGCCATGCCGGTGCCATGCCGTGCCATGCCGTGCCATGCCGGTGCCATGCCGTGCCATGCCGGTGCCATGCCGTGCCATGCCGGTGCCATGCCGTGCCATGCCGTGCCATGCCGTGCCATGCCGTGCCATGCCGTGCCATGCCGTGCCATGCGGTGCCATGCCATTCCATGCCATTCCATGTCATTCCATGCCATTCCATGCCATTCCATGTCATTCCATGCCATTCCATGTCATTCCATGCCATTCCATGTCATTCCATGCCATTCCATGCCGTGCCATGCCGGTGCCATGCCGTGCCATGCCGGTGCCATGCCGTGCCATGCCGGTGCCATGCCGTGCCATGCCGGTGCCATGCCGTGCCGGTGCCATGCCGGTGCCATGCCGTGCCATGCCGGTGGCATGCCGTGCCATGCCGGTGGCATGCCGTGCCATGCCGGTGGCATGCCGTGCCATGCCGGTGCCATGCCGTGCCATGCCGGTGCCATGCCGTGCCATGCCGGTGCCATGCCGTGCCATGCCGGTGCCATGCCGTGCCATGCCGGGGCCATGCCGTGCCATGCCGGTGCCATGCCGTGCCATGCCGGTGCCATGCCGTGCCATGCCGGTGCCATGCCGTGCCATGCCGGTGCCATGCCGTGCCATGCCGGTGCCATGCCGTGCCATGCCGGTGCCATGCCGTGCCATGCCGGTGCCATGCCGTCCCATGCCGGTGCCATGCCGTGCCATGCCGGTGCCATGCCGTGCCATGCCGTGCCATGCCGTGCCATGCCGTGCCATGCCGTGCCATGCCGTGCCATGCGGTGCCATGCCATTCCATGCCATTCCATGCCATTCCATGTCATTCCATGCCATTCCATGCCATTCCATGCCATTCCATGCCATTCCATGCCATTCCATGCCATTCCATGCCATTCCATGCCATTCCATGCCATTCCATGCCATTCCATGCCATTCCATGCCATTCCATGCCATTCCATGCCATTCCATGCCATTCCATGCCATTCCATGCCATTCCATGCCATTCCATGCCATTCCATGCCATTCCATGCCATTCCATGCCGTGCCATGCCGGTGCCATGCCGTGCCATGCCGGTGCCATGCCGTGCCATGCCGGTGCCATGCCGTGCCATGCCGGTGCCATGCCGTGCCATGCCGGTGCCATGCCGTGCCATGCCGGTGCCATGCCGTGCCATGCCGGTGCCATGCCGTGCCATGCCGGTGCCATGCCGTGCCATGCCGGTGCCATGCCGTGCCATGCCGGTGCCATGCCGTGCCATGCCGGTGCCATGCCGTGCCATGCCGGTGCCATGCCGTGCCATGCCGGTGCCATGCCGTGCCATGCCGGTGCCATGCCGTGCCATGCCGGTGCCATGCCGTGCCATGCCGGTGCCATGCCGTGCCATGCCGGTGCCATGCCGTCCCATGCCGGTGCCATGCCGTGCCATGCCGGTGCCATGCCGTGCCATGCCGTGCCATGCCGTGCCATGCCGTGCCATGCCGTGCCATGCGGTGCCATGCCATTCCATGCCATTCCATGCCATTCCATGTCATTCCATGCCATTCCATGCCATTCCATGCCATTCCATGCCATTCCATGCCATTCCATGCCATTCCATGCCATTCCATGCCATTCCATGCCATTCCATGCCATTCCATGCCATTCCATGCCATTCCATGCCATTCCATGCCATTCCATGCCATTCCATGCCATTCCATGCCATTCCATGCCATTCCATGCCATTCCATGCCATTCCATGCCATTCCATGCCGTGCCATGCCGGTGCCATGCCGTGCCATGCCGGTGCCATGCCGTGCCATGCCGGTGCCATGCCGTGCCATGCCGGTGCCATGCCGTGCCATGCCGGTGCCATGCCGTGCCATGCCGGTGCCATGCCGTGCCATGCCGGTGCCATGCCGTGCCATGCCGGTGCCATGCCGTGCCATGCCGGTGCCATGCCGTGCCATGCCGTGCCATGCCGGTGCCATGCCGTGCCATGCCGTGCCATGCCGTGCCATGCCGTGCCATGCCGTGCCATGCCGGTGCCATGCCGTGCCATGCCGGTGCCATGCCGTGCCATGCCGGTGCCATGCCGTGCCATGCCGGTGCCATGCCGTGCCATGCCGGTGCCATGCCGTGCCATGCCGGTGCCATGCCGTGCCATGCCGGTGCCATGCCGTGGCATGCCGGTGCCATGCCGTGGCATGCCGGTGCCATGCCGTGGCATGCCGGTGCCATGCCGTGCCATGCCGGTGCCATGCCGGTGCCATGCCGTGCCATGCCGTGCCATGCCGGTGCCATGCCATTCCATGCCATTCCATGCCATTCCATGCCATTCCATGCCATTCCATGCCATTCCATGCCATTCCATGCCATTCCATGCCATTCCATGCCATTCCATGCCATTCCATGCCATTTCATGCCATTCCATGCCATTCCATGCCATTCCATGCCATTCCATGCCATTCCATGCCATTCCATGCCATTCCATGCCATTCCATGCCATTCCATGCCATTCCATGCCATTCCATGCCATTCCATGCCATTCCATGCCATTCCATGTCATTCCATGCCATTCCATGTCATTCCATGCCATTCCATGCCATTCCATGCCATTCCATGCCATTCCATGCCATTCCATGCCGTGCCATGCCGGTGCCATGCCGTGCCATGCCGGTGCCATGCCGTGCCATGCCGGTGCCATGCCGTGCCATGCCGTGCCATGCCGTGCCATGCCGTGCCATGCCGGTGCCATGCCGTGCCATGCCGGTGCCATGCCGTGGCATGCCGGTGCCATGCCGTGGCATGCCGGTGCCATGCCGTGGCATGCCGGTGCCATGCCGTGGCATGCCGGTGCCATGCCGGTGCCATGCCGTGCCATGCCGGTGCCATGCCGTGCCATGCCGTGCCATGCCGGTGCCATGCCGTGCCATGCCGTGCCATGCCGTGCCATGCCGGTGCCATGCCGTGCCATGCCGGTGCCATGCCGTGCCATGCCGGTGCCATGCCATGCCATGCCGGTGCCATGCCGTGCCATGCCGGTGCCATGCCGTGCCATGCCGGTGCCATGCCGTGCCATGCCGTGCCATGCCGGGCCATGCCATTCCATGCCATTCCGTGCCAGTCCATGCCATTCCATGCCATTCCATGCCATTCCATGCCATTCCATGCCATTCCATGCCATTCCATGCCATTCCATGCCATTCAATGCCGTGCCATGCCGTGCCATGCCGGTGCCATGCCGTGCCATGCCGGTGCCATGCCGTGCCATGCCGTTCCATGCCGGTGCCATGCCATTCCATGCCATTCCATGCCATTCCATGCCGTGCCATGCCATTCCATGCCGGTGCCATGCCGTGCCATGCCGGTGCCATGCCGTGCCATGCCGGTGCCATGCCGGTGCCATGCCGTGCCATGCCGGTGCCATGCCGTGCCATGCCGGTGCCATGCCGTGCCATGCCGGTGCCATGCCGTGCCATGCCGGTGCCATGCCGTGCCATGCCGTGCCATGCCGGTGCCATGCCGTGCCATGCCGTGCCATGCCGTGCCATGCCGTGCCATGCCGGTGCCATGCCGTGCCATGCCGTGCCATGCCATTCCATGCCATTCCATGCCATTCCATGCCATTCCATGCCATTCCATGCCATTCCATGCCATTCCATGCCATTCCATGCCATTCCATGCCATTCCATGCCATTCCATGCCATTCCATGCCATTCCATGCCATTCCATGCCATTCAATGCCGTGCCATGCCGTGCCATGCCGGTGCCATGCCGTGCCATGCCGGTGCCATGCCGTGCCATGCCGGTGCCATGCCGTGCCATGCCGGTGCCATGCCGTGCCATGCCGGTGCCATGCCGTGCCATGCCGTGCCATGCCGGTGCCATGCCGTGCCATGCCGGTGCCATGCCGTGCCATGCCGGTGCCATGCCGTGCCATGCCGGTGCCATGCCGTGCCATGCCGGTGCCATGCCGTGCCATGCCGGTGCCATGCCGGTGCCATGCCGGTGCCATGCCGTGCCATGCCGTGCCATGCCGGTGCCATGCCGTGCCATGCCGGTGCCATGCGGTGCCATGCCGTGCCATGCCGTGCCATGCGGTGCCATGCCATTCCATGCCGTGCCATGCGGTGCCATGCCATTCCATGCGGTGCCATGCCATTCCATGCGGTGCCATGCGGTGCCATGCCATTCCATGCCATTCCATGCCATTCCATGCCATTCCATGCCATTCCATGCCATTCCATGCCATTCCATGCCATTCCATGCCATTCCATGCCATTCCATGCCATTCCATGCCATTCCATGCCATTCCATGCCATTCCATGCCATTCCATGCCATTCCATGCCATTCCATGCCATTCCATGCCATTCCATGCCATTCCATGCCATTCCATGCCATTCCATGCCATTCCATGCCATTCAATGCCGTGCCATGCCGGTGCCATGCCGTGCCATGCCGGTGCCATGCCGTGCCATGCCGGTGCCATGCCGTGCCATGCCGGTGCCATGCCGTGCCATGCCGGTGCCATGCCATGCCATGCCGGTGCCATGCCGTGCCATGCCGGTGCCATGCCGTGCCATGCCGGTGCCATGCCGTGCCATGCCGTGCCATGCCGGGCCATGCCGTGCCATGTCGGGCCATGCCATTCCATGCCATTCCATGCCAGTCCATGCCAGTCCATGCCATTCCATGCCATTCCATGCCACTCAATGCGGTGCCATGCCGTGCCATGCCGTGCCATGCCGTGCCATTCAATGCCATTCCATGCCATTCAATGCCATTCAATGCCGTGCCATGCCGTGCCATGCCGGTGCCATGCCGTGCCATGCCGGTGCCATGCCGTGCCATGCCGGTGCCATGCCGTGCCATGCCGGTGCCATGCCGTGCCATGCCGTGCCATGCGGTGCCATGCCGTGCCATGCCGTGCCATGCCGGTGCCATGCCGTGCCATGCCGGTGCCATGCCGTGCCATGCCGGTGCCATGCCGTGCTATGCCGTGCCATGCCGGTGCCATGCCGTGCCATGTCGGTGCCATGCCGTGCCATGCCGGTGCCATGCCGTGCCATGCCGGTGCCATGCCGTGCCATGCCGGTGCCATGCCGTGCCATGCCGGTGCCATGCCGTGCCATGCCGGTGCCATGCCGTGCCATGCCGGTGCCATGCCGTGCCATGCCGGTGCCATGCCGTGCCATGCCGGTGCCATGCCGTGCCATGCCGGTGCCATGCCGTGCCATGCCGTGCCATGCCGTGCCATGCCGTGCCATGCCGTGCCATGCCGTGCCATGCGGTGCCATGCCATTCCATGCCATTCCATGTCATTCCATGCCATTCCATGCCATTCCATGTCATTCCATGCCATTCCATGTCATTCCATGCCATTCCATGTCATTCCATGCCATTCCATGCCGTGCCATGCCGGTGCCATGCCGTGCCATGCCGGTGCCATGCCGTGCCATGCCGGTGCCATGCCGTGCCATGCCGGTGCCATGCCGTGCCGGTGCCATGCCGGTGCCATGCCGTGCCATGCCGGTGCCATGCCGTGGCATGCCGGTGCCATGCCGTGGCATGCCGGTGCCATGCCGTGCCATGCCGGTGCCATGCCGTGCCATGCCGGTGCCATGCCGTGCCATGCCGGTGCCATGCCGTGCCATGCCGGTGCCATGCCGTGCCATGCCGGTGCCATGCCGTCCCATGCCGGTGCCATGCCGTGCCATGCCGGTGCCATGCCGTGCCATGCCGTGCCATGCCGTGCCATGCCGTGCCATGCCGTGCCATGCCGTGCCATGCGGTGCCATGCCATTCCATGCCATTCCATGCCATTCCATGTCATTCCATGCCATTCCATGCCATTCCATGCCATTCCATGCCATTCCATGCCATTCCATGCCATTCCATGCCATTCCATGCCATTCCATGCCATTCCATGCCATTCCATGCCATTCCATGCCATTCCATGCCATTCCATGCCATTCCATGCCATTCCATGCCATTCCATGCCATTCCATGCCATTCCATGCCATTCCATGCCATTCCATGCCATTCCATGCCGTGCCATGCCGGTGCCATGCCGTGCCATGCCGGTGCCATGCCGTGCCATGCCGGTGCCATGCCGTGCCATGCCGGTGCCATGCCGTGCCATGCCGGTGCCATGCCGTGCCATGCCGGTGCCATGCCGTGCCATGCCGGTGCCATGCCGTGCCATGCCGGTGCCATGCCGTGCCATGCCGGTGCCATGCCGTGCCATGCCGGTGCCATGCCGTGCCATGCCGGTGCCATGCCGTGCCATGCCGGTGCCATGCCGTGCCATGCCGGTGCCATGCCGTGCCATGCCGGTGCCATGCCGTGCCATGCCGGTGCCATGCCGTCCCATGCCGGTGCCATGCCGTGCCATGCCGGTGCCATGCCGTGCCATGCCGTGCCATGCCGTGCCATGCCGTGCCATGCCGTGCCATGCGGTGCCATGCCATTCCATGCCATTCCATGCCATTCCATGTCATTCCATGCCATTCCATGCCATTCCATGCCATTCCATGCCATTCCATGCCATTCCATGCCATTCCATGCCATTCCATGCCATTCCATGCCATTCCATGCCATTCCATGCCATTCCATGCCATTCCATGCCATTCCATGCCATTCCATGCCATTCCATGCCATTCCATGCCATTCCATGCCATTCCATGCCATTCCATGCCATTCCATGCCATTCCATGCCGTGCCATGCCGGTGCCATGCCGTGCCATGCCGGTGCCATGCCGTGCCATGCCGGTGCCATGCCGTGCCATGCCGGTGCCATGCCGTGCCATGCCGGTGCCATGCCGTGCCATGCCGGTGCCATGCCGTGCCATGCCGGTGCCATGCCGTGCCATGCCGGTGCCATGCCGTGCCATGCCGGTGCCATGCCGTGCCATGCCGTGCCATGCCGGTGCCATGCCGTGCCATGCCGTGCCATGCCGTGCCATGCCGTGCCATGCCGTGCCATGCCGGTGCCATGCCGTGCCATGCCGGTGCCATGCCGTGCCATGCCGGTGCCATGCCGTGCCATGCCGGTGCCATGCCGTGCCATGCCGGTGCCATGCCGTGCCATGCCGGTGCCATGCCGTGCCATGCCGGTGCCATGCCGTGGCATGCCGGTGCCATGCCGTGGCATGCCGGTGCCATGCCGTGGCATGCCGGTGCCATGCCGTGCCATGCCGGTGCCATGCCGGTGCCATGCCGTGCCATGCCGTGCCATGCCGGTGCCATGCCATTCCATGCCATTCCATGCCATTCCATGCCATTCCATGCCATTCCATGCCATTCCATGCCATTCCATGCCATTCCATGCCATTCCATGCCATTCCATGCCATTCCATGCCATTTCATGCCATTCCATGCCATTCCATGCCATTCCATGCCATTCCATGCCATTCCATGCCATTCCATGCCATTCCATGCCATTCCATGCCATTCCATGCCATTCCATGCCATTCCATGCCATTCCATGCCATTCCATGCCATTCCATGTCATTCCATGCCATTCCATGTCATTCCATGCCATTCCATGCCATTCCATGCCATTCCATGCCATTCCATGCCATTCCATGCCGTGCCATGCCGGTGCCATGCCGTGCCATGCCGGTGCCATGCCGTGCCATGCCGGTGCCATGCCGTGCCATGCCGTGCCATGCCGTGCCATGCCGTGCCATGCCGGTGCCATGCCGTGCCATGCCGGTGCCATGCCGTGGCATGCCGGTGCCATGCCGTGGCATGCCGGTGCCATGCCGTGGCATGCCGGTGCCATGCCGTGGCATGCCGGTGCCATGCCGTGGCATGCCGGTGCCATGCCGGTGCCATGCCGTGCCATGCCGGTGCCATGCCGTGCCATGCCGTGCCATGCCGGTGCCATGCCGTGCCATGCCGTGCCATGCCGTGCCATGCCGGTGCCATGCCGTGCCATGCCGGTGCCATGCCGTGCCATGCCGGTGCCATGCCATGCCATGCCGGTGCCATGCCGTGCCATGCCGGTGCCATGCCGTGCCATGCCGGTGCCATGCCGTGCCATGCCGTGCCATGCCGGGCCATGCCATTCCATGCCATTCCGTGCCAGTCCATGCCATTCCATGCCATTCCATGCCATTCCATGCCATTCCATGCCATTCCATGCCATTCCATGCCATTCCATGCCATTCAATGCCGTGCCATGCCGTGCCATGCCGGTGCCATGCCGTGCCATGCCGGTGCCATGCCGTGCCATGCCGTTCCATGCCGGTGCCATGCCATTCCATGCCATTCCATGCCATTCCATGCCGTGCCATGCCATTCCATGCCGGTGCCATGCCGTGCCATGCCGGTGCCATGCCGTGCCATGCCGGTGCCATGCCGGTGCCATGCCGTGCCATGCCGGTGCCATGCCGTGCCATGCCGGTGCCATGCCGTGCCATGCCGGTGCCATGCCGTGCCATGCCGGTGCCATGCCGTGCCATGCCGTGCCATGCCGGTGCCATGCCGTGCCATGCCGTGCCATGCCGTGCCATGCCGTGCCATGCCGGTGCCATGCCGTGCCATGCCGTGCCATGCCATTCCATGCCATTCCATGCCATTCCATGCCATTCCATGCCATTCCATGCCATTCCATGCCATTCCATGCCATTCCATGCCATTCCATGCCATTCCATGCCATTCCATGCCATTCCATGCCATTCAATGCCGTGCCATGCCGTGCCATGCCGGTGCCATGCCGTGCCATGCCGGTGCCATGCCGTGCCATGCCGGTGCCATGCCGTGCCATGCCGGTGCCATGCCGTGCCATGCCGGTGCCATGCCGTGCCATGCCGTGCCATGCCGGTGCCATGCCGTGCCATGCCGGTGCCATGCCGTGCCATGCCGGTGCCATGCCGTGCCATGCCGGTGCCATGCCGTGCCATGCCGGTGCCATGCCGTGCCATGCCGGTGCCATGCCGGTGCCATGCCGGTGCCATGCCGTGCCATGCCGTGCCATGCCGGTGCCATGCCGTGCCATGCCGGTGCCATGCGGTGCCATGCCGTGCCATGCCGTGCCATGCGGTGCCATGCCATTCCATGCCGTGCCATGCGGTGCCATGCCATTCCATGCGGTGCCATGCCATTCCATGCGGTGCCATGCGGTGCCATGCCATTCCATGCCATTCCATGCCATTCCATGCCATTCCATGCCATTCCATGCCATTCCATGCCATTCCATGCCATTCCATGCCATTCCATGCCATTCCATGCCATTCCATGCCATTCCATGCCATTCCATGCCATTCCATGCCATTCCATGCCATTCCATGCCATTCCATGCCATTCCATGCCATTCCATGCCATTCCATGCCATTCCATGCCATTCCATGCCATTCCATGCCATTCCATGCCATTCAATGCCGTGCCATGCCGGTGCCATGCCGTGCCATGCCGGTGCCATGCCGTGCCATGCCGGTGCCATGCCGTGCCATGCCGGTGCCATGCCGTGCCATGCCGGTGCCATGCCATGCCATGCCGGTGCCATGCCGTGCCATGCCGGTGCCATGCCGTGCCATGCCGGTGCCATGCCGTGCCATGCCGTGCCATGCCGGGCCATGCCGTGCCATGTCGGGCCATGCCATTCCATGCCATTCCATGCCAGTCCATGCCAGTCCATGCCATTCCATGCCATTCCATGCCACTCAATGCGGTGCCATGCCGTGCCATGCCGTGCCATGCCGTGCCATTCAATGCCATTCCATGCCATTCAATGCCATTCAATGCCGTGCCATGCCGTGCCATGCCGGTGCCATGCCGTGCCATGCCGGTGCCATGCCGTGCCATGCCGGTGCCATGCCGTGCCATGCCGGTGCCATGCCGTGCCATGCCGTGCCATGCGGTGCCATGCCGTGCCATGCCGTGCCATGCCGGTGCCATGCCGTGCCATGCCGGTGCCATGCCGTGCCATGCCGGTGCCATGCCGTGCTATGCCGTGCCATGCCGGTGCCATGCCGTGCCATGTCGGTGCCATGCCGTGCCATGCCGGTGCCATGCCGTGCCATGCCGGTGCCATGCCGTGCCATGCCGGTGCCATGCCGTGCCATGCCGGTGCCATGCCGTGCCATGCCGGTGCCATGCCGTGCCATGCCGGTGCCATGCCGTGCCATGCCGGTGCCATGCCGTGCCATGCCGGTGCCATGCCGTGCCATGCCGGTGCCATGCCGTGCCATGCCGTGCCATGCCGTGCCATGCCGTGCCATGCCGTGCCATGCCGTGCCATGCGGTGCCATGCCATTCCATGCCATTCCATGTCATTCCATGCCATTCCATGCCATTCCATGTCATTCCATGCCATTCCATGTCATTCCATGCCATTCCATGTCATTCCATGCCATTCCATGCCGTGCCATGCCGGTGCCATGCCGTGCCATGCCGGTGCCATGCCGTGCCATGCCGGTGCCATGCCGTGCCATGCCGGTGCCATGCCGTGCCGGTGCCATGCCGGTGCCATGCCGTGCCATGCCGGTGGCATGCCGTGCCATGCCGGTGGCATGCCGTGCCATGCCGGTGGCATGCCGTGCCATGCCGGTGCCATGCCGTGCCATGCCGGTGCCATGCCGTGCCATGCCGGTGCCATGCCGTGCCATGCCGGTGCCATGCCGTGCCATGCCGGGGCCATGCCGTGCCATGCCGGTGCCATGCGGTGCCATGCCGTGCCATGCCGTGCCATGCCGGTGCCATGCCGTGCCATGCCGGTGCCATGCCGTGCCATGCCGGTGCCATGCCGTGCTATGCCGTGCCATGCCGGTGCCATGCCGTGCCATGTCGGTGCCATGCCGTGCCATGCCGGTGCCATGCCGTGCCATGCCGGTGCCATGCCGTGCCATGCCGGTGCCATGCCGTGCCATGCCGGTGCCATGCCGTGCCATGCCGGTGCCATGCCGTGCCATGCCGGTGCCATGCCGTGCCATGCCGTGCCATGCCGGTGCCATGCCGTGCCATGCCGGTGCCATGCCGTGCCATGCCGGTGCCATGCCGTGCCATGCCGTGCCATGCCGTGCCATGCCGTGCCATGCCGTGCCATGCCGTGCCATGCGGTGCCATGCCATTCCATGCCATTCCATGTCATTCCATGCCATTCCATGCCATTCCATGTCATTCCATGCCATTCCATGTCATTCCATGCCATTCCATGCCGTGCCATGCCGGTGCCATGCCGTGCCATGCCGGTGCCATGCCGTGCCATGCCGGTGCCATGCCGTGCCATGCCGGTGCCATGCCGTGCCGGTGCCATGCCGGTGCCATGCCGTGCCATGCCGGTGGCATGCCGTGCCATGCCGGTGGCATGCCGTGCCATGCCGGTGGCATGCCGTGCCATGCCGGTGGCATGCCGTGCCATGCCGGTGCCATGCCGTGCCATGCCGGTGCCATGCCGTGCCATGCCGGTGCCATGCCGTGCCATGCCGGTGCCATGCCGTGCCATGCCGGGGCCATGCCGTGCCATGCCGGTGCCATGCCGTGCCATGCCGGTGCCATGCCGTGCCATGCCGGTGCCATGCCGTGCCATGCCGGTGCCATGCCGTGCCATGCCGGTGCCATGCCGTGCCATGCCGGTGCCATGCCGTGCCATGCCGGTGCCATGCCGTCCCATGCCGGTGCCATGCCGTGCCATGCCGGTGCCATGCCGTGCCATGCCGTGCCATGCCGTGCCATGCCGTGCCATGCCGTGCCATGCCGTGCCATGCGGTGCCATGCCATTCCATGCCATTCCATGCCATTCCATGTCATTCCATGCCATTCCATGCCATTCCATGCCATTCCATGCCATTCCATGCCATTCCATGCCATTCCATGCCATTCCATGCCATTCCATGCCATTCCATGCCATTCCATGCCATTCCATGCCATTCCATGCCATTCCATGCCATTCCATGCCATTCCATGCCATTCCATGCCATTCCATGCCATTCCATGCCATTCCATGCCATTCCATGCCATTCCATGCCATTCCATGCCATTCCATGCCGTGCCATGCCGGTGCCATGCCGTGCCATGCCGGTGCCATGCCGTGCCATGCCGGTGCCATGCCGTGCCATGCCGGTGCCATGCCGTGCCATGCCGGTGCCATGCCGTGCCATGCCGGTGCCATGCCGTGCCATGCCGGTGCCATGCCGTGCCATGCCGGTGCCATGCCGTGCCATGCCGGTGCCATGCCGTGCCATGCCGGTGCCATGCCGTGCCATGCCGGTGCCATGCCGTGCCATGCCGGTGCCATGCCGTGCCATGCCGGTGCCATGCCGTGCCATGCCGGTGCCATGCCGTGCCATGCCGGTGCCATGCCGTGCCATGCCGGTGCCATGCCGTGCCATGCCGGTGCCATGCCGTGCCATGCCGTGCCATGCCGTGCCATGCCGTGCCATGCCGTGCCATGCGGTGCCATGCCATTCCATGCCATTCCATGCCATTCCATGTCATTCCATGCCATTCCATGCCATTCCATGCCATTCCATGCCATTCCATGCCATTCCATGCCATTCCATGCCATTCCATGCCATTCCATGCCATTCCATGCCATTCCATGCCATTCCATGCCATTCCATGCCATTCCATGCCATTCCATGCCATTCCATGCCATTCCATGCCATTCCATGCCATTCCATGCCATTCCATGCCATTCCATGCCATTCCATGCCGTGCCATGCCGGTGCCATGCCGTGCCATGCCGGTGCCATGCCGTGCCATGCCGGTGCCATGCCGTGCCATGCCGGTGCCATGCCGTGCCATGCCGGTGCCATGCCGTGCCATGCCGGTGCCATGCCGTGCCATGCCGGTGCCATGCCGTGCCATGCCGGTGCCATGCCGTGCCATGCCGGTGCCATGCCGTGCCATGCCGTGCCATGCCGGTGCCATGCCGTGCCATGCCGTGCCATGCCGTGCCATGCCGTGCCATGCCGTGCCATGCCGGTGCCATGCCGTGCCATGCCGGTGCCATGCCGTGCCATGCCGGTGCCATGCCGTGCCATGCCGGTGCCATGCCGTGCCATGCCGGTGCCATGCCGTGCCATGCCGGTGCCATGCCGTGCCATGCCGGTGCCATGCCGTGGCATGCCGGTGCCATGCCGTGGCATGCCGGTGCCATGCCGTGGCATGCCGGTGCCATGCCGTGCCATGCCGGTGCCATGCCGGTGCCATGCCGTGCCATGCCGTGCCATGCCGGTGCCATGCCATTCCATGCCATTCCATGCCATTCCATGCCATTCCATGCCATTCCATGCCATTCCATGCCATTCCATGCCATTCCATGCCATTCCATGCCATTCCATGCCATTTCATGCCATTCCATGCCATTCCATGCCATTCCATGCCATTCCATGCCATTCCATGCCATTCCATGCCATTCCATGCCATTCCATGCCATTCCATGCCATTCCATGCCATTCCATGCCATTCCATGCCATTCCATGCCATTCCATGTCATTCCATGCCATTCCATGTCATTCCATGCCATTCCATGCCATTCCATGCCATTCCATGCCATTCCATGCCATTCCATGCCGTGCCATGCCGGTGCCATGCCGTGCCATGCCGGTGCCATGCCGTGCCATGCCGGTGCCATGCCGTGCCATGCCGTGCCATGCCGTGCCATGCCGTGCCATGCCGGTGCCATGCCGTGCCATGCCGGTGCCATGCCGTGGCATGCCGGTGCCATGCCGTGGCATGCCGGTGCCATGCCGTGGCATGCCGGTGCCATGCCGTGGCATGCCGGTGCCATGCCGTGGCATGCCGGTGCCATGCCGGTGCCATGCCGTGCCATGCCGGTGCCATGCCGTGCCATGCCGTGCCATGCCGGTGCCATGCCGTGCCATGCCGTGCCATGCCGTGCCATGCCGGTGCCATGCCGTGCCATGCCGGTGCCATGCCGTGCCATGCCGGTGCCATGCCATGCCATGCCGGTGCCATGCCGTGCCATGCCGGTGCCATGCCGTGCCATGCCGGTGCCATGCCGTGCCATGCCGTGCCATGCCGGGCCATGCCATTCCATGCCATTCCGTGCCAGTCCATGCCATTCCATGCCATTCCATGCCATTCCATGCCATTCCATGCCATTCCATGCCATTCCATGCCATTCCATGCCATTCAATGCCGTGCCATGCCGTGCCATGCCGGTGCCATGCCGTGCCATGCCGGTGCCATGCCGTGCCATGCCGTTCCATGCCGGTGCCATGCCATTCCATGCCATTCCATGCCATTCCATGCCGTGCCATGCCATTCCATGCCGGTGCCATGCCGTGCCATGCCGGTGCCATGCCGGTGCCATGCCGTGCCATGCCGGTGCCATGCCGTGCCATGCCGGTGCCATGCCGTGCCATGCCGGTGCCATGCCGTGCCATGCCGGTGCCATGCCGTGCCATGCCGGTGCCATGCCGTGCCATGCCGTGCCATGCCGGTGCCATGCCGTGCCATGCCGTGCCATGCCGTGCCATGCCGTGCCATGCCGGTGCCATGCCGTGCCATGCCGTGCCATGCCATTCCATGCCATTCCATGCCATTCCATGCCATTCCATGCCATTCCATGCCATTCCATGCCATTCCATGCCATTCCATGCCATTCCATGCCATTCCATGCCATTCCATGCCATTCCATGCCATTCCATGCCATTCAATGCCGTGCCATGCCGTGCCATGCCGGTGCCATGCCGTGCCATGCCGGTGCCATGCCGTGCCATGCCGGTGCCATGCCGTGCCATGCCGGTGCCATGCCGTGCCATGCCGGTGCCATGCCGTGCCATGCCGTGCCATGCCGGTGCCATGCCGTGCCATGCCGGTGCCATGCCGTGCCATGCCGGTGCCATGCCGTGCCATGCCGGTGCCATGCCGTGCCATGCCGGTGCCATGCCGTGCCATGCCGGTGCCATGCCGGTGCCATGCCGGTGCCATGCCGTGCCATGCCGTGCCATGCCGGTGCCATGCCGTGCCATGCCGGTGCCATGCGGTGCCATGCCGTGCCATGCCGTGCCATGCGGTGCCATGCCATTCCATGCCGTGCCATGCGGTGCCATGCCATTCCATGCGGTGCCATGCCATTCCATGCGGTGCCATGCGGTGCCATGCCATTCCATGCCATTCCATGCCATTCCATGCCATTCCATGCCATTCCATGCCATTCCATGCCATTCCATGCCATTCCATGCCATTCCATGCCATTCCATGCCATTCCATGCCATTCCATGCCATTCCATGCCATTCCATGCCATTCCATGCCATTCCATGCCATTCCATGCCATTCCATGCCATTCCATGCCATTCCATGCCATTCCATGCCATTCCATGCCATTCCATGCCATTCAATGCCGTGCCATGCCGGTGCCATGCCGTGCCATGCCGGTGCCATGCCGTGCCATGCCGGTGCCATGCCGTGCCATGCCGGTGCCATGCCGTGCCATGCCGGTGCCATGCCATGCCATGCCGGTGCCATGCCGTGCCATGCCGGTGCCATGCCGTGCCATGCCGGTGCCATGCCGTGCCATGCCGTGCCATGCCGGGCCATGCCGTGCCATGTCGGGCCATGCCATTCCATGCCATTCCATGCCAGTCCATGCCAGTCCATGCCATTCCATGCCATTCCATGCCACTCAATGCGGTGCCATGCCGTGCCATGCCGTGCCATGCCGTGCCATTCAATGCCATTCCATGCCATTCAATGCCATTCAATGCCGTGCCATGCCGTGCCATGCCGGTGCCATGCCGTGCCATGCCGGTGCCATGCCGTGCCATGCCGGTGCCATGCCGTGCCATGCCGGTGCCATGCCGTGCCATGCCGTGCCATGCGGTGCCATGCCGTGCCATGCCGTGCCATGCCGGTGCCATGCCGTGCCATGCCGGTGCCATGCCGTGCCATGCCGGTGCCATGCCGTGCTATGCCGTGCCATGCCGGTGCCATGCCGTGCCATGTCGGTGCCATGCCGTGCCATGCCGGTGCCATGCCGTGCCATGCCGGTGCCATGCCGTGCCATGCCGGTGCCATGCCGTGCCATGCCGGTGCCATGCCGTGCCATGCCGGTGCCATGCCGTGCCATGCCGGTGCCATGCCGTGCCATGCCGTGCCATGCCGGTGCCATGCCGTGCCATGCCGGTGCCATGCCGTGCCATGCCGGTGCCATGCCGTGCCATGCCGTGCCATGCCGTGCCATGCCGTGCCATGCCGTGCCATGCCGTGCCATGCGGTGCCATGCCATTCCATGCCATTCCATGTCATTCCATGCCATTCCATGCCATTCCATGTCATTCCATGCCATTCCATGTCATTCCATGCCATTCCATGTCATTCCATGCCATTCCATGCCGTGCCATGCCGGTGCCATGCCGTGCCATGCCGGTGCCATGCCGTGCCATGCCGGTGCCATGCCGTGCCATGCCGGTGCCATGCCGTGCCGGTGCCATGCCGGTGCCATGCCGTGCCATGCCGGTGGCATGCCGTGCCATGCCGGTGGCATGCCGTGCCATGCCGGTGGCATGCCGTGCCATGCCGGTGCCATGCCGTGCCATGCCGGTGCCATGCCGTGCCATGCCGGTGCCATGCCGTGCCATGCCGGTGCCATGCCGTGCCATGCCGGGGCCATGCCGTGCCATGCCGGTGCCATGCCGTGCCATGCCGGTGCCATGCCGTGCCATGCCGGTGCCATGCCGTGCCATGCCGGTGCCATGCCGTGCCATGCCGGTGCCATGCCGTGCCATGCCGGTGCCATGCCGTGCCATGCCGGTGCCATGCCGTCCCATGCCGGTGCCATGCCGTGCCATGCCGGTGCCATGCCGTGCCATGCCGTGCCATGCCGTGCCATGCCGTGCCATGCCGTGCCATGCCGTGCCATGCGGTGCCATGCCATTCCATGCCATTCCATGCCATTCCATGTCATTCCATGCCATTCCATGCCATTCCATGCCATTCCATGCCATTCCATGCCATTCCATGCCATTCCATGCCATTCCATGCCATTCCATGCCATTCCATGCCATTCCATGCCATTCCATGCCATTCCATGCCATTCCATGCCATTCCATGCCATTCCATGCCATTCCATGCCATTCCATGCCATTCCATGCCATTCCATGCCATTCCATGCCATTCCATGCCATTCCATGCCATTCCATGCCATTCCATGCCGTGCCATGCCGGTGCCATGCCGTGCCATGCCGGTGCCATGCCGTGCCATGCCGGTGCCATGCCGTGCCATGCCGGTGCCATGCCGTGCCATGCCGGTGCCATGCCGTGCCATGCCGGTGCCATGCCGTGCCATGCCGGTGCCATGCCGTGCCATGCCGGTGCCATGCCGTGCCATGCCGGTGCCATGCCGTGCCATGCCGTGCCATGCCGGTGCCATGCCGTGCCATGCCGTGCCATGCCGTGCCATGCCGGTGCCATGCCGTGCCATGCCGGTGCCATGCCGTGCCATGCCGGTGCCATGCCGTGCCATGCCGGTGCCATGCCGTGCCATGCCGGTGCCATGCCGTGCCATGCCGGTGCCATGCCGTGCCATGCCGGTGCCATGCCGTGCCATGCCGGTGCCATGCCGTGGCATGCCGGTGCCATGCCGTGGCATGCCGGTGCCATGCCGTGCCATGCCGGTGCCATGCCGGTGCCATGCCGTGCCATGCCGGTGCCATGCCGTGCCATGCCGTGCCATGCCGGTGCCATGCCATTCCATGCCATTCCATGCCATTCCATGCCATTCCATGCCATTCCATGCCATTCCATGCCATTCCATGCCATTCCATGCCATTCCATGCCATTCCATGCCATTCCATGCCATTCCATGCCATTTCATGCCATTCCATGCCATTCCATGCCATTCCATGCCATTCCATGCCATTCCATGCCATTCCATGCCATTCCATGCCATTCCATGCCATTCCATGCCATTCCATGCCATTCCATGCCATTCCATGCCATTCCATGCCATTCCATGCCATTCCATGTCATTCCATGCCATTCCATGTCATTCCATGCCATTCCATGCCATTCCATGCCATTCCATGCCATTCCATGCCATTCCATGCCATTCCATGCCATTCCATGCCGTGCCATGCCGGTGCCATGCCGTGCCATGCCGGTGCCATGCCGTGCCATGCCGGTGCCATGCCGTGCCATGCCGTGCCATGCCGTGCCATGCCGTGCCATGCCGGTGCCATGCCGTGCCATGCCGGTGCCATGCCGTGGCATGCCGGTGCCATGCCGTGGCATGCCGGTGCCATGCCGTGGCATGCCGGTGCCATGCCGTGGCATGCCGGTGCCATGCCGTGGCATGCCGGTGCCATGCCGTGGCATGCCGGTGCCATGCCGGTGCCATGCCGTGCCATGCCGGTGCCATGCCGTGCCATGCCGTGCCATGCCGGTGCCATGCCGTGCCATGCCGTGCCATGCCGTGCCATGCCGGTGCCATGCCGTGCCATGCCGGTGCCATGCCGTGCCATGCCGGTGCCATGCCATGCCATGCCGGTGCCATGCCGTGCCATGCCGGTGCCATGCCGTGCCATGCCGGTGCCATGCCGTGCCATGCCGTGCCATGCCGGGCCATGCCATTCCATGCCATTCCGTGCCAGTCCATGCCATTCCATGCCATTCCATGCCATTCCATGCCATTCCATGCCATTCCATGCCATTCCATGCCATTCCATGCCATTCAATGCCGTGCCATGCCGTGCCATGCCGGTGCCATGCCGTGCCATGCCGGTGCCATGCCGTGCCATGCCGTTCCATGCCGGTGCCATGCCATTCCATGCCATTCCATGCCATTCCATGCCGTGCCATGCCATTCCATGCCGGTGCCATGCCGTGCCATGCCGGTGCCATGCCGTGCCATGCCGGTGCCATGCCGGTGCCATGCCGTGCCATGCCGGTGCCATGCCGTGCCATGCCGGTGCCATGCCGTGCCATGCCGGTGCCATGCCGTGCCATGCCGGTGCCATGCCGTGCCATGCCGTGCCATGCCGTGCCATGCCGTGCCATGCCGTGCCATGCCGGTGCCATGCCGTGCCATGCCGTGCCATGCCATTCCATGCCATTCCATGCCATTCCATGCCATTCCATGCCATTCCATGCCATTCCATGCCATTCCATGCCATTCCATGCCATTCCATGCCATTCCATGCCATTCCATGCCATTCCATGCCATTCCATGCCATTCCATGCCATTCCATGCCATTCAATGCCGTGCCATGCCGTGCCATGCCGGTGCCATGCCGTGCCATGCCGGTGCCATGCCGTGCCATGCCGGTGCCATGCCGTGCCATGCCGGTGCCATGCCGTGCCATGCCGTGCCATGCCGTGCCATGCCGGTGCCATGCCGTGCCATGCCGGTGCCATGCCGTGCCATGCCGGTGCCATGCCGTGCCATGCCGGTGCCATGCCGTGCCATGCCGGTGCCATGCCGTGCCATGCCGGTGCCATGCCGTGCCATGCCGGTGCCATGCCGGTGCCATGCCGGTGCCATGCCGTGCCATGCCGTGCCATGCCGGTGCCATGCCGTGCCATGCCGGTGCCATGCGGTGCCATGCCGTGCCATGCCGTGCCATGCGGTGCCATGCCATTCCATGCGTTGCCATGCCATTCCATGCCGTGCCATGCGGTGCCATGCCATTCCATGCGGTGCCATGCCATTCCATGCGGTGCCATGCGGTGCCATGCCATTCCATGCCATTCCATGCCATTCCATGCCATTCCATGCCATTTCATGCCATTCCATGCCATTCCATGCCATTCCATGCCATTCCATGCCATTCCATGCCATTCCATGCCATTCCATGCCATTCCATGCCATTCCATGCCATTCCATGCCATTCCATGCCATTCCATGCCATTCCATGCCATTCCATGCCATTCCATGCCATTCCATGCCATTCAATGCCGTGCCATGCCGGTGCCATGCCGTGCCATGCCGGTGCCATGCCGTGCCATGCCGGTGCCATGCCGTGCCATGCCGGTGCCATGCCGTGCCATGCCGGTGCCATGCCATGCCATGCCGGTGCCATGCCGTGCCATGCCGGTGCCATGCCGTGCCATGCCGGTGCCATGCCGTGCCATGCCGTGCCATGCCGGGCCATGCCGTGCCATGCCGGGCCATGCCATTCCATGCCATTCCATGCCAGTCCATGCCAGTCCATGCCATTCCATGCCATTCCATGCCACTCAATGCGGTGCCATGCCGTGCCATGCCGTGCCATGCCGTGCCATTCAATGCCATTCCATGCCATTCAATGCCATTCAATGCCGTGCCATGCCGTGCCATGCCGGTGCCATGCCGTGCCATGCCGGTGCCATGCCGTGCCATGCCGGTGCCATGCCGTGCCATGCCGGTGCCATGCCGTGCCATGCCGTGCCATGCGGTGCCATGCCGTGCCATGCCGTGCCATGCCGGTGCCATGCCGTGCCATGCCGGTGCCATGCCGTGCCATGCCGGTGCCATGCCGTGCTATGCCGTGCCATGCCGGTGCCATGCCGTGCCATGTCGGTGCCATGCCGTGCCATGCCGGTGCCATGCCGTGCCATGCCGGTGCCATGCCGTGCCATGCCGGTGCCATGCCGGTGCCATGCCGTGCCATGCCGGTGCCATGCCGTGCCATGCCGGTGCCATGCCATGCCATGCCGGTGCCATGCCGTGCCATGCCGTGCCATGCCGGTGCCATGCCGTGCCATGCCGGTGCCATGCCGTGCCATGCCGGTGCCATGCCGTGCCATGCCGTGCCATGCCGGTGCCATGCCGTGCCATGCCGTGCCATGCCGTGCCATGCCGTGCCATGCCGTGCCATGCCGTGCCATGCCATTCCATGCCATTCCATGCCATTCCATGCCATTCCATGCCATTCCATGCCATTCCATGCCATTCCATGCCATTCCATGCCATTCCATGCCATTCCATGCCATTCCATGCCATTCCATGCCATTCCATGCCATTCAATGCCGTGCCATGCCGTGCCATGCCGTGCCATGCCGTGCCATGCCGTGCCATGCCGTGGCATGCCGTGCCATGCCGGTGCCATGCCGTGCCATGCCGGTGCCATGCCGTGCCATGCCGGTGCCATGCCGTGCCATGCCGGTGCCATGCCGTGCCATGCCGGTGCCATGCCGTGCCATGCCGGTGCCATGCCGGTGCCATGCCGTGCCATGCCGTGCCATGCCGGTGCCATGCCGTGCCATGCCGGTGCCATGCGGTGCCATGCCGGTGCCATGCGGTGCCATGCCGGTGCCATGCGGTGCCATGCCGTGCCATGCCGTGCCATGCCGGTGCCATGCCATTCCATGCCGTGCCATGCGGTGCCATGCCATTCCATACGGTGCCATGCCATTCCATGCGGTGCCATGCCATTCCATGCCATTCCATGCGGTGCCATGCCATTCCATGCCATTCCATGCCATTCCATGCCATTCCATGCCATTCCATGCCATTCCATGCCATTCCATGCCATTCCATGCCATTCCATGCCATTCCATGCCATTCCATGCCATTCCATGCCATTCCATGCCATTCCATGCCATTCAATGCCGTGCCATGCCGGTGCCATGCCGTGCCATGCCGGTGCCATGCCGTGCCATGCCGGTGCCATGCCGTGCCATGCCGGTGCCATGCCGTGCCATGCCGGTGCCATGCCATGCCATGCCGGTGCCATGCCGTGCCATGCCGGTGCCATGCCGTGCCATGCCGGTGCCATGCCGTGCCATGCCGTGCCATGCCGGGCCATGCCATTCCATGCCATTCCATGCCAGTCCATGCCAGTCCATGCCATTCCATGCCATTCCATGCCACTCAATGCGGTGCCATGCCGTGCCATGCCGTGCCATGCCGTGCCATTCAATGCCATTCCATGCCATTCAATGCCATTCCATGCCATTCAATGCCATTCCATGCCATTCAATGCCATTCCATGCCATTCAATGCCATTCAATGCCGTGCCATGCCGTGCCATGCCGGTGCCATGCCGTGCCATGCCGGTGCCATGCCGTGCCATGCCGGTGCCATGCCGTGCCATGCCGGTGCCATGCCGTGCCATGCCGGTGCCATGCCGTGCCATGCCGGTGCCATGCCGTGCCATGCCGGTGCCATGCCGTGCCATGCCGGTGCCATGCCGTGCCATGCCGGTGCCATGCCGTGCCATGCCGGTGCCATGCCGTGCCATGCCGGTGCCATGCCGTGCCATGCCGGTGCCATGCCGTGCCATGCCGGTGCCATGCCGTGCCATGCCGGTGCCATGCCGTGCCATGCCGGTGCCATGCCATTCCATGCCATTCCATGCCATTCCATGCCATTCCATGCCATTCCATGCCATTCCATGCCATTCCATGTCATTCCATGCCATTCCATGCCATTCCATGCCATTCCATGCCATTCCATGCCATTCAATGCCGTGCCATGCCGTGCCATGCCGGTGCCATGCCGTGCCATGCCGGTGCCATGCCGTGCCATGCGGTGCCATGCCATTCCATGCCATTCCATGCCATTCCATGCCATTCCATGCCATTCCATGTCATTCCATGCCATTCCATGCCATTCCATGCCATTCCATGCCATTCCATGCCATTCCATGTCATTCCATGCCATTCCATGCCATTCCATGCCATTCCATACCATTCCATGCCATTCCATGCCATTCCATGCCATTCCATGCCATTCCATGCCATTCCATGCCATTCCATGCCATTCCATGCCATTCCATGCCATTCCATGCCATTCCATGCCATTCCATGCCATTCCATGCCATTCCATGCCATTCCATGCCATTCCATGCCATTCCATGCCATTCCATGCCATTCCATGCCATTCCATGCCATTCCATGCCATTCCATGCCATTCCATGCCATTCCATGCCATTCCATGCCATTCCATGCCGTGCCATGCCATTCCATGCCATTCCATGCCATTCCATGCCACTCAATGCGGTGCCATGCCGTGCCATGCCGTGCCATGCCGTGCCATTCAATGCCATTCCATGCCATTCAATGCCATTCAATGCCGTGCCATGCCGTGCCATGCCGGTGCCATGCCGTGCCATGCCGGTGCCATGCCGTGCCATGCCGGTGCCATGCCGTGCCATGCCGGTGCCATGCCGTGCCATGCCGTGCCATGCCGGTGCCATGCCGTGCCATGCCGGTGCCATGCCGTGCCATGCCGGTGCCATGCCGTGCCATGCCGGTGCCATGCCGTGGCATGCCGGTGCCATGCCGTGGCATGCCGGTGCCATGCCGTGGCATGCCGGTGCCATGCCGTGGCATGCCGGTGCCATGCCGTGGCATGCCGGTGCCATGCCGTGGCATGCCGGTGCCATGCCGGTGCCATGCCGTGCCATGCCGGTGCCATGCCGTGCCATGCCGGTGCCATGCCGTGCCATGCCGGTGCCATGCCGTGCCATGCCGGTGCCATGCCGTGCCATGCCGGTGCCATGCCGTGCCATGCCGGTGCCATGCCGTGCCATGCCGGTGCCATACCGTGCCATGCCGGTGCCATGCCGTGCCATGCCGGTGCCATGCCGTGCCATGCCGGTGCCATGCCGTGCCATGCCGGTGCCATGCCGTGCCATGCCGGTGCCATGCCGTGCCATGCCGGTGCCATGCCGTGCCATGCCGGTGCCATGCCGTGCCATGCCGGTGCCATGCCGTGCCATGCCGGTGCCATGCCGTGCCATGCCGGTGCCATGCCGTTCCATGCCGGTGCCATGCCATTCCATGCCATTCCATGCCATTCCATGCCGTGCCATGCCATTCCATGCCGGTGCCATGCCGTGCCATGCCGGTGCCATGCCGTGCCATGCCGGTGCCATGCCGGTGCCATGCCGTGCCATGCCGGTGCCATGCCGTGCCATGCCGGTGCCATGCCGTGCCATGCCGGTGCCATGCCGTGCCATGCCGTGCCATGCCGGTGCCATGCCGTGCCATGCCGTGCCATGCCGTGCCATGCCGTGCCATGCCGGTGCCATGCCGTGCCATGCCGTGCCATGCCATTCCATGCCATTCCATGCCATTCCATGCCATTCCATGCCATTCCATGCCATTCCATGCCATTCCATGCCATTCCATGCCATTCCATGCCATTCCATGCCATTCCATGCCATTCCATGCCATTCAATGCCGTGCCATGCCGTGCCATGCCGGTGCCATGCCGTGCCATGCCGGTGCCATGCCGTGCCATGCCGGTGCCATGCCGTGCCATGCCGTGCCATGCCGGTGCCATGCCGTGCCATGCCGGTGCCATGCCGTGCCATGCCGGTGCCATGCCGTGCCATGCCGGTGCCATGCCGTGCCATGCCGGTGCCATGCCGTGCCATGCCGGTGCCATGCCGTGCCATGCCGGTGCCATGCCGGTGCCATGCCGTGCCATGCCGTGCCATGCCGGTGCCATGCCGTGCCATGCCGGTGCCATGCGGTGCCATGCCGTGCCATGCCGTGCCATGCCGGTGCCATGCCATTCCATGCCGTGCCATGCGGTGCCATGCCATTCCATGCGTTGCCATGCCATTCCATGCCGTGCCATGCGGTGCCATGCCATTCCATACGGTGCCATGCCATTCCATGCGGTGCCATGCCATTCCATGCGGTGCCATGCCATTCCATGCCATTCCATGCCATTCCATGCCATTCCATGCCATTCCATGCCATTCCATGCCATTCCATGCCATTCCATGCCATTCCATGCCATTCCATGCCATTCCATGCCATTCCATGCCATTCCATGCCATTCCATGCCATTCCATGCCATTCCATGCCATTCCATGCCATTCCATGCCATTCCATGCCATTCCATGCCATTCAATGCCGTGCCATGCCGGTGCCATGCCGTGCCATGCCGGTGCCATGCCGTGCCATGCCGGTGCCATGCCGTGCCATGCCGGTGCCATGCCGTGCCATGCCGGTGCCATGCCATGCCATGCCGGTGCCATGCCGTGCCATGCCGGTGCCATGCCGTGCCATGCCGGTGCCATGCCGTGCCATGCCGTGCCATGCCGTGCCATGCCGTGCCATGCCGGGCCATGCCATTCCATGCCATTCCATGCCAGTCCATGCCAGTCCATGCCATTCCATGCCATTCCATGCCACTCAATGCGGTGCCATGCCGTGCCATTCAATGCCATTCCATGCCATTCAATGCCATTCAATGCCGTGCCATGCCGTGCCATGCCGGTGCCATGCCGTGCCATGCCGGTGCCATGCCGTGCCATGCCGGTGCCATGCCGTGCCATGCCGGTGCCATGCCGTGCCATGCCGTGCCATGCGGTGCCATGCCGTGCCATGCCGTGCCATGCCGGTGCCATGCCGTGCCATGCCGGTGCCATGCCGTGCCATGCCGGTGCCATGCCGTGCTATGCCGTGCCATGCCGGTGCCATGCCGTGCCATGCCGGTGCCATGCCGTGCCATGCCGGTGCCATGCCGTGCCATGCCGGTGCCATGCCGTGCCATGCCGGTGCCATGCCGTGCCATGCCGGTGCCATGCCGTGCCATGCCGGTGCCATGCCGTGCCATGCCGGTGCCATGCCGTGCCATGCCGGTGCCATGCCGTGCCATGCCGGTGCCATGCCGTGCCATGCCGGTGCCATGCCGTGCCATGCCGGTGCCATGCCGTGCCATGCCGGTGCCATGCCGTGCCATGCCGGTGCCATGCCGTGCCATGCCGGTGCCATGCCGTGCCATGCCGGTGCCATGCCGTGCCATGCCGTGCCATGCCGGTGCCATGCCGTGCCATGCCGTGCCATGCCGTGCCATGCCGTGCCATGCCGTGCCATGCCGTGCCATGCCGTGCCATGCCATTCCATGCCATTCCATGCCATTCCATGCCATTCCATGCCATTCCATGCCATTCCATGCCATTCCATGCCATTCCATGCCATTCCATGCCATTCCATGCCATTCCATGCCATTCCATGCCATTCCATGCCATTCCATGCCATTCCATGCCATTCCATGCCATTCCATGCCATTCAATGCCGTGCCATGCCGTGCCATGCCGTGCCATGCCGTGCCATGCCGTGGCATGCCGTGCCATGCCGTGGCATGCCGTGCCATGCCGGTGCCATGCCGTGCCATGCCGTGCCATGCCGGTGCCGTGCCGTGCCATGCCGGTGCCATGCCGTGCCATGCCGGTGCCATGCCGTGCCATGCCGGTGCCATGCCGTGCCATGCCGGTGCCATGCCGTGCCATGCCGGTGCCATGCCGTGCCATGCCGGTGCCATGCCGTGCCATGCCGGTGCCATGCGGTGCCATGCCGTGCCATGCCGTGCCATGCCGGTGCCATGCCATTCCATGCCGTGCCATGCGGTGCCATGCCATTCCATGCGTTGCCATGCCATTCCATGCCGTGCCATGCGGTGCCATGCCATTCCATACGGTGCCATGCCATTCCATGCGGTGCCATGCCATTCCATGCGGTGCCATGCCATTCCATGCCATTCCATGCCATTCCATGCCATTCCATGCCATTCCATGCCATTCCATGCCATTCCATGCCATTCCATGCCATTCCATGCCATTCCATGCCATTCCATGCCATTCAATGCCGTGCCATGCCGGTGCCATGCCGTGCCATGCCGGTGCCATGCCGTGCCATGCCGGTGCCATGCCGTGCCATGCCGGTGCCATGCCGTGCCATGCCGGTGCCATGCCATGCCATGCCGGTGCCATGCCGTGCCATGCCGGTGCCATGCCGTGCCATGCCGGTGCCATGCCGTGCCATGGCGTGCCATGCCGGGCCATGCCATTCCATGCCATTCCATGCCAGTCCATGCCAGTCCATGCCATTCCATGCCATTCCATGCCACTCAATGCGGTGCCATGCCGTGCCATGCCGAGCCATGCCGTGCCATTCAATGCCATTCCATGCCATTCAATGCCATTCAATGCCGTGCCATGCCGTGCCATGCCGGTGCCATGCCGTGCCATGCCGGTGCCATGCCGTGCCATGCCGGTGCCATGCCGTGCCATGCCGGTGCCATGCCGTGCCATGCCGGTGCCATGCCGTGCCATGCCGGTGCCATGCCGTGCCATGCCGGTGCCATGCCGTGCCATGCCGGTGCCATGCCGTGCCATGCCGGTGCCATGCCGTGCCATGCCGGTGCCATGCCGTGCCATGCCGGTGCCATGCCGTGCCATGCCGGTGCCATGCCGTGCCATGCCGGTGCCATGCCGTGCCATGCCGGTGCCATGCCGTGCCATGCCGGTGCCATGCCGTGCCATGCGGTGCCATGCCATTCCATGCCATTCCATGCCATTCCATGCCATTCCATGCCATTCCATGCCATTCCATGCCATTCCATGTCATTCCATGCCATTCCATGCCATTCCATGCCATTCCATGCCATTCCATGCCATTCAATGCCGTGCCATGCCGTGCCATGCCGGTGCCATGCCGTGCCATGCCGGTGCCATGCCGTGCCATGCGGTGCCATGCCATTCCATGCCATTCCATGCCATTCCATGCCATTCCATGCCATTCCATGTCATTCCATGCCATTCCATGCCATTCCATGCCATTCCATGCCATTCCATGCCATTCCATGTCATTCCATGCCATTCCATGCCATTCCATGCCATTCCATACCATTCCATGCCATTCCATGCCATTCCATGCCATTCCATGCCATTCCATGCCATTCCATGCCATTCCATGCCATTCCATGCCATTCCATGCCATTCCATGCCATTCCATGCCATTCCATGCCATTCCATGCCATTCCATGCCATTCCATGCCATTCCATGCCATTCCATGCCATTCCATGCCATTCCATGCCATTCCATGCCATTCCATGCCATTCCATGCCATTCCATGCCGTGCCATGCCATTCCATGCCATTCCATGCCATTCCATGCCATTCCATGCCACTCAATGCGGTGCCATGCCGTGCCATGCCGTGCCATTCAATGCCATTCAATGCCATTCAATGCCGTGCCATGCCGTGCCATGCCGGTGCCATGCCGTGCCATGCCGGTGCCATGCCGTGCCATGCCGGTGCCATGCCGTGCCATGCCGGTGCCATGCCGTGCCATGCCGGTGCCATGCCGTGCCATGCCGTGCCATGCCGGTGCCATGCCGTGCCATGCCGGTGCCATGCCGTGCCATGCCGGTGCCATGCCGTGCCATGCCGGTGCCATGCCGTGCCATGCCGGTGCCATGCCGTGGCATGCCGGTGCCATGCCGTGGCATGCCGGTGCCATGCCGTGGCATGCCGGTGCCATGCCGTGGCATGCCGGTGCCATGCCGTGGCATGCCGGTGCCATGCCGTGGCATGCCGGTGCCATGCCGGTGCCATGCCGTGCCATGCCGGTGCCATGCCGTGCCATGCCGGTGCCATGCCGTGCCATGCCGGTGCCATGCCGTGCCATGCCGGTGCCATGCCGTGCCATGCCGGTGCCATGCCGTGCCATGCCGGTGCCATGCCGTGCCATGCCGGTGCCATACCGTGCCATGCCGGTGCCATGCCGTGCCATGCCGGTGCCATGCCGTGCCATGCCGGTGCCATGCCGTGCCATGCCGGTGCCATGCCGTGCCATGCCGGTGCCATGCCGTGCCATGCCGGTGCCATGCCGTTCCATGCCGGTGCCATGCCATTCCATGCCATTCCATGCCATTCCATGCCGTGCCATGCCATTCCATGCCGGTGCCATGCCGTGCCATGCCGGTGCCATGCCGTGCCATGCCGGTGCCATGCCGGTGCCATGCCGTGCCATGCCGGTGCCATGCCGTGCCATGCCGGTGCCATGCCGTGCCATGCCGGTGCCATGCCGTGCCATGCCGTGCCATGCCGGTGCCATGCCGTGCCATGCCGTGCCATGCCGTGCCATGCCGTGCCATGCCGGTGCCATGCCGTGCCATGCCGTGCCATGCCATTCCATGCCATTCCATGCCATTCCATGCCATTCCATGCCATTCCATGCCATTCCATGCCATTCAATGCCGTGCCATGCCGTGCCATGCCGGTGCCATGCCGTGCCATGCCGGTGCCATGCCGTGCCATGCCGGTGCCATGCCGTGCCATGCCGGTGCCATGCCGTGCCATGCCGGTGCCATGCCGTGCCATGCCGGTGCCATGCCGTGCCATGCCGTGCCATGCCGGTGCCATGCCGTGCCATGCCGGTGCCATGCCGTGCCATGCCGGTGCCATGCCGTGCCATGCCGGTGCCATGCCGTGCCATGCCGGTGCCATGCCGTGCCATGCCGGTGCCATGCCGTGCCATGCCGGTGCCATGCCGGTGCCATGCCGTGCCATGCCGTGCCATGCCGGTGCCATGCCGTGCCATGCCGGTGCCATGCGGTGCCATGCCGGTGCCATGCCATTCCATGCCGTGCCATGCGGTGCCATGCCATTCCATGCGTTGCCATGCCATTCCATGCCGTGCCATGCGGTGCCATGCCATTCCATACGGTGCCATGCCATTCCATGCGGTGCCATGCCATTCCATGCCATTCCATGCCATTCCATGCCATTCCATGCCATTCCATGCCATTCCATGCCATTCCATGCCATTCCATGCCATTCCATGCCATTCCATGCCATTCCATGCCATTCCATGCCATTCCATGCCATTCCATGCCATTCCATGCCATTCCATGCCATTCCATGCCATTCCATGCCATTCCATGCCATTCCATGCCATTCCATGCCATTCCATGCCATTCCATGCCATTCCATGCCATTCCATGCCATTCCATGCCATTCCATGCCATTCCATGCCATTCCATGCCATTCCATGCCATTCCATGCCATTCCATGCCATTCCATGCCATTCCATGCCATTCCATGCCATTCCATGCCATTCCATGCCATTCCATGCCATTCCATGCCATTCCATGCCATTCCATGCCATTCAATGCCGTGCCATGCCGTGCCATGCCGGTGCCATGCCGTGCCATGCCGGTGCCATGCCGTGCCATGCCGGTGCCATGCCGTGCCATGCCGGTGCCATGCCATGCCATGCCGGTGCCATGCCGTGCCATGCCGGTGCCATGCCGTGCCATGCCGGTGCCATGCCGTGCCATGCCGTGCCATGCCGGGCCATGCCATTCCATGCCATTCCATGCCAGTCCATGCCAGTCCATGCCATTCCATGCCATTCCATGCCACTCAATGCGGTGCCATGCCGTGCCATTCAATGCCATTCCATGCCATTCAATGCCATTCAATGCCGTGCCATGCCGTGCCATGCCGGTGCCATGCCGTGCCATGCCGGTGCCATGCCGTGCCATGCCGGTGCCATGCCGTGCCATGCCGGTGCCATGCCGTGCCATGCCGTGCCATGCGGTGCCATGCCGTGCCATGCCGTGCCATGCCGGTGCCATGCCGTGCCATGCCGGTGCCATGCCGTGCCATGCCGGTGCCATGCCGTGCTATGCCGTGCCATGCCGGTGCCATGCCGTGCCATGCCGGTGCCATGCCGTGCCATGCCGGTGCCATGCCGTGCCATGCCGGTGCCATGCCGTGCCATGCCGGTGCCATGCCGTGCCATGCCGGTGCCATGCCGTGCCATGCCGGTGCCATGCCGTGCCATGCCGGTGCCATGCCGTGCCATGCCGGTGCCATGCCGTGCCATGCCGGTGCCATGCCGTGCCATGCCGGTGCCATGCCGTGCCATGCCGGTGCCATGCCGTGCCATGCCGGTGCCATGCCGTGCCATGCCGGTGCCATGCCGTGCCATGCCGGTGCCATGCCGTGCCATGCCGGTGCCATGCCGTGCCATGCCGTGCCATGCCGTGCCATGCCGGTGCCATGCCGTGCCATGCCGGTGCCATGCCGTGCCATGCCGGTGCCATGCCGTGCCATGCCGGTGCCATGCCGTGCCATGCCGGTGCCATGCCGTGCCATGCCGGTGCCATGCCGTGCCATGCCGGTGCCATGCCGTGCCATGCCGGTGCCATGCCGTGCCATGCCGTGCCATGCCGGTGCCATGCCGTGCCATGCCGTGCCATGCCGTGCCATGCCGGTGCCATGCCGTGCCATGCCGGTGCCATGCCGTGCCATGCCGGTGCCATGCCATGCCATGCCGGTGCCATGCCGTGCCATGCCGGTGCCATGCCGTGCCATGCCGGTGCCATGCCGTGCCATGCCGTGCCATGCCGGGCCATGCCATTCCATGCCATTCCGTGCCAGTCCATGCCATTCCATGCCATTCCATGCCATTCCATGCCATTCCATGCCATTCCATGCCATTCCATGCCATTCCATGCCATTCAATGCCGTGCCATGCCGTGCCATGCCGGTGCCATGCCGTGCCATGCCGGTGCCATGCCGTGCCATGCCGTTCCATGCCGGTGCCATGCCATTCCATGCCATTCCATGCCATTCCATGCCGTGCCATGCCATTCCATGCCGGTGCCATGCCGTGCCATGCCGGTGCCATGCCGTGCCATGCCGGTGCCATGCCGGTGCCATGCCGTGCCATGCCGGTGCCATGCCGTGCCATGCCGGTGCCATGCCGTGCCATGCCGGTGCCATGCCGTGCCATGCCGGTGCCATGCCGTGCCATGCCGTGCCATGCCGGTGCCATGCCGTGCCATGCCGTGCCATGCCGTGCCATGCCGTGCCATGCCGGTGCCATGCCGTGCCATGCCGTGCCATGCCATTCCATGCCATTCCATGCCATTCCATGCCATTCCATGCCATTCCATGCCATTCCATGCCATTCCATGCCATTCCATGCCATTCCATGCCATTCCATGCCATTCCATGCCATTCCATGCCATTCAATGCCGTGCCATGCCGTGCCATGCCGGTGCCATGCCGTGCCATGCCGGTGCCATGCCGTGCCATGCCGGTGCCATGCCGTGCCATGCCGGTGCCATGCCGTGCCATGCCGGTGCCATGCCGTGCCATGCCGTGCCATGCCGGTGCCATGCCGTGCCATGCCGGTGCCATGCCGTGCCATGCCGGTGCCATGCCGTGCCATGCCGGTGCCATGCCGTGCCATGCCGGTGCCATGCCGTGCCATGCCGGTGCCATGCCGGTGCCATGCCGGTGCCATGCCGTGCCATGCCGTGCCATGCCGGTGCCATGCCGTGCCATGCCGGTGCCATGCGGTGCCATGCCGTGCCATGCCGTGCCATGCGGTGCCATGCCATTCCATGCCGTGCCATGCGGTGCCATGCCATTCCATGCGGTGCCATGCCATTCCATGCGGTGCCATGCGGTGCCATGCCATTCCATGCCATTCCATGCCATTCCATGCCATTCCATGCCATTCCATGCCATTCCATGCCATTCCATGCCATTCCATGCCATTCCATGCCATTCCATGCCATTCCATGCCATTCCATGCCATTCCATGCCATTCCATGCCATTCCATGCCATTCCATGCCATTCCATGCCATTCCATGCCATTCCATGCCATTCCATGCCATTCCATGCCATTCCATGCCATTCCATGCCATTCCATGCCATTCAATGCCGTGCCATGCCGGTGCCATGCCGTGCCATGCCGGTGCCATGCCGTGCCATGCCGGTGCCATGCCGTGCCATGCCGGTGCCATGCCGTGCCATGCCGGTGCCATGCCGTGCCATGCCGGTGCCATGCCATGCCATGCCGGTGCCATGCCGTGCCATGCCGGTGCCATGCCGTGCCATGCCGGTGCCATGCCGTGCCATGCCGTGCCATGCCGGGCCATGCCGTGCCATGCCGGGCCATGCCATTCCATGCCATTCCATGCCAGTCCATGCCAGTCCATGCCATTCCATGCCATTCCATGCCACTCAATGCGGTGCCATGCCGTGCCATGCCGTGCCATGCCGTGCCATTCAATGCCATTCCATGCCATTCAATGCCATTCAATGCCGTGCCATGCCGTGCCATGCCGGTGCCATGCCGTGCCATGCCGGTGCCATGCCGTGCCATGCCGGTGCCATGCCGTGCCATGCCGGTGCCATGCCGTGCCATGCCGTGCCATGCGGTGCCATGCCGTGCCATGCCGTGCCATGCCGGTGCCATGCCGTGCCATGCCGGTGCCATGCCGTGCCATGCCGGTGCCATGCCGTGCTATGCCGTGCCATGCCGGTGCCATGCCGTGCCATGTCGGTGCCATGCCGTGCCATGCCGGTGCCATGCCGTGCCATGCCGGTGCCATGCCGTGCCATGCCGGTGCCATGCCGTGCCATGCCGGTGCCATGCCGTGCCATGCCGGTGCCATGCCGTGCCATGCCGGTGCCATGCCGTGCCATGCCGTGCCATGCCGGTGCCATGCCGTGCCATGCCGGTGCCATGCCGTGCCATGCCGGTGCCATGCCGTGCCATGCCGTGCCATGCCGTGCCATGCCGTGCCATGCCGTGCCATGCCGTGCCATGCGGTGCCATGCCATTCCATGCCATTCCATGTCATTCCATGCCATTCCATGCCATTCCATGTCATTCCATGCCATTCCATGTCATTCCATGCCATTCCATGTCATTCCATGCCATTCCATGCCGTGCCATGCCGGTGCCATGCCGTGCCATGCCGGTGCCATGCCGTGCCATGCCGGTGCCATGCCGTGCCATGCCGGTGCCATGCCGTGCCGGTGCCATGCCGGTGCCATGCCGTGCCATGCCGGTGGCATGCCGTGCCATGCCGGTGGCATGCCGTGCCATGCCGGTGGCATGCCGTGCCATGCCGGTGGCATGCCGTGCCATGCCGGTGCCATGCCGTGCCATGCCGGTGCCATGCCGTGCCATGCCGGTGCCATGCCGTGCCATGCCGGTGCCATGCCGTGCCATGCCGGGGCCATGCCGTGCCATGCCGGTGCCATGCCGTGCCATGCCGGTGCCATGCCGTGCCATGCCGGTGCCATGCCGTGCCATGCCGGTGCCATGCCGTGCCATGCCGGTGCCATGCCGTGCCATGCCGGTGCCATGCCGTGCCATGCCGGTGCCATGCCGTCCCATGCCGGTGCCATGCCGTGCCATGCCGGTGCCATGCCGTGCCATGCCGTGCCATGCCGTGCCATGCCGTGCCATGCCGTGCCATGCCGTGCCATGCGGTGCCATGCCATTCCATGCCATTCCATGCCATTCCATGTCATTCCATGCCATTCCATGCCATTCCATGCCATTCCATGCCATTCCATGCCATTCCATGCCATTCCATGCCATTCCATGCCATTCCATGCCATTCCATGCCATTCCATGCCATTCCATGCCATTCCATGCCATTCCATGCCATTCCATGCCATTCCATGCCATTCCATGCCATTCCATGCCATTCCATGCCATTCCATGCCATTCCATGCCATTCCATGCCGTGCCATGCCGGTGCCATGCCGTGCCATGCCGGTGCCATGCCGTGCCATGCCGGTGCCATGCCGTGCCATGCCGGTGCCATGCCGTGCCATGCCGGTGCCATGCCGTGCCATGCCGGTGCCATGCCGTGCCATGCCGGTGCCATGCCGTGCCATGCCGGTGCCATGCCGTGCCATGCCGGTGCCATGCCGTGCCATGCCGGTGCCATGCCGTGCCATGCCGGTGCCATGCCGTGCCATGCCGGTGCCATGCCGTGCCATGCCGGTGCCATGCCGTGCCATGCCGGTGCCATGCCGTGCCATGCCGGTGCCATGCCGTGCCATGCCGGTGCCATGCCGTCCCATGCCGGTGCCATGCCGTGCCATGCCGGTGCCATGCCGTGCCATGCCGTGCCATGCCGTGCCATGCCGTGCCATGCCGTGCCATGCGGTGCCATGCCATTCCATGCCATTCCATGCCATTCCATGTCATTCCATGCCATTCCATGCCATTCCATGCCATTCCATGCCATTCCATGCCATTCCATGCCATTCCATGCCATTCCATGCCATTCCATGCCATTCCATGCCATTCCATGCCATTCCATGCCATTCCATGCCATTCCATGCCATTCCATGCCATTCCATGCCATTCCATGCCATTCCATGCCATTCCATGCCATTCCATGCCATTCCATGCCATTCCATGCCGTGCCATGCCGGTGCCATGCCGTGCCATGCCGGTGCCATGCCGTGCCATGCCGGTGCCATGCCGTGCCATGCCGGTGCCATGCCGTGCCATGCCGGTGCCATGCCGTGCCATGCCGGTGCCATGCCGTGCCATGCCGGTGCCATGCCGTGCCATGCCGGTGCCATGCCGTGCCATGCCGGTGCCATGCCGTGCCATGCCGTGCCATGCCGGTGCCATGCCGTGCCATGCCGTGCCATGCCGTGCCATGCCGTGCCATGCCGTGCCATGCCGGTGCCATGCCGTGCCATGCCGGTGCCATGCCGTGCCATGCCGGTGCCATGCCGTGCCATGCCGGTGCCATGCCGTGCCATGCCGGTGCCATGCCGTGCCATGCCGGTGCCATGCCGTGCCATGCCGGTGCCATGCCGTGGCATGCCGGTGCCATGCCGTGGCATGCCGGTGCCATGCCGTGGCATGCCGGTGCCATGCCGTGCCATGCCGGTGCCATGCCGGTGCCATGCCGTGCCATGCCGTGCCATGCCGGTGCCATGCCATTCCATGCCATTCCATGCCATTCCATGCCATTCCATGCCATTCCATGCCATTCCATGCCATTCCATGCCATTCCATGCCATTCCATGCCATTCCATGCCATTCCATGCCATTTCATGCCATTCCATGCCATTCCATGCCATTCCATGCCATTCCATGCCATTCCATGCCATTCCATGCCATTCCATGCCATTCCATGCCATTCCATGCCATTCCATGCCATTCCATGCCATTCCATGCCATTCCATGCCATTCCATGTCATTCCATGCCATTCCATGTCATTCCATGCCATTCCATGCCATTCCATGCCATTCCATGCCATTCCATGCCATTCCATGCCGTGCCATGCCGGTGCCATGCCGTGCCATGCCGGTGCCATGCCGTGCCATGCCGGTGCCATGCCGTGCCATGCCGTGCCATGCCGTGCCATGCCGTGCCATGCCGGTGCCATGCCGTGCCATGCCGGTGCCATGCCGTGGCATGCCGGTGCCATGCCGTGGCATGCCGGTGCCATGCCGTGGCATGCCGGTGCCATGCCGTGGCATGCCGGTGCCATGCCGTGGCATGCCGGTGCCATGCCGGTGCCATGCCGTGCCATGCCGGTGCCATGCCGTGCCATGCCGTGCCATGCCGGTGCCATGCCGTGCCATGCCGTGCCATGCCGTGCCATGCCGGTGCCATGCCGTGCCATGCCGGTGCCATGCCGTGCCATGCCGGTGCCATGCCATGCCATGCCGGTGCCATGCCGTGCCATGCCGGTGCCATGCCGTGCCATGCCGGTGCCATGCCGTGCCATGCCGGTGCCATGCCGTGCCATGCCGTGCCATGCCGGGCCATGCCATTCCATGCCATTCCGTGCCAGTCCATGCCATTCCATGCCATTCCATGCCATTCCATGCCATTCCATGCCATTCCATGCCATTCCATGCCATTCCATGCCATTCAATGCCGTGCCATGCCGTGCCATGCCGGTGCCATGCCGTGCCATGCCGGTGCCATGCCGTGCCATGCCGTTCCATGCCGGTGCCATGCCATTCCATGCCATTCCATGCCATTCCATGCCGTGCCATGCCATTCCATGCCGGTGCCATGCCGTGCCATGCCGGTGCCATGCCGTGCCATGCCGGTGCCATGCCGGTGCCATGCCGTGCCATGCCGGTGCCATGCCGTGCCATGCCGGTGCCATGCCGTGCCATGCCGGTGCCATGCCGTGCCATGCCGGTGCCATGCCGTGCCATGCCGTGCCATGCCGGTGCCATGCCGTGCCATGCCGTGCCATGCCGTGCCATGCCGTGCCATGCCGGTGCCATGCCGTGCCATGCCGTGCCATGCCATTCCATGCCATTCCATGCCATTCCATGCCATTCCATGCCATTCCATGCCATTCCATGCCATTCCATGCCATTCCATGCCATTCCATGCCATTCCATGCCATTCCATGCCATTCCATGCCATTCCATGCCATTCCATGCCATTCAATGCCGTGCCATGCCGTGCCATGCCGGTGCCATGCCGTGCCATGCCGGTGCCATGCCGTGCCATGCCGGTGCCATGCCGTGCCATGCCGGTGCCATGCCGTGCCATGCCGGTGCCATGCCGTGCCATGCCGTGCCATGCCGGTGCCATGCCGTGCCATGCCGGTGCCATGCCGTGCCATGCCGGTGCCATGCCGTGCCATGCCGGTGCCATGCCGTGCCATGCCGGTGCCATGCCGTGCCATGCCGGTGCCATGCCGGTGCCATGCCGGTGCCATGCCGTGCCATGCCGTGCCATGCCGGTGCCATGCCGTGCCATGCCGGTGCCATGCGGTGCCATGCCGTGCCATGCCGTGCCATGCGGTGCCATGCCATTCCATGCCGTGCCATGCGGTGCCATGCCATTCCATGCGGTGCCATGCCATTCCATGCGGTGCCATGCGGTGCCATGCCATTCCATGCCATTCCATGCCATTCCATGCCATTCCATGCCATTCCATGCCATTCCATGCCATTCCATGCCATTCCATGCCATTCCATGCCATTCCATGCCATTCCATGCCATTCCATGCCATTCCATGCCATTCCATGCCATTCCATGCCATTCCATGCCATTCCATGCCATTCCATGCCATTCCATGCCATTCCATGCCATTCCATGCCATTCCATGCCATTCCATGCCATTCAATGCCGTGCCATGCCGGTGCCATGCCGTGCCATGCCGGTGCCATGCCGTGCCATGCCGGTGCCATGCCGTGCCATGCCGGTGCCATGCCGTGCCATGCCGGTGCCATGCCATGCCATGCCGGTGCCATGCCGTGCCATGCCGGTGCCATGCCGTGCCATGCCGGTGCCATGCCGTGCCATGCCGGTGCCATGCCGTGCCATGCCGTGCCATGCCGGGCCATGCCGTGCCATGTCGGGCCATGCCATTCCATGCCATTCCATGCCAGTCCATGCCAGTCCATGCCATTCCATGCCATTCCATGCCACTCAATGCGGTGCCATGCCGTGCCATGCCGTGCCATGCCGTGCCATTCAATGCCATTCCATGCCATTCAATGCCATTCAATGCCGTGCCATGCCGTGCCATGCCGGTGCCATGCCGTGCCATGCCGGTGCCATGCCGTGCCATGCCGGTGCCATGCCGTGCCATGCCGGTGCCATGCCGTGCCATGCCGTGCCATGCGGTGCCATGCCGTGCCATGCCGTGCCATGCCGGTGCCATGCCGTGCCATGCCGGTGCCATGCCGTGCCATGCCGGTGCCATGCCGTGCTATGCCGTGCCATGCCGGTGCCATGCCGTGCCATGTCGGTGCCATGCCGTGCCATGCCGGTGCCATGCCGTGCCATGCCGGTGCCATGCCGTGCCATGCCGGTGCCATGCCGTGCCATGCCGGTGCCATGCCGTGCCATGCCGGTGCCATGCCGTGCCATGCCGGTGCCATGCCGTGCCATGCCGGTGCCATGCCGTGCCATGCCGGTGCCATGCCGTGCCATGCCGGTGCCATGCCGTGCCATGCCGTGCCATGCCGTGCCATGCCGTGCCATGCCGTGCCATGCCGTGCCATGCGGTGCCATGCCATTCCATGCCATTCCATGTCATTCCATGCCATTCCATGCCATTCCATGTCATTCCATGCCATTCCATGTCATTCCATGCCATTCCATGTCATTCCATGCCATTCCATGCCGTGCCATGCCGGTGCCATGCCGTGCCATGCCGGTGCCATGCCGTGCCATGCCGGTGCCATGCCGTGCCATGCCGGTGCCATGCCGTGCCGGTGCCATGCCGGTGCCATGCCGTGCCATGCCGGTGGCATGCCGTGCCATGCCGGTGGCATGCCGTGCCATGCCGGTGGCATGCCGTGCCATGCCGGTGCCATGCCGTGCCATGCCGGTGCCATGCCGTGCCATGCCGGTGCCATGCCGTGCCATGCCGGTGCCATGCCGTGCCATGCCGGGGCCATGCCGTGCCATGCCGGTGCCATGCGGTGCCATGCCGTGCCATGCCGTGCCATGCCGGTGCCATGCCGTGCCATGCCGGTGCCATGCCGTGCCATGCCGGTGCCATGCCGTGCTATGCCGTGCCATGCCGGTGCCATGCCGTGCCATGTCGGTGCCATGCCGTGCCATGCCGGTGCCATGCCGTGCCATGCCGGTGCCATGCCGTGCCATGCCGGTGCCATGCCGTGCCATGCCGGTGCCATGCCGTGCCATGCCGGTGCCATGCCGTGCCATGCCGGTGCCATGCCGTGCCATGCCGTGCCATGCCGGTGCCATGCCGTGCCATGCCGGTGCCATGCCGTGCCATGCCGGTGCCATGCCGTGCCATGCCGTGCCATGCCGTGCCATGCCGTGCCATGCCGTGCCATGCCGTGCCATGCGGTGCCATGCCATTCCATGCCATTCCATGTCATTCCATGCCATTCCATGCCATTCCATGTCATTCCATGCCATTCCATGTCATTCCATGCCATTCCATGCCGTGCCATGCCGGTGCCATGCCGTGCCATGCCGGTGCCATGCCGTGCCATGCCGGTGCCATGCCGTGCCATGCCGGTGCCATGCCGTGCCGGTGCCATGCCGGTGCCATGCCGTGCCATGCCGGTGGCATGCCGTGCCATGCCGGTGGCATGCCGTGCCATGCCGGTGGCATGCCGTGCCATGCCGGTGGCATGCCGTGCCATGCCGGTGCCATGCCGTGCCATGCCGGTGCCATGCCGTGCCATGCCGGTGCCATGCCGTGCCATGCCGGTGCCATGCCGTGCCATGCCGGGGCCATGCCGTGCCATGCCGGTGCCATGCCGTGCCATGCCGGTGCCATGCCGTGCCATGCCGGTGCCATGCCGTGCCATGCCGGTGCCATGCCGTGCCATGCCGGTGCCATGCCGTGCCATGCCGGTGCCATGCCGTGCCATGCCGGTGCCATGCCGTCCCATGCCGGTGCCATGCCGTGCCATGCCGGTGCCATGCCGTGCCATGCCGTGCCATGCCGTGCCATGCCGTGCCATGCCGTGCCATGCCGTGCCATGCGGTGCCATGCCATTCCATGCCATTCCATGCCATTCCATGTCATTCCATGCCATTCCATGCCATTCCATGCCATTCCATGCCATTCCATGCCATTCCATGCCATTCCATGCCATTCCATGCCATTCCATGCCATTCCATGCCATTCCATGCCATTCCATGCCATTCCATGCCATTCCATGCCATTCCATGCCATTCCATGCCATTCCATGCCATTCCATGCCATTCCATGCCATTCCATGCCATTCCATGCCATTCCATGCCATTCCATGCCATTCCATGCCGTGCCATGCCGGTGCCATGCCGTGCCATGCCGGTGCCATGCCGTGCCATGCCGGTGCCATGCCGTGCCATGCCGGTGCCATGCCGTGCCATGCCGGTGCCATGCCGTGCCATGCCGGTGCCATGCCGTGCCATGCCGGTGCCATGCCGTGCCATGCCGGTGCCATGCCGTGCCATGCCGGTGCCATGCCGTGCCATGCCGGTGCCATGCCGTGCCATGCCGGTGCCATGCCGTGCCATGCCGGTGCCATGCCGTGCCATGCCGGTGCCATGCCGTGCCATGCCGGTGCCATGCCGTGCCATGCCGGTGCCATGCCGTGCCATGCCGGTGCCATGCCGTGCCATGCCGGTGCCATGCCGTGCCATGCCGTGCCATGCCGTGCCATGCCGTGCCATGCCGTGCCATGCGGTGCCATGCCATTCCATGCCATTCCATGCCATTCCATGTCATTCCATGCCATTCCATGCCATTCCATGCCATTCCATGCCATTCCATGCCATTCCATGCCATTCCATGCCATTCCATGCCATTCCATGCCATTCCATGCCATTCCATGCCATTCCATGCCATTCCATGCCATTCCATGCCATTCCATGCCATTCCATGCCATTCCATGCCATTCCATGCCATTCCATGCCATTCCATGCCATTCCATGCCATTCCATGCCGTGCCATGCCGGTGCCATGCCGTGCCATGCCGGTGCCATGCCGTGCCATGCCGGTGCCATGCCGTGCCATGCCGGTGCCATGCCGTGCCATGCCGGTGCCATGCCGTGCCATGCCGGTGCCATGCCGTGCCATGCCGGTGCCATGCCGTGCCATGCCGGTGCCATGCCGTGCCATGCCGGTGCCATGCCGTGCCATGCCGTGCCATGCCGGTGCCATGCCGTGCCATGCCGTGCCATGCCGTGCCATGCCGTGCCATGCCGTGCCATGCCGGTGCCATGCCGTGCCATGCCGGTGCCATGCCGTGCCATGCCGGTGCCATGCCGTGCCATGCCGGTGCCATGCCGTGCCATGCCGGTGCCATGCCGTGCCATGCCGGTGCCATGCCGTGCCATGCCGGTGCCATGCCGTGGCATGCCGGTGCCATGCCGTGGCATGCCGGTGCCATGCCGTGGCATGCCGGTGCCATGCCGTGCCATGCCGGTGCCATGCCGGTGCCATGCCGTGCCATGCCGTGCCATGCCGGTGCCATGCCATTCCATGCCATTCCATGCCATTCCATGCCATTCCATGCCATTCCATGCCATTCCATGCCATTCCATGCCATTCCATGCCATTCCATGCCATTCCATGCCATTTCATGCCATTCCATGCCATTCCATGCCATTCCATGCCATTCCATGCCATTCCATGCCATTCCATGCCATTCCATGCCATTCCATGCCATTCCATGCCATTCCATGCCATTCCATGCCATTCCATGCCATTCCATGCCATTCCATGTCATTCCATGCCATTCCATGTCATTCCATGCCATTCCATGCCATTCCATGCCATTCCATGCCATTCCATGCCATTCCATGCCGTGCCATGCCGGTGCCATGCCGTGCCATGCCGGTGCCATGCCGTGCCATGCCGGTGCCATGCCGTGCCATGCCGGTGCCATGCCGTGCCATGCCGTGCCATGCCGGTGCCATGCCGTGCCATGCCGGTGCCATGCCGTGCCATGCCGGTGCCATGCCGTGGCATGCCGGTGCCATGCCGTGGCATGCCGGTGCCATGCCGTGGCATGCCGGTGCCATGCCGTGGCATGCCGGTGCCATGCCGTGGCATGCCGGTGCCATGCCGGTGCCATGCCGTGCCATGCCGGTGCCATGCCGTGCCATGCCGTGCCATGCCGTGCCATGCCGTGCCATGCCGGTGCCATGCCGTGCCATGCCGGTGCCATGCCGTGCCATGCCGGTGCCATGCCATGCCATGCCGGTGCCATGCCGTGCCATGCCGGTGCCATGCCGTGCCATGCCGGTGCCATGCCGGGCCATGCCATTCCATGCCATTCCGGGCCATGCCATTCCATGCCATTCCGTGCCAGTCCATGCCATTCCATGCCATTCCATGCCATTCCATGCCATTCCATGCCATTCCATGCCATTCAATGCCGTGCCATGCCGTGCCATGCCGGTGCCATGCCGTGCCATGCCGGTGCCATGCCGTGCCATGCCGTTCCATGCCGGTGCCATGCCATTCCATGCCGGTGCCATGCCATTCCATGCCGTGCCATGCCATTCCATGCCGGTGCCATGCCGTGCCATGCCGGTGCCATGCCGTGCCATGCCGGTGCCATGCCGGTGCCATGCCGTGCCATGCCGGTGCCATGCCGTGCCATGCCGGTGCCATGCCGTGCCATGCCGGTGCCATGCCGTGCCATGCCGGTGCCATGCCGTGCCATGCCGTGCCATGCCGGTGCCATGCCGTGCCATGCCGTGCCATGCCGTGCCATGCCGTGCCATGCCGGTGCCATGCCGTGCCATGCCGTGCCATGCCATTCCATGCCATTCCATGCCATTCCATGCCATTCCATGCCATTCCATGCCATTCCATGCCATTCCATGCCATTCCATGCCATTCCATGCCATTCCATGCCATTCCATGCCATTCCATGCCATTCCATGCCATTCAATGCCGTGCCATGCCGTGCCATGCCGGTGCCATGCCGTGCCATGCCGGTGCCATGCCGTGCCATGCCGGTGCCATGCCGTGCCATGCCGGTGCCATGCCGTGCCATGCCGGTGCCATGCCGTGCCATGCCGTGCCATGCCGGTGCCATGCCGTGCCATGCCGGTGCCATGCCGTGCCATGCCGGTGCCATGCCGTGCCATGCCGGTGCCATGCCGTGCCATGCCGGTGCCATGCCGTGCCATGCCGGTGCCATGCCGGTGCCATGCCGGTGCCATGCCGTGCCATGCCGTGCCATGCCGGTGCCATGCCGTGCCATGCCGGTGCCATGCGGTGCCATGCCGTGCCATGCCGTGCCATGCGGTGCCATGCCATTCCATGCCGTGCCATGCGGTGCCATGCCATTCCATGCGGTGCCATGCCATTCCATGCGGTGCCATGCGGTGCCATGCCATTCCATGCCATTCCATGCCATTCCATGCCATTCCATGCCATTCCATGCCATTCCATGCCATTCCATGCCATTCCATGCCATTCCATGCCATTCCATGCCATTCCATGCCATTCCATGCCATTCCATGCCATTCCATGCCATTCCATGCCATTCCATGCCATTCCATGCCATTCCATGCCATTCCATGCCATTCCATGCCATTCCATGCCATTCCATGCCATTCCATGCCATTCAATGCCGTGCCATGCCGGTGCCATGCCGTGCCATGCCGGTGCCATGCCGTGCCATGCCGGTGCCATGCCGTGCCATGCCGGTGCCATGCCGTGCCATGCCGGTGCCATGCCATGCCATGCCGGTGCCATGCCGTGCCATGCCGGTGCCATGCCGTGCCATGCCGGTGCCATGCCGTGCCATGCCGTGCCATGCCGGGCCATGCCGTGCCATGTCGGGCCATGCCATTCCATGCCATTCCATGCCAGTCCATGCCAGTCCATGCCATTCCATGCCATTCCATGCCACTCAATGCGGTGCCATGCCGTGCCATGCCGTGCCATGCCGTGCCATTCAATGCCATTCCATGCCATTCAATGCCATTCAATGCCGTGCCATGCCGTGCCATGCCGGTGCCATGCCGTGCCATGCCGGTGCCATGCCGTGCCATGCCGGTGCCATGCCGTGCCATGCCGGTGCCATGCCGTGCCATGCCGTGCCATGCGGTGCCATGCCGTGCCATGCCGTGCCATGCCGGTGCCATGCCGTGCCATGCCGGTGCCATGCCGTGCCATGCCGGTGCCATGCCGTGCTATGCCGTGCCATGCCGGTGCCATGCCGTGCCATGTCGGTGCCATGCCGTGCCATGCCGGTGCCATGCCGTGCCATGCCGGTGCCATGCCGTGCCATGCCGGTGCCATGCCGTGCCATGCCGGTGCCATGCCGTGCCATGCCGGTGCCATGCCGTGCCATGCCGGTGCCATGCCGTGCCATGCCGTGCCATGCCGGTGCCATGCCGTGCCATGCCGGTGCCATGCCGTGCCATGCCGGTGCCATGCCGTGCCATGCCGTGCCATGCCGTGCCATGCCGTGCCATGCCGTGCCATGCCGTGCCATGCGGTGCCATGCCATTCCATGCCATTCCATGTCATTCCATGCCATTCCATGCCATTCCATGTCATTCCATGCCATTCCATGTCATTCCATGCCATTCCATGTCATTCCATGCCATTCCATGCCGTGCCATGCCGGTGCCATGCCGTGCCATGCCGGTGCCATGCCGTGCCATGCCGGTGCCATGCCGTGCCATGCCGGTGCCATGCCGTGCCGGTGCCATGCCGGTGCCATGCCGTGCCATGCCGGTGGCATGCCGTGCCATGCCGGTGGCATGCCGTGCCATGCCGGTGGCATGCCGTGCCATGCCGGTGCCATGCCGTGCCATGCCGGTGCCATGCCGTGCCATGCCGGTGCCATGCCGTGCCATGCCGGTGCCATGCCGTGCCATGCCGGGGCCATGCCGTGCCATGCCGGTGCCATGCCGTGCCATGCCGGTGCCATGCCGTGCCATGCCGGTGCCATGCCGTGCCATGCCGGTGCCATGCCGTGCCATGCCGGTGCCATGCCGTGCCATGCCGGTGCCATGCCGTGCCATGCCGGTGCCATGCCGTCCCATGCCGGTGCCATGCCGTGCCATGCCGGTGCCATGCCGTGCCATGCCGTGCCATGCCGTGCCATGCCGTGCCATGCCGTGCCATGCCGTGCCATGCGGTGCCATGCCATTCCATGCCATTCCATGCCATTCCATGTCATTCCATGCCATTCCATGCCATTCCATGCCATTCCATGCCATTCCATGCCATTCCATGCCATTCCATGCCATTCCATGCCATTCCATGCCATTCCATGCCATTCCATGCCATTCCATGCCATTCCATGCCATTCCATGCCATTCCATGCCATTCCATGCCATTCCATGCCATTCCATGCCATTCCATGCCATTCCATGCCATTCCATGCCATTCCATGCCATTCCATGCCATTCCATGCCATTCCATGCCGTGCCATGCCGGTGCCATGCCGTGCCATGCCGGTGCCATGCCGTGCCATGCCGGTGCCATGCCGTGCCATGCCGGTGCCATGCCGTGCCATGCCGGTGCCATGCCGTGCCATGCCGGTGCCATGCCGTGCCATGCCGGTGCCATGCCGTGCCATGCCGGTGCCATGCCGTGCCATGCCGGTGCCATGCCGTGCCATGCCGTGCCATGCCGGTGCCATGCCGTGCCATGCCGTGCCATGCCGTGCCATGCCGGTGCCATGCCGTGCCATGCCGGTGCCATGCCGTGCCATGCCGGTGCCATGCCGTGCCATGCCGGTGCCATGCCGTGCCATGCCGGTGCCATGCCGTGCCATGCCGGTGCCATGCCGTGCCATGCCGGTGCCATGCCGTGCCATGCCGGTGCCATGCCGTGGCATGCCGGTGCCATGCCGTGGCATGCCGGTGCCATGCCGTGCCATGCCGGTGCCATGCCGGTGCCATGCCGTGCCATGCCGGTGCCATGCCGTGCCATGCCGTGCCATGCCGGTGCCATGCCATTCCATGCCATTCCATGCCATTCCATGCCATTCCATGCCATTCCATGCCATTCCATGCCATTCCATGCCATTCCATGCCATTCCATGCCATTCCATGCCATTCCATGCCATTCCATGCCATTTCATGCCATTCCATGCCATTCCATGCCATTCCATGCCATTCCATGCCATTCCATGCCATTCCATGCCATTCCATGCCATTCCATGCCATTCCATGCCATTCCATGCCATTCCATGCCATTCCATGTCATTCCATGCCATTCCATGTCATTCCATGCCATTCCATGCCATTCCATGCCATTCCATGCCATTCCATGCCATTCCATGCCATTCCATGCCATTCCATGCCGTGCCATGCCGGTGCCATGCCGTGCCATGCCGGTGCCATGCCGTGCCATGCCGGTGCCATGCCGTGCCATGCCGTGCCATGCCGTGCCATGCCGTGCCATGCCGGTGCCATGCCGTGCCATGCCGGTGCCATGCCGTGGCATGCCGGTGCCATGCCGTGGCATGCCGGTGCCATGCCGTGGCATGCCGGTGCCATGCCGGTGCCATGCCGTGCCATGCCGGTGCCATGCCGTGCCATGCCGTGCCATGCCGGTGCCATGCCGTGCCATGCCGTGCCATGCCGTGCCATGCCGGTGCCATGCCGTGCCATGCCGGTGCCATGCCGTGCCATGCCGGTGCCATGCCATGCCATGCCGGTGCCATGCCGTGCCATGCCGGTGCCATGCCGTGCCATGCCGGTGCCATGCCGTGCCATGCCGTGCCATGCCGGGCCATGCCATTCCATGCCATTCCGTGCCAGTCCATGCCATTCCATGCCATTCCATGCCATTCCATGCCATTCCATGCCATTCCATGCCATTCCATGCCATTCCATGCCATTCAATGCCGTGCCATGCCGTGCCATGCCGGTGCCATGCCGTGCCATGCCGGTGCCATGCCGTGCCATGCCGTTCCATGCCGGTGCCATGCCATTCCATGCCATTCCATGCCATTCCATGCCGTGCCATGCCATTCCATGCCGGTGCCATGCCGTGCCATGCCGGTGCCATGCCGTGCCATGCCGGTGCCATGCCGGTGCCATGCCGTGCCATGCCGGTGCCATGCCGTGCCATGCCGGTGCCATGCCGTGCCATGCCGGTGCCATGCCGTGCCATGCCGGTGCCATGCCGTGCCATGCCGTGCCATGCCGTGCCATGCCGTGCCATGCCGTGCCATGCCGGTGCCATGCCGTGCCATGCCGTGCCATGCCATTCCATGCCATTCCATGCCATTCCATGCCATTCCATGCCATTCCATGCCATTCCATGCCATTCCATGCCATTCCATGCCATTCCATGCCATTCCATGCCATTCCATGCCATTCCATGCCATTCCATGCCATTCCATGCCATTCCATGCCATTCAATGCCGTGCCATGCCGTGCCATGCCGGTGCCATGCCGTGCCATGCCGGTGCCATGCCGTGCCATGCCGGTGCCATGCCGTGCCATGCCGGTGCCATGCCGTGCCATGCCGTGCCATGCCGTGCCATGCCGGTGCCATGCCGTGCCATGCCGGTGCCATGCCGTGCCATGCCGGTGCCATGCCGTGCCATGCCGGTGCCATGCCGTGCCATGCCGGTGCCATGCCGTGCCATGCCGGTGCCATGCCGTGCCATGCCGGTGCCATGCCGGTGCCATGCCGGTGCCATGCCGTGCCATGCCGTGCCATGCCGGTGCCATGCCGTGCCATGCCGGTGCCATGCGGTGCCATGCCGTGCCATGCCGTGCCATGCGGTGCCATGCCATTCCATGCGTTGCCATGCCATTCCATGCCGTGCCATGCGGTGCCATGCCATTCCATGCGGTGCCATGCCATTCCATGCGGTGCCATGCGGTGCCATGCCATTCCATGCCATTCCATGCCATTTCATGCCATTCCATGCCATTCCATGCCATTCCATGCCATTCCATGCCATTCCATGCCATTCCATGCCATTCCATGCCATTCCATGCCATTCCATGCCATTCCATGCCATTCCATGCCATTCCATGCCATTCCATGCCATTCCATGCCATTCCATGCCATTCAATGCCGTGCCATGCCGGTGCCATGCCGTGCCATGCCGGTGCCATGCCGTGCCATGCCGGTGCCATGCCGTGCCATGCCGGTGCCATGCCGTGCCATGCCGGTGCCATGCCATGCCATGCCGGTGCCATGCCGTGCCATGCCGGTGCCATGCCGTGCCATGCCGGTGCCATGCCGTGCCATGCCGTGCCATGCCGGGCCATGCCGTGCCATGCCGGGCCATGCCATTCCATGCCATTCCATGCCAGTCCATGCCAGTCCATGCCATTCCATGCCATTCCATGCCACTCAATGCGGTGCCATGCCGTGCCATGCCGTGCCATGCCGTGCCATTCAATGCCATTCCATGCCATTCAATGCCATTCAATGCCGTGCCATGCCGTGCCATGCCGGTGCCATGCCGTGCCATGCCGGTGCCATGCCGTGCCATGCCGGTGCCATGCCGTGCCATGCCGGTGCCATGCCGTGCCATGCCGTGCCATGCGGTGCCATGCCGTGCCATGCCGTGCCATGCCGGTGCCATGCCGTGCCATGCCGGTGCCATGCCGTGCCATGCCGGTGCCATGCCGTGCTATGCCGTGCCATGCCGGTGCCATGCCGTGCCATGTCGGTGCCATGCCGTGCCATGCCGGTGCCATGCCGTGCCATGCCGGTGCCATGCCGTGCCATGCCGGTGCCATGCCGGTGCCATGCCGTGCCATGCCGGTGCCATGCCGTGCCATGCCGGTGCCATGCCATGCCATGCCGGTGCCATGCCGTGCCATGCCGTGCCATGCCGGTGCCATGCCGTGCCATGCCGGTGCCATGCCGTGCCATGCCGGTGCCATGCCGTGCCATGCCGTGCCATGCCGGTGCCATGCCGTGCCATGCCGTGCCATGCCGTGCCATGCCGTGCCATGCCGTGCCATGCCGTGCCATGCCATTCCATGCCATTCCATGCCATTCCATGCCATTCCATGCCATTCCATGCCATTCCATGCCATTCCATGCCATTCCATGCCATTCCATGCCATTCCATGCCATTCCATGCCATTCCATGCCATTCCATGCCATTCAATGCCGTGCCATGCCGTGCCATGCCGTGCCATGCCGTGCCATGCCGTGCCATGCCGTGGCATGCCGTGCCATGCCGGTGCCATGCCGTGCCATGCCGGTGCCATGCCGTGCCATGCCGGTGCCATGCCGTGCCATGCCGGTGCCATGCCGTGCCATGCCGGTGCCATGCCGTGCCATGCCGGTGCCATGCCGGTGCCATGCCGTGCCATGCCGTGCCATGCCGGTGCCATGCCGTGCCATGCCGGTGCCATGCGGTGCCATGCCGGTGCCATGCGGTGCCATGCCGGTGCCATGCGGTGCCATGCCGTGCCATGCCGTGCCATGCCGGTGCCATGCCATTCCATGCCGTGCCATGCGGTGCCATGCCATTCCATACGGTGCCATGCCATTCCATGCGGTGCCATGCCATTCCATGCCATTCCATGCGGTGCCATGCCATTCCATGCCATTCCATGCCATTCCATGCCATTCCATGCCATTCCATGCCATTCCATGCCATTCCATGCCATTCCATGCCATTCCATGCCATTCCATGCCATTCCATGCCATTCCATGCCATTCCATGCCATTCCATGCCATTCCATGCCATTCAATGCCGTGCCATGCCGGTGCCATGCCGTGCCATGCCGGTGCCATGCCGTGCCATGCCGGTGCCATGCCGTGCCATGCCGGTGCCATGCCGTGCCATGCCGGTGCCATGCCATGCCATGCCGGTGCCATGCCGTGCCATGCCGGTGCCATGCCGTGCCATGCCGGTGCCATGCCGTGCCATGCCGTGCCATGCCGGGCCATGCCATTCCATGCCATTCCATGCCAGTCCATGCCAGTCCATGCCATTCCATGCCATTCCATGCCACTCAATGCGGTGCCATGCCGTGCCATGCCGTGCCATGCCGTGCCATTCAATGCCATTCCATGCCATTCAATGCCATTCCATGCCATTCAATGCCATTCCATGCCATTCAATGCCATTCCATGCCATTCAATGCCATTCAATGCCGTGCCATGCCGTGCCATGCCGGTGCCATGCCGTGCCATGCCGGTGCCATGCCGTGCCATGCCGGTGCCATGCCGTGCCATGCCGGTGCCATGCCGTGCCATGCCGGTGCCATGCCGTGCCATGCCGGTGCCATGCCGTGCCATGCCGGTGCCATGCCGTGCCATGCCGGTGCCATGCCGTGCCATGCCGGTGCCATGCCGTGCCATGCCGGTGCCATGCCGTGCCATGCCGGTGCCATGCCGTGCCATGCCGGTGCCATGCCGTGCCATGCCGGTGCCATGCCGTGCCATGCCGGTGCCATGCCGTGCCATGCCGGTGCCATGCCATTCCATGCCATTCCATGCCATTCCATGCCATTCCATGCCATTCCATGCCATTCCATGCCATTCCATGTCATTCCATGCCATTCCATGCCATTCCATGCCATTCCATGCCATTCCATGCCATTCAATGCCGTGCCATGCCGTGCCATGCCGGTGCCATGCCGTGCCATGCCGGTGCCATGCCGTGCCATGCGGTGCCATGCCATTCCATGCCATTCCATGCCATTCCATGCCATTCCATGCCATTCCATGTCATTCCATGCCATTCCATGCCATTCCATGCCATTCCATGCCATTCCATGCCATTCCATGTCATTCCATGCCATTCCATGCCATTCCATGCCATTCCATACCATTCCATGCCATTCCATGCCATTCCATGCCATTCCATGCCATTCCATGCCATTCCATGCCATTCCATGCCATTCCATGCCATTCCATGCCATTCCATGCCATTCCATGCCATTCCATGCCATTCCATGCCATTCCATGCCATTCCATGCCATTCCATGCCATTCCATGCCATTCCATGCCATTCCATGCCATTCCATGCCATTCCATGCCATTCCATGCCATTCCATGCCATTCCATGCCATTCCATGCCATTCCATGCCGTGCCATGCCATTCCATGCCATTCCATGCCACTCAATGCGGTGCCATGCCGTGCCATGCCGTGCCATGCCGTGCCATTCAATGCCATTCCATGCCATTCAATGCCATTCAATGCCGTGCCATGCCGTGCCATGCCGGTGCCATGCCGTGCCATGCCGGTGCCATGCCGTGCCATGCCGGTGCCATGCCGTGCCATGCCGGTGCCATGCCGTGCCATGCCGTGCCATGCCGGTGCCATGCCGTGCCATGCCGGTGCCATGCCGTGCCATGCCGGTGCCATGCCGTGCCATGCCGGTGCCATGCCGTGGCATGCCGGTGCCATGCCGTGGCATGCCGGTGCCATGCCGTGGCATGCCGGTGCCATGCCGTGGCATGCCGGTGCCATGCCGTGGCATGCCGGTGCCATGCCGTGGCATGCCGGTGCCATGCCGGTGCCATGCCGTGCCATGCCGGTGCCATGCCGTGCCATGCCGGTGCCATGCCGTGCCATGCCGGTGCCATGCCGTGCCATGCCGGTGCCATGCCGTGCCATGCCGGTGCCATGCCGTGCCATGCCGGTGCCATGCCGTGCCATGCCGGTGCCATACCGTGCCATGCCGGTGCCATGCCGTGCCATGCCGGTGCCATGCCGTGCCATGCCGGTGCCATGCCGTGCCATGCCGGTGCCATGCCGTGCCATGCCGGTGCCATGCCGTGCCATGCCGGTGCCATGCCGTGCCATGCCGGTGCCATGCCGTGCCATGCCGGTGCCATGCCGTGCCATGCCGGTGCCATGCCGTGCCATGCCGGTGCCATGCCGTTCCATGCCGGTGCCATGCCATTCCATGCCATTCCATGCCATTCCATGCCGTGCCATGCCATTCCATGCCGGTGCCATGCCGTGCCATGCCGGTGCCATGCCGTGCCATGCCGGTGCCATGCCGGTGCCATGCCGTGCCATGCCGGTGCCATGCCGTGCCATGCCGGTGCCATGCCGTGCCATGCCGGTGCCATGCCGTGCCATGCCGTGCCATGCCGGTGCCATGCCGTGCCATGCCGTGCCATGCCGTGCCATGCCGTGCCATGCCGGTGCCATGCCGTGCCATGCCGTGCCATGCCATTCCATGCCATTCCATGCCATTCCATGCCATTCCATGCCATTCCATGCCATTCCATGCCATTCCATGCCATTCCATGCCATTCCATGCCATTCCATGCCATTCCATGCCATTCCATGCCATTCAATGCCGTGCCATGCCGTGCCATGCCGGTGCCATGCCGTGCCATGCCGGTGCCATGCCGTGCCATGCCGGTGCCATGCCGTGCCATGCCGTGCCATGCCGGTGCCATGCCGTGCCATGCCGGTGCCATGCCGTGCCATGCCGGTGCCATGCCGTGCCATGCCGGTGCCATGCCGTGCCATGCCGGTGCCATGCCGTGCCATGCCGGTGCCATGCCGTGCCATGCCGGTGCCATGCCGGTGCCATGCCGTGCCATGCCGTGCCATGCCGGTGCCATGCCGTGCCATGCCGGTGCCATGCGGTGCCATGCCGTGCCATGCCGTGCCATGCCGGTGCCATGCCATTCCATGCCGTGCCATGCGGTGCCATGCCATTCCATGCGTTGCCATGCCATTCCATGCCGTGCCATGCGGTGCCATGCCATTCCATACGGTGCCATGCCATTCCATGCGGTGCCATGCCATTCCATGCGGTGCCATGCCATTCCATGCCATTCCATGCCATTCCATGCCATTCCATGCCATTCCATGCCATTCCATGCCATTCCATGCCATTCCATGCCATTCCATGCCATTCCATGCCATTCCATGCCATTCCATGCCATTCCATGCCATTCCATGCCATTCCATGCCATTCCATGCCATTCCATGCCATTCCATGCCATTCCATGCCATTCCATGCCATTCCATGCCATTCAATGCCGTGCCATGCCGGTGCCATGCCGTGCCATGCCGGTGCCATGCCGTGCCATGCCGGTGCCATGCCGTGCCATGCCGGTGCCATGCCGTGCCATGCCGGTGCCATGCCATGCCATGCCGGTGCCATGCCGTGCCATGCCGGTGCCATGCCGTGCCATGCCGGTGCCATGCCGTGCCATGCCGTGCCATGCCGTGCCATGCCGTGCCATGCCGGGCCATGCCATTCCATGCCATTCCATGCCAGTCCATGCCAGTCCATGCCATTCCATGCCATTCCATGCCACTCAATGCGGTGCCATGCCGTGCCATTCAATGCCATTCCATGCCATTCAATGCCATTCAATGCCGTGCCATGCCGTGCCATGCCGGTGCCATGCCGTGCCATGCCGGTGCCATGCCGTGCCATGCCGGTGCCATGCCGTGCCATGCCGGTGCCATGCCGTGCCATGCCGTGCCATGCGGTGCCATGCCGTGCCATGCCGTGCCATGCCGGTGCCATGCCGTGCCATGCCGGTGCCATGCCGTGCCATGCCGGTGCCATGCCGTGCTATGCCGTGCCATGCCGGTGCCATGCCGTGCCATGCCGGTGCCATGCCGTGCCATGCCGGTGCCATGCCGTGCCATGCCGGTGCCATGCCGTGCCATGCCGGTGCCATGCCGTGCCATGCCGGTGCCATGCCGTGCCATGCCGGTGCCATGCCGTGCCATGCCGGTGCCATGCCGTGCCATGCCGGTGCCATGCCGTGCCATGCCGGTGCCATGCCGTGCCATGCCGGTGCCATGCCGTGCCATGCCGGTGCCATGCCGTGCCATGCCGGTGCCATGCCGTGCCATGCCGGTGCCATGCCGTGCCATGCCGGTGCCATGCCGTGCCATGCCGGTGCCATGCCGTGCCATGCCGTGCCATGCCGGTGCCATGCCGTGCCATGCCGTGCCATGCCGTGCCATGCCGTGCCATGCCGTGCCATGCCGTGCCATGCCGTGCCATGCCATTCCATGCCATTCCATGCCATTCCATGCCATTCCATGCCATTCCATGCCATTCCATGCCATTCCATGCCATTCCATGCCATTCCATGCCATTCCATGCCATTCCATGCCATTCCATGCCATTCCATGCCATTCCATGCCATTCCATGCCATTCCATGCCATTCCATGCCATTCCATGCCATTCAATGCCGTGCCATGCCGTGCCATGCCGTGCCATGCCGTGCCATGCCGTGGCATGCCGTGCCATGCCGTGGCATGCCGTGCCATGCCGGTGCCATGCCGTGCCATGCCGTGCCATGCCGGTGCCGTGCCGTGCCATGCCGGTGCCATGCCGTGCCATGCCGGTGCCATGCCGTGCCATGCCGGTGCCATGCCGTGCCATGCCGGTGCCATGCCGTGCCATGCCGGTGCCATGCCGTGCCATGCCGGTGCCATGCCGTGCCATGCCGGTGCCATGCGGTGCCATGCCGTGCCATGCCGTGCCATGCCGGTGCCATGCCATTCCATGCCGTGCCATGCGGTGCCATGCCATTCCATGCGTTGCCATGCCATTCCATGCCGTGCCATGCGGTGCCATGCCATTCCATACGGTGCCATGCCATTCCATGCGGTGCCATGCCATTCCATGCGGTGCCATGCCATTCCATGCCATTCCATGCCATTCCATGCCATTCCATGCCATTCCATGCCATTCCATGCCATTCCATGCCATTCCATGCCATTCCATGCCATTCCATGCCATTCCATGCCATTCAATGCCGTGCCATGCCGGTGCCATGCCGTGCCATGCCGGTGCCATGCCGTGCCATGCCGGTGCCATGCCGTGCCATGCCGGTGCCATGCCGTGCCATGCCGGTGCCATGCCATGCCATGCCGGTGCCATGCCGTGCCATGCCGGTGCCATGCCGTGCCATGCCGGTGCCATGCCGTGCCATGGCGTGCCATGCCGGGCCATGCCATTCCATGCCATTCCATGCCAGTCCATGCCAGTCCATGCCATTCCATGCCATTCCATGCCACTCAATGCGGTGCCATGCCGTGCCATGCCGAGCCATGCCGTGCCATTCAATGCCATTCCATGCCATTCAATGCCATTCAATGCCGTGCCATGCCGTGCCATGCCGGTGCCATGCCGTGCCATGCCGGTGCCATGCCGTGCCATGCCGGTGCCATGCCGTGCCATGCCGGTGCCATGCCGTGCCATGCCGGTGCCATGCCGTGCCATGCCGGTGCCATGCCGTGCCATGCCGGTGCCATGCCGTGCCATGCCGGTGCCATGCCGTGCCATGCCGGTGCCATGCCGTGCCATGCCGGTGCCATGCCGTGCCATGCCGGTGCCATGCCGTGCCATGCCGGTGCCATGCCGTGCCATGCCGGTGCCATGCCGTGCCATGCCGGTGCCATGCCGTGCCATGCCGGTGCCATGCCGTGCCATGCGGTGCCATGCCATTCCATGCCATTCCATGCCATTCCATGCCATTCCATGCCATTCCATGCCATTCCATGCCATTCCATGTCATTCCATGCCATTCCATGCCATTCCATGCCATTCCATGCCATTCCATGCCATTCAATGCCGTGCCATGCCGTGCCATGCCGGTGCCATGCCGTGCCATGCCGGTGCCATGCCGTGCCATGCGGTGCCATGCCATTCCATGCCATTCCATGCCATTCCATGCCATTCCATGCCATTCCATGTCATTCCATGCCATTCCATGCCATTCCATGCCATTCCATGCCATTCCATGCCATTCCATGTCATTCCATGCCATTCCATGCCATTCCATGCCATTCCATACCATTCCATGCCATTCCATGCCATTCCATGCCATTCCATGCCATTCCATGCCATTCCATGCCATTCCATGCCATTCCATGCCATTCCATGCCATTCCATGCCATTCCATGCCATTCCATGCCATTCCATGCCATTCCATGCCATTCCATGCCATTCCATGCCATTCCATGCCATTCCATGCCATTCCATGCCATTCCATGCCATTCCATGCCATTCCATGCCATTCCATGCCGTGCCATGCCATTCCATGCCATTCCATGCCATTCCATGCCATTCCATGCCACTCAATGCGGTGCCATGCCGTGCCATGCCGTGCCATTCAATGCCATTCAATGCCATTCAATGCCGTGCCATGCCGTGCCATGCCGGTGCCATGCCGTGCCATGCCGGTGCCATGCCGTGCCATGCCGGTGCCATGCCGTGCCATGCCGGTGCCATGCCGTGCCATGCCGGTGCCATGCCGTGCCATGCCGTGCCATGCCGGTGCCATGCCGTGCCATGCCGGTGCCATGCCGTGCCATGCCGGTGCCATGCCGTGCCATGCCGGTGCCATGCCGTGCCATGCCGGTGCCATGCCGTGGCATGCCGGTGCCATGCCGTGGCATGCCGGTGCCATGCCGTGGCATGCCGGTGCCATGCCGTGGCATGCCGGTGCCATGCCGTGGCATGCCGGTGCCATGCCGTGGCATGCCGGTGCCATGCCGGTGCCATGCCGTGCCATGCCGGTGCCATGCCGTGCCATGCCGGTGCCATGCCGTGCCATGCCGGTGCCATGCCGTGCCATGCCGGTGCCATGCCGTGCCATGCCGGTGCCATGCCGTGCCATGCCGGTGCCATGCCGTGCCATGCCGGTGCCATACCGTGCCATGCCGGTGCCATGCCGTGCCATGCCGGTGCCATGCCGTGCCATGCCGGTGCCATGCCGTGCCATGCCGGTGCCATGCCGTGCCATGCCGGTGCCATGCCGTGCCATGCCGGTGCCATGCCGTGCCATGCCGGTGCCATGCCGTTCCATGCCGGTGCCATGCCATTCCATGCCATTCCATGCCATTCCATGCCGTGCCATGCCATTCCATGCCGGTGCCATGCCGTGCCATGCCGGTGCCATGCCGTGCCATGCCGGTGCCATGCCGGTGCCATGCCGTGCCATGCCGGTGCCATGCCGTGCCATGCCGGTGCCATGCCGTGCCATGCCGGTGCCATGCCGTGCCATGCCGTGCCATGCCGGTGCCATGCCGTGCCATGCCGTGCCATGCCGTGCCATGCCGTGCCATGCCGGTGCCATGCCGTGCCATGCCGTGCCATGCCATTCCATGCCATTCCATGCCATTCCATGCCATTCCATGCCATTCCATGCCATTCCATGCCATTCCATGCCATTCCATGCCATTCAATGCCGTGCCATGCCGTGCCATGCCGGTGCCATGCCGTGCCATGCCGGTGCCATGCCGTGCCATGCCGGTGCCATGCCGTGCCATGCCGGTGCCATGCCGTGCCATGCCGGTGCCATGCCGTGCCATGCCGGTGCCATGCCGTGCCATGCCGTGCCATGCCGGTGCCATGCCGTGCCATGCCGGTGCCATGCCGGTGCCATGCCGTGCCATGCCGGTGCCATGCCGTGCCATGCCGGTGCCATGCCGTGCCATGCCGGTGCCATGCCGTGCCATGCCGGTGCCATGCCGTGCCATGCCGGTGCCATGCCGTGCCATGCCGGTGCCATGCCGGTGCCATGCCGTGCCATGCCGTGCCATGCCGGTGCCATGCCGTGCCATGCCGGTGCCATGCGGTGCCATGCCGGTGCCATGCCATTCCATGCCGTGCCATGCGGTGCCATGCCATTCCATGCGTTGCCATGCCATTCCATGCCGTGCCATGCGGTGCCATGCCATTCCATACGGTGCCATGCCATTCCATGCGGTGCCATGCCATTCCATGCCATTCCATGCCATTCCATGCCATTCCATGCCATTCCATGCCATTCCATGCCATTCCATGCCATTCCATGCCATTCCATGCCATTCCATGCCATTCCATGCCATTCCATGCCATTCCATGCCATTCCATGCCATTCCATGCCATTCCATGCCATTCCATGCCATTCCATGCCATTCCATGCCATTCCATGCCATTCCATGCCATTCCATGCCATTCCATGCCATTCCATGCCATTCCATGCCATTCCATGCCATTCCATGCCATTCCATGCCATTCCATGCCATTCCATGCCATTCCATGCCATTCCATGCCATTCCATGCCATTCCATGCCATTCCATGCCATTCCATGCCATTCCATGCCATTCCATGCCATTCCATGCCATTCAATGCCGTGCCATGCCGTGCCATGCCGGTGCCATGCCGTGCCATGCCGGTGCCATGCCGTGCCATGCCGGTGCCATGCCGTGCCATGCCGGTGCCATGCCATGCCATGCCGGTGCCATGCCGTGCCATGCCGGTGCCATGCCGTGCCATGCCGGTGCCATGCCGTGCCATGCCGTGCCATGCCGGGCCATGCCATTCCATGCCATTCCATGCCAGTCCATGCCAGTCCATGCCATTCCATGCCATTCCATGCCACTCAATGCGGTGCCATGCCGTGCCATTCAATGCCATTCCATGCCATTCAATGCCATTCAATGCCGTGCCATGCCGTGCCATGCCGGTGCCATGCCGTGCCATGCCGGTGCCATGCCGTGCCATGCCGGTGCCATGCCGTGCCATGCCGGTGCCATGCCGTGCCATGCCGTGCCATGCGGTGCCATGCCGTGCCATGCCGTGCCATGCCGGTGCCATGCCGTGCCATGCCGGTGCCATGCCGTGCCATGCCGGTGCCATGCCGTGCTATGCCGTGCCATGCCGGTGCCATGCCGTGCCATGCCGGTGCCATGCCGTGCCATGCCGGTGCCATGCCGTGCCATGCCGGTGCCATGCCGTGCCATGCCGGTGCCATGCCGTGCCATGCCGGTGCCATGCCGTGCCATGCCGGTGCCATGCCGTGCCATGCCGGTGCCATGCCGTGCCATGCCGGTGCCATGCCGTGCCATGCCGGTGCCATGCCGTGCCATGCCGGTGCCATGCCGTGCCATGCCGGTGCCATGCCGTGCCATGCCGGTGCCATGCCGTGCCATGCCGGTGCCATGCCGTGCCATGCCGGTGCCATGCCGTGCCATGCCGGTGCCATGCCGTGCCATGCCGTGCCATGCCGGTGCCATGCCGTGCCATGCCGTGCCATGCCGTGCCATGCCGTGCCATGCCGTGCCATGCCGTGCCATGCCGTGCCATGCCATTCCATGCCATTCCATGCCATTCCATGCCATTCCATGCCATTCCATGCCATTCCATGCCATTCCATGCCATTCCATGCCATTCCATGCCATTCCATGCCATTCCATGCCATTCCATGCCATTCCATGCCATTCCATGCCATTCCATGCCATTCCATGCCATTCCATGCCATTCCATGCCATTCCATGCCATTCCATGCCATTCCATGCCATTCCATGCCATTCAATGCCGTGCCATGCCGTGCCATGCCGTGCCATGCCGTGCCATGCCGTGGCATGCCGTGCCATGCCGGTGCCATGCCGTGCCATGCCGTGCCATGCCGGTGCCGTGCCGTGCCATGCCGGTGCCATGCCGTGCCATGCCGGTGCCATGCCGTGCCATGCCGGTGCCATGCCGTGCCATGCCGGTGCCATGCCGTGCCATGCCGGTGCCATGCCGTGCCATGCCGGTGCCATGCCGTGCCATGCCGGTGCCATGCGGTGCCATGCCGTGCCATGCCGTGCCATGCCGGTGCCATGCCATTCCATGCCGTGCCATGCGGTGCCATGCCATTCCATGCGTTGCCATGCCATTCCATGCCGTGCCATGCGGTGCCATGCCATTCCATACGGTGCCATGCCATTCCATGCGGTGCCATGCCATTCCATGCCATTCCATGCCATTCCATGCCATTCCATGCCATTCCATGCCATTCCATGCCATTCCATGCCATTCCATGCCATTCCATGCCATTCCATGCCATTCCATGCCATTCCATGCCATTCCATGCCATTCCATGCCATTCCATGCCATTCCATGCCATTCAATGCCGTGCCATGCCGGTGCCATGCCGTGCCATGCCGGTGCCATGCCGTGCCATGCCGGTGCCATGCCGTGCCATGCCGGTGCCATGCCGTGCCATGCCGGTGCCATGCCATGCCATGCCGGTGCCATGCCGTGCCATGCCGGTGCCATGCCGTGCCATGCCGGTGCCATGCCGTGCCATGGCGTGCCATGCCGGGCCATGCCATTCCATGCCATTCCATGCCAGTCCATGCCAGTCCATGCCATTCCATGCCATTCCATGCCACTCAATGCGGTGCCATGCCGTGCCATGCCGAGCCATGCCGTGCCATTCAATGCCATTCCATGCCATTCAATGCCATTCAATGCCGTGCCATGCCGTGCCATGCCGGTGCCATGCCGTGCCATGCCGGTGCCATGCCGTGCCATGCCGGTGCCATGCCGTGCCATGCCGGTGCCATGCCGTGCCATGCCGGTGCCATGCCGTGCCATGCCGGTGCCATGCCGTGCCATGCCGGTGCCATGCCGTGCCATGCCGGTGCCATGCCGTGCCATGCCGGTGCCATGCCGTGCCATGCCGGTGCCATGCCGTGCCATGCCGGTGCCATGCCGTGCCATGCGGTGCCATGCCATTCCATGCCATTCCATGCCATTCCATGCCATTCCATGCCATTCCATGTCATTCCATGCCATTCCATGCCATTCCATGCCATTCCATGCCATTCCATGCCATTCCATGCCATTCAATGCCGTGCCATGCCGTGCCATGCCGGTGCCATGCCGTGCCATGCCGGTGCCATGCCGTGCCATGCGGTGCCATGCCATTCCATGCCATTCCATGCCATTCCATGCCATTCCATGCCATTCCATGTCATTCCATGCCATTCCATGCCATTCCATGCCATTCCATGCCATTCCATGCCATTCCATGTCATTCCATGCCATTCCATGCCATTCCATGCCATTCCATACCATTCCATGCCATTCCATGCCATTCCATGCCATTCCATGCCATTCCATGCCATTCCATGCCATTCCATGCCATTCCATGCCATTCCATGCCATTCCATGCCATTCCATGCCATTCCATGCCATTCCATGCCATTCCATGCCATTCCATGCCATTCCATGCCATTCCATGCCATTCCATGCCATTCCATGCCATTCCATGCCATTCCATGCCATTCCATGCCATTCCATGCCATTCCATGCCATTCCATGCCATTCCATGCCATTCCATGCCATTCCATGCCATTCCATGCCATTCCATGCCATTCCATGCCATTCCATGCCGTGCCATGCCATTCCATGCCATTCCATGCCATTCCATGCCACTCAATGCGGTGCCATGCCGTGCCATGCCGTGCCATGCCGTGCCATTCAATGCCATTCCGTGCCATTCAATGCCATTCAATGCCGTGCCATGCCGTGCCATGCCGGTGCCATGCCGTGCCATGCCGGTGCCATGCCGTGCCATGCCGGTGCCATGCCGTGCCATGCCGGTGCCATGCCGTGCCATGCCGGTGCCATGCCGTGCCATGCCGGTGCCATGCCGTGCCATGCCGGTGCCATGCCGTGCCATGCCGGTGCCATGCCGTGCCATGCCGGTGCCATGCCGTGCCATGCCGGTGCCATGCCGTGCCATGCCGGTGCCATGCCGTGCCATGCCGGTGCCATGCCGTGCCATGCGGTGCCATGCCATTCCATGCCATTCCATGCCATTCCATGCCATTCCATGCCATTCCATGCCATTCCATGCCATTCCATGCCATTCCATGCCATTCCATGTCATTCCATGCCATTCCATGCCATTCCATGCCATTCCATGCCATTCCATGCCATTCAATGCCGTGCCATGCCGTGCCATGCCGGTGCCATGCCGTGCCATGCCGGTGCCATGCCGTGCCATGCGGTGCCATGCCATTCCATGCCATTCCATGCCATTCCATGCCATTCCATGCCATTCCATGTCATTCCATGCCATTCCATGTCATTCCATGCCATTCCATGCCATTCCATGCCATTCCATGCCATTCCATGCCATTCCATGTCATTCCATGCCATTCCATGCCATTCCATGCCATTCCATACCATTCCATGCCATTCCATGCCATTCCATGCCATTCCATGCCATTCCATGCCATTCCATGCCATTCCATGCCATTCCATGCCATTCCATGCCATTCCATGCCATTCCATGCCATTCCATGCCATTCCATGCCATTCCATGCCATTCCATGCCATTCCATGCCATTCCATGCCATTCCATGCCATTCCATGCCATTCCATGCCATTCCATGCCATTCCATGCCATTCCATGCCATTCCATGCCATTCCATGCCATTCCATGCCATTCCATGCCATTCCATGCCATTCCATGCCATTCCATGCCATTCCATGCCATTCCATGCCATTCCATGCCATTCCATGCCATTCCATGCCATTCCATGCCATTCCATGCCATTCCATGCCATTCCATGCCATTCCATGCCGGTGCCATGCCGTGCCATGCCGGTGCCATGCCGTGCCATGCCGGTGCCATGCCGTGCCATGCCGGTGCCATGCCGTGCCATGCCGTGCCATGCCGGTGCCATGCCGTGCCATGCCGGTGCCATGCCGTGCCATGCCGGTGCCATGCCGTGCCATGCCGGTGCCATGCCGTGGCATGCCGGTGCCATGCCGTGGCATGCCGGTGCCATGCCGGTGCCATGCCGTGCCATGCCGTGCCATGCCGGTGCCATGCCGTGCCATGCCGTGCCATGCCGTGCCATGCCGGTGCCATGCCGTGCCATGCCGGTGCCATGCCGTGCCATGCCGGTGCCATGCCATGCCATGCCGGTGCCATGCCGTGCCATGCCGGTGCCATGCCGTGCCATGCCGGTGCCATGCCGTGCCATGCCGTGCCATGCCGGGCCATGCCATTCCATGCCATTCCGTGCCAGTCCATGCCATTCCATGCCATTCCATGCCATTCCATGCCATTCCATGCCATTCCATGCCATTCCATGCCATTCCATGCCATTCAATGCCGTGCCATGCCGTGCCATGCCGGTGCCATGCCGTGCCATGCCGGTGCCATGCCGTGCCATGCCGGTGCCATGCCGTGCCATGCCGTTCCATGCCGGTGCCATGCCATTCCATGCCATTCCATGCCATTCCATGCCGTGCCATGCCATTCCATGCCGGTGCCATGCCGTGCCATGCCGGTGCCATGCCGTGCCATGCCGGTGCCATGCCGGTGCCATGCCGTGCCATGCCGGTGCCATGCCGTGCCATGCCGGTGCCATGCCGTGCCATGCCGGTGCCATGCCGTGCCATGCCGGTGCCATGCCGTGCCATGCCGTGCCATGCCGGTGCCATGCCGTGCCATGCCGTGCCATGCCGTGCCATGCCGTGCCATGCCGTGCCATGCCGGTGCCATGCCGTGCCATGCCGTGCCATGCCATTCCATGCCATTCCATGCCATTCCATGCCATTCCATGCCATTCCATGCCATTCCATGCCATTCCATGCCATTCCATGCCATTCAATGCCGTGCCATGCCGTGCCATGCCGGTGCCATGCCGTGCCATGCCGGTGCCATGCCGTGCCATGCCGGTGCCATGCCGTGCCATGCCGGTGCCATGCCGTGCCATGCCGTGCCATGCCGGTGCCATGCCGTGCCATGCCGGTGCCATGCCGTGCCATGCCGGTGCCATGCCGTGCCATGCCGTGCCATGCCGGTGCCATGCCGTGCCATGCCGTGCCATGCCGTGCCATGCCGGTGCCATGCCGTGCCATGCCGGTGCCATGCCGTGCCATGCCGGTGCCATGCCGTGCCATGCCGGTGCCATGCCGTGCCATGCCGGTGCCATGCCGGTGCCATGCCGTGCCATGCCGGTGCCATGCCGTGCCATGCCGGTGCCATGCCGTGCCATGCCGGTGCCATGCCGTGCCATGCCGGTGCCATGCCGTGCCATGCCGGTGCCATGCCGTGCCATGCCGGTGCCATGCCGTGCCATGCCGGTGCCATGCCGTGCCATGCCGGTGCCATGCCGGTGCCATGCCGTGCCATGCCGGTGCCATGCCGTGCCATGCCGTGCCATGCCGTGCCATGCCGTGCCATGCCGGTGCCATGCCGGTGCCATGCCGTGCCATGCCGGTGCCATGCCGTGCCATGCCGGTGCCATGCCGTGCCATGCCGGTGCCATGCCGTGCCATGCCGGTGCCATGCCGGTGCCATGCCGTGCCATGCCGGTGCCATGCCATTCCATGCCATTCCATGTCATTCCATGCCATTCCATGCCATTCCATGCCATTCCATGCCATTCCATGCCATTCCATGCCATTCCATGCCATTCCATGCCATTCCATGCCATTCCATGCCATTCCATGCCATTCCATGCCATTCCATGCCATTCCATGCCATTCCATGCCATTCCATGCCATTCCATGCCATTCCATGCCATTCCATGCCATTCCATGCCATTCCATGCCATTCCATGCCATTCCATGCCATTCCATGCCATTCCATGCCATTCCATGCCATTCCATGCCATTCCATGCCATTCCATGCCATTCCATGCCATTCCATGCCATTCCATGCCATTCCATGCCATTCCATGCCGTGCCATGCCGGTGCCATGCCGTGCCATGCCGTGCCATGCCGGTGCCATGCCGTGCCATGCCGGTGCCATGCCGTGCCATGCCGGTGCCATGCCGTGCCATGCCGGTGCCATGCCGTGCCATGCCGGTGCCATGCCGTGGCATGCCGGTGCCATGCCGTGGCATGCCGGTGCCATGCCGGTGCCATGCCGTGCCATGCCGGTGCCATGCCGTGCCATGCCGTGCCATGCCGGTGCCATGCCGTGCCATGCCGTGCCATGCCGTGCCATGCCGGTGCCATGCCGTGCCATGCCGGTGCCATGCCGTGCCATGCCGGTGCCATGCCATGCCATGCCGGTGCCATGCCGTGCCATGCCGGTGCCATGCCGTGCCATGCCGGTGCCATGCCGTGCCATGCCGTGCCATGCCGGGCCATGCCATTCCATGCCATTCCGTGCCAGTCCATGCCATTCCATGCCATTCCATGCCATTCCATGCCATTCCATGCCATTCCATGCCATTCAATGCCGTGCCATGCCGTGCCATGCCGGTGCCATGCCGTGCCATGCCGGTGCCATGCCGTGCCATGCCGGTGCCATGCCGTGCCATGCCGTTCCATGCCGGTGCCATGCCATTCCATGCCATTCCATGCCATTCCATGCCGTGCCATGCCATTCCATGCCGGTGCCATGCCGTGCCATGCCGGTGCCATGCCGTGCCATGCCGGTGCCATGCCGGTGCCATGCCGTGCCATGCCGGTGCCATGCCGTGCCATGCCGGTGCCATGCCGTGCCATGCCGGTGCCATGCCGTGCCATGCCGGTGCCATGCCGTGCCATGCCGTGCCATGCCGGTGCCATGCCGTGCCATGCCGTGCCATGCCGGTGCCATGCCGTGCCATGCCGGTGCCATGCCGTGCCATGCCGTGCCATGCCATTCCATGCCATTCCATGCCATTCCATGCCATTCCATGCCATTCCATGCCATTCCATGCCATTCCATGCCATTCCATGCCATTCCATGCCATTCCATGCCATTCCATGCCATTCCATGCCATTCCATGCCATTCCATGCCATTCCATGCCATTCAATGCCGTGCCATGCCGTGCCATGCCGGTGCCATGCCGTGCCATGCCGGTGCCATGCCGTGCCATGCCGGTGCCATGCCGTGCCATGCCGTGCCATGCCGGTGCCATGCCGTGCCATGCCGGTGCCATGCCGTGCCATGCCGGTGCCATGCCGTGCCATGCCGGTGCCATGCCGTGCCATGCCGGTGCCATGCCGTGCCATGCCGGTGCCATGCCGGTGCCATGCCGGTGCCATGCCGTGCCATGCCGTGCCATGCCGGTGCCATGCCGTGCCATGCCGGTGCCATGCGGTGCCATGCCGTGCCATGCCGTGCCATGCCGGTGCCATGCCATTCCATGCCGTGCCATGCGGTGCCATGCCATTCCATGCGTTGCCATGCCATTCCATGCCGTGCCATGCGGTGCCATGCCATTCCATGCGGTGCCATGCCATTCCATGCGGTGCCATGCGGTGCCATGCCATTCCATGCCATTCCATGCCATTCCATGCCATTCCATGCCATTCCATGCCATTCCATGCCATTCCATGCCATTCCATGCCATTCCATGCCATTCCATGCCATTCCATGCCATTCCATGCCATTCCATGCCATTCCATGTCATTCCATGCCATTCCATGCCATTCCATGCCATTCCATGCCATTCCATGCCATTCAATGCCGTGCCATGCCGTGCCATGCCGGTGCCATGCCGTGCCATGCCGGTGCCATGCCGTGCCATGCGGTGCCATGCCATTCCATGCCATTCCATGCCATTCCATGCCATTCCATGCCATTCCATGTCATTCCATGCCATTCCATGTCATTCCATGCCATTCCATGCCATTCCATGCCATTCCATGCCATTCCATGCCATTCCATGCCATTCCATGCCATTCCATGCCATTCCATGCCATTCCATGCCATTCCATGCCATTCCATGCCATTCCATGCCATTCCATGCCATTCCATGCCATTCCATGCCATTCCATGCCATTCCATGCCATTCCATGCCATTCCATGCCATTCCATGCCATTCCATGCCATTCCATGCCATTCCATGCCATTCCATGCCATTCCATGCCATTCCATGCCATTCCATGCCATTCCATGCCATTCCATGCCATTCCATGCCATTCCATGCCATTCCATGCCATTCCATGCCATTCCATGCCATTCCATGCCATTCCATGCCATTCCATGCCATTCCATGCCATTCCATGCCATTCCATGCCATTCCATGCCGTGCCATGCCGGTGCCATGCCGTGCCATGCCGGTGCCATGCCGTGCCATGCCGGTGCCATGCCGTGCCATGCCGGTGCCATGCCGTGCCATGCCGTGCCATGCCGGTGCCATGCCGTGCCATGCCGGTGCCATGCCGTGCCATGCCGGTGCCATGCCGTGCCATGCCGGTGCCATGCCGTGGCATGCCGGTGCCATGCCGTGGCATGCCGGTGCCATGCCGGTGCCATGCCGTGCCATGCCGTGCCATGCCGGTGCCATGCCGTGCCATGCCGTGCCATGCCGTGCCATGCCGGTGCCATGCCGTGCCATGCCGGTGCCATGCCGTGCCATGCCGGTGCCATGCCATGCCATGCCGGTGCCATGCCGTGCCATGCCGGTGCCATGCCGTGCCATGCCGGTGCCATGCCGTGCCATGCCGTGCCATGCCGGGCCATGCCATTCCATGCCATTCCGTGCCAGTCCATGCCATTCCATGCCATTCCATGCCATTCCATGCCATTCCATGCCATTCCATGCCATTCCATGCCATTCCATGCCATTCAATGCCGTGCCATGCCGTGCCATGCCGGTGCCATGCCGTGCCATGCCGGTGCCATGCCGTGCCATGCCGGTGCCATGCCGTGCCATGCCGTTCCATGCCGGTGCCATGCCATTCCATGCCATTCCATGCCATTCCATGCCGTGCCATGCCATTCCATGCCGGTGCCATGCCGTGCCATGCCGGTGCCATGCCGTGCCATGCCGGTGCCATGCCGGTGCCATGCCGTGCCATGCCGGTGCCATGCCGTGCCATGCCGGTGCCATGCCGTGCCATGCCGGTGCCATGCCGTGCCATGCCGGTGCCATGCCGTGCCATGCCGTGCCATGCCGGTGCCATGCCGTGCCATGCCGTGCCATGCCGTGCCATGCCGTGCCATGCCGTGCCATGCCGGTGCCATGCCGTGCCATGCCGTGCCATGCCATTCCATGCCATTCCATGCCATTCCATGCCATTCCATGCCATTCCATGCCATTCCATGCCATTCCATGCCATTCCATGCCATTCAATGCCGTGCCATGCCGTGCCATGCCGGTGCCATGCCGTGCCATGCCGGTGCCATGCCGTGCCATGCCGGTGCCATGCCGTGCCATGCCGGTGCCATGCCGTGCCATGCCGTGCCATGCCGGTGCCATGCCGTGCCATGCCGGTGCCATGCCGTGCCATGCCGGTGCCATGCCGTGCCATGCCGGTGCCATGCCGTGCCATGCCGGTGCCATGCCGTGCCATGCCGGTGCCATGCCGGTGCCATGCCGGTGCCATGCCGTGCCATGCCGTGCCATGCCGGTGCCATGCCGTGCCATGCCGGTGCCATGCGGTGCCATGCCGTGCCATGCCGTGCCATGCCGGTGCCATGCCATTCCATGCCGTGCCATGCGGTGCCATGCCATTCCATGCGTTGCCATGCCATTCCATGCCGTGCCATGCGGTGCCATGCCATTCCATGCGGTGCCATGCCATTCCATGCGGTGCCATGCCATTCCATGCCATTCCATGCCATTCCATGCCATTCCATGCCATTCCATGCCATTCCATGCCATTCCATGCCATTCCATGCCATTCCATGCCATTCCATGCCATTCCATGCCATTCCATGCCATTCCATGCCATTCCATGCCATTCCATGCCATTCCATGCCATTCCATGCCATTCCATGCCATTCCATGCCATTCCATGCCATTCCATGCCATTCCATGCCATTCAATGCCGTGCCATGCCGGTGCCATGCCGTGCCATGCCGGTGCCATGCCGTGCCATGCCGGTGCCATGCCGTGCCATGCCGTGCCATGCCGGTGCCATGCCGTGCCATGCCGTGCCATGCCGTGCCATGCCGGTGCCATGCCGTGCCATGCCGGTGCCATGCCGTGCCATGCCGGTGCCATGCCATGCCATGCCGGTGCCATGCCGTGCCATGCCGGTGCCATGCCGTGCCATGCCGGTGCCATGCCGTGCCATGCCATTCCATGCCATTCCATGCCGTGCCATGCCGGGCCATGCCATTCCATGCCATTCCGTGCCAGTCCATGCCATTCCATGCCATTCCATGCCATTCCATGCCATTCCATGCCATTCCATGCCATTCCATGCCATTCCATGCCATTCAATGCCGTGCCATGCCGTGCCATGCCGGTGCCATGCCGTGCCATGCCGGTGCCATGCCGTGCCATGCCGGTGCCATGCCGTGCCATGCCGGTGCCATGCCGTGCCATGCCGTTCCATGCCGGTGCCATGCCATTCCATGCCATTCCATGCCATTCCATGCCGTGCCATGCCATTCCATGCCGGTGCCATGCCGTGCCATGCCGGTGCCATGCCGTGCCATGCCGGTGCCATGCCGGTGCCATGCCGTGCCATGCCGGTGCCATGCCGTGCCATGCCGGTGCCATGCCGTGCCATGCCGGTGCCATGCCGTGCCATGCCGTGCCATGCCGGTGCCATGCCGTGCCATGCCGTGCCATGCCGGTGCCATGCCGTGCCATGCCGTGCCATGCCATTCCATGCCATTCCATGCCATTCCATGCCATTCCATGCCATTCCATGCCATTCCATGCCATTCCATGCCATTCCATGCCATTCCATGCCATTCAATGCCGTGCCATGCCGTGCCATGCCGGTGCCATGCCGTGCCATGCCGGTGCCATGCCGTGCCATGCCGGTGCCATGCCGTGCCATGCCGTGCCATGCCGGTGCCATGCCGTGCCATGCCGGTGCCATGCCGTGCCATGCCGGTGCCATGCCGTGCCATGCCGGTGCCATGCCGTGCCATGCCGGTGCCATGCCGTGCCATGCCGGTGCCATGCCGGTGCCATGCCGGTGCCATGCCGTGCCATGCCGTGCCATGCCGGTGCCATGCCGTGCCATGCCGGTGCCATGCGGTGCCATGCCGTGCCATGCCGTGCCATGCCGGTGCCATGCCATTCCATGCCGTGCCATGCGGTGCCATGCCATTCCATGCGTTGCCATGCCATTCCATGCCGTGCCATGCGGTGCCATGCCATTCCATGCGGTGCCATGCCATTCCATGCGGTGCCATGCCATTCCATGCCATTCCATGCCATTCCATGCCATTCCATGCCATTCCATGCCATTCCATGCCATTCCATGCCATTCCATGCCATTCCATGCCATTCCATGCCATTCCATGCCATTCCATGCCATTCCATGCCATTCCATGCCATTCCATGCCATTCCATGCCATTCCATGCCATTCAATGCCGTGCCATGCCGGTGCCATGCCGTGCCATGCCGGTGCCATGCCGTGCCATGCCGGTGCCATGCCGTGCCATGCCGGTGCCATGCCGTGCCATGCCGGTGCCATGCCATGCCATGCCGGTGCCATGCCGTGCCATGCCGGTGCCATGCCGTGCCATGCCGTGCCATGCCGGGCCATGCCATTCCATGCCATTCCGTGCCAGTCCATGCCATTCCATGCCATTCCATGCCATTCCATGCCATTCCATGCCATTCCATGCCATTCCATGCCATTCCATGCCATTCAATGCCGTGCCATGCCGTGCCATGCCGGTGCCATGCCGTGCCATGCCGGTGCCATGCCGTGCCATGCCGTTCCATGCCGGTGCCATGCCATTCCATGCCATTCCATGCCATTCCATGCCGTGCCATGCCATTCCATGCCGGTGCCATGCCGTGCCATGCCGGTGCCATGCCGTGCCATGCCGGTGCCATGCCGTGCCATGCCGGTGCCATGCCGGTGCCATGCCGTGCCATGCCGGTGCCATGCCGTGCCATGCCGGTGCCATGCCGTGCCATGCCGGTGCCATGCCGTGCCATGCCGGTGCCATGCCGTGCCATGCCGGTGCCATGCCGTGCCATGCCGTGCCATGCCGGTGCCATGCCGTGCCATGCCGTGCCATGCCGTGCCATGCCGTGCCATGCCGGTGCCATGCCGTGCCATGCCGTGCCATGCCATTCCATGCCATTCCATGCCATTCCATGCCATTCCATGCCATTCCATGCCATTCCATGCCATTCCATGCCATTCCATGCCATTCCATGCCATTCCATGCCATTCAATGCCGTGCCATGCCGTGCCATGCCGGTTCCATGCCGTGCCATGCCGGTGCCATGCCGTGCCATGCCGGTGCCATGCCGTGCCATGCCGGTGCCATGCCGTGCCATGCCGTGCCATGCCGGTGCCATGCCGTGCCATGCCGGTGCCATGCCGTGCCATGCCGGTGCCATGCCGTGCCATGCCGGTGCCATGCCGTGCCATGCCGGTGCCATGCCGTGCCATGCCGGTGCCATGCCGTGCCATGCCGGTGCCATGCCGTGCCATGCCGGTGCCATGCCGTGCCATGCCGGTGCCATGCCGTGCCATGCCGTGCCATGCCGGTGCCATGCCGTGCCATGCCGGTGCCATGCCGTGCCATGCCGGTGCCATGCCGTGCCATGCCGGTGCCATGCCGTGCCATGCCGTGCCATGCCGTGCCATGCCGTGCCATGCGGTGCCATGCCATTCCATGCCATTCCATGTCATTCCATGCCATTCCATGCCATTCCATGTCATTCCATGCCATTCCATGTCATTCCATGCCATTCCATGTCATTCCATGCCATTCCATGTCATTCCATGCCATTCCATGTCATTCCATGCCATTCCATGCCGTGCCATGCCGGTGCCATGCCGTGCCATGCCGGTGCCATGCCGTGCCGGTGCCATGCCGGTGCCATGCCGTGCCATGCCGGTGCCATGCCGTGCCATGCCGGTGGCATGCCGTGCCATGCCGGTGGCATGCCGTGCCATGCCGGTGCCATGCCGTGCCATGCCGGTGCCATGCCGTGCCATGCCGGTGCCATGCCGTGCCATGCCGGTGCCATGCCGTGCCATGCCGGTGCCATGCCGTGCCATGCCGGTGCCATGCCGTGCCATGCCGGTGCCATGCCGTGCCATGCCGGTGCCATGCCGTGCCATGCCGGTGCCATGCCGTGCCATGCCGGTGCCATGCCGTGCCATGCCGGTGCCATGCCGTGCCATGCCGGTGCCATGCCGTGCCATGCCGGTGCCATGCCGTCCCATGCCGGTGCCATGCCGTCCCATGCCGGTGCCATGCCGTGCCATGCCGTGCCATGCCGTGCCATGCCGTGCCATGCCGTGCCATGCCGTGCCATGCCGTGCCATGCCGTGCCATGCGGTGCCATGCCATTCCATGCCATTCCATGCCATTCCATGTCATTCCATGCCATTCCATGCCATTCCATGCCATTCCATGCCATTCCATGCCATTCCATGCCATTCCATGCCATTCCATGCCATTCCATGCCATTCCATGCCATTCCATGCCATTCCATGCCATTCCATGCCATTCCATGCCATTCCATGCCATTCCATGCCATTCCATGCCATTCCATGCCATTCCATGCCATTCCATGCCATTCCATGCCATTCCATGCCATTCCATGCCATTCCATGCCATTCCATGCCATTCCATGCCATTCCATGCCATTCCATGCCATTCCATGCCATTCCATGCCGTGCCATGCCGGTGCCATGCCGTGCCATGCCGGTGCCATGCCGTGCCATGCCGGTGCCATGCCGTGCCATGCCGGTGCCATGCCGTGCCATGCCGGTGCCATGCCGTGCCATGCCGGTGCCATGCCGTGCCATGCCGGTGCCATGCCGTGCCATGCCGGTGCCATGCCGTGCCATGCCGGTGCCATGCCGTGCCATGCCGGTGCCATGCCGGTGCCATGCCGTGCCATGCCGGTGCCATGCCGTGCCATGCCGGTGCCATGCCGTGCCATGCCGGTGCCATGCCGTGCCATGCCGGTGCCATGCCGTGCCATGCCGGTGCCATGCCGGTGCCATGCCGTGCCATGCCGGTGCCATGCCGTGCCATGCCGTGCCATGCCGTGCCATGCCGTGCCATGCCGGTGCCATGCCGGTGCCATGCCGTGCCATGCCGGTGCCATGCCGTGCCATGCCGGTGCCATGCCGTGCCATGCCGGTGCCATGCCGTGCCATGCCGGTGCCATGCCGTGCCATGCCGGTGCCATGCCGGTGCCATGCCGTGCCATGCCGGTGCCATGCCGTGCCATGCCGGTGCCATGCCGTGCCATGCCGTGCCATGCCGGTGCCATGCCATTCCATGCCATTCCATGCCATTCCATGCCATTCCATGCCATTCCATGCCATTCCATGCCATTCCATGCCATTCCATGCCATTCCATGCCATTCCATGCCATTCCATGCCATTCCATGCCATTCCATGCCATTCCATGCCATTCCATGCCATTCCATGCCATTCCATGCCATTCCATGCCATTCCATGCCATTCCATGCCATTCCATGCCATTCCATGCCATTCCATGCCATTCCATGCCATTCCATGCCATTCCATGCCATTCCATGCCATTCCATGCCATTCCATGCCATTCCATGCCATTCCATGCCATTCCATGCCATTCCATGCCATTCCATGCCATTCCATGCCATTCCATGCCATTCCATGCCATTCCATGCCATTCCATGCCATTCCATGCCATTCCATGCCATTCCATGCCATTCCATGCCATTCCATGCCATTCCATGCCATTCCATGCCATTCCATGCCATTCCATGCCATTCCATGCCATTCCATGCCATTCCATGCCATTCCATGCCATTCCATGCCATTCCATGCCATTCCATGCCATTCCATGCCATTCCATGCCATTCCATGCCATTCCATGCCATTCCATGCCATTCCATGCCATTCCATGCCATTCCATGCCATTCCATGCCATTCCATGCCATTCCATGCCATTCCATGCCATTCCATGCCATTCCATGCCATTCCATGCCATTCCATGCCATTCCATGCCATTCCATGCCATTCCATGCCATTCCATGCCATTCCATGCCATTCCATGCCATTCCATGCCATTCCATGCCATTCCATGCCATTCCATGCCATTCCATGCCATTCCATGCCATTCCATGCCATTCCATGCCATTCCATGCCATTCCATGCCATTCCATGCCATTCCATGCCATTCCATGCCATTCCATGCCATTCCATGCCATTCCATGCCATTCCATGCCATTCCATGCCATTCCATGCCGTGCCATGCCATTCCATGCCGTGCCATGCCGGTGCCATGCCGTGCCATGCCGATGCCATGCCGTGCCATGCCGGTGCCATGCCGTGCCATGCCGGTGCCATGCCGTGCCATGCCGGTGCCATGCCGTGCCATGCCGGTGCCATGCCGTGCCATGCCGTGCCATGCCATTCCATGCCATTCCATGCCATTCCATGCCATTCCATGCCATTCCATGCCATTCCATGCCATTCCATGCCATTCCATGCCATTCAATGCCGTGCCATGCCGTGCCATGCCGGTGCCATGCCGTGCCATGCCGGTGCCATGCCGTGCCATGCCGGTGCCATGCCGTGCCATGCCGGTGCCATGCCGTGCCATGCCGTGCCATGCCGGTGCCATGCCGTGCCATGCCGGTGCCATGCCGTGCCATGCCGGTGCCATGCCGTGCCATGCCGGTGCCATGCCGTGCCATGCCGGTGCCATGCCGTGCCATGCCGGTGCCATGCCGGTGCCATGCCGGTGCCATGCCGTGCCATGCCGTGCCATGCCGGTGCCATGCCGTGCCATGCCGGTGCCATGCGGTGCCATGCCGTGCCATGCCGTGCCATGCCGGTGCCATGCCATTCCATGCCGTGCCATGCGGTGCCATGCCATTCCATGCGTTGCCATGCCATTCCATGCCGTGCCATGCGGTGCCATGCCATTCCATGCGGTGCCATGCCATTCCATGCGGTGCCATGCCATTCCATGCCATTCCATGCCATTCCATGCCATTCCATGCCATTCCATGCCATTCCATGCCATTCCATGCCATTCCATGCCATTCCATGCCATTCCATGCCATTCCATGCCATTCCATGCCATTCCATGCCATTCCATGCCATTCCATGCCATTCCATGCCATTCCATGCCATTCCATGCCATTCCATGCCATTCCATGCCATTCCATGCCATTCCATGCCATTCCATGCCATTCCATGCCATTCAATGCCGTGCCATGCCGGTGCCATGCCGTGCCATGCCGGTGCCATGCCGTGCCATGCCGGTGCCATGCCGTGCCATGCCGTGCCATGCCGGTGCCATGCCGTGCCATGCCGTGCCATGCCGTGCCATGCCGGTGCCATGCCGTGCCATGCCGGTGCCATGCCGTGCCATGCCGGTGCCATGCCATGCCATGCCGGTGCCATGCCGTGCCATGCCGGTGCCATGCCGTGCCATGCCGGTGCCATGCCGTGCCATGCCATTCCATGCCATTCCATGCCGTGCCATGCCGGGCCATGCCATTCCATGCCATTCCGTGCCAGTCCATGCCATTCCATGCCATTCCATGCCATTCCATGCCATTCCATGCCATTCCATGCCATTCCATGCCATTCCATGCCATTCAATGCCGTGCCATGCCGTGCCATGCCGGTGCCATGCCGTGCCATGCCGGTGCCATGCCGTGCCATGCCGGTGCCATGCCGTGCCATGCCGGTGCCATGCCGTGCCATGCCGTTCCATGCCGGTGCCATGCCATTCCATGCCATTCCATGCCATTCCATGCCGTGCCATGCCATTCCATGCCGGTGCCATGCCGTGCCATGCCGGTGCCATGCCGTGCCATGCCGGTGCCATGCCGGTGCCATGCCGTGCCATGCCGGTGCCATGCCGTGCCATGCCGGTGCCATGCCGTGCCATGCCGGTGCCATGCCGTGCCATGCCGTGCCATGCCGGTGCCATGCCGTGCCATGCCGTGCCATGCCGGTGCCATGCCGTGCCATGCCGTGCCATGCCATTCCATGCCATTCCATGCCATTCCATGCCATTCCATGCCATTCCATGCCATTCCATGCCATTCCATGCCATTCCATGCCATTCCATGCCATTCAATGCCGTGCCATGCCGTGCCATGCCGGTGCCATGCCGTGCCATGCCGGTGCCATGCCGTGCCATGCCGGTGCCATGCCGTGCCATGCCGTGCCATGCCGGTGCCATGCCGTGCCATGCCGGTGCCATGCCGTGCCATGCCGGTGCCATGCCGTGCCATGCCGGTGCCATGCCGTGCCATGCCGGTGCCATGCCGTGCCATGCCGGTGCCATGCCGGTGCCATGCCGGTGCCATGCCGTGCCATGCCGTGCCATGCCGGTGCCATGCCGTGCCATGCCGGTGCCATGCGGTGCCATGCCGTGCCATGCCGTGCCATGCCGGTGCCATGCCATTCCATGCCGTGCCATGCGGTGCCATGCCATTCCATGCGTTGCCATGCCATTCCATGCCGTGCCATGCGGTGCCATGCCATTCCATGCGGTGCCATGCCATTCCATGCGGTGCCATGCCATTCCATGCCATTCCATGCCATTCCATGCCATTCCATGCCATTCCATGCCATTCCATGCCATTCCATGCCATTCCATGCCATTCCATGCCATTCCATGCCATTCCATGCCATTCCATGCCATTCCATGCCATTCCATGCCATTCCATGCCATTCCATGCCATTCCATGCCATTCAATGCCGTGCCATGCCGGTGCCATGCCGTGCCATGCCGGTGCCATGCCGTGCCATGCCGGTGCCATGCCGTGCCATGCCGGTGCCATGCCGTGCCATGCCGGTGCCATGCCATGCCATGCCGGTGCCATGCCGTGCCATGCCGGTGCCATGCCGTGCCATGCCGTGCCATGCCGGGCCATGCCATTCCATGCCATTCCGTGCCAGTCCATGCCATTCCATGCCATTCCATGCCATTCCATGCCATTCCATGCCATTCCATGCCATTCCATGCCATTCCATGCCATTCAATGCCGTGCCATGCCGTGCCATGCCGGTGCCATGCCGTGCCATGCCGGTGCCATGCCGTGCCATGCCGTTCCATGCCGGTGCCATGCCATTCCATGCCATTCCATGCCATTCCATGCCGTGCCATGCCATTCCATGCCGGTGCCATGCCGTGCCATGCCGGTGCCATGCCGTGCCATGCCGGTGCCATGCCGTGCCATGCCGGTGCCATGCCGGTGCCATGCCGTGCCATGCCGGTGCCATGCCGTGCCATGCCGGTGCCATGCCGTGCCATGCCGGTGCCATGCCGTGCCATGCCGGTGCCATGCCGTGCCATGCCGGTGCCATGCCGTGCCATGCCGTGCCATGCCGGTGCCATGCCGTGCCATGCCGTGCCATGCCGTGCCATGCCGTGCCATGCCGGTGCCATGCCGTGCCATGCCGTGCCATGCCATTCCATGCCATTCCATGCCATTCCATGCCATTCCATGCCATTCCATGCCATTCCATGCCATTCCATGCCATTCCATGCCATTCCATGCCATTCCATGCCATTCAATGCCGTGCCATGCCGTGCCATGCCGGTTCCATGCCGTGCCATGCCGGTGCCATGCCGTGCCATGCCGGTGCCATGCCGTGCCATGCCGGTGCCATGCCGTGCCATGCCGTGCCATGCCGGTGCCATGCCGTGCCATGCCGGTGCCATGCCGTGCCATGCCGGTGCCATGCCGTGCCATGCCGGTGCCATGCCGTGCCATGCCGGTGCCATGCCGTGCCATGCCGGTGCCATGCCGTGCCATGCCGGTGCCATGCCGTGCCATGCCGGTGCCATGCCGTGCCATGCCGGTGCCATGCCGTGCCATGCCGTGCCATGCCGGTGCCATGCCGTGCCATGCCGGTGCCATGCCGTGCCATGCCGGTGCCATGCCGTGCCATGCCGGTGCCATGCCGTGCCATGCCGTGCCATGCCGTGCCATGCCGTGCCATGCGGTGCCATGCCATTCCATGCCATTCCATGTCATTCCATGCCATTCCATGCCATTCCATGTCATTCCATGCCATTCCATGTCATTCCATGCCATTCCATGTCATTCCATGCCATTCCATGTCATTCCATGCCATTCCATGTCATTCCATGCCATTCCATGCCGTGCCATGCCGGTGCCATGCCGTGCCATGCCGGTGCCATGCCGTGCCGGTGCCATGCCGGTGCCATGCCGTGCCATGCCGGTGCCATGCCGTGCCATGCCGGTGGCATGCCGTGCCATGCCGGTGGCATGCCGTGCCATGCCGGTGCCATGCCGTGCCATGCCGGTGCCATGCCGTGCCATGCCGGTGCCATGCCGTGCCATGCCGGTGCCATGCCGTGCCATGCCGGTGCCATGCCGTGCCATGCCGGTGCCATGCCGTGCCATGCCGGTGCCATGCCGTGCCATGCCGGTGCCATGCCGTGCCATGCCGGTGCCATGCCGTGCCATGCCGGTGCCATGCCGTGCCATGCCGGTGCCATGCCGTGCCATGCCGGTGCCATGCCGTGCCATGCCGGTGCCATGCCGTCCCATGCCGGTGCCATGCCGTCCCATGCCGGTGCCATGCCGTGCCATGCCGTGCCATGCCGTGCCATGCCGTGCCATGCCGTGCCATGCCGTGCCATGCCGTGCCATGCCGTGCCATGCGGTGCCATGCCATTCCATGCCATTCCATGCCATTCCATGTCATTCCATGCCATTCCATGCCATTCCATGCCATTCCATGCCATTCCATGCCATTCCATGCCATTCCATGCCATTCCATGCCATTCCATGCCATTCCATGCCATTCCATGCCATTCCATGCCATTCCATGCCATTCCATGCCATTCCATGCCATTCCATGCCATTCCATGCCATTCCATGCCATTCCATGCCATTCCATGCCATTCCATGCCATTCCATGCCATTCCATGCCATTCCATGCCATTCCATGCCATTCCATGCCATTCCATGCCATTCCATGCCATTCCATGCCATTCCATGCCGTGCCATGCCGGTGCCATGCCGTGCCATGCCGGTGCCATGCCGTGCCATGCCGGTGCCATGCCGTGCCATGCCGGTGCCATGCCGTGCCATGCCGGTGCCATGCCGTGCCATGCCGGTGCCATGCCGTGCCATGCCGGTGCCATGCCGTGCCATGCCGGTGCCATGCCGTGCCATGCCGGTGCCATGCCGTGCCATGCCGGTGCCATGCCGGTGCCATGCCGTGCCATGCCGGTGCCATGCCGTGCCATGCCGGTGCCATGCCGTGCCATGCCGGTGCCATGCCGTGCCATGCCGGTGCCATGCCGTGCCATGCCGGTGCCATGCCGGTGCCATGCCGTGCCATGCCGGTGCCATGCCGTGCCATGCCGTGCCATGCCGTGCCATGCCGTGCCATGCCGGTGCCATGCCGGTGCCATGCCGTGCCATGCCGGTGCCATGCCGTGCCATGCCGGTGCCATGCCGTGCCATGCCGGTGCCATGCCGTGCCATGCCGGTGCCATGCCGGTGCCATGCCGTGCCATGCCGGTGCCATGCCGTGCCATGCCGGTGCCATGCCGTGCCATGCCGTGCCATGCCGGTGCCATGCCATTCCATGCCATTCCATGCCATTCCATGCCATTCCATGCCATTCCATGCCATTCCATGCCATTCCATGCCATTCCATGCCATTCCATGCCATTCCATGCCATTCCATGCCATTCCATGCCATTCCATGCCATTCCATGCCATTCCATGCCATTCCATGCCATTCCATGCCATTCCATGCCATTCCATGCCATTCCATGCCATTCCATGCCATTCCATGCCATTCCATGCCATTCCATGCCATTCCATGCCATTCCATGCCATTCCATGCCATTCCATGCCATTCCATGCCATTCCATGCCATTCCATGCCATTCCATGCCATTCCATGCCATTCCATGCCATTCCATGCCATTCCATGCCATTCCATGCCATTCCATGCCATTCCATGCCATTCCATGCCATTCCATGCCATTCCATGCCATTCCATGCCATTCCATGCCATTCCATGCCATTCCATGCCATTCCATGCCATTCCATGCCATTCCATGCCATTCCATGCCATTCCATGCCATTCCATGCCATTCCATGCCATTCCATGCCATTCCATGCCATTCCATGCCATTCCATGCCATTCCATGCCATTCCATGCCATTCCATGCCATTCCATGCCATTCCATGCCATTCCATGCCATTCCATGCCATTCCATGCCATTCCATGCCATTCCATGCCATTCCATGCCATTCCATGCCATTCCATGCCATTCCATGCCATTCCATGCCATTCCATGCCATTCCATGCCATTCCATGCCATTCCATGCCATTCCATGCCATTCCATGCCATTCCATGCCATTCCATGCCATTCCATGCCATTCCATGCCATTCCATGCCATTCCATGCCATTCCATGCCATTCCATGCCATTCCATGCCATTCCATGCCATTCCATGCCATTCCATGCCATTCCATGCCATTCCATGCCATTCCATGCCATTCCATGCCATTCCATGCCGTGCCATGCCATTCCATGCCGTGCCATGCCGGTGCCATGCCGTGCCATGCCGATGCCATGCCGTGCCATGCCGGTGCCATGCCGTGCCATGCCGGTGCCATGCCGTGCCATGCCGGTGCCATGCCGTGCCATGCCGGTGCCATGCCGTGCCATGCCGGTGCCATGCCGTGCCATGCCGGTGCCATGCCGTGCCATGCCGGTGCCATGCCGTGCCATGCCGGTGGCATGCCGTGCCATGCCGGTGCCATGCCGTGCCATGCCGGTGCCATGCCGTGCCATGCCGGTGCCATGCCGTGCCATGCCGGTGCCATGCCGTGCCATGCCGGTGCCATGCCGTGCCATGCCGGTGCCATGCCGTGCCATGCCGGTGCCATGCCGTGCCATGCCGGTGCCATGCCGTGCCATGCCGTGCCATGCCGATGCCATGCCGTGCCATGCCGGTGCCATGCCGTGCCATGCCGGTGCCATGCCGTGCCATGCCGGTGCCATGCCGTGCCATGCCGGTGCCATGCCGTGCCATGCCGGTGCCATGCCGTGCCATGCCGGTGCCATGCCGTGCCATGCCGGTGCCATGCCGTGCCATGCCGGTGCCATGCCGTGCCATGCCGGTGCCATGCCGTGCCATGCCGGTGCCATGCCGTGCCATGCCGGTGCCATGCCGTGCCATGCCGGTGCCATGCCGTGCCATGCCGGTGCCATGCCGTGCCATGCCGGTGCCATGCCGGTGCCATGCCGTGCCATGCCGTGCCATGCCGTGCCATGCCGGTGCCATGCCGTGCCATGCCGGTGCCATGCCGTGCCATGCCGGTGCCATGCCATTCCATGCCGTGCCATGCGGTGCCATGCCATTCCATGCGGTGCCATGCCATTCCATGCCGTGCCATGCGGTGCCATGCCATTCCATGCGGTGCCATGCCATTCCATGCGGTGCCATGCCATTCCATGCCATTCCATGCCATTCCATGCCATTCCATGCCATTCCATGCCATTCCATGCCATTCAATGCCGTGCCATGCCGGTGCCATGCCGTGCCATGCCGGTGCCATGCCGGTGCCATGCCGGTGCCATGCCGGTGCCATGCCGTGCCATGCCGGTGCCATGCCGTGCCATGCCGGTGCCATGCCGTGCCATGCCGGTGCCATGCCGTGCCATGCCGGTGCCATGCCGTGCCATTCAATGCCGTGCCATGCCGGTGCCATGCCGTGCCATGCCGGTGCCATGCCGGTGCCATGCCGGTGCCATGCCGGTGCCATGCCGTGCCATGCCGGTGCCATGCCGTGCCATGCCGGTGCCATGCCGTGCCATGCCGGTGCCATGCGGTGCCATGCCGTGCCATGCCGTGCCATGCCGGTGCCATGCCATTCCATGCCGTGCCATGCGGTGCCATGCCATTCCATGCGTTGCCATGCCATTCCATGCCGTGCCATGCGGTGCCATGCCATTCCATACGGTGCCATGCCATTCCATGCGGTGCCATGCCATTCCATGCGGTGCCATGCCATTCCATGCCATTCCATGCCATTCCATGCCATTCCATGCCATTCCATGCCATTCCATGCCATTCCATGCCATTCCATGCCGTGCCATGCCATTCCATGCCGTGCCATGCCGGTGCCATACCGTGCCATGCCGGTGCCATGCCGTGCCATGCCGGTGCCATGCCGTGCCATGCCGGTGCCATGCCGTGCCATGCCGGTGCCATGCCGTGCCATGCCGGTGCCATGCCGTGCCATGCCGGTGCCATGCCGTGCCATGCCGGTGCCATGCCGTGCCATGCCGGTGCCATGCGGTGCCATGCCGTGCCATGCCGGTGCCATGCGGTGCCATGCCATTCCATGCGTTGCCATGCCATTCCATGCCGTGCCATGCGGTGCCATGCCATTCCATGCGGTGCCATGCCATTCCATGCGGTGCCATGCCATTCCATGCGGTGCCATGCCATTCCATGCCATTCCATGCCATTCCATGCCATTCCATGCCATTCCATGCCATTCCATGCCATTCCATGCCATTCCATGCCATTCAATGCCGTGCTATGCCGTGCCATGCCGTGCTATGCCGTGCCATGCCGGTGCCATGCCGTGCCATGCCGGTGCCATGCCGTGCCATGCCGGTGCCATGCCGTGCCATGCCGGTGCCATGCCGTGCCATGCCGGTGCCATGCCGTGCCATGCCGGTGCCATGCCGTGCCATGCCGTGCCATGCCGTGCCATGCCGTGCCATGCGGTGCCATGCCATTCCATGCCATTCCATGTCATTCCATGCCATTCCATGTCATTCCATGCCATTCCATGTCATTCCATGCCATTCCATGTCATTCCATGCCATTCCATGCCGTGCCATGCCGGTGCCATGCCATGCCATGCCGGTGCCATGCCGTGCCATGCCGGTGCCATGCCGTGCCATGCCGGTGCCATGCCGTGCCATGCCGGTGCCATGCCGTGCCATGCCGGTGCCATGCCGTGCCATGCCGGTGCCATGCCGTGCCATGCCGGTGCCATGCCGTGCCATGCCGGTGCCATGCCGTGCCATGCCGGTGCCATGCCGTGCCATGCCGGTGCCATGCCGGTGCCATGCCGTGCCATGCCGTGCCATGCCGGTGCCATGCCGTGCCATGCCGGTGCCATGCCGGTGCCATGCCGTGCCATGCCGTGCCATGCCGTGCCATGCCGGTGCCATGCCGTGCCATGCCGGTGCCATGCCATTCCATGCCGTGCCATGCGGTGCCATGCCATTCCATGCGGTGCCATGCCATTCCATGCCGTGCCATGCGGTGCCATGCCATTCCATGCGGTGCCATGCCATTCCATGCGGTGCCATGCCATTCCATGCCATTCCATGCCATTCCATGCCATTCCATGCCATTCCATGCCATTCCATGCCATTCCATGCCATTCAATGCCGTGCCATGCCGGTGCCATGCCGGTGCCATGCCGGTGCCATGCCGTGCCATGCCGGTGCCATGCCGTGCCATGCCGGTGCCATGCCGTGCCATGCCGGTGCCATGCGGTGCCATGCCGTGCCATGCCATTCCATGCGGTGCCATGCCATTCCATGCGGTGCCATGCCATTCCATGCCATTCCATGCCATTCCATGCCATTCCATGCCATTCCATGCCATTCCATGCCATTCCATGCCATTCCATGCCATTCCATGCCATTCCATGCCATTCCATGCCGTGCCATGCCATTCCATGCCGTGCCATGCCGGTGCCATACCGTGCCATGCCGGTGCCATGCCGTGCCATGCCGGTGCCATGCCGTGCCATGCCGGTGCCATGCCGTGCCATGCCGGTGCCATGCCGTGCCATGCCGGTGCCATGCCGTGCCATGCCGGTGCCATGCCGTGCCATGCCGGTGCCATGCCGTGCCATGCCGGTGCCATGCCGTGCCATGCCGGTGCCATGCCGTGCCATGCCGGTGCCATGCGGTGCCATGCCGTGCCATGCCGGTGCCATGCGGTGCCATGCCATTCCATGCGTTGCCATGCCATTCCATGCCGTGCCATGCGGTGCCATGCCATTCCATGCGGTGCCATGCCATTCCATGCGGTGCCATGCCATTCCATGCGGTGCCATGCCATTCCATGCCATTCCATGCCATTCCATGCCATTCCATGCCATTCCATGCCATTCCATGCCATTCCATGCCATTCCATGCCATTCAATGCCGTGCTATGCCGTGCCATGCCGTGCTATGCCGTGCCATGCCGGTTGCTATGCCGTGCCATGCCGGTGCCATGCCGTGCCATGCCGGTGCCATGCCGTGCCATGCCGGTGCCATGCCGTGCCATGCCGGTGCCATGCCGTGCCATGCCGGTGCCATGCCGTGCCATGCCGTGCCATGCCGTGCCATGCCGTGCCATGCGGTGCCATGCCATTCCATGCCATTCCATGTCATTCCATGCCATTCCATGTCATTCCATGCCATTCCATGTCATTCCATGCCATTCCATGTCATTCCATGCCATTCCATGCCGTGCCATGCCGGTGCCATGCCATGCCATGCCGGTGCCATGCCGTGCCATGCCGGTGCCATGCCGTGCCATGCCGGTGCCATGCCGTGCCATGCCGGTGCCATGCCGTGCCATGCCGGTGCCATGCCGTGCCATGCCGGTGCCATGCCGTGCCATGCCGGTGCCATGCCGTGCCATGCCGGTGCCATGCCGTGCCATGCCGGTGCCATGCCGGTGCCATGCCGTGCCATGCCGTGCCATGCCGGTGCCATGCCGTGCCATGCCGGTGCCATGCCGGTGCCATGCCGTGCCATGCCGTGCCATGCCGTGCCATGCCGGTGCCATGCCGTGCCATGCCGGTGCCATGCCATTCCATGCCGTGCCATGCGGTGCCATGCCATTCCATGCGGTGCCATGCCATTCCATGCCGTGCCATGCGGTGCCATGCCATTCCATGCGGTGCCATGCCATTCCATGCGGTGCCATGCCATTCCATGCCATTCCATGCCATTCCATGCCATTCCATGCCATTCCATGCCATTCCATGCCATTCCATGCCATTCAATGCCGTGCCATGCCGGTGCCATGCCGTGCCATGCCGGTGCCATGCCGGTGCCATGCCGGTGCCATGCCGGTGCCATGCCGTGCCATGCCGGTGCCATGCCGTGCCATGCCGGTGCCATGCCGTGCCATGCCGGTGCCATGCCGTGCCATGCCGGTGCCATGCCGTGCCATGCCGGTGCCATGCCGTGCCATGCCGGTGCCATGCCGTGCCATGCCGGTGCCATGCCGTGCCATGCCGTGCCATGCCGGTGCCATGCCGTGCCATGCCGTGCCATGCCGGTGCCATGCCGTGCCATGCCGGTGCCATGCCGTGCCATGCCGGTGCCATGCCGTGCCATGCCGGTGCCATGCCGTGCCATGCCGGTGCCATGCCGGTGCCATGCCGTGCCATGCCATTCCATGCCATTCCATGCCATTCCATGCCATTCCATGCCATTCCATGCCATTCCATGCCATTCAATGCCGTGCCATGCCGGTGCCATGCCGTGCCATGCCGGTGCCATGCCGTGCCATGCCGGTGCCATGCCATGCCATGCCGGTGCCATGCCGTGCCATGCCGGTGCCATGCCGTGCCATGCCGGTGCCATGCCGTGCCATGCCGTGCCATGCCGGGCCATGCCATTCCATGCCATTCCATGCCAGTCCATGCCAGTCCATGCCATTCCATGCCATTCCATGCCACTCAATGCGGTGCCATGCCGTGCCATGCCGTGCCATTCAATGCCATTCCATGCCATTCAATGCCATTCAATGCCGTGCCATGCCGTGCCATGCCGGTGCCATGCCGTGCCATGCCGGTGCCATGCCGTGCCATGCCGGTGCCATGCCGTGCCATGCCGTGCCATGCCGTGCCATGCGGTGCCATGCCATTCCATGCCATTCCATGCCATTCCATGCCATTCCATGCCATTCCATGCCATTCCATGCCATTCCATGCCATTCCATGCCATTCCATGCCATTCCATGCCATTCCATGCCATTCCATGCCATTCCATGCCATTCCATGCCATTCCATGCCATTCCATGCCATTCCATGCCATTCCATGCCATTCCATGCCATTCCATGCCATTCCATGCCATTCCATGCCATTCCATGCCATTCCATGCCATTCCATGCCATTCCATGCCATTCCATGCCATTCCATGCCATTCCATGCCATTCCATGCCATTCCATGCCATTCCATGCCATTCCATGCCATTCCATGCCATTCCATGCCATTCCATGCCATTCCATGCCATTCCATGCCATTCCATGCCATTCCATGCCATTCCATGCCATTCCATGCCATTCCATGCCATTCCATGCCATTCCATGCCATTCCATGCCATTCCATGCCATTCCATGCCATTCCATGCCATTCCATGCCATTCCATGCCATTCAATGCCGTGCCATGCCGTGCCATGCCGTGCCATGCCGTGCCATGCCGTGCCATGCCGTGCCATGCCGTGCCATGCCGTGCCATGCCGTGCCATGCCGTGCCATGCCGGTGCCATGCCGTGCCATGCCGGTGCCATGCCGTGCCATGCCGGTGCCATGCCGTGCCATGCCGGTGCCATGCCGTGCCATGCCGTGCCATGCCGGTGCCATGCCGTGCCATGCCGGTGCCATGCCGTGCCATGCCGGTGCCATGCCGTGCCATGCCGGTGCCATGCCGTGCCATGCCGGTGCCATGCCGTGCCATGCCGTGCCATGCCGGTGCCATGCCGTGCCATGCCGGTGCCATGCCGTGCCATGCCGGTGCCATGCCGTGCCATGCCGGTGCCATGCCGTGCCATGCCGGTGCCATGCCGTGCCATGCCGGTGCCATGCCGTGCCATGCCGGTGCCATGCCGTGCCATGCCGGTGCCATGCCATTCCATGCCATTCCATGCCATTCCATGCCGTGCCATGCCGTGCCATGCCGTGCCATGCCGTGCCATGCCGGTGCCATGCCGTGCCATGCCGGTGCCATGCCGTGCCATGCCGGTGCCATGCCGTGCCATGCCGGTGCCATGCCGTGCCATGCCGTGCCATGCCGGTGCCATGCCGTGCCATGCCGGTGCCATGCCGTGCCATGCCGTGCCATGCCGGTGCCATGCCGTGCCATGCCGGTGCCATGCCATTCCATGCCATTCCATGCCATTCCATGCCATTCCATGCCATTCCATGCCATTCCATGCCATTCCATGCCATTCCATGCCATTCAATGCCGTGCCATGCCGTGCCATGCCGTGCCATGCCGTGCCATGCCGGTGCCATGCCGTGCCATGCCGGTGCCATGCCGTGCCATGCCGGTGCCATGCCGTGCCATGCCGGTGCCATGCCGTGCCATGCCGTGCCATGCCGGTGCCATGCCGTGCCATGCCGGTGCCATGCCGTGCCATGCCGGTGCCATGCCGTGCCATGCCGGTGCCATGCCGTGCCATGCCGGTGCCATGCCGTGCCATGCCGGTGCCATGCCGTGCCATGCCGGTGCCATGCCGTGCCATGCCGGTGCCATGCCGTGCCATGCCGGTGCCATGCCGTGCCATGCCGGTGCCATGCCGTGCCATGCCGGTGCCATGCCGTGCCATGCCGGTGCCATGCCGTGCCATGCCGGTGCCATGCCGTGCCATGCCGGTGCCATGCCGTGCCATGCCGGTGCCATGCCGTGCCATGCCGGTGCCATGCCGTGCCATGCCGGTGCCATGCCGGTGCCATGCCGTGCCATGCCGTGCCATGCCGTGCCATGCCGGTGCCATGCCGTGCCATGCCGGTGCCATGCCGTGCCATGCCGGTGCCATGCCATTCCATGCCGTGCCATGCGGTGCCATGCCATTCCATGCGGTGCCATGCCATTCCATGCCGTGCCATGCGGTGCCATGCCATTCCATGCGGTGCCATGCCATTCCATGCGGTGCCATGCCATTCCATGCCATTCCATGCCATTCCATGCCATTCCATGCCATTCCATGCCATTCCATGCCATTCCATGCCATTCCATGCCATTCCATGCCATTCCATGCCATTCCATGCCATTCAATGCCGTGCCATGCCGGTGCCATGCCGTGGCATGCCGGTGCCATGCCGTGCCATGCCGGTGCCATGCCGTGCCATGCCGTGCCATGCCGGTGCCATGCCGTGCCATGCCGTGCCATGCCGGTGCCATGCCGTGCCATGCCGGTGCCATGCCGTGCCATGCCGGTGCCATGCCGTGCCATGCCGGTGCCATGCCGTGCCATGCCGGTGCCATGCCGTGCCATGCCGGTGCCATGCCGTGCCATGCCGGTGCCATGCCGTGCCATGCCGGTGCCATGCCGTGCCATGCCGGTGCCATGCCGTGCCATGCCGGTGCCATGCCGTGCCTTGCCGGTGCCATGCCGTGCCATGCCGGTGCCATGCCGTGCCATGCCGGTGCCATGCCGTGCCATGCCGGTGCCATGCCATTCCATGCCATTCCATGCCATTCCATGCCGTGCCATGCCGTGCCATGCCGTGCCATGCCGTGCCATGCCGTGCCATGCCGTGCCATGCCGTGCCATGCCGGTGCCATGCCGTGCCATGCCGGTGCCATGCCTTGCCATGCCGGTGCCATGCCGTGCCATGCCGGTGCCATGCCGTGCCATGCCGTGCCATGCCGGTGCCATGCCGTGCCATGCCGGTGCCATGCCGTGCCATGCCGTGCCATGCCGTGCCATGCCGGTGCCATGCCGTGCCATGCCGTGCCATGCCATTCCATGCCATTCCATGCCATTCCATGCCATTCCATGCCATTCCATGCCATTCCATGCCATTCCATGCCATTCCATGCCATTCCATGCCATTCAATGCCGTGCCATGCCGTGCCATGCCGGTGCCATGCCGTGCCATGCCGGTGCCATGCCGTGCCATGCCGTGCCATGCCGGTGCCATGCCGTGCCATGCCGGTGCCATGCCGTGCCATGCCGGTGCCATGCCGTGCCATGCCGGTGCCATGCCGTGCCATGCCGGTGCCATGCCGTGCCATGCCGGTGCCATGCCGTGCCATGCCGGTGCCATGCCGTGCCATGCCGGTGCCATGCCGTGCCATGCCGGTGCCATGCCGTGCCATGCCGGTGCCATGCCGTGCCTTGCCGGTGCCATGCCGTGCCATGCCGGTGCCATGCCGTGCCATGCCGGTGCCATGCCGTGCCATGCCGGTGCCATGCCATTCCATGCCATTCCATGCCATTCCATGCCGTGCCATGCCGTGCCATGCCGTGCCATGCCGTGCCATGCCGTGCCATGCCGTGCCATGCCGTGCCATGCCGGTGCCATGCCGTGCCATGCCGGTGCCATGCCTTGCCATGCCGGTGCCATGCCGTGCCATGCCGGTGCCATGCCGTGCCATGCCGTGCCATGCCGGTGCCATGCCGTGCCATGCCGGTGCCATGCCGTGCCATGCCATTCCATGCCATTCCATGCCATTCCATGCCATTCCATGCCATTCCATGCCATTCCATGCCATTCCATGCCATTCCATGCCATTCAATGCCGTGCCATGCCGTGCCATGCCGGTGCCATGCCGTGCCATGCCGGTGCCATGCCGTGCCATGCCGGTGCCATGCCGTGCCATGCCGTGCCATGCCGGTGCCATGCCGTGCCATGCCGGTGCCATGCCGTGCCATGCCGGTGCCATGCCGTGCCATGCCGGTGCCATGCCGTGCCATGCCGGTGCCATGCCGTGCCATGCCGGTGCCATGCCGTGCCATGCCGGTGCCATGCCGTGCCATGCCGGTGCCATGCCGTGCCATGCCGGTGCCATGCCGTGCCATGCCGGTGCCATGCCGTGCCATGCCGGTGCCATGCCGTGCCATGCCGGTGCCATGCCGGTGCCATGCCGGTGCCATGCCGTGCCATGCCGTGCCATGCCGGTGCCATGCCGTGCCATGCCGGTGCCATGCGGTGCCATGCCGTGCCATGCCGTGCCATGCCGGTGCCATGCCATTCCATGCCGTGCCATGCCATTCCATGCCGTGCCATGCGTTGCCATGCCATTCCATGCCGTGCCATGCGGTGCCATGCCATTCCATACGGTGCCATGCCGTGCCATGCCGGTGCCATGCCGTGCCATGCCGGTGCCATGCCATGCCATGCCGGTGCCATGCCGTGCCATGCCGGTGCCATGCCGTGCCATGCCGGTGCCATGCCGTGCCATGCCGGTGCCATGCCGTGCCATGCCGGTGCCATGCCGTGCCATGCCGGTGCCATGCCGTGCCATGCCGGTGCCATGCCGTGCCATGCCGGTGCCATGCCGTGCCATGCCGTGCCATGCCGTGCCATGCCGTGCCATGCCGTGCCATGCCGTGCCATGCCGTGCCATGCCGTGCCATGCCGTGCCATGCCGTGCCATGCCGTGCCATGCGGTGCCATGCCATTCCATGCCATTCCATGCCATTCCATGTCATTCCATGCCATTCCATGCCATTCCATGCCATTCCATGCCATTCCATGCCATTCCATGCCATTCCATGTCATTCCATGCCATTCCATGTCATTCCATGCCATGCCGGTACCATGCCGTGCCATGCCGGTACCATGCCGTGCCATGCCGGTGCCATGCCGTGCCATGCCGGTGCCATGCCGTGCCATGCCGGTGCCATGCCGTGCCATGCCGGTGCCATGCCGTGCCATGCCGTGCCATGCGGTGCCATGCCGTGCCATGCGGTGCCATGCCATTCCATGCCATTCCATGCCATTCCATGCCATTCCATGCCATTCCATGCCATTCCATGCCATTCCATGCCATTCCATGCCATTCCATGCCATTCCATGCCATTCCATGCCATTCCATGCCATTCCATGCCATTCCATGCCATTCCATGCCATTCCATGCCATTCCATGCCATTCCATGCCATTCCATGCCATTCCATGCCATTCCATGCCATTCCATGCCATTCCATGCCATTCCATGCCATTCCATGCCATTCCATGCCATTCCATGCCATTCCATGCCATTCCATGCCATTCCATGCCATTCCATGCCATTCCATGCCATTCCATGCCATTCCATGCCATTCCATGCCATTCCATGCCATTCCATGCCATTCCATGCCATTCCATGCCATTCCATGCCATTCCATGCCATTCCATGCCATTCCATGCCATTCCATGCCATTCCATGCCATTCCATGCCATTCCATGCCATTCCATGCCATTCCATGCCATTCCATGCCATTCCATGCCATTCCATGCCATTCCATGCCATTCCATGCCATTCCATGCCATTCCATGCCATTCCATGCCATTCCATGCCATTCCATGCCATTCCATGCCATTCCATGCCATTCCATGCCATTCCATGCCGTGCCATGCCGGTGCCATGCCGTGCCATGCCGGTGCCATGCCGTGCCATGCCGGTGCCATGCCGTGCCATGCCGGTGCCATGCCGTGCCATGCCGGTGCCATGCCGTGCCATGCCGGTGCCATGCCGTGCCATGCCGGTGCCATGCCGTGCCATGCCGGTGCCATGCCGTGCCATGCCGGTGCCATGCCGTGCCATGCCGGTGCCATGCCGTGCCATGCCGGTGCCATGCCGTGCCATGCCGGTGCCATGCCGTGCCATGCCGGTGCCATGCCGTGCCATGCCGGTGCCATGCCGTGCCATGCCGGTGCCATGCCGTGCCATGCCGGTGCCATGCCGTGCCATGCCGGTGCCATGCCGTGCCATGCCGGTGCCATGCCGTGCCATGCCGGTGCCATGCCGTGCCATGCCGGTGTCATGCCGTGCCATGCCGTGCCATGCCGGTGCCATGCCGTGCCATGCCGGTGTCATGCCGTGCCATGCCGTGCCATGCCGGTGCCATGCCGTGCCATGCCGGTGCCATGCCGTGCCATGCCGTGCCATGCCGTGCCATGCGGTGCCATGCCATTCCATGCCATTCCATGTCATTCCATGCCATTCCATGTCATTCCATGCCATTCCATGTCATTCCATGCCATTCCATGTCATTCCATGCCATTCCATGTCATTCCATGCCATTCCATGCCATTCCATGCCATTCCATGCCATTCCATGCCATTCCATGCCATTCCATGCCATTCCATGCCATTCCATGCCATTCCATGCCATTCCATGCCATTCCATGCCATTCCATGCCATTCCATGCCATTCCATGCCATTCCATGCCATTCCATGCCATTCCATGCCATTCCATGCCATTCCATGCCATTCCATGCCATTCCATGCCATTCCATGCCATTCCATGCCATTCCATGCCATTCCATGCCATTCCATGCCATTCCATGCCATTCCATGCCATTCCATGCCATTCCATGCCATTCCATGCCATTCCATGCCATTCCATGCCATTCCATGCCATTCCATGCCATTCCATGCCATTCCATGCCATTCCATGCCATTCCATGCCATTCCATGCCATTCCATGCCATTCCATGCCATTCCATGCCATTCCATGCCATTCCATGCCATTCCATGCCATTCCATGCCATTCCATGCCATTCCATGCCATTCCATGCCATTCCATGCCATTCCATGCCATTCCATGCCATTCCATGCCATTCCATGCCATTCCATGCCATTCCATGCCATTCCATGCCATTCCATGCCATTCCATGCCATTCCATGCCATTCCATGCCATTCCATGCCATTCCATGCCATTCCATGCCATTCCATGCCATTCCATGCCATTCCATGCCATTCCATGCCATTCCATGCCGTGCCATGCCATTCCATGCCGTGCCATGCCGGTGCCATGCCGTGCCATGCCGATGCCATGCCGTGCCATGCCGGTGCCATGCCGTGCCATGCGGTGCCATGCCATTCCATGCCATTCCATGTCATTCCATGCCATTCCATGTCATTCCATGCCATTCCATGTCATTCCATGCCATTCCATGTCATTCCATGCCATTCCATGTCATTCCATGCCATTCCATGCCATTCCATGCCATTCCATGCCATTCCATGCCATTCCATGCCATTCCATGCCATTCCATGCCATTCCATGCCATTCCATGCCATTCCATGCCATTCCATGCCATTCCATGCCATTCCATGCCATTCCATGCCATTCCATGCCATTCCATGCCATTCCATGCCATTCCATGCCATTCCATGCCATTCCATGCCATTCCATGCCATTCCATGCCATTCCATGCCATTCCATGCCATTCCATGCCATTCCATGCCATTCCATGCCATTCCATGCCATTCCATGCCATTCCATGCCATTCCATGCCATTCCATGCCATTCCATGCCATTCCATGCCATTCCATGCCATTCCATGCCATTCCATGCCATTCCATGCCATTCCATGCCATTCCATGCCATTCCATGCCATTCCATGCCATTCCATGCCATTCCATGCCATTCCATGCCATTCCATGCCATTCCATGCCATTCCATGCCATTCCATGCCATTCCATGCCATTCCATGCCATTCCATGCCATTCCATGCCATTCCATGCCATTCCATGCCATTCCATGCCATTCCATGCCATTCCATGCCGTGCCATGCCATTCCATGCCGTGCCATGCCGGTGCCATGCCGTGCCATGCCGATGCCATGCCGTGCCATGCCGGTGCCATGCCGTGCCATGCCGGTGCCATGCCGTGCCATGCCGGTGCCATGCCGTGCCATGCCGGTGCCATGCCGTGCCATGCCGGTGCCATGCCGTGCCATGCCGGTGCCATGCCGTGCCATGCCGGTGCCATGCCGTGCCATGCCGGTGGCATGCCGTGCCATGCCGGTGCCATGCCGTGCCATGCCGGTGCCATGCCGTGCCATGCCGGTGCCATGCCGTGCCATGCCGGTGCCATGCCGTGCCATGCCGGTGCCATGCCGTGCCATGCCGGTGCCATGCCGTGCCATGCCGGTGCCATGCCGTGCCATGCCGGTGCCATGCCGTGCCATGCCGTGCCATGCCGATGCCATGCCGTGCCATGCCGGTGCCATGCCGTGCCATGCCGGTGCCATGCCGTGCCATGCCGGTGCCATGCCGTGCCATGCCGGTGCCATGCCGGTGCCATGCCGTGCCATGCCGGTGCCATGCCGTGCCATGCCGGTGCCATGCCGTGCCATGCCGGTGCCATGCCGTGCCATGCCGGTGCCATGCCGTGCCATGCCGGTGCCATGCCGTGCCATGCCGGTGCCATGCCGTGCCATGCCGGTGCCATGCCGTGCCATGCCGGTGCCATGCCGTGCCATGCCGGTGCCATGCCGGTGCCATGCCGTGCCATGCCGTGCCATGCCGTGCCATGCCGGTGCCATGCCGTGCCATGCCGGTGCCATGCCGTGCCATGCCGGTGCCATGCCATTCCATGCCGTGCCATGCGGTGCCATGCCATTCCATGCGGTGCCATGCCATTCCATGCCGTGCCATGCGGTGCCATGCCATTCCATGCGGTGCCATGCCATTCCATGCGGTGCCATGCCATTCCATGCCATTCCATGCCATTCCATGCCATTCCATGCCATTCCATGCCATTCCATGCCATTCAATGCCGTGCCATGCCGGTGCCATGCCGTGCCATGCCGGTGCCATGCCGGTGCCATGCCGGTGCCATGCCGGTGCCATGCCGTGCCATGCCGGTGCCATGCCGTGCCATGCCGGTGCCATGCCGTGCCATGCCGGTGCCATGCCGTGCCATGCCGGTGCCATGCCGTGCCATTCAATGCCGTGCCATGCCGGTGCCATGCCGTGCCATGCCGGTGCCATGCCGGTGCCATGCCGGTGCCATGCCGGTGCCATGCCGTGCCATGCCGGTGCCATGCCGTGCCATGCCGGTGCCATGCCGTGCCATGCCGGTGCCATGCGGTGCCATGCCGTGCCATGCCGTGCCATGCCGGTGCCATGCCATTCCATGCCGTGCCATGCGGTGCCATGCCATTCCATGCGTTGCCATGCCATTCCATGCCGTGCCATGCGGTGCCATGCCATTCCATACGGTGCCATGCCATTCCATGCGGTGCCATGCCATTCCATGCGGTGCCATGCCATTCCATGCCATTCCATGCCATTCCATGCCATTCCATGCCATTCCATGCCATTCCATGCCATTCCATGCCATTCCATGCCATTCCATGCCATTCCATGCCATTCCATGCCGTGCCATGCCATTCCATGCCGTGCCATGCCGGTGCCATACCGTGCCATGCCGGTGCCATGCCGTGCCATGCCGGTGCCATGCCGTGCCATGCCGGTGCCATGCCGTGCCATGCCGGTGCCATGCCGTGCCATGCCGGTGCCATGCCGTGCCATGCCGGTGCCATGCCGTGCCATGCCGGTGCCATGCCGTGCCATGCCGGTGCCATGCGGTGCCATGCCGTGCCATGCCGGTGCCATGCGGTGCCATGCCATTCCATGCGTTGCCATGCCATTCCATGCCGTGCCATGCGGTGCCATGCCATTCCATGCGGTGCCATGCCATTCCATGCGGTGCCATGCCATTCCATGCGGTGCCATGCCATTCCATGCCATTCCATGCCATTCCATGCCATTCCATGCCATTCCATGCCATTCCATGCCATTCCATGCCATTCCATGCCATTCAATGCCGTGCTATGCCGTGCCATGCCGTGCTATGCCGTGCCATGCCGGTGCCATGCCGTGCCATGCCGGTGCCATGCCGTGCCATGCCGGTGCCATGCCGTGCCATGCCGGTGCCATGCCGTGCCATGCCGGTGCCATGCCGTGCCATGCCGGTGCCATGCCGTGCCATGCCGGTGCCATGCCGTGCCATGCCGTGCCATGCCGTGCCATGCCGTGCCATGCGGTGCCATGCCATTCCATGCCATTCCATGTCATTCCATGCCATTCCATGTCATTCCATGCCATTCCATGTCATTCCATGCCATTCCATGTCATTCCATGCCATTCCATGCCGTGCCATGCCGGTGCCATGCCATGCCATGCCGGTGCCATGCCGTGCCATGCCGGTGCCATGCCGTGCCATGCCGGTGCCATGCCGTGCCATGCCGGTGCCATGCCGTGCCATGCCGGTGCCATGCCGTGCCATGCCGGTGCCATGCCGTGCCATGCCGGTGCCATGCCGTGCCATGCCGGTGCCATGCCGTGCCATGCCGGTGCCATGCCGTGCCATGCCGGTGCCATGCCGTGCCATGCCGGTGCCATGCCGGTGCCATGCCGTGCCATGCCGTGCCATGCCGGTGCCATGCCGTGCCATGCCGGTGCCATGCCGGTGCCATGCCGTGCCATGCCGTGCCATGCCGTGCCATGCCGGTGCCATGCCGTGCCATGCCGGTGCCATGCCATTCCATGCCGTGCCATGCGGTGCCATGCCATTCCATGCGGTGCCATGCCATTCCATGCCGTGCCATGCGGTGCCATGCCATTCCATGCGGTGCCATGCCATTCCATGCGGTGCCATGCCATTCCATGCCATTCCATGCCATTCCATGCCATTCCATGCCATTCCATGCCATTCCATGCCATTCCATGCCATTCCATGCCATTCAATGCCGTGCCATGCCGGTGCCATGCCGGTGCCATGCCGGTGCCATGCCGTGCCATGCCGGTGCCATGCCGTGCCATGCCGGTGCCATGCCGTGCCATGCCGGTGCCATGCGGTGCCATGCCGTGCCATGCCATTCCATGCGGTGCCATGCCATTCCATGCGGTGCCATGCCATTCCATGCCATTCCATGCCATTCCATGCCATTCCATGCCATTCCATGCCATTCCATGCCATTCCATGCCGTGCCATGCCATTCCATGCCGTGCCATGCCGGTGCCATACCGTGCCATGCCGGTGCCATGCCGTGCCATGCCGGTGCCATGCCGTGCCATGCCGGTGCCATGCCGTGCCATGCCGGTGCCATGCCGTGCCATGCCGGTGCCATGCCGTGCCATGCCGGTGCCATGCCGTGCCATGCCGGTGCCATGCCGTGCCATGCCGGTGCCATGCCGTGCCATGCCGGTGCCATGCGGTGCCATGCCGTGCCATGCCGGTGCCATGCGGTGCCATGCCATTCCATGCGTTGCCATGCCATTCCATGCCGTGCCATGCGGTGCCATGCCATTCCATGCGGTGCCATGCCATTCCATGCGGTGCCATGCCATTCCATGCGGTGCCATGCCATTCCATGCCATTCCATGCCATTCCATGCCATTCCATGCCATTCCATGCCATTCCATGCCATTCCATGCCATTCCATGCCATTCCATGCCATTCCATGCCATTCCATGCCATTCCATGCCATTCCATGCCATTCCATGCCATTCCATGCCATTCCATGCCATTCCATGCCATTCCATGCCATTCAATGCCGTGCCATGCCGTGCCATGCCGTGCCATGCCGTGCCATGCCGTGCCATGCCGTGCCATGCCGTGCCATGCCGTGCCATGCCGTGCCATGCCGTGCCATGCCGGTGCCATGCCGTGCCATGCCGGTGCCATGCCGTGCCATGCCGGTGCCATGCCGTGCCATGCCGGTGCCATGCCGTGCCATGCCGTGCCATGCCGGTGCCATGCCGTGCCATGCCGGTGCCATGCCGTGCCATGCCGGTGCCATGCCGTGCCATGCCGGTGCCATGCCGTGCCATGCCGGTGCCATGCCGTGCCATGCCGGTGCCATGCCGTGCCATGCCGTGCCATGCCGGTGCCATGCCGTGCCATGCCGGTGCCATGCCGTGCCATGCCGGTGCCATGCCGTGCCATGCCGGTGCCATGCCGTGCCATGCCGGTGCCATGCCGGTGCCATGCCGTGCCATGCCGGTGCCATGCCGTGCCATGCCGGTGCCATGCCATTCCATGCCATTCCATGCCATTCCATGCCGTGCCATGCCGTGCCATGCCGTGCCATGCCGTGCCATGCCGGTGCCATGCCGTGCCATGCCGGTGCCATGCCGTGCCATGCCGGTGCCATGCCGTGCCATGCCGGTGCCATGCCGTGCCATGCCGGTGCCATGCCGTGCCATGCCGTGCCATGCCGGTGCCATGCCGTGCCATGCCGGTGCCATGCCGTGCCATGCCGTGCCATGCCGTGCCATGCCGTGCCATGCCGGTGCCATGCCGTGCCATGCCGTGCCATGCCATTCCATGCCATTCCATGCCATTCCATGCCATTCCATGCCATTCCATGCCATTCCATGCCATTCCATGCCATTCCATGCCATTCAATGCCGTGCCATGCCGTGCCATGCCGTGCCATGCCGTGCCATGCCGGTGCCATGCCGTGCCATGCCGGTGCCATGCCGTGCCATGCCGGTGCCATGCCGTGCCATGCCGTGCCATGCCGGTGCCATGCCGTGCCATGCCGGTGCCATGCCGTGCCATGCCGGTGCCATGCCGTGCCATGCCGGTGCCATGCCGTGCCATGCCGGTGCCATGCCGTGCCATGCCGGTGCCATGCCGTGCCATGCCGGTGCCATGCCGTGCCATGCCGGTGCCATGCCGTGCCATGCCGGTGCCATGCCGTGCCATGCCGGTGCCATGCCGTGCCATGCCGGTGCCATGCCGTGCCATGCCGGTGCCATGCCGTGCCATGCCGGTGCCATGCCGTGCCATGCCGGTGCCATGCCGTGCCATGCCGGTGCCATGCCGTGCCATGCCGGTGCCATGCCGGTGCCATGCCGTGCCATGCCGTGCCATGCCGTGCCATGCCGGTGCCATGCCGTGCCATGCCGGTGCCATGCCATTCCATGCCGTGCCATGCGGTGCCATGCCATTCCATGCGGTGCCATGCCATTCCATGCCGTGCCATGCGGTGCCATGCCATTCCATGCGGTGCCATGCCATTCCATGCGGTGCCATGCCATTCCATGCCATTCCATGCCATTCCATGCCATTCCATGCCATTCCATGCCATTCCATGCCATTCCATGCCATTCCATGCCATTCCATGCCATTCCATGCCATTCCATGCCATTCCATGCCATTCAATGCCGTGCCATGCCGGTGCCATGCCGTGCCATGCCGGTGCCATGCCGTGCCATGCCGGTGCCATGCCGTGCCATGCCGGTGCCATGCCGTGCCATGCCGTGCCATGCCGGTGCCATGCCGTGCCATGCCGTGCCATGCCGGTGCCATGCCGTGCCATGCCGGTGCCATGCCGTGCCATGCCGGTGCCATGCCGTGCCATGCCGGTGCCATGCCGTGCCATGCCGGTGCCATGCCGTGCCATGCCGGTGCCATGCCGTGCCATGCCGGTGCCATGCCGTGCCATGCCGGTGCCATGCCGTGCCATGCCGGTGCCATGCCGTGCCATGCCGGTGCCATGCCGTGCCATGCCGGTGCCATGCCGTGCCATGCCGGTGCCATGCCGTGCCTTGCCGGTGCCATGCCGTGCCATGCCGGTGCCATGCCGTGCCATGCCGGTGCCATGCCGTGCCATGCCGGTGCCATGCCGTGCCATGCCGGTGCCATGCCATTCCATGCCATTCCATGCCATTCCATGCCGTGCCATGCCGTGCCATGCCGTGCCATGCCGTGCCATGCCGTGCCATGCCGTGCCATGCCGTGCCATGCCGGTGCCATGCCGTGCCATGCCGGTGCCATGCCTTGCCATGCCGGTGCCATGCCGTGCCATGCCGGTGCCATGCCGTGCCATGCCGTGCCATGCCGGTGCCATGCCGTGCCATGCCGGTGCCATGCCGTGCCATGCCGTGCCATGCCGTGCCATGCCGGTGCCATGCCGTGCCATGCCGTGCCATGCCATTCCATGCCATTCCATGCCATTCCATGCCATTCCATGCCATTCCATGCCATTCAATGCCGTGCCATGCCGTGCCATGCCGGTGCCATGCCGTGCCATGCCGGTGCCATGCCGTGCCATGCCGTGCCATGCCGGTGCCATGCCGTGCCATGCCGGTGCCATGCCGTGCCATGCCGGTGCCATGCCGTGCCATGCCGGTGCCATGCCGTGCCATGCCGGTGCCATGCCGTGCCATGCCGGTGCCATGCCGTGCCATGCCGGTGCCATGCCGTGCCATGCCGGTGCCATGCCGTGCCATGCCGGTGCCATGCCGTGCCATGCCGGTGCCATGCCGTGCCATGCCGGTGCCATGCCGTGCCATGCCGGTGCCATGCCATTCCATGCCATTCCATGCCATTCCATGCCGTGCCATGCCGTGCCATGCCGTGCCATGCCGTGCCATGCCGTGCCATGCCGTGCCATGCCGGTGCCATGCCGTGCCATGCCGGTGCCATGCCTTGCCATGCCGGTGCCATGCCGTGCCATGCCGGTGCCATGCCGTGCCATGCCGTGCCATGCCGGTGCCATGCCGTGCCATGCCGGTGCCATGCCGTGCCATGCCGTGCCATGCCGTGCCATGCCGGTGCCATGCCGTGCCATGCCGTGCCATGCCATTCCATGCCATTCCATGCCATTCCATGCCATTCCATGCCATTCCATGCCATTCCATGCCATTCCATGCCATTCCATGCCATTCAATGCCGTGCCATGCCGTGCCATGCCGGTGCCATGCCGTGCCATGCCGGTGCCATGCCGTGCCATGCCGGTGCCATGCCGTGCCATGCCGGTGCCATGCCGTGCCATGCCGGTGCCATGCCGTGCCATGCCGTGCCATGCCGGTGCCATGCCGTGCCATGCCGGTGCCATGCCGTGCCATGCCGGTGCCATGCCGTGCCATGCCGGTGCCATGCCGTGCCATGCCGGTGCCATGCCGTGCCATGCCGGTGCCATGCCGTGCCATGCCGGTGCCATGCCGTGCCATGCCGGTGCCATGCCGTGCCATGCCGGTGCCATGCCGTGCCATGCCGGTGCCATGCCGGTGCCATGCCGGTGCCATGCCGTGCCATGCCGTGCCATGCCGGTGCCATGCCGTGCCATGCCGGTGCCATGCGGTGCCATGCCGGTGCCATGCGGTGCCATGCCGTGCCATGCCGTGCCATGCCGGTGCCATGCCATTCCATGCCGTGCCATGCGGTGCCATGCCATTCCATGCGTTGCCATGCCATTCCATGCCGTGCCATGCGGTGCCATGCCATTCCATACGGTGCCATGCCGTGCCATGCCGGTGCCATGCCGTGCCATGCCGGTGCCATGCCGTGCCATGCCGGTGCCATGCCATGCCATGCCGGTGCCATGCCGTGCCATGCCGGTGCCATGCCGTGCCATGCCGGTGCCATGCCGTGCCATGCCGGTGCCATGCCGTGCCATGCCGGTGCCATGCCGTGCCATGCCGGTGCCATGCCGTGCCATGCCGGTGCCATGCCGTGCCATGCCGGTGCCATGCCGTGCCATGCCGTGCCATGCCGTGCCATGCCGTGCCATGCCGTGCCATGCCGTGCCATGCCGTGCCATGCCGTGCCATGCCGTGCCATGCCGTGCCATGCCGTGCCATGCGGTGCCATGCCATTCCATGCCATTCCATGCCATTCCATGTCATTCCATGCCATTCCATGCCATTCCATGCCATTCCATGCCATTCCATGCCATTCCATGTCATTCCATGCCATTCCATGTCATTCCATGCCATGCCGGTACCATGCCGTGCCATGCCGGTACCATGCCGTGCCATGCCGGTACCATGCCGTGCCATGCCGGTGCCATGCCGTGCCATGCCGGTGCCATGCCGTGCCATGCCGGTGCCATGCCGTGCCATGCCGGTGCCATGCCGTGCCATGCCGTGCCATGCGGTGCCATGCCGGTGCCATGCGGTGCCATGCCGTGCCATGCCGTGCCATGCCGGTGCCATGCCATTCCATGCCGTGCCATGCGGTGCCATGCCATTCCATGCGTTGCCATGCCATTCCATGCCGTGCCATGCGGTGCCATGCCATTCCATACGGTGCCATGCCGTGCCATGCCGGTGCCATGCCGTGCCATGCCGGTGCCATGCCATGCCATGCCGGTGCCATGCCGTGCCATGCCGGTGCCATGCCGTGCCATGCCGGTGCCATGCCGTGCCATGCCGGTGCCATGCCGTGCCATGCCGGTGCCATGCCGTGCCATGCCGGTGCCATGCCGTGCCATGCCGGTGCCATGCCGTGCCATGCCGGTGCCATGCCGTGCCATGCCGTGCCATGCCGTGCCATGCCGTGCCATGCCGTGCCATGCCGTGCCATGCCGTGCCATGCCGTGCCATGCCGTGCCATGCCGTGCCATGCCGTGCCATGCGGTGCCATGCCATTCCATGCCATTCCATGCCATTCCATGTCATTCCATGCCATTCCATGCCATTCCATGCCATTCCATGCCATTCCATGCCATTCCATGTCATTCCATGCCATTCCATGTCATTCCATGCCATGCCGGTACCATGCCGTGCCATGCCGGTACCATGCCGTGCCATGCCGGTACCATGCCGTGCCATGCCGGTGCCATGCCGTGCCATGCCGGTGCCATGCCGTGCCATGCCGGTGCCATGCCGTGCCATGCCGGTGCCATGCCGTGCCATGCCGTGCCATGCGGTGCCATGCCGTGCCATGCGGTGCCATGCCATTCCATGCCATTCCATGCCATTCCATGCCATTCCATGCCATTCCATGCCATTCCATGCCATTCCATGCCATTCCATGCCATTCCATGCCATTCCATGCCATTCCATGCCATTCCATGCCATTCCATGCCATTCCATGCCATTCCATGCCATTCCATGCCATTCCATGCCATTCCATGCCATTCCATGCCATTCCATGCCATTCCATGCCATTCCATGCCATTCCATGCCATTCCATGCCATTCCATGCCATTCCATGCCATTCCATGCCATTCCATGCCATTCCATGCCATTCCATGCCATTCCATGCCATTCCATGCCATTCCATGCCATTCCATGCCATTCCATGCCATTCCATGCCATTCCATGCCATTCCATGCCATTCCATGCCATTCCATGCCATTCCATGCCATTCCATGCCATTCCATGCCATTCCATGCCATTCCATGCCATTCCATGCCATTCCATGCCATTCCATGCCATTCCATGCCATTCCATGCCATTCCATGCCATTCCATGCCATTCCATGCCATTCCATGCCGTGCCATGCCGGTGCCATACCGTGCCATGCCGGTGCCATGCCGTGCCATGCCGGTGCCATGCCGTGCCATGCCGGTGCCATGCCGTGCCATGCCGGTGCCATGCCGTGCCATGCCGGTGCCATGCCGTGCCATGCCGGTGCCATGCCGTGCCATGCCGGTGCCATGCCGTGCCATGCCGGTGCCATGCCGTGCCATGCCGGTGCCATGCCGTGCCATGCCGGTGCCATGCCGTGCCATGCCGGTGCCATGCCGTGCCATGCCGGTGCCATGCCGTGCCATGCCGGTGCCATGCCGTGCCATGCCGGTGCCATGCCGTGCCATGCCGGTGCCATGCCGTGCCATGCCGGTGCCATGCCGTGCCATGCCGGTGCCATGCCGTGCCATGCCGGTGTCATGCCGTGCCATGCCGGTGTCATGCCGTGCCATGCCGTGCCATGCCGGTGCCATGCCGTGCCATGCCGGTGTCATGCCGTGCCATGCCGTGCCATGCCGGTGCCATGCCGTGCCATGCCGGTGCCATGCCGTGCCATGCCGTGCCATGCCGTGCCATGCGGTGCCATGCCATTCCATGCCATTCCATGTCATTCCATGCCATTCCATGTCATTCCATGCCATTCCATGTCATTCCATGCCATTCCATGCCATTCCATGTCATTCCATGCCATTCCATGTCATTCCATGCCATTCCATGCCATTCCATGCCATTCCATGCCATTCCATGCCATTCCATGCCATTCCATGCCATTCCATGCCATTCCATGCCATTCCATGCCATTCCATGCCATTCCATGCCATTCCATGCCATTCCATGCCATTCCATGCCATTCCATGCCATTCCATGCCATTCCATGCCATTCCATGCCATTCCATGCCATTCCATGCCATTCCATGCCATTCCATGCCATTCCATGCCATTCCATGCCATTCCATGCCATTCCATGCCATTCCATGCCATTCCATGCCATTCCATGCCATTCCATGCCATTCCATGCCATTCCATGCCATTCCATGCCATTCCATGCCATTCCATGCCATTCCATGCCATTCCATGCCATTCCATGCCATTCCATGCCATTCCATGCCATTCCATGCCATTCCATGCCATTCCATGCCATTCCATGCCATTCCATGCCATTCCATGCCATTCCATGCCATTCCATGCCATTCCATGCCATTCCATGCCATTCCATGCCATTCCATGCCATTCCATGCCATTCCATGCCATTCCATGCCATTCCATGCCATTCCATGCCATTCCATGCCATTCCATGCCATTCCATGCCATTCCATGCCATTCCATGCCATTCCATGCCATTCCATGCCATTCCATGCCATTCCATGCCATTCCATGCCATTCCATGCCATTCCATGCCATTCCATGCCATTCCATGCCATTCCATGCCATTCCATGCCATTCCATGCCATTCCATGCCATTCCATGCCATTCCATGCCATTCCATGCCATTCCATGCCATTCCATGCCATTCCATGCCATTCCATGCCATTCCATGCCATTCCATGCCATTCCATGCCATTCCATGCCATTCCATGCCATTCCATGCCATTCCATGCCATTCCATGCCATTCCATGCCATTCCATGCCATTCCATGCCATTCCATGCCATTCCATGCCATTCCATGCCATTCCATGCCATTCCATGCCATTCCATGCCATTCCATGCCATTCCATGCCATTCCATGCCATTCCATGCCATTCCATGCCATTCCATGCCATTCCATGCCGTGCCATGCCGGTGCCATGCCGTGCCATGCCGGTGCCATGCCGTGCCATGCCGGTGCCATGCCGTGCCATGCCGGTGCCATGCCGTGCCATGCCGGTGCCATGCCGTGCCATGCCGGTGGCATGCCGTGCCATGCCGGTGCCATGCCGTGCCATGCCGGTGCCATGCCGTGCCATGCCGGTGCCATGCCGTGCCATGCCGGTGCCATGCCGTGCCATGCCGGTGCCATGCCGTGCCATGCCGGTGCCATGCCGTGCCATGCCGGTGCCATGCCGTGCCATGCCGGTGCCATGCCGTGCCATGCCGGTGCCATGCCGTGCCATGCCGGTGCCATGCCGTGCCATGCCGTGCCATGCCGGTGCCATGCCGTGCCATGCCGGTGCCATGCCGTGCCATGCCGGTGCCATGCCGTGCCATGCCGTGCCATGCCGTGCCATGCCGTGCCATGCGGTGCCATGCCATTCCATGCCATTCCATGTCATTCCATGCCATTCCATGCCATTCCATGTCATTCCATGCCATTCCATGTCATTCCATGCCATTCCATGTCATTCCATGCCATTCCATGTCATTCCATGCCATTCCATGCCGTGCCGTGCCGGTGCCATGCCGTGCCATGCCGGTGCCATGCCGTGCCATGCCGGTGCCATGCCGTGCCGGTGCCATGCCGGTGCCATGCCGTGCCATGCCGGTGCCATGCCGTGCCATGCCGGTGGCATGCCGTGCCATGCCGGTGGCATGCCGTGCCATGCCGGTGGCATGCCGTGCCATGCCGGTGCCATGCCGGTGCCATGCCGTGCCATGCCGGTGCCATGCCGTGCCATGCCGGGGCCATGCCGTGCCATGCCGGTGCCATGCCGTGCCATGCCGGTGCCATGCCGTGCCATGCCGGTGCCATGCCGTGCCATGCCGGTGCCATGCCGTGCCATGCCGGTGCCATGCCGTGCCATGCCGGTGCCATGCCGTCCCATGCCGGTGCCATGCCGTGCCATGCCGGTGCCATGCCGTGCCATGCCGTGCCATGCCGTGCCATGCCGTGCCATGCCGTGCCATGCGGTGCCATGCCATTCCATGCCATTCCATGCCATTCCATGTCATTCCATGCCATTCCATGCCATTCCATGCCATTCCATGCCATTCCATGCCATTCCATGCCATTCCATGCCATTCCATGCCATTCCATGCCATTCCATGCCATTCCATGCCATTCCATGCCATTCCATGCCATTCCATGCCATTCCATGCCATTCCATGCCATTCCATGCCATTCCATGCCATTCCATGCCATTCCATGCCGTGCCATGCCGGTGCCATGCCGTGCCATGCCGGTGCCATGCCGTGCCATGCCGGTGCCATGCCGTGCCATGCCGGTGCCATGCCGTGCCATGCCGGTGCCATGCCGTGCCATGCCGGTGCCATGCCGTGCCATGCCGGTGCCATGCCGTGCCATGCCGGTGCCATGCCGTGCCATGCCGGTGCCATGCCGTGCCATGCCGGTGCCATGCCGTGCCATGCCGTGCCATGCCGGTGCCATGCCGTGCCATGCCGTGCCATGCCGTGCCATGCCGTGCCATGCCGTGCCATGCCGGTGCCATGCCGTGCCATGCCGGTGCCATGCCGTGCCATGCCGGTGCCATGCCGTGCCATGCCGGTGCCATGCCGTGCCATGCCGGTGCCATGCCGTGCCATGCCGGTGCCATGCCGTGCCATGCCGGTGCCATGCCGTGGCATGCCGGTGCCATGCCGTGGCATGCCGGTGCCATGCCGTGGCATGCCGGTGCCATGCCGTGCCATGCCGGTGCCATGCCGGTGCCATGCCGTGCCATGCCGGTGCCATGCCGTGCCATGCCGTGCCATGCCGGTGCCATGCCATTCCATGCCATTCCATGCCATTCCATGCCATTCCATGCCATTCCATGCCATTCCATGCCATTCCATGCCATTCCATGCCATTCCATGCCATTCCATGCCATTTCATGCCATTCCATGCCATTCCATGCCATTCCATGCCATTCCATGCCATTCCATGCCATTCCATGCCATTCCATGCCATTCCATGCCATTCCATGCCATTCCATGCCATTCCATGCCATTCCATGCCATTCCATGCCATTCCATGCCATTCCATGCCATTCCATGCCATTCCATGCCATTCCATGCCATTCCATGCCATTCCATGCCATTCCATGCCATTCCATGCCATTCCATGCCATTCCATGCCATTCCATGCCATTCCATGCCATTCCATGCCATTCCATGCCATTCCATGCCATTCCATGCCATTCCATGCCATTCCATGCCATTCCATGCCATTCCATGCCATTCCATGCCATTCCATGCCATTCCATGCCATTCCATGCCATTCCATGCCATTCCATGCCATTCCATGCCATTCCATGCCATTCCATGCCATTCCATGCCATTCCATGCCATTCCATGCCATTCCATGCCATTCCATGCCATTCCATGCCATTCCATGCCATTCCATGCCATTCCATGCCATTCCATGCCATTCCATGCCATTCCATGCCATTCCATGCCATTCCATGCCATTCCATGCCATTCCATGCCATTCCATGCCATTCCATGCCGTGCCATGCCATTCCATGCCGTGCCATGCCGGTGCCATACCGTGCCATGCCGGTGCCATGCCGTGCCATGCCGGTGCCATGCCGTGCCATGCCGGTGCCATGCCGTGCCATGCCGGTGCCATGCCGTGCCATGCCGGTGCCATGCCGTGCCATGCCGGTGCCATGCCGTGCCATGCCGGTGCCATGCCGTGCCATGCCGGTGCCATGCCGTGCCATGCCGGTGCCATGCCGTGCCATGCCGGTGTCATGCCGTGCCATGCCGTGCCATGCCGGTGCCATGCCGTGCCATGCCGGTGCCATGCCGTGCCATGCCGTGCCATGCCGTGCCATGCGGTGCCATGCCATTCCATGCCATTCCATGTCATTCCATGCCATTCCATGTCATTCCATGCCATTCCATGTCATTCCATGCCATTCCATGTCATTCCATGCCATTCCATGTCATTCCATGCCATTCCATGCCATTCCATGCCATTCCATGCCATTCCATGCCATTCCATGCCATTCCATGCCATTCCATGCCATTCCATGCCATTCCATGCCATTCCATGCCATTCCATGCCATTCCATGCCATTCCATGCCATTCCATGCCATTCCATGCCATTCCATGCCATTCCATGCCATTCCATGCCATTCCATGCCATTCCATGCCATTCCATGCCATTCCATGCCATTCCATGCCATTCCATGCCATTCCATGCCATTCCATGCCATTCCATGCCATTCCATGCCATTCCATGCCATTCCATGCCATTCCATGCCATTCCATGCCATTCCATGCCATTCCATGCCATTCCATGCCATTCCATGCCATTCCATGCCATTCCATGCCATTCCATGCCATTCCATGCCATTCCATGCCATTCCATGCCATTCCATGCCATTCCATGCCATTCCATGCCATTCCATGCCATTCCATGCCATTCCATGCCATTCCATGCCATTCCATGCCATTCCATGCCATTCCATGCCATTCCATGCCATTCCATGCCATTCCATGCCATTCCATGCCATTCCATGCCATTCCATGCCATTCCATGCCATTCCATGCCATTCCATGCCGTGCCATGCCATTCCATGCCGTGCCATGCCGGTGCCATGCCGTGCCATGCCGATGCCATGCCGTGCCATGCCGGTGCCATGCCGTGCCATGCCGGTGCCATGCCGTGCCATGCCGGTGCCATGCCGTGCCATGCCGGTGCCATGCCGTGCCATGCCGGTGCCATGCCGTGCCATGCCGGTGCCATGCCGTGCCATGCCGGTGGCATGCCGTGCCATGCCGGTGCCATGCCGTGCCATGCCGGTGCCATGCCGTGCCATGCCGGTGCCATGCCGTGCCATGCCGGTGCCATGCCGTGCCATGCCGGTGCCATGCCGTGCCATGCCGGTGCCATGCCGTGCCATGCCGGTGCCATGCCGTGCCATGCCGGTGCCATGCCGTGCCATGCCGTGCCATGCCGATGCCATGCCGTGCCATGCCGGTGCCATGCCGTGCCATGCCGGTGCCATGCCGTGCCATGCCGGTGCCATGCCGTGCCATGCCGGTGCCATGCCGGTGCCATGCCGTGCCATGCCGGTGCCATGCCGTGCCATGCCGGTGCCATGCCGTGCCATGCCGGTGCCATGCCGTGCCATGCCGGTGCCATGCCGTGCCATGCCGGTGCCATGCCGTGCCATGCCGGTGCCATGCCGTGCCATGCCGGTGCCATGCCGTGCCATGCCGGTGCCATGCCGTGCCATGCCGGTGCCATGCCGGTGCCATGCCGTGCCATGCCGTGCCATGCCGTGCCATGCCGGTGCCATGCCGTGCCATGCCGGTGCCATGCCGTGCCATGCCGGTGCCATGCCATTCCATGCCGTGCCATGCGGTGCCATGCCATTCCATGCGGTGCCATGCCATTCCATGCCGTGCCATGCGGTGCCATGCCATTCCATGCGGTGCCATGCCATTCCATGCGGTGCCATGCCATTCCATGCCATTCCATGCCATTCCATGCCATTCCATGCCATTCCATGCCATTCCATGCCATTCAATGCCGTGCCATGCCGGTGCCATGCCGTGCCATGCCGGTGCCATGCCGGTGCCATGCCGGTGCCATGCCGGTGCCATGCCGTGCCATGCCGGTGCCATGCCGTGCCATGCCGGTGCCATGCCGTGCCATGCCGGTGCCATGCCGTGCCATGCCGGTGCCATGCCGTGCCATTCAATGCCGTGCCATGCCGGTGCCATGCCGTGCCATGCCGGTGCCATGCCGGTGCCATGCCGGTGCCATGCCGGTGCCATGCCGTGCCATGCCGGTGCCATGCCGTGCCATGCCGGTGCCATGCCGTGCCATGCCGGTGCCATGCGGTGCCATGCCGTGCCATGCCGTGCCATGCCGGTGCCATGCCATTCCATGCCGTGCCATGCGGTGCCATGCCATTCCATGCGTTGCCATGCCATTCCATGCCGTGCCATGCGGTGCCATGCCATTCCATACGGTGCCATGCCATTCCATGCGGTGCCATGCCATTCCATGCGGTGCCATGCCATTCCATGCCATTCCATGCCATTCCATGCCATTCCATGCCATTCCATGCCATTCCATGCCATTCCATGCCATTCCATGCCATTCCATGCCATTCCATGCCGTGCCATGCCATTCCATGCCGTGCCATGCCGGTGCCATACCGTGCCATGCCGGTGCCATGCCGTGCCATGCCGGTGCCATGCCGTGCCATGCCGGTGCCATGCCGTGCCATGCCGGTGCCATGCCGTGCCATGCCGGTGCCATGCCGTGCCATGCCGGTGCCATGCCGTGCCATGCCGGTGCCATGCCGTGCCATGCCGGTGCCATGCGGTGCCATGCCGTGCCATGCCGGTGCCATGCGGTGCCATGCCATTCCATGCGTTGCCATGCCATTCCATGCCGTGCCATGCGGTGCCATGCCATTCCATGCGGTGCCATGCCATTCCATGCGGTGCCATGCCATTCCATGCGGTGCCATGCCATTCCATGCCATTCCATGCCATTCCATGCCATTCCATGCCATTCCATGCCATTCCATGCCATTCCATGCCATTCCATGCCATTCAATGCCGTGCTATGCCGTGCCATGCCGTGCTATGCCGTGCCATGCCGGTGCCATGCCGTGCCATGCCGGTGCCATGCCGTGCCATGCCGGTGCCATGCCGTGCCATGCCGGTGCCATGCCGTGCCATGCCGGTGCCATGCCGTGCCATGCCGGTGCCATGCCGTGCCATGCCGTGCCATGCCGTGCCATGCCGTGCCATGCGGTGCCATGCCATTCCATGCCATTCCATGTCATTCCATGCCATTCCATGTCATTCCATGCCATTCCATGTCATTCCATGCCATTCCATGTCATTCCATGCCATTCCATGCCGTGCCATGCCGGTGCCATGCCATGCCATGCCGGTGCCATGCCGTGCCATGCCGGTGCCATGCCGTGCCATGCCGGTGCCATGCCGTGCCATGCCGGTGCCATGCCGTGCCATGCCGGTGCCATGCCGTGCCATGCCGGTGCCATGCCGTGCCATGCCGGTGCCATGCCGTGCCATGCCGGTGCCATGCCGTGCCATGCCGGTGCCATGCCGTGCCATGCCGGTGCCATGCCGTGCCATGCCGGTGCCATGCCGTGCCATGCCGGTGCCATGCCGGTGCCATGCCGTGCCATGCCGTGCCATGCCGTGCCATGCCGGTGCCATGCCGTGCCATGCCGGTGCCATGCCATTCCATGCCGTGCCATGCGGTGCCATGCCATTCCATGCGGTGCCATGCCATTCCATGCCATTCCATGCCATTCCATGCCGTGCCATGCCATTCCATGCCGTGCCATGCCGGTGCCATACCGTGCCATGCCGGTGCCATGCCGTGCCATGCCGGTGCCATGCCATTCCATGCCATTCCATGCCATTCCATGCCATTCCATGCCATTCCATGCCATTCCATGCCATTCCATGCCATTCCATGCCATTCCATGCCATTCCATGCCATTCAATGCCGTGCCATGCCGGTGCCATGCCGGTGCCATGCCGGTGCCATGCCGTGCCATGCCGGTGCCATGCCGTGCCATGCCGGTGCCATGCCGTGCCATGCCGGTGCCATGCGGTGCCATGCCGTGCCATGCCATTCCATGCGGTGCCATGCCATTCCATGCGGTGCCATGCCATTCCATGCCATTCCATGCCATTCCATGCCATTCCATGCCATTCCATGCCATTCCATGCCATTCCATGCCATTCCATGCCGTGCCATGCCATTCCATGCCGTGCCATGCCGGTGCCATACCGTGCCATGCCGGTGCCATGCCGTGCCATGCCGGTGCCATGCCGTGCCATGCCGGTGCCATGCCGTGCCATGCCGGTGCCATGCCGTGCCATGCCGGTGCCATGCCGTGCCATGCCGGTGCCATGCCGTGCCATGCCGGTGCCATGCCGTGCCATGCCGGTGCCATGCCGTGCCATGCCGGTGCCATGCGGTGCCATGCCGTGCCATGCCGGTGCCATGCGGTGCCATGCCATTCCATGCGTTGCCATGCCATTCCATGCCGTGCCATGCGGTGCCATGCCATTCCATGCGGTGCCATGCCATTCCATGCGGTGCCATGCCATTCCATGCGGTGCCATGCCATTCCATGCCATTCCATGCCATTCCATGCCATTCCATGCCATTCAATGCCGTGCTATGCCGTGCCATGCCGTGCTATGCCGTGCCATGCCGGTGCCATGCCGTGCCATGCCGGTGCCATGCCGTGCCATGCCGGTGCCATGCCGTGCCATGCCGGTGCCATGCCGTGCCATGCCGGTGCCATGCCGTGCCATGCCGGTGCCATGCCGTGCCATGCCGTGCCATGCCGTGCCATGCCGTGCCATGCGGTGCCATGCCATTCCATGCCATTCCATGTCATTCCATGCCATTCCATGTCATTCCATGCCATTCCATGCCATTCCATGTCATTCCATGCCATTCCATGTCATTCCATGCCATTCCATGCCGTGCCATGCCGGTGCCATGCCATGCCATGCCGGTGCCATGCCGTGCCATGCCGGTGCCATGCCGTGCCATGCCGGTGCCATGCCGTGCCATGCCGGTGCCATGCCGTGCCATGCCGGTGCCATGCCGTGCCATGCCGGTGCCATGCCGTGCCATGCCGGTGCCATGCCGTGCCATGCCGGTGCCATGCCGGTGCCATGCCGTGCCATGCCGTGCCATGCCGGTGCCATGCCGTGCCATGCCGGTGCCATGCCGGTGCCATGCCGGTGCCATGCCGTGCCATGCCGTGCCATGCCGTGCCATGCCGGTGCCATGCCATTCCATGCCGTGCCATGCGGTGCCATGCCATTCCATGCGGTGCCATGCCATTCCATGCCGTGCCATGCGGTGCCATGCCATTCCATGCGGTGCCATGCCATTCCATGCGGTGCCATGCCATTCCATGCCATTCCATGCCATTCCATGCCATTCCATGCCATTCCATGCCATTCCATGCCATTCCATGCCATTCCATGCCATTCAATGCCGTGCCATGCCGGTGCCATGCCGTGCCATGCCGGTGCCATGCCGGTGCCATGCCGGTGCCATGCCGGTGCCATGCCGGTGCCATGCCGGTGCCATGCCGTGCCATGCCGGTGCCATGCCGTGCCATGCCGGTGCCATGCCGTGCCATGCCGGTGCCATGCCGTGCCATGCCGGTGCCATGCCGTGCCATGCCGGTGCCATGCCGTGCCATGCCGGTGCCATGCCGTGCCATGCCGGTGCCATGCCGTGCCATGCCGGTGCCATGCCGTGCCATGCCGGTGCCATGCCGTGCCATGCCGGTGCCATGCCGTGCCATGCCGGTGCCATGCCGTGCCATGCCGGTGCCATGCCGTGCCATGCCGGTGCCATGCCGTGCCATGCCGGTGCCATGCCGGTGCCATGCCGTGCCATGCCATTCCATGCCATTCCATGCCATTCCATGCCATTCCATGCCATTCCATGCCATTCCATGCCATTCCATGCCATTCCATGCCGTGCCATGCCGGTGCCATGCCGTGCCATGCCGGTGCCATGCCGTGCCATGCCGGTGCCATGCCGTGCCATGCCGGTGCCATGCCGTGCCATGCCGGTGCCATGCCGGTGCCATGCCGTGCCATGCCGTGCCATGCCGGTGCCATGCGGTGCCATGCCGTGCCATGCCGGTGCCATGCGGTGCCATGCCGTGCCATGCCGGTGCCATGCCATTCCATGCCGTGCCATGCGGTGCCATGCCATTCCATGCGGTGCCATGCCATTCCATGCCGTGCCATGCGGTGCCATGCCGTGCCATGCGGTGCCATGCCATTCCATGCGGTGCCATGCCATTCCATGCGGTGCCATGCCATTCCATGCGGTGCCATGCCATTCCATGCCATTCCATGCCATTCCATGCCATTCCATGCCATTCCATGCCATTCCATGCCATTCAATGCCGTGCCATGCCGGTGCCATGCCGTGCCATGCCGGTGCCATGCCGTGCCATGCCGGTGCCATGCCATGCCATGCCGGTGCCATGCCGTGCCATGCCGGTGCCATGCCGTGCCATGCCGGTGCCATGCCGTGCCATGCCGGTGCCATGCCGTGCCATGCCGTGCCATGCCGGGCCATGCCATTCCATGCCATTCCATGCCAGTCCATGCCAGTCCATGCCATTCCATGCCATTCCATGCCACTCAATGCGGTGCCATGCCGTGCCATGCCGTGCCATTCAATGCCATTCCATGCCATTCAATGCCATTCAATGCCGTGCCATGCCGTGCCATGCCGGTGCCATGCCGTGCCATGCCGGTGCCATGCCGTGCCATGCCGGTGCCATGCCGTGCCATGCCGTGCCATGCCGTGCCATGCGGTGCCATGCCATTCCATGCCATTCCATGCCATTCCATGCCATTCCATGCCATTCCATGCCATTCCATGCCATTCCATGCCATTCCATGCCATTCCATGCCATTCCATGCCATTCCATGCCATTCCATGCCATTCCATGCCATTCCATGCCATTCCATGCCATTCCATGCCATTCCATGCCATTCCATGCCATTCCATGCCATTCCATGCCATTCCATGCCATTCCATGCCATTCCATGCCATTCCATGCCATTCCATGCCATTCCATGCCATTCCATGCCATTCCATGCCATTCCATGCCATTCCATGCCATTCCATGCCATTCCATGCCATTCCATGCCATTCCATGCCATTCCATGCCATTCCATGCCATTCCATGCCATTCCATGCCATTCCATGCCATTCCATGCCATTCCATGCCATTCCATGCCATTCCATGCCATTCCATGCCATTCCATGCCATTCCATGCCATTCCATGCCATTCCATGCCATTCCATGCCATTCCATGCCATTCCATGCCATTCCATGCCATTCAATGCCGTGCCATGCCGTGCCATGCCGTGCCATGCCGTGCCATGCCGTGCCATGCCGTGCCATGCCGTGCCATGCCGTGCCATGCCGTGCCATGCCGTGCCATGCCGGTGCCATGCCGTGCCATGCCGGTGCCATGCCGTGCCATGCCGGTGCCATGCCGTGCCATGCCGGTGCCATGCCGTGCCATGCCGTGCCATGCCGGTGCCATGCCGTGCCATGCCGGTGCCATGCCGTGCCATGCCGGTGCCATGCCGTGCCATGCCGGTGCCATGCCGTGCCATGCCGGTGCCATGCCGTGCCATGCCGTGCCATGCCGGTGCCATGCCGTGCCATGCCGGTGCCATGCCGTGCCATGCCGGTGCCATGCCGTGCCATGCCGGTGCCATGCCGTGCCATGCCGGTGCCATGCCGTGCCATGCCGGTGCCATGCCGTGCCATGCCGGTGCCATGCCATTCCATGCCATTCCATGCCATTCCATGCCGTGCCATGCCGTGCCATGCCGTGCCATGCCGTGCCATGCCGGTGCCATGCCGTGCCATGCCGGTGCCATGCCGTGCCATGCCGGTGCCATGCCGTGCCATGCCGGTGCCATGCCGTGCCATGCCGGTGCCATGCCGTGCCATGCCGTGCCATGCCGGTGCCATGCCGTGCCATGCCGGTGCCATGCCGTGCCATGCCGTGCCATGCCGTGCCATGCCGTGCCATGCCGGTGCCATGCCGTGCCATGCCGTGCCATGCCATTCCATGCCATTCCATGCCATTCCATGCCATTCCATGCCATTCCATGCCATTCCATGCCATTCAATGCCGTGCCATGCCGTGCCATGCCGTGCCATGCCGTGCCATGCCGGTGCCATGCCGTGCCATGCCGGTGCCATGCCGTGCCATGCCGGTGCCATGCCGTGCCATGCCGGTGCCATGCCGTGCCATGCCGTGCCATGCCGGTGCCATGCCGTGCCATGCCGGTGCCATGCCGTGCCATGCCGGTGCCATGCCGTGCCATGCCGGTGCCATGCCGTGCCATGCCGGTGCCATGCCGTGCCATGCCGGTGCCATGCCGTGCCATGCCGGTGCCATGCCGTGCCATGCCGGTGCCATGCCGTGCCATGCCGGTGCCATGCCGTGCCATGCCGGTGCCATGCCGTGCCATGCCGGTGCCATGCCGTGCCATGCCGGTGCCATGCCGTGCCATGCCGGTGCCATGCCGTGCCATGCCGGTGCCATGCCGTGCCATGCCGGTGCCATGCCGTGCCATGCCGGTGCCATGCCGTGCCATGCCGGTGCCATGCCGGTGCCATGCCGTGCCATGCCGTGCCATGCCGTGCCATGCCGGTGCCATGCCGGTGCCATGCCATTCCATGCCGTGCCATGCGGTGCCATGCCATTCCATGCGGTGCCATGCCATTCCATGCCGTGCCATGCGGTGCCATGCCATTCCATGCGGTGCCATGCCATTCCATGCGGTGCCATGCCATTCCATGCCATTCCATGCCATTCCATGCCATTCCATGCCATTCCATGCCATTCCATGCCATTCCATGCCATTCCATGCCATTCCATGCCATTCCATGCCATTCCATGCCATTCAATGCCGTGCCATGCCGGTGCCATGCCGTGCCATGCCGGTGCCATGCCGTGCCATGCCGGTGCCATGCCGTGCCATGCCGTGCCATGCCGGTGCCATGCCGTGCCATGCCGTGCCATGCCGGTGCCATGCCGTGCCATGCCGTGCCATGCCGGTGCCATGCCGTGCCATGCCGGTGCCATGCCGTGCCATGCCGGTGCCATGCCGTGCCATGCCGGTGCCATGCCGTGCCATGCCGGTGCCATGCCGTGCCATGCCGGTGCCATGCCGTGCCATGCCGGTGCCATGCCGTGCCATGCCGGTGCCATGCCGTGCCATGCCGGTGCCATGCCGTGCCATGCCGGTGCCATGCCGTGCCTTGCCGGTGCCATGCCGTGCCATGCCGGTGCCATGCCGTGCCATGCCGGTGCCATGCCGTGCCATGCCGGTGCCATGCCGTGCCATGCCGGTGCCATGCCATTCCATGCCATTCCATGCCATTCCATGCCGTGCCATGCCGTGCCATGCCGTGCCATGCCGTGCCATGCCGTGCCATGCCGTGCCATGCCGTGCCATGCCGGTGCCATGCCGTGCCATGCCGGTGCCATGCCTTGCCATGCCGGTGCCATGCCGTGCCATGCCGGTGCCATGCCGTGCCATGCCGTGCCATGCCGGTGCCATGCCGTGCCATGCCGGTGCCATGCCGTGCCATGCCGTGCCATGCCGTGCCATGCCGGTGCCATGCCGTGCCATGCCGTGCCATGCCATTCCATGCCATTCCATGCCATTCCATGCCATTCCATGCCATTCCATGCCATTCCATGCCATTCCATGCCATTCCATGCCATTCCATGCCATTCCATGCCATTCAATGCCGTGCCATGCCGTGCCATGCCGGTGCCATGCCGTGCCATGCCGGTGCCATGCCGTGCCATGCCGTGCCATGCCGGTGCCATGCCGTGCCATGCCGGTGCCATGCCGTGCCATGCCGGTGCCATGCCGTGCCATGCCGGTGCCATGCCGTGCCATGCCGGTGCCATGCCGTGCCATGCCGGTGCCATGCCGTGCCATGCCGGTGCCATGCCGTGCCATGCCGGTGCCATGCCGTGCCATGCCGGTGCCATGCCGTGCCATGCCGGTGCCATGCCGTGCCATGCCGGTGCCATGCCATTCCATGCCATTCCATGCCATTCCATGCCGTGCCATGCCGTGCCATGCCGTGCCATGCCGTGCCATGCCGTGCCATGCCGTGCCATGCCGGTGCCATGCCGTGCCATGCCGGTGCCATGCCTTGCCATGCCGGTGCCATGCCGTGCCATGCCGGTGCCATGCCGTGCCATGCCGTGCCATGCCGGTGCCATGCCGTGCCATGCCGGTGCCATGCCGTGCCATGCCGTGCCATGCCGTGCCATGCCGGTGCCATGCCGTGCCATGCCGTGCCATGCCATTCCATGCCATTCCATGCCATTCCATGCCATTCCATGCCATTCAATGCCGTGCCATGCCGTGCCATGCCGGTGCCATGCCGTGCCATGCCGGTGCCATGCCGTGCCATGCCGGTGCCATGCCGGTGCCATGCCGTGCCATGCCGGTGCCATGCCGTGCCATGCCGGTGCCATGCCGTGCCATGCCGGTGCCATGCCGTGCCATGCCGGTGCCATGCCGTGCCATGCCGGTGCCATGCCGTGCCATGCCGGTGCCATGCCGTGCCTTGCCGGTGCCATGCCGTGCCATGCCGGTGCCATGCCGTGCCATGCCGGTGCCATGCCGTGCCATGCCGGTGCCATGCCGTGCCATGCCGGTGCCATGCCATTCCATGCCATTCCATGCCATTCCATGCCGTGCCATGCCGTGCCATGCCGTGCCATGCCGTGCCATGCCGTGCCATGCCGTGCCATGCCGTGCCATGCCGGTGCCATGCCGTGCCATGCCGGTGCCATGCCTTGCCATGCCGGTGCCATGCCGTGCCATGCCGGTGCCATGCCGTGCCATGCCGTGCCATGCCGGTGCCATGCCGTGCCATGCCGGTGCCATGCCGTGCCATGCCGTGCCATGCCGTGCCATGCCGGTGCCATGCCGTGCCATGCCGTGCCATGCCATTCCATGCCATTCCATGCCATTCCATGCCATTCCATGCCATTCCATGCCATTCCATGCCATTCCATGCCATTCCATGCCATTCCATGCCATTCCATGCCATTCAATGCCGTGCCATGCCGTGCCATGCCGGTGCCATGCCGTGCCATGCCGGTGCCATGCCGTGCCATGCCGTGCCATGCCGGTGCCATGCCGTGCCATGCCGGTGCCATGCCGTGCCATGCCGGTGCCATGCCGTGCCATGCCGGTGCCATGCCGTGCCATGCCGGTGCCATGCCGTGCCATGCCGGTGCCATGCCGTGCCATGCCGGTGCCATGCCGTGCCATGCCGGTGCCATGCCGTGCCATGCCGGTGCCATGCCGTGCCATGCCGGTGCCATGCCGTGCCATGCCGGTGCCATGCCGTGCCATGCCGGTGCCATGCCATTCCATGCCATTCCATGCCATTCCATGCCGTGCCATGCCGTGCCATGCCGTGCCATGCCGTGCCATGCCGTGCCATGCCGTGCCATGCCGGTGCCATGCCGTGCCATGCCGGTGCCATGCCTTGCCATGCCGGTGCCATGCCGTGCCATGCCGGTGCCATGCCGTGCCATGCCGTGCCATGCCGGTGCCATGCCGTGCCATGCCGGTGCCATGCCGTGCCATGCCGTGCCATGCCGTGCCATGCCGGTGCCATGCCGTGCCATGCCGTGCCATGCCATTCCATGCCATTCCATGCCATTCCATGCCATTCCATGCCATTCCATGCCATTCCATGCCATTCCATGCCATTCCATGCCATTCAATGCCGTGCCATGCCGTGCCATGCCGGTGCCATGCCGTGCCATGCCGGTGCCATGCCGTGCCATGCCGGTGCCATGCCGTGCCATGCCGGTGCCATGCCGTGCCATGCCGTGCCATGCCGGTGCCATGCCGTGCCATGCCGGTGCCATGCCGTGCCATGCCGGTGCCATGCCGTGCCATGCCGGTGCCATGCCGTGCCATGCCGGTGCCATGCCGTGCCATGCCGGTGCCATGCCGTGCCATGCCGGTGCCATGCCGTGCCATGCCGGTGCCATGCCGTGCCATGCCGGTGCCATGCCGTGCCATGCCGGTGCCATGCCGTGCCATGCCGGTGCCATGCCGTGCCATGCCGGTGCCATGCCGGTGCCATGCCGGTGCCATGCCGTGCCATGCCGTGCCATGCCGGTGCCATGCCGTGCCATGCCGGTGCCATGCGGTGCCATGCCGGTGCCATGCGGTGCCATGCCGTGCCATGCCGTGCCATGCCGGTGCCATGCCATTCCATGCCGTGCCATGCGGTGCCATGCCATTCCATGCGTTGCCATGCCATTCCATGCCGTGCCATGCGGTGCCATGCCATTCCATACGGTGCCATGCCGTGCCATGCCGGTGCCATGCCGTGCCATGCCGGTGCCATGCCATGCCATGCCGGTGCCATGCCGTGCCATGCCGGTGCCATGCCGTGCCATGCCGGTGCCATGCCGTGCCATGCCGGTGCCATGCCGTGCCATGCCGGTGCCATGCCGTGCCATGCCGGTGCCATGCCGTGCCATGCCGGTGCCATGCCGTGCCATGCCGGTGCCATGCCGTGCCATGCCGTGCCATGCCGTGCCATGCCGTGCCATGCCGTGCCATGCCGTGCCATGCCGTGCCATGCCGTGCCATGCCGTGCCATGCCGTGCCATGCGGTGCCATGCCATTCCATGCCATTCCATGCCATTCCATGTCATTCCATGCCATTCCATGCCATTCCATGCCATTCCATGCCATTCCATGCCATTCCATGTCATTCCATGCCATTCCATGTCATTCCATGCCATGCCGGTACCATGCCGTGCCATGCCGGTACCATGCCGTGCCATGCCGGTACCATGCCGTGCCATGCCGGTGCCATGCCGTGCCATGCCGGTGCCATGCCGTGCCATGCCGGTGCCATGCCGTGCCATGCCGGTGCCATGCCGTGCCATGCCGTGCCATGCGGTGCCATGCCGTGCCATGCGGTGCCATGCCATTCCATGCCATTCCATGCCATTCCATGCCATTCCATGCCATTCCATGCCATTCCATGCCATTCCATGCCATTCCATGCCATTCCATGCCATTCCATGCCATTCCATGCCATTCCATGCCATTCCATGCCATTCCATGCCATTCCATGCCATTCCATGCCATTCCATGCCATTCCATGCCATTCCATGCCATTCCATGCCATTCCATGCCATTCCATGCCATTCCATGCCATTCCATGCCATTCCATGCCATTCCATGCCATTCCATGCCATTCCATGCCATTCCATGCCATTCCATGCCATTCCATGCCATTCCATGCCATTCCATGCCATTCCATGCCATTCCATGCCATTCCATGCCATTCCATGCCATTCCATGCCATTCCATGCCATTCCATGCCATTCCATGCCATTCCATGCCATTCCATGCCATTCCATGCCATTCCATGCCATTCCATGCCATTCCATGCCATTCCATGCCATTCCATGCCATTCCATGCCATTCCATGCCATTCCATGCCATTCCATGCCATTCCATGCCATTCCATGCCATTCCATGCCATTCCATGCCATTCCATGCCATTCCATGCCATTCCATGCCATTCCATGCCATTCCATGCCATTCCATGCCATTCCATGCCATTCCATGCCATTCCATGCCATTCCATGCCATTCCATGCCATTCCATGCCATTCCATGCCATTCCATGCCATTCCATGCCATTCCATGCCATTCCATGCCATTCCATGCCATTCCATGCCATTCCATGCCATTCCATGCCGTGCCATGCCGGTGCCATACCGTGCCATGCCGGTGCCATGCCGTGCCATGCCGGTGCCATGCCGTGCCATGCCGGTGCCATGCCGTGCCATGCCGGTGCCATGCCGTGCCATGCCGGTGCCATGCCGTGCCATGCCGGTGCCATGCCGTGCCATGCCGGTGCCATGCCGTGCCATGCCGGTGCCATGCCGTGCCATGCCGGTGCCATGCCGTGCCATGCCGGTGCCATGCCGTGCCATGCCGGTGCCATGCCGTGCCATGCCGGTGCCATGCCGTGCCATGCCGGTGCCATGCCGTGCCATGCCGGTGTCATGCCGTGCCATGCCGTGCCATGCCGGTGCCATGCCGTGCCATGCCGGTGTCATGCCGTGCCATGCCGTGCCATGCCGGTGCCATGCCGTGCCATGCCGGTGCCATGCCGTGCCATGCCGGTGCCATGCCGTGCCATGCCGTGCCATGCCGTGCCATGCGGTGCCATGCCATTCCATGCCATTCCATGTCATTCCATGCCATTCCATGTCATTCCATGCCATTCCATGTCATTCCATGCCATTCCATGCCATTCCATGTCATTCCATGCCATTCCATGTCATTCCATGCCATTCCATGCCATTCCATGCCATTCCATGCCATTCCATGCCATTCCATGCCATTCCATGCCATTCCATGCCATTCCATGCCATTCCATGCCATTCCATGCCATTCCATGCCATTCCATGCCATTCCATGCCATTCCATGCCATTCCATGCCATTCCATGCCATTCCATGCCATTCCATGCCATTCCATGCCATTCCATGCCATTCCATGCCATTCCATGCCATTCCATGCCATTCCATGCCATTCCATGCCATTCCATGCCATTCCATGCCATTCCATGCCATTCCATGCCATTCCATGCCATTCCATGCCATTCCATGCCATTCCATGCCATTCCATGCCATTCCATGCCATTCCATGCCATTCCATGCCATTCCATGCCATTCCATGCCATTCCATGCCATTCCATGCCATTCCATGCCATTCCATGCCATTCCATGCCATTCCATGCCGTGCCATGCCATTCCATGCCGTGCCATGCCGGTGCCATGCCGTGCCATGCCGGTGCCATGCCGTGCCATGCCGGTGCCATGCCGTGCCATGCCGGTGCCATGCCGTGCCATGCCGGTGGCATGCCGTGCCATGCCGGTGCCATGCCGTGCCATGCCGGTGCCATGCCGTGCCATGCCGGTGCCATGCCGTGCCATGCCGGTGCCATGCCGTGCCATGCCGGTGCCATGCCGTGCCATGCCGGTGCCATGCCGTGCCATGCCGGTGCCATGCCGTGCCATGCCGGTGCCATGCCGTGCCATGCCGTGCCATGCCGGTGCCATGCCGTGCCATGCCGGTGCCATGCCGTGCCATGCCGGTGCCATGCCGTGCCATGCCGGTGCCATGCCGTGCCATGCCGTGCCATGCCGTGCCATGCCGTGCCATGCGGTGCCATGCCATTCCATGCCATTCCATGTCATTCCATGCCATTCCATGCCATTCCATGTCATTCCATGCCATTCCATGTCATTCCATGCCATTCCATGTCATTCCATGCCATTCCATGTCATTCCATGCCATTCCATGCCGTGCCGTGCCGGTGCCATGCCGTGCCATGCCGGTGCCATGCCGTGCCATGCCGGTGCCATGCCGTGCCGGTGCCATGCCGGTGCCATGCCGTGCCATGCCGGTGCCATGCCGTGCCATGCCGGTGGCATGCCGTGCCATGCCGGTGGCATGCCGTGCCATGCCGGTGGCATGCCGTGCCATGCCGGTGCCATGCCGTGCCATGCCGGTGCCATGCCGTGCCATGCCGGTGCCATGCCGTGCCATGCCGGTGGCATGCCGTGCCATGCCGGTGCCATGCCGTGCCATGCCGGTGCCATGCCGTGCCATGCCGGTGCCATGCCGTGCCATGCCGGTGCCATGCCGTGCCATGCCGGTGCCATGCCGTGCCATGCCGGTGCCATGCCGTGCCATGCCGGTGCCATGCCGTCCCATGCCGGTGCCATGCCGTGCCATGCCGGTGCCATGCCGTGCCATGCCGTGCCATGCCGTGCCATGCCGTGCCATGCCGTGCCATGCGGTGCCATGCCATTCCATGCCATTCCATGCCATTCCATGTCATTCCATGCCATTCCATGCCATTCCATGCCATTCCATGCCATTCCATGCCATTCCATGCCATTCCATGCCATTCCATGCCATTCCATGCCATTCCATGCCATTCCATGCCATTCCATGCCATTCCATGCCATTCCATGCCATTCCATGCCATTCCATGCCATTCCATGCCATTCCATGCCATTCCATGCCATTCCATGCCGTGCCATGCCGGTGCCATGCCGTGCCATGCCGGTGCCATGCCGTGCCATGCCGGTGCCATGCCGTGCCATGCCGGTGCCATGCCGTGCCATGCCGGTGCCATGCCGGTGCCATGCCGTGCCATGCCGGTGCCATGCCGTGCCATGCCGGTGCCATGCCGTGCCATGCCGGTGCCATGCCGTGCCATGCCGGTGCCATGCCGTGCCATGCCGTGCCATGCCGGTGCCATGCCGTGCCATGCCGTGCCATGCCGTGCCATGCCGTGCCATGCCGTGCCATGCCGGTGCCATGCCGTGCCATGCCGGTGCCATGCCGTGCCATGCCGGTGCCATGCCGTGCCATGCCGGTGCCATGCCGTGCCATGCCGGTGCCATGCCGTGCCATGCCGGTGCCATGCCGTGCCATGCCGGTGCCATGCCGTGGCATGCCGGTGCCATGCCGTGGCATGCCGGTGCCATGCCGTGGCATGCCGGTGCCATGCCGTGGCATGCCGGTGCCATGCCGTGCCATGCCGGTGCCATGCCGGTGCCATGCCGTGCCATGCCGTGCCATGCCGGTGCCATGCCATTCCATGCCATTCCATGCCATTCCATGCCATTCCATGCCATTCCATGCCATTCCATGCCATTCCATGCCATTCCATGCCATTCCATGCCATTCCATGCCATTCCATGCCATTTCATGCCATTCCATGCCATTCCATGCCATTCCATGCCATTCCATGCCATTCCATGCCATTCCATGCCATTCCATGCCATTCCATGCCATTCCATGCCATTCCATGCCATTCCATGCCATTCCATGCCATTCCATGTCATTCCATGCCATTCCATGTCATTCCATGCCATTCCATGCCATTCCATGCCATTCCATGCCATTCCATGCCATTCCATGCCGTGCCATGCCGGTGCCATGCCGTGCCATGCCGGTGCCATGCCGTGCCATGCCGGTGCCATGCCGTGCCATGCCGTGCCATGCCGTGCCATGCCGTGCCATGCCGGTGCCATGCCGTGCCATGCCGGTGCCATGCCGTGGCATGCCGGTGCCATGCCGTGGCATGCCGGTGCCATGCCGTGGCATGCCGGTGCCATGCCGTGGCATGCCGGTGCCATGCCGTGGCATGCCGGTGCCATGCCGGTGCCATGCCGTGCCATGCCGGTGCCATGCCGTGCCATGCCGTGCCATGCCGGTGCCATGCCGTGCCATGCCGTGCCATGCCGTGCCATGCCGGTGCCATGCCGTGCCATGCCGGTGCCATGCCGTGCCATGCCGGTGCCATGCCATGCCATGCCGGTGCCATGCCGTGCCATGCCGGTGCCATGCCGTGCCATGCCGGTGCCATGCCGTGCCATGCCGTGCCATGCCGGGCCATGCCATTCCATGCCATTCCGTGCCAGTCCATGCCATTCCATGCCATTCCATGCCATTCCATGCCATTCCATGCCATTCCATGCCATTCCATGCCATTCCATGCCATTCAATGCCGTGCCATGCCGTGCCATGCCGGTGCCATGCCGTGCCATGCCGGTGCCATGCCGTGCCATGCCGTTCCATGCCGGTGCCATGCCATTCCATGCCATTCCATGCCATTCCATGCCGTGCCATGCCATTCCATGCCGGTGCCATGCCGTGCCATGCCGGTGCCATGCCGTGCCATGCCGGTGCCATGCCGGTGCCATGCCGTGCCATGCCGGTGCCATGCCGTGCCATGCCGGTGCCATGCCGTGCCATGCCGGTGCCATGCCGTGCCATGCCGGTGCCATGCCGTGCCATGCCGTGCCATGCCGGTGCCATGCCGTGCCATGCCGTGCCATGCCGTGCCATGCCGTGCCATGCCGGTGCCATGCCGTGCCATGCCGTGCCATGCCATTCCATGCCATTCCATGCCATTCCATGCCATTCCATGCCATTCCATGCCATTCCATGCCATTCCATGCCATTCCATGCCATTCCATGCCATTCCATGCCATTCAATGCCGTGCCATGCCGTGCCATGCCGGTGCCATGCCGTGCCATGCCGGTGCCATGCCGTGCCATGCCGGTGCCATGCCGTGCCATGCCGGTGCCATGCCGTGCCATGCCGGTGCCATGCCGTGCCATGCCGTGCCATGCCGGTGCCATGCCGTGCCATGCCGGTGCCATGCCGTGCCATGCCGGTGCCATGCCGTGCCATGCCGGTGCCATGCCGTGCCATGCCGGTGCCATGCCGTGCCATGCCGGTGCCATGCCGGTGCCATGCCGGTGCCATGCCGTGCCATGCCGTGCCATGCCGGTGCCATGCCGTGCCATGCCGGTGCCATGCGGTGCCATGCCGTGCCATGCCGTGCCATGCGGTGCCATGCCATTCCATGCCGTGCCATGCGGTGCCATGCCATTCCATGCGGTGCCATGCCATTCCATGCGGTGCCATGCGGTGCCATGCCATTCCATGCCATTCCATGCCATTCCATGCCATTCCATGCCATTCCATGCCATTCCATGCCATTCCATGCCATTCCATGCCATTCCATGCCATTCCATGCCATTCCATGCCATTCCATGCCATTCCATGCCATTCCATGCCATTCCATGCCATTCCATGCCATTCCATGCCATTCCATGCCATTCCATGCCATTCCATGCCATTCCATGCCATTCCATGCCATTCCATGCCATTCCATGCCATTCCATGCCATTCAATGCCGTGCCATGCCGGTGCCATGCCGTGCCATGCCGGTGCCATGCCGTGCCATGCCGGTGCCATGCCGTGCCATGCCGGTGCCATGCCGTGCCATGCCGGTGCCATGCCGTGCCATGCCGGTGCCATGCCATGCCATGCCGGTGCCATGCCGTGCCATGCCGGTGCCATGCCGTGCCATGCCGGTGCCATGCCGTGCCATGCCGTGCCATGCCGGGCCATGCCGTGCCATGCCGGGCCATGCCATTCCATGCCATTCCATGCCAGTCCATGCCAGTCCATGCCATTCCATGCCATTCCATGCCACTCAATGCGGTGCCATGCCGTGCCATGCCGTGCCATGCCGTGCCATTCAATGCCATTCCATGCCATTCAATGCCATTCAATGCCGTGCCATGCCGTGCCATGCCGGTGCCATGCCGTGCCATGCCGGTGCCATGCCGTGCCATGCCGGTGCCATGCCGTGCCATGCCGGTGCCATGCCGTGCCATGCCGTGCCATGCGGTGCCATGCCGTGCCATGCCGTGCCATGCCGGTGCCATGCCGTGCCATGCCGGTGCCATGCCGTGCCATGCCGGTGCCATGCCGTGCTATGCCGTGCCATGCCGGTGCCATGCCGTGCCATGTCGGTGCCATGCCGTGCCATGCCGGTGCCATGCCGTGCCATGCCGGTGCCATGCCGTGCCATGCCGGTGCCATGCCGTGCCATGCCGGTGCCATGCCGTGCCATGCCGGTGCCATGCCGTGCCATGCCGGTGCCATGCCGTGCCATGCCGTGCCATGCCGGTGCCATGCCGTGCCATGCCGGTGCCATGCCGTGCCATGCCGGTGCCATGCCGTGCCATGCCGTGCCATGCCGTGCCATGCCGTGCCATGCCGTGCCATGCCGTGCCATGCGGTGCCATGCCATTCCATGCCATTCCATGTCATTCCATGCCATTCCATGCCATTCCATGTCATTCCATGCCATTCCATGTCATTCCATGCCATTCCATGTCATTCCATGCCATTCCATGCCGTGCCATGCCGGTGCCATGCCGTGCCATGCCGGTGCCATGCCGTGCCATGCCGGTGCCATGCCGTGCCATGCCGGTGCCATGCCGTGCCGGTGCCATGCCGGTGCCATGCCGTGCCATGCCGGTGGCATGCCGTGCCATGCCGGTGGCATGCCGTGCCATGCCGGTGGCATGCCGTGCCATGCCGGTGGCATGCCGTGCCATGCCGGTGCCATGCCGTGCCATGCCGGTGCCATGCCGTGCCATGCCGGTGCCATGCCGTGCCATGCCGGTGCCATGCCGTGCCATGCCGGGGCCATGCCGTGCCATGCCGGTGCCATGCCGTGCCATGCCGGTGCCATGCCGTGCCATGCCGGTGCCATGCCGTGCCATGCCGGTGCCATGCCGTGCCATGCCGGTGCCATGCCGTGCCATGCCGGTGCCATGCCGTGCCATGCCGGTGCCATGCCGTCCCATGCCGGTGCCATGCCGTGCCATGCCGGTGCCATGCCGTGCCATGCCGTGCCATGCCGTGCCATGCCGTGCCATGCCGTGCCATGCGGTGCCATGCCATTCCATGCCATTCCATGCCATTCCATGTCATTCCATGCCATTCCATGCCATTCCATGCCATTCCATGCCATTCCATGCCATTCCATGCCATTCCATGCCATTCCATGCCATTCCATGCCATTCCATGCCATTCCATGCCATTCCATGCCATTCCATGCCATTCCATGCCATTCCATGCCATTCCATGCCATTCCATGCCATTCCATGCCATTCCATGCCATTCCATGCCATTCCATGCCGTGCCATGCCGGTGCCATGCCGTGCCATGCCGGTGCCATGCCGTGCCATGCCGGTGCCATGCCGTGCCATGCCGGTGCCATGCCGTGCCATGCCGGTGCCATGCCGTGCCATGCCGGTGCCATGCCGTGCCATGCCGGTGCCATGCCGTGCCATGCCGGTGCCATGCCGTGCCATGCCGGTGCCATGCCGTGCCATGCCGGTGCCATGCCGTGCCATGCCGGTGCCATGCCGTGCCATGCCGGTGCCATGCCGTGCCATGCCGGTGCCATGCCGTGCCATGCCGGTGCCATGCCGTGCCATGCCGGTGCCATGCCGTGCCATGCCGGTGCCATGCCGTCCCATGCCGGTGCCATGCCGTGCCATGCCGGTGCCATGCCGTGCCATGCCGTGCCATGCCGTGCCATGCCGTGCCATGCCGTGCCATGCGGTGCCATGCCATTCCATGCCATTCCATGCCATTCCATGTCATTCCATGCCATTCCATGCCATTCCATGCCATTCCATGCCATTCCATGCCATTCCATGCCATTCCATGCCATTCCATGCCATTCCATGCCATTCCATGCCATTCCATGCCATTCCATGCCATTCCATGCCATTCCATGCCATTCCATGCCATTCCATGCCATTCCATGCCATTCCATGCCATTCCATGCCATTCCATGCCATTCCATGCCATTCCATGCCGTGCCATGCCGGTGCCATGCCGTGCCATGCCGGTGCCATGCCGTGCCATGCCGGTGCCATGCCGTGCCATGCCGGTGCCATGCCGTGCCATGCCGGTGCCATGCCGTGCCATGCCGGTGCCATGCCGTGCCATGCCGGTGCCATGCCGTGCCATGCCGGTGCCATGCCGTGCCATGCCGTGCCATGCCGGTGCCATGCCGTGCCATGCCGTGCCATGCCGTGCCATGCCGTGCCATGCCGTGCCATGCCGGTGCCATGCCGTGCCATGCCGGTGCCATGCCGTGCCATGCCGGTGCCATGCCGTGCCATGCCGGTGCCATGCCGTGCCATGCCGGTGCCATGCCGTGCCATGCCGGTGCCATGCCGTGCCATGCCGGTGCCATGCCGTGGCATGCCGGTGCCATGCCGTGGCATGCCGGTGCCATGCCGTGGCATGCCGGTGCCATGCCGTGCCATGCCGGTGCCATGCCGGTGCCATGCCGTGCCATGCCGTGCCATGCCGGTGCCATGCCATTCCATGCCATTCCATGCCATTCCATGCCATTCCATGCCATTCCATGCCATTCCATGCCATTCCATGCCATTCCATGCCATTCCATGCCATTCCATGCCATTCCATGCCATTTCATGCCATTCCATGCCATTCCATGCCATTCCATGCCATTCCATGCCATTCCATGCCATTCCATGCCATTCCATGCCATTCCATGCCATTCCATGCCATTCCATGCCATTCCATGCCATTCCATGCCATTCCATGCCATTCCATGTCATTCCATGCCATTCCATGTCATTCCATGCCATTCCATGCCATTCCATGCCATTCCATGCCATTCCATGCCATTCCATGCCGTGCCATGCCGGTGCCATGCCGTGCCATGCCGGTGCCATGCCGTGCCATGCCGGTGCCATGCCGTGCCATGCCGTGCCATGCCGTGCCATGCCGTGCCATGCCGGTGCCATGCCGTGCCATGCCGGTGCCATGCCGTGGCATGCCGGTGCCATGCCGTGGCATGCCGGTGCCATGCCGTGGCATGCCGGTGCCATGCCGTGGCATGCCGGTGCCATGCCGTGGCATGCCGGTGCCATGCCGGTGCCATGCCGTGCCATGCCGGTGCCATGCCGTGCCATGCCGTGCCATGCCGGTGCCATGCCGTGCCATGCCGTGCCATGCCGTGCCATGCCGGTGCCATGCCGTGCCATGCCGGTGCCATGCCGTGCCATGCCGGTGCCATGCCATGCCATGCCGGTGCCATGCCGTGCCATGCCGGTGCCATGCCGTGCCATGCCGGTGCCATGCCGTGCCATGCCGTGCCATGCCGGGCCATGCCATTCCATGCCATTCCGTGCCAGTCCATGCCATTCCATGCCATTCCATGCCATTCCATGCCATTCCATGCCATTCCATGCCATTCCATGCCATTCCATGCCATTCAATGCCGTGCCATGCCGTGCCATGCCGGTGCCATGCCGTGCCATGCCGGTGCCATGCCGTGCCATGCCGTTCCATGCCGGTGCCATGCCATTCCATGCCATTCCATGCCATTCCATGCCGTGCCATGCCATTCCATGCCGGTGCCATGCCGTGCCATGCCGGTGCCATGCCGTGCCATGCCGGTGCCATGCCGGTGCCATGCCGTGCCATGCCGGTGCCATGCCGTGCCATGCCGGTGCCATGCCGTGCCATGCCGGTGCCATGCCGTGCCATGCCGGTGCCATGCCGTGCCATGCCGTGCCATGCCGGTGCCATGCCGTGCCATGCCGTGCCATGCCGTGCCATGCCGTGCCATGCCGGTGCCATGCCGTGCCATGCCGTGCCATGCCATTCCATGCCATTCCATGCCATTCCATGCCATTCCATGCCATTCCATGCCATTCCATGCCATTCCATGCCATTCCATGCCATTCCATGCCATTCCATGCCATTCCATGCCATTCCATGCCATTCCATGCCATTCAATGCCGTGCCATGCCGTGCCATGCCGGTGCCATGCCGTGCCATGCCGGTGCCATGCCGTGCCATGCCGGTGCCATGCCGTGCCATGCCGGTGCCATGCCGTGCCATGCCGGTGCCATGCCGTGCCATGCCGTGCCATGCCGGTGCCATGCCGTGCCATGCCGGTGCCATGCCGTGCCATGCCGGTGCCATGCCGTGCCATGCCGGTGCCATGCCGTGCCATGCCGGTGCCATGCCGTGCCATGCCGGTGCCATGCCGGTGCCATGCCGGTGCCATGCCGTGCCATGCCGTGCCATGCCGGTGCCATGCCGTGCCATGCCGGTGCCATGCGGTGCCATGCCGTGCCATGCCGTGCCATGCGGTGCCATGCCATTCCATGCCGTGCCATGCGGTGCCATGCCATTCCATGCGGTGCCATGCCATTCCATGCGGTGCCATGCGGTGCCATGCCATTCCATGCCATTCCATGCCATTCCATGCCATTCCATGCCATTCCATGCCATTCCATGCCATTCCATGCCATTCCATGCCATTCCATGCCATTCCATGCCATTCCATGCCATTCCATGCCATTCCATGCCATTCCATGCCATTCCATGCCATTCCATGCCATTCCATGCCATTCCATGCCATTCCATGCCATTCCATGCCATTCCATGCCATTCCATGCCATTCCATGCCATTCCATGCCATTCAATGCCGTGCCATGCCGGTGCCATGCCGTGCCATGCCGGTGCCATGCCGTGCCATGCCGGTGCCATGCCGTGCCATGCCGGTGCCATGCCGTGCCATGCCGGTGCCATGCCATGCCATGCCGGTGCCATGCCGTGCCATGCCGGTGCCATGCCGTGCCATGCCGGTGCCATGCCGTGCCATGCCGTGCCATGCCGGGCCATGCCGTGCCATGTCGGGCCATGCCATTCCATGCCATTCCATGCCAGTCCATGCCAGTCCATGCCATTCCATGCCATTCCATGCCACTCAATGCGGTGCCATGCCGTGCCATGCCGTGCCATGCCGTGCCATTCAATGCCATTCCATGCCATTCAATGCCATTCAATGCCGTGCCATGCCGTGCCATGCCGGTGCCATGCCGTGCCATGCCGGTGCCATGCCGTGCCATGCCGGTGCCATGCCGTGCCATGCCGGTGCCATGCCGTGCCATGCCGTGCCATGCGGTGCCATGCCGTGCCATGCCGTGCCATGCCGGTGCCATGCCGTGCCATGCCGGTGCCATGCCGTGCCATGCCGGTGCCATGCCGTGCTATGCCGTGCCATGCCGGTGCCATGCCGTGCCATGTCGGTGCCATGCCGTGCCATGCCGGTGCCATGCCGTGCCATGCCGGTGCCATGCCGTGCCATGCCGGTGCCATGCCGTGCCATGCCGGTGCCATGCCGTGCCATGCCGGTGCCATGCCGTGCCATGCCGGTGCCATGCCGTGCCATGCCGTGCCATGCCGGTGCCATGCCGTGCCATGCCGGTGCCATGCCGTGCCATGCCGGTGCCATGCCGTGCCATGCCGTGCCATGCCGTGCCATGCCGTGCCATGCCGTGCCATGCCGTGCCATGCGGTGCCATGCCATTCCATGCCATTCCATGTCATTCCATGCCATTCCATGCCATTCCATGTCATTCCATGCCATTCCATGTCATTCCATGCCATTCCATGTCATTCCATGCCATTCCATGCCGTGCCATGCCGGTGCCATGCCGTGCCATGCCGGTGCCATGCCGTGCCATGCCGGTGCCATGCCGTGCCATGCCGGTGCCATGCCGTGCCGGTGCCATGCCGGTGCCATGCCGTGCCATGCCGGTGGCATGCCGTGCCATGCCGGTGGCATGCCGTGCCATGCCGGTGGCATGCCGTGCCATGCCGGTGCCATGCCGTGCCATGCCGGTGCCATGCCGTGCCATGCCGGTGCCATGCCGTGCCATGCCGGTGCCATGCCGTGCCATGCCGGGGCCATGCCGTGCCATGCCGGTGCCATGCGGTGCCATGCCGTGCCATGCCGTGCCATGCCGGTGCCATGCCGTGCCATGCCGGTGCCATGCCGTGCCATGCCGGTGCCATGCCGTGCTATGCCGTGCCATGCCGGTGCCATGCCGTGCCATGTCGGTGCCATGCCGGTGCCATGCCGTGCCATGCCGGTGCCATGCCGTGCCATGCCGTGCCATGCCGGTGCCATGCCGTGCCATGCCGTGCCATGCCGTGCCATGCCGTGCCATGCCGGTGCCATGCCGTGCCATGCCGTGCCATGCCGTGCCATGCCGGTGCCATGCCGTGCCATGCCGTGCCATGCCATTCCATGCCATTCCATGCCATTCCATGCCATTCCATGCCATTCCATGCCATTCCATGCCATTCCATGCCATTCCATGCCATTCCATGCCATTCCATGCCATTCCATGCCATTCCATGCCATTCCATGCCATTCAATGCCGTGCCATGCCGTGCCATGCCGGTGCCATGCCGGTGCCATGCCGTGCCATGCCGGTGCCATGCCGTGCCATGCCGGTGCCATGCCGTGCCATGCCGTGCCATGCCGGTGCCATGCCGTGCCATGCCGGTGCCATGCCGTGCCATGCCGGTGCCATGCCGTGCCATGCCGGTGCCATGCCGTGCCATGCCGGTGCCATGCCGGTGCCATGCCGGTGCCATGCCGTGCCATGCCGTGCCATGCCGGTGCCATGCCGTGCCATGCCGGTGCCATGCGGTGCCATGCCGTGCCATGCCGTGCCATGCGGTGCCATGCCATTCCATGCCGTGCCATGCGGTGCCATGCCATTCCATGCGGTGCCATGCCATTCCATGCGGTGCCATGCGGTGCCATGCCATTCCATGCCATTCCATGCCATTCCATGCCATTCCATGCCATTCCATGCCATTCCATGCCATTCCATGCCATTCCATGCCATTCCATGCCATTCCATGCCATTCCATGCCATTCCATGCCATTCCATGCCATTCCATGCCATTCCATGCCATTCCATGCCATTCCATGCCATTCCATGCCATTCCATGCCATTCCATGCCATTCCATGCCATTCCATGCCATTCCATGCCATTCCATGCCATTCCATGCCATTCAATGCCGTGCCATGCCGGTGCCATGCCGTGCCATGCCGGTGCCATGCCGTGCCATGCCGGTGCCATGCCGTGCCATGCCGGTGCCATGCCGTGCCATGCCGGTGCCATGCCATGCCATGCCGGTGCCATGCCGTGCCATGCCGGTGCCATGCCGTGCCATGCCGGTGCCATGCCGTGCCATGCCGTGCCATGCCGGGCCATGCCGTGCCATGTCGGGCCATGCCATTCCATGCCATTCCATGCCAGTCCATGCCAGTCCATGCCATTCCATGCCATTCCATGCCACTCAATGCGGTGCCATGCCGTGCCATGCCGTGCCATGCCGTGCCATTCAATGCCATTCCATGCCATTCAATGCCATTCAATGCCGTGCCATGCCGTGCCATGCCGGTGCCATGCCGTGCCATGCCGGTGCCATGCCGTGCCATGCCGGTGCCATGCCGTGCCATGCCGGTGCCATGCCGTGCCATGCCGTGCCATGCGGTGCCATGCCGTGCCATGCCGTGCCATGCCGGTGCCATGCCGTGCCATGCCGGTGCCATGCCGTGCCATGCCGGTGCCATGCCGTGCTATGCCGTGCCATGCCGGTGCCATGCCGTGCCATGTCGGTGCCATGCCGTGCCATGCCGGTGCCATGCCGTGCCATGCCGGTGCCATGCCGTGCCATGCCGGTGCCATGCCGTGCCATGCCGGTGCCATGCCGTGCCATGCCGGTGCCATGCCGTGCCATGCCGGTGCCATGCCGTGCCATGCCGTGCCATGCCGGTGCCATGCCGTGCCATGCCGGTGCCATGCCGTGCCATGCCGGTGCCATGCCGTGCCATGCCGTGCCATGCCGTGCCATGCCGTGCCATGCCGTGCCATGCCGTGCCATGCGGTGCCATGCCATTCCATGCCATTCCATGTCATTCCATGCCATTCCATGCCATTCCATGTCATTCCATGCCATTCCATGTCATTCCATGCCATTCCATGTCATTCCATGCCATTCCATGCCGTGCCATGCCGGTGCCATGCCGTGCCATGCCGGTGCCATGCCGTGCCATGCCGGTGCCATGCCGTGCCATGCCGGTGCCATGCCGTGCCGGTGCCATGCCGGTGCCATGCCGTGCCATGCCGGTGGCATGCCGTGCCATGCCGGTGGCATGCCGTGCCATGCCGGTGGCATGCCGTGCCATGCCGGTGCCATGCCGTGCCATGCCGGTGCCATGCCGTGCCATGCCGGTGCCATGCCGTGCCATGCCGGTGCCATGCCGTGCCATGCCGGGGCCATGCCGTGCCATGCCGGTGCCATGCCGTGCCATGCCGGTGCCATGCCGTGCCATGCCGGTGCCATGCCGTGCCATGCCGGTGCCATGCCGTGCCATGCCGGTGCCATGCCGTGCCATGCCGGTGCCATGCCGTGCCATGCCGGTGCCATGCCGTCCCATGCCGGTGCCATGCCGTGCCATGCCGGTGCCATGCCGTGCCATGCCGTGCCATGCCGTGCCATGCCGTGCCATGCCGTGCCATGCCGTGCCATGCGGTGCCATGCCATTCCATGCCATTCCATGCCATTCCATGTCATTCCATGCCATTCCATGCCATTCCATGCCATTCCATGCCATTCCATGCCATTCCATGCCATTCCATGCCATTCCATGCCATTCCATGCCATTCCATGCCATTCCATGCCATTCCATGCCATTCCATGCCATTCCATGCCATTCCATGCCATTCCATGCCATTCCATGCCATTCCATGCCATTCCATGCCATTCCATGCCATTCCATGCCATTCCATGCCATTCCATGCCATTCCATGCCATTCCATGCCGTGCCATGCCGGTGCCATGCCGTGCCATGCCGGTGCCATGCCGTGCCATGCCGGTGCCATGCCGTGCCATGCCGGTGCCATGCCGTGCCATGCCGGTGCCATGCCGTGCCATGCCGGTGCCATGCCGTGCCATGCCGGTGCCATGCCGTGCCATGCCGGTGCCATGCCGTGCCATGCCGGTGCCATGCCGTGCCATGCCGTGCCATGCCGGTGCCATGCCGTGCCATGCCGTGCCATGCCGTGCCATGCCGGTGCCATGCCGTGCCATGCCGGTGCCATGCCGTGCCATGCCGGTGCCATGCCGTGCCATGCCGGTGCCATGCCGTGCCATGCCGGTGCCATGCCGTGCCATGCCGGTGCCATGCCGTGCCATGCCGGTGCCATGCCGTGCCATGCCGGTGCCATGCCGTGGCATGCCGGTGCCATGCCGTGGCATGCCGGTGCCATGCCGTGCCATGCCGGTGCCATGCCGGTGCCATGCCGTGCCATGCCGGTGCCATGCCGTGCCATGCCGTGCCATGCCGGTGCCATGCCATTCCATGCCATTCCATGCCATTCCATGCCATTCCATGCCATTCCATGCCATTCCATGCCATTCCATGCCATTCCATGCCATTCCATGCCATTCCATGCCATTCCATGCCATTCCATGCCATTTCATGCCATTCCATGCCATTCCATGCCATTCCATGCCATTCCATGCCATTCCATGCCATTCCATGCCATTCCATGCCATTCCATGCCATTCCATGCCATTCCATGCCATTCCATGCCATTCCATGCCATTCCATGCCATTCCATGCCATTCCATGTCATTCCATGCCATTCCATGTCATTCCATGCCATTCCATGCCATTCCATGCCATTCCATGCCATTCCATGCCATTCCATGCCATTCCATGCCATTCCATGCCGTGCCATGCCGGTGCCATGCCGTGCCATGCCGGTGCCATGCCGTGCCATGCCGGTGCCATGCCGTGCCATGCCGTGCCATGCCGTGCCATGCCGTGCCATGCCGGTGCCATGCCGTGCCATGCCGGTGCCATGCCGTGGCATGCCGGTGCCATGCCGTGGCATGCCGGTGCCATGCCGTGGCATGCCGGTGCCATGCCGTGGCATGCCGGTGCCATGCCGTGGCATGCCGGTGCCATGCCGTGGCATGCCGGTGCCATGCCGGTGCCATGCCGTGCCATGCCGGTGCCATGCCGTGCCATGCCGTGCCATGCCGGTGCCATGCCGTGCCATGCCGTGCCATGCCGTGCCATGCCGGTGCCATGCCGTGCCATGCCGGTGCCATGCCGTGCCATGCCGGTGCCATGCCATGCCATGCCGGTGCCATGCCGTGCCATGCCGGTGCCATGCCGTGCCATGCCGGTGCCATGCCGTGCCATGCCGTGCCATGCCGGGCCATGCCATTCCATGCCATTCCGTGCCAGTCCATGCCATTCCATGCCATTCCATGCCATTCCATGCCATTCCATGCCATTCCATGCCATTCCATGCCATTCCATGCCATTCAATGCCGTGCCATGCCGTGCCATGCCGGTGCCATGCCGTGCCATGCCGGTGCCATGCCGTGCCATGCCGTTCCATGCCGGTGCCATGCCATTCCATGCCATTCCATGCCATTCCATGCCGTGCCATGCCATTCCATGCCGGTGCCATGCCGTGCCATGCCGGTGCCATGCCGTGCCATGCCGGTGCCATGCCGGTGCCATGCCGTGCCATGCCGGTGCCATGCCGTGCCATGCCGGTGCCATGCCGTGCCATGCCGGTGCCATGCCGTGCCATGCCGGTGCCATGCCGTGCCATGCCGTGCCATGCCGTGCCATGCCGTGCCATGCCGTGCCATGCCGGTGCCATGCCGTGCCATGCCGTGCCATGCCATTCCATGCCATTCCATGCCATTCCATGCCATTCCATGCCATTCCATGCCATTCCATGCCATTCCATGCCATTCCATGCCATTCCATGCCATTCCATGCCATTCCATGCCATTCCATGCCATTCCATGCCATTCCATGCCATTCCATGCCATTCAATGCCGTGCCATGCCGTGCCATGCCGGTGCCATGCCGTGCCATGCCGGTGCCATGCCGTGCCATGCCGGTGCCATGCCGTGCCATGCCGGTGCCATGCCGTGCCATGCCGTGCCATGCCGTGCCATGCCGGTGCCATGCCGTGCCATGCCGGTGCCATGCCGTGCCATGCCGGTGCCATGCCGTGCCATGCCGGTGCCATGCCGTGCCATGCCGGTGCCATGCCGTGCCATGCCGGTGCCATGCCGTGCCATGCCGGTGCCATGCCGGTGCCATGCCGGTGCCATGCCGTGCCATGCCGTGCCATGCCGGTGCCATGCCGTGCCATGCCGGTGCCATGCGGTGCCATGCCGTGCCATGCCGTGCCATGCGGTGCCATGCCATTCCATGCGTTGCCATGCCATTCCATGCCGTGCCATGCGGTGCCATGCCATTCCATGCGGTGCCATGCCATTCCATGCGGTGCCATGCGGTGCCATGCCATTCCATGCCATTCCATGCCATTCCATGCCATTCCATGCCATTTCATGCCATTCCATGCCATTCCATGCCATTCCATGCCATTCCATGCCATTCCATGCCATTCCATGCCATTCCATGCCATTCCATGCCATTCCATGCCATTCCATGCCATTCCATGCCATTCCATGCCATTCCATGCCATTCCATGCCATTCCATGCCATTCAATGCCGTGCCATGCCGGTGCCATGCCGTGCCATGCCGGTGCCATGCCGTGCCATGCCGGTGCCATGCCGTGCCATGCCGGTGCCATGCCGTGCCATGCCGGTGCCATGCCATGCCATGCCGGTGCCATGCCGTGCCATGCCGGTGCCATGCCGTGCCATGCCGGTGCCATGCCGTGCCATGCCGTGCCATGCCGGGCCATGCCGTGCCATGCCGGGCCATGCCATTCCATGCCATTCCATGCCAGTCCATGCCAGTCCATGCCATTCCATGCCATTCCATGCCACTCAATGCGGTGCCATGCCGTGCCATGCCGTGCCATGCCGTGCCATTCAATGCCATTCCATGCCATTCAATGCCATTCAATGCCGTGCCATGCCGTGCCATGCCGGTGCCATGCCGTGCCATGCCGGTGCCATGCCGTGCCATGCCGGTGCCATGCCGTGCCATGCCGGTGCCATGCCGTGCCATGCCGTGCCATGCGGTGCCATGCCGTGCCATGCCGTGCCATGCCGGTGCCATGCCGTGCCATGCCGGTGCCATGCCGTGCCATGCCGGTGCCATGCCGTGCTATGCCGTGCCATGCCGGTGCCATGCCGTGCCATGTCGGTGCCATGCCGTGCCATGCCGGTGCCATGCCGTGCCATGCCGGTGCCATGCCGTGCCATGCCGGTGCCATGCCGGTGCCATGCCGTGCCATGCCGGTGCCATGCCGTGCCATGCCGGTGCCATGCCATGCCATGCCGGTGCCATGCCGTGCCATGCCGTGCCATGCCGGTGCCATGCCGTGCCATGCCGGTGCCATGCCGTGCCATGCCGGTGCCATGCCGTGCCATGCCGTGCCATGCCGGTGCCATGCCGTGCCATGCCGTGCCATGCCGTGCCATGCCGTGCCATGCCGTGCCATGCCGTGCCATGCCATTCCATGCCATTCCATGCCATTCCATGCCATTCCATGCCATTCCATGCCATTCCATGCCATTCCATGCCATTCCATGCCATTCCATGCCATTCCATGCCATTCCATGCCATTCCATGCCATTCCATGCCATTCCATGCCATTCCATGCCATTCAATGCCGTGCCATGCCGTGCCATGCCGTGCCATGCCGTGCCATGCCGTGCCATGCCGTGGCATGCCGTGCCATGCCGGTGCCATGCCGTGCCATGCCGGTGCCATGCCGTGCCATGCCGGTGCCATGCCGTGCCATGCCGGTGCCATGCCGTGCCATGCCGGTGCCATGCCGTGCCATGCCGGTGCCATGCCGGTGCCATGCCGTGCCATGCCGTGCCATGCCGGTGCCATGCCGTGCCATGCCGGTGCCATGCGGTGCCATGCCGGTGCCATGCGGTGCCATGCCGGTGCCATGCGGTGCCATGCCGTGCCATGCCGTGCCATGCCGGTGCCATGCCATTCCATGCCGTGCCATGCGGTGCCATGCCATTCCATACGGTGCCATGCCATTCCATGCGGTGCCATGCCATTCCATGCCATTCCATGCGGTGCCATGCCATTCCATGCCATTCCATGCCATTCCATGCCATTCCATGCCATTCCATGCCATTCCATGCCATTCCATGCCATTCCATGCCATTCCATGCCATTCCATGCCATTCCATGCCATTCCATGCCATTCCATGCCATTCAATGCCGTGCCATGCCGGTGCCATGCCGTGCCATGCCGGTGCCATGCCGTGCCATGCCGGTGCCATGCCGTGCCATGCCGGTGCCATGCCGTGCCATGCCGGTGCCATGCCATGCCATGCCGGTGCCATGCCGTGCCATGCCGGTGCCATGCCGTGCCATGCCGGTGCCATGCCGTGCCATGCCGTGCCATGCCGGGCCATGCCATTCCATGCCATTCCATGCCAGTCCATGCCAGTCCATGCCATTCCATGCCATTCCATGCCACTCAATGCGGTGCCATGCCGTGCCATGCCGTGCCATGCCGTGCCATTCAATGCCATTCCATGCCATTCAATGCCATTCCATGCCATTCAATGCCATTCCATGCCATTCAATGCCATTCCATGCCATTCAATGCCATTCAATGCCGTGCCATGCCGTGCCATGCCGGTGCCATGCCGTGCCATGCCGGTGCCATGCCGTGCCATGCCGGTGCCATGCCGTGCCATGCCGGTGCCATGCCGTGCCATGCCGGTGCCATGCCGTGCCATGCCGGTGCCATGCCGTGCCATGCCGGTGCCATGCCGTGCCATGCCGGTGCCATGCCGTGCCATGCCGGTGCCATGCCGTGCCATGCCGGTGCCATGCCGTGCCATGCCGGTGCCATGCCGTGCCATGCCGGTGCCATGCCGTGCCATGCCGGTGCCATGCCGTGCCATGCCGGTGCCATGCCATTCCATGCCATTCCATGCCATTCCATGCCATTCCATGCCATTCCATGCCATTCCATGCCATTCCATGTCATTCCATGCCATTCCATGCCATTCCATGCCATTCCATGCCATTCCATGCCATTCAATGCCGTGCCATGCCGTGCCATGCCGGTGCCATGCCGTGCCATGCCGGTGCCATGCCGTGCCATGCGGTGCCATGCCATTCCATGCCATTCCATGCCATTCCATGCCATTCCATGCCATTCCATGTCATTCCATGCCATTCCATGCCATTCCATGCCATTCCATGCCATTCCATGCCATTCCATGTCATTCCATGCCATTCCATGCCATTCCATGCCATTCCATACCATTCCATGCCATTCCATGCCATTCCATGCCATTCCATGCCATTCCATGCCATTCCATGCCATTCCATGCCATTCCATGCCATTCCATGCCATTCCATGCCATTCCATGCCATTCCATGCCATTCCATGCCATTCCATGCCATTCCATGCCATTCCATGCCATTCCATGCCATTCCATGCCATTCCATGCCATTCCATGCCATTCCATGCCATTCCATGCCATTCCATGCCATTCCATGCCATTCCATGCCATTCCATGCCGTGCCATGCCATTCCATGCCATTCCATGCCATTCCATGCCACTCAATGCGGTGCCATGCCGTGCCATGCCGTGCCATGCCGTGCCATTCAATGCCATTCCATGCCATTCAATGCCATTCAATGCCGTGCCATGCCGTGCCATGCCGGTGCCATGCCGTGCCATGCCGGTGCCATGCCGTGCCATGCCGGTGCCATGCCGTGCCATGCCGGTGCCATGCCGTGCCATGCCGTGCCATGCCGGTGCCATGCCGTGCCATGCCGGTGCCATGCCGTGCCATGCCGGTGCCATGCCGTGCCATGCCGGTGCCATGCCGTGGCATGCCGGTGCCATGCCGTGGCATGCCGGTGCCATGCCGTGGCATGCCGGTGCCATGCCGTGGCATGCCGGTGCCATGCCGTGGCATGCCGGTGCCATGCCGTGGCATGCCGGTGCCATGCCGTGGCATGCCGGTGCCATGCCGTGGCATGCCGGTGCCATGCCGTGGCATGCCGGTGCCATGCCGGTGCCATGCCGTGCCATGCCGGTGCCATGCCGTGCCATGCCGGTGCCATGCCGTGCCATGCCGGTGCCATGCCGTGCCATGCCGGTGCCATGCCGTGCCATGCCGGTGCCATGCCGTGCCATGCCGGTGCCATGCCGTGCCATGCCGGTGCCATACCGTGCCATGCCGGTGCCATGCCGTGCCATGCCGGTGCCATGCCGTGCCATGCCGGTGCCATGCCGTGCCATGCCGGTGCCATGCCGTGCCATGCCGGTGCCATGCCGTGCCATGCCGGTGCCATGCCGTGCCATGCCGGTGCCATGCCGTGCCATGCCGGTGCCATGCCGTGCCATGCCGGTGCCATGCCGTGCCATGCCGGTGCCATGCCGTTCCATGCCGGTGCCATGCCATTCCATGCCATTCCATGCCATTCCATGCCGTGCCATGCCATTCCATGCCGGTGCCATGCCGTGCCATGCCGGTGCCATGCCGTGCCATGCCGGTGCCATGCCGGTGCCATGCCGTGCCATGCCGGTGCCATGCCGTGCCATGCCGGTGCCATGCCGTGCCATGCCGGTGCCATGCCGTGCCATGCCGTGCCATGCCGGTGCCATGCCGTGCCATGCCGTGCCATGCCGTGCCATGCCGTGCCATGCCGGTGCCATGCCGTGCCATGCCGTGCCATGCCATTCCATGCCATTCCATGCCATTCCATGCCATTCCATGCCATTCCATGCCATTCCATGCCATTCCATGCCATTCCATGCCATTCCATGCCATTCCATGCCATTCCATGCCATTCCATGCCATTCCATGCCATTCAATGCCGTGCCATGCCGTGCCATGCCGGTGCCATGCCGTGCCATGCCGGTGCCATGCCGTGCCATGCCGGTGCCATGCCGTGCCATGCCGTGCCATGCCGGTGCCATGCCGTGCCATGCCGGTGCCATGCCGTGCCATGCCGGTGCCATGCCGTGCCATGCCGGTGCCATGCCGTGCCATGCCGGTGCCATGCCGTGCCATGCCGGTGCCATGCCGTGCCATGCCGGTGCCATGCCGTGCCATGCCGGTGCCATGCCGGTGCCATGCCGTGCCATGCCGTGCCATGCCGGTGCCATGCCGTGCCATGCCGGTGCCATGCGGTGCCATGCCGTGCCATGCCGTGCCATGCCGGTGCCATGCCATTCCATGCCGTGCCATGCGGTGCCATGCCATTCCATGCGTTGCCATGCCATTCCATGCCGTGCCATGCGGTGCCATGCCATTCCATACGGTGCCATGCCATTCCATGCGGTGCCATGCCATTCCATGCGGTGCCATGCCATTCCATGCCATTCCATGCCATTCCATGCCATTCCATGCCATTCCATGCCATTCCATGCCATTCCATGCCATTCCATGCCATTCCATGCCATTCCATGCCATTCCATGCCATTCCATGCCATTCCATGCCATTCCATGCCATTCCATGCCATTCCATGCCATTCCATGCCATTCCATGCCATTCCATGCCATTCCATGCCATTCAATGCCGTGCCATGCCGGTGCCATGCCGTGCCATGCCGGTGCCATGCCGTGCCATGCCGGTGCCATGCCGTGCCATGCCGGTGCCATGCCGTGCCATGCCGGTGCCATGCCATGCCATGCCGGTGCCATGCCGTGCCATGCCGGTGCCATGCCGTGCCATGCCGGTGCCATGCCGTGCCATGCCGTGCCATGCCGTGCCATGCCGTGCCATGCCGGGCCATGCCATTCCATGCCATTCCATGCCAGTCCATGCCAGTCCATGCCATTCCATGCCATTCCATGCCACTCAATGCGGTGCCATGCCGTGCCATTCAATGCCATTCCATGCCATTCAATGCCATTCAATGCCGTGCCATGCCGTGCCATGCCGGTGCCATGCCGTGCCATGCCGGTGCCATGCCGTGCCATGCCGGTGCCATGCCGTGCCATGCCGGTGCCATGCCGTGCCATGCCGTGCCATGCGGTGCCATGCCGTGCCATGCCGTGCCATGCCGGTGCCATGCCGTGCCATGCCGGTGCCATGCCGTGCCATGCCGGTGCCATGCCGTGCTATGCCGTGCCATGCCGGTGCCATGCCGTGCCATGCCGGTGCCATGCCGTGCCATGCCGGTGCCATGCCGTGCCATGCCGGTGCCATGCCGTGCCATGCCGGTGCCATGCCGTGCCATGCCGGTGCCATGCCGTGCCATGCCGGTGCCATGCCGTGCCATGCCGGTGCCATGCCGTGCCATGCCGGTGCCATGCCGTGCCATGCCGGTGCCATGCCGTGCCATGCCGGTGCCATGCCGTGCCATGCCGGTGCCATGCCGTGCCATGCCGGTGCCATGCCGTGCCATGCCGGTGCCATGCCGTGCCATGCCGGTGCCATGCCGTGCCATGCCGGTGCCATGCCGTGCCATGCCGTGCCATGCCGGTGCCATGCCGTGCCATGCCGTGCCATGCCGTGCCATGCCGTGCCATGCCGTGCCATGCCGTGCCATGCCGTGCCATGCCATTCCATGCCATTCCATGCCATTCCATGCCATTCCATGCCATTCCATGCCATTCCATGCCATTCCATGCCATTCCATGCCATTCCATGCCATTCCATGCCATTCCATGCCATTCCATGCCATTCCATGCCATTCCATGCCATTCCATGCCATTCCATGCCATTCCATGCCATTCAATGCCGTGCCATGCCGTGCCATGCCGTGCCATGCCGTGCCATGCCGTGGCATGCCGTGCCATGCCGTGGCATGCCGTGCCATGCCGGTGCCATGCCGTGCCATGCCGTGCCATGCCGGTGCCGTGCCGTGCCATGCCGGTGCCATGCCGTGCCATGCCGGTGCCATGCCGTGCCATGCCGGTGCCATGCCGTGCCATGCCGGTGCCATGCCGTGCCATGCCGGTGCCATGCCGTGCCATGCCGGTGCCATGCCGTGCCATGCCGGTGCCATGCGGTGCCATGCCGTGCCATGCCGTGCCATGCCGGTGCCATGCCATTCCATGCCGTGCCATGCGGTGCCATGCCATTCCATGCGTTGCCATGCCATTCCATGCCGTGCCATGCGGTGCCATGCCATTCCATACGGTGCCATGCCATTCCATGCGGTGCCATGCCATTCCATGCGGTGCCATGCCATTCCATGCCATTCCATGCCATTCCATGCCATTCCATGCCATTCCATGCCATTCCATGCCATTCCATGCCATTCCATGCCATTCCATGCCATTCCATGCCATTCCATGCCATTCCATGCCATTCCATGCCATTCCATGCCATTCCATGCCATTCAATGCCGTGCCATGCCGGTGCCATGCCGTGCCATGCCGGTGCCATGCCGTGCCATGCCGGTGCCATGCCGTGCCATGCCGGTGCCATGCCGTGCCATGCCGGTGCCATGCCATGCCATGCCGGTGCCATGCCGTGCCATGCCGGTGCCATGCCGTGCCATGCCGGTGCCATGCCGTGCCATGGCGTGCCATGCCGGGCCATGCCATTCCATGCCATTCCATGCCAGTCCATGCCAGTCCATGCCATTCCATGCCATTCCATGCCACTCAATGCGGTGCCATGCCGTGCCATGCCGAGCCATGCCGTGCCATTCAATGCCATTCCATGCCATTCAATGCCATTCAATGCCGTGCCATGCCGTGCCATGCCGGTGCCATGCCGTGCCATGCCGGTGCCATGCCGTGCCATGCCGGTGCCATGCCGTGCCATGCCGGTGCCATGCCGTGCCATGCCGGTGCCATGCCGTGCCATGCCGGTGCCATGCCGTGCCATGCCGGTGCCATGCCGTGCCATGCCGGTGCCATGCCGTGCCATGCCGGTGCCATGCCGTGCCATGCCGGTGCCATGCCGTGCCATGCCGGTGCCATGCCGTGCCATGCCGGTGCCATGCCGTGCCATGCCGGTGCCATGCCGTGCCATGCCGGTGCCATGCCGTGCCATGCCGGTGCCATGCCGTGCCATGCGGTGCCATGCCATTCCATGCCATTCCATGCCATTCCATGCCATTCCATGCCATTCCATGCCATTCCATGCCATTCCATGTCATTCCATGCCATTCCATGCCATTCCATGCCATTCCATGCCATTCCATGCCATTCAATGCCGTGCCATGCCGTGCCATGCCGGTGCCATGCCGTGCCATGCCGGTGCCATGCCGTGCCATGCGGTGCCATGCCATTCCATGCCATTCCATGCCATTCCATGCCATTCCATGCCATTCCATGTCATTCCATGCCATTCCATGCCATTCCATGCCATTCCATGCCATTCCATGCCATTCCATGTCATTCCATGCCATTCCATGCCATTCCATGCCATTCCATACCATTCCATGCCATTCCATGCCATTCCATGCCATTCCATGCCATTCCATGCCATTCCATGCCATTCCATGCCATTCCATGCCATTCCATGCCATTCCATGCCATTCCATGCCATTCCATGCCATTCCATGCCATTCCATGCCATTCCATGCCATTCCATGCCATTCCATGCCATTCCATGCCATTCCATGCCATTCCATGCCATTCCATGCCATTCCATGCCATTCCATGCCGTGCCATGCCATTCCATGCCATTCCATGCCATTCCATGCCATTCCATGCCACTCAATGCGGTGCCATGCCGTGCCATGCCGTGCCATTCAATGCCATTCAATGCCATTCAATGCCGTGCCATGCCGTGCCATGCCGGTGCCATGCCGTGCCATGCCGGTGCCATGCCGTGCCATGCCGGTGCCATGCCGTGCCATGCCGGTGCCATGCCGTGCCATGCCGGTGCCATGCCGTGCCATGCCGTGCCATGCCGGTGCCATGCCGTGCCATGCCGGTGCCATGCCGTGCCATGCCGGTGCCATGCCGTGCCATGCCGGTGCCATGCCGTGCCATGCCGGTGCCATGCCGTGGCATGCCGGTGCCATGCCGTGGCATGCCGGTGCCATGCCGTGGCATGCCGGTGCCATGCCGTGGCATGCCGGTGCCATGCCGTGGCATGCCGGTGCCATGCCGTGGCATGCCGGTGCCATGCCGGTGCCATGCCGTGCCATGCCGGTGCCATGCCGTGCCATGCCGGTGCCATGCCGTGCCATGCCGGTGCCATGCCGTGCCATGCCGGTGCCATGCCGTGCCATGCCGGTGCCATGCCGTGCCATGCCGGTGCCATGCCGTGCCATGCCGGTGCCATACCGTGCCATGCCGGTGCCATGCCGTGCCATGCCGGTGCCATGCCGTGCCATGCCGGTGCCATGCCGTGCCATGCCGGTGCCATGCCGTGCCATGCCGGTGCCATGCCGTGCCATGCCGGTGCCATGCCGTGCCATGCCGGTGCCATGCCGTTCCATGCCGGTGCCATGCCATTCCATGCCATTCCATGCCATTCCATGCCGTGCCATGCCATTCCATGCCGGTGCCATGCCGTGCCATGCCGGTGCCATGCCGTGCCATGCCGGTGCCATGCCGGTGCCATGCCGTGCCATGCCGGTGCCATGCCGTGCCATGCCGGTGCCATGCCGTGCCATGCCGGTGCCATGCCGTGCCATGCCGTGCCATGCCGGTGCCATGCCGTGCCATGCCGTGCCATGCCGTGCCATGCCGTGCCATGCCGGTGCCATGCCGTGCCATGCCGTGCCATGCCATTCCATGCCATTCCATGCCATTCCATGCCATTCCATGCCATTCCATGCCATTCCATGCCATTCCATGCCATTCCATGCCATTCCATGCCATTCAATGCCGTGCCATGCCGTGCCATGCCGGTGCCATGCCGTGCCATGCCGGTGCCATGCCGTGCCATGCCGGTGCCATGCCGTGCCATGCCGGTGCCATGCCGTGCCATGCCGGTGCCATGCCGTGCCATGCCGGTGCCATGCCGTGCCATGCCGTGCCATGCCGGTGCCATGCCGTGCCATGCCGGTGCCATGCCGTGCCATGCCGGTGCCATGCCGTGCCATGCCGGTGCCATGCCGTGCCATGCCGGTGCCATGCCGTGCCATGCCGGTGCCATGCCGTGCCATGCCGGTGCCATGCCGGTGCCATGCCGTGCCATGCCGTGCCATGCCGGTGCCATGCCGTGCCATGCCGGTGCCATGCGGTGCCATGCCGGTGCCATGCCATTCCATGCCGTGCCATGCGGTGCCATGCCATTCCATGCGTTGCCATGCCATTCCATGCCGTGCCATGCGGTGCCATGCCATTCCATACGGTGCCATGCCATTCCATGCGGTGCCATGCCATTCCATGCCATTCCATGCCATTCCATGCCATTCCATGCCATTCCATGCCATTCCATGCCATTCCATGCCATTCCATGCCATTCCATGCCATTCCATGCCATTCCATGCCATTCCATGCCATTCCATGCCATTCCATGCCATTCCATGCCATTCCATGCCATTCCATGCCATTCCATGCCATTCCATGCCATTCCATGCCATTCCATGCCATTCCATGCCATTCCATGCCATTCCATGCCATTCCATGCCATTCCATGCCATTCCATGCCATTCCATGCCATTCCATGCCATTCCATGCCATTCCATGCCATTCCATGCCATTCCATGCCATTCCATGCCATTCCATGCCATTCCATGCCATTCCATGCCATTCCATGCCATTCCATGCCATTCCATGCCATTCCATGCCATTCAATGCCGTGCCATGCCGTGCCATGCCGGTGCCATGCCGTGCCATGCCGGTGCCATGCCGTGCCATGCCGGTGCCATGCCGTGCCATGCCGGTGCCATGCCATGCCATGCCGGTGCCATGCCGTGCCATGCCGGTGCCATGCCGTGCCATGCCGGTGCCATGCCGTGCCATGCCGTGCCATGCCGGGCCATGCCATTCCATGCCATTCCATGCCAGTCCATGCCAGTCCATGCCATTCCATGCCATTCCATGCCACTCAATGCGGTGCCATGCCGTGCCATTCAATGCCATTCCATGCCATTCAATGCCATTCAATGCCGTGCCATGCCGTGCCATGCCGGTGCCATGCCGTGCCATGCCGGTGCCATGCCGTGCCATGCCGGTGCCATGCCGTGCCATGCCGGTGCCATGCCGTGCCATGCCGGTGCCATGCCGTGCCATGCCGTGCCATGCGGTGCCATGCCGTGCCATGCCGTGCCATGCCGGTGCCATGCCGTGCCATGCCGGTGCCATGCCGTGCCATGCCGGTGCCATGCCGTGCTATGCCGTGCCATGCCGGTGCCATGCCGTGCCATGCCGGTGCCATGCCGTGCCATGCCGGTGCCATGCCGTGCCATGCCGGTGCCATGCCGTGCCATGCCGGTGCCATGCCGTGCCATGCCGGTGCCATGCCGTGCCATGCCGGTGCCATGCCGTGCCATGCCGGTGCCATGCCGTGCCATGCCGGTGCCATGCCGTGCCATGCCGGTGCCATGCCGTGCCATGCCGGTGCCATGCCGTGCCATGCCGGTGCCATGCCGTGCCATGCCGGTGCCATGCCGTGCCATGCCGGTGCCATGCCGTGCCATGCCGGTGCCATGCCGTGCCATGCCGGTGCCATGCCGTGCCATGCCGTGCCATGCCGGTGCCATGCCGTGCCATGCCGTGCCATGCCGTGCCATGCCGTGCCATGCCGTGCCATGCCGTGCCATGCCGTGCCATGCCATTCCATGCCATTCCATGCCATTCCATGCCATTCCATGCCATTCCATGCCATTCCATGCCATTCCATGCCATTCCATGCCATTCCATGCCATTCCATGCCATTCCATGCCATTCCATGCCATTCCATGCCATTCCATGCCATTCCATGCCATTCCATGCCATTCCATGCCATTCCATGCCATTCCATGCCATTCCATGCCATTCCATGCCATTCCATGCCATTCAATGCCGTGCCATGCCGTGCCATGCCGTGCCATGCCGTGCCATGCCGTGGCATGCCGTGCCATGCCGGTGCCATGCCGTGCCATGCCGTGCCATGCCGGTGCCGTGCCGTGCCATGCCGGTGCCATGCCGTGCCATGCCGGTGCCATGCCGTGCCATGCCGGTGCCATGCCGTGCCATGCCGGTGCCATGCCGTGCCATGCCGGTGCCATGCCGTGCCATGCCGGTGCCATGCGGTGCCATGCCGTGCCATGCCGTGCCATGCCGGTGCCATGCCATTCCATGCCGTGCCATGCGGTGCCATGCCATTCCATGCGTTGCCATGCCATTCCATGCCGTGCCATGCGGTGCCATGCCATTCCATACGGTGCCATGCCATTCCATGCGGTGCCATGCCATTCCATGCGGTGCCATGCCATTCCATGCCATTCCATGCCATTCCATGCCATTCCATGCCATTCCATGCCATTCCATGCCATTCCATGCCATTCCATGCCATTCCATGCCATTCCATGCCATTCCATGCCATTCCATGCCATTCCATGCCATTCAATGCCGTGCCATGCCGGTGCCATGCCGTGCCATGCCGGTGCCATGCCGTGCCATGCCGGTGCCATGCCGTGCCATGCCGGTGCCATGCCGTGCCATGCCGGTGCCATGCCATGCCATGCCGGTGCCATGCCGTGCCATGCCGGTGCCATGCCGTGCCATGCCGGTGCCATGCCGTGCCATGGCGTGCCATGCCGGGCCATGCCATTCCATGCCATTCCATGCCAGTCCATGCCAGTCCATGCCATTCCATGCCATTCCATGCCACTCAATGCGGTGCCATGCCGTGCCATGCCGAGCCATGCCGTGCCATTCAATGCCATTCCATGCCATTCAATGCCATTCAATGCCGTGCCATGCCGTGCCATGCCGGTGCCATGCCGTGCCATGCCGGTGCCATGCCGTGCCATGCCGGTGCCATGCCGTGCCATGCCGGTGCCATGCCGTGCCATGCCGGTGCCATGCCGTGCCATGCCGGTGCCATGCCGTGCCATGCCGGTGCCATGCCGTGCCATGCCGGTGCCATGCCGTGCCATGCCGGTGCCATGCCGTGCCATGCCGGTGCCATGCCGTGCCATGCCGGTGCCATGCCGTGCCATGCGGTGCCATGCCATTCCATGCCATTCCATGCCATTCCATGCCATTCCATGCCATTCCATGTCATTCCATGCCATTCCATGCCATTCCATGCCATTCCATGCCATTCCATGCCATTCCATGCCATTCAATGCCGTGCCATGCCGTGCCATGCCGGTGCCATGCCGTGCCATGCCGGTGCCATGCCGTGCCATGCGGTGCCATGCCATTCCATGCCATTCCATGCCATTCCATGCCATTCCATGCCATTCCATGTCATTCCATGCCATTCCATGCCATTCCATGCCATTCCATGCCATTCCATGCCATTCCATGTCATTCCATGCCATTCCATGCCATTCCATGCCATTCCATACCATTCCATGCCATTCCATGCCATTCCATGCCATTCCATGCCATTCCATGCCATTCCATGCCATTCCATGCCATTCCATGCCATTCCATGCCATTCCATGCCATTCCATGCCATTCCATGCCATTCCATGCCATTCCATGCCATTCCATGCCATTCCATGCCATTCCATGCCATTCCATGCCATTCCATGCCATTCCATGCCATTCCATGCCATTCCATGCCATTCCATGCCATTCCATGCCATTCCATGCCATTCCATGCCATTCCATGCCATTCCATGCCATTCCATGCCATTCCATGCCATTCCATGCCGTGCCATGCCATTCCATGCCATTCCATGCCATTCCATGCCACTCAATGCGGTGCCATGCCGTGCCATGCCGTGCCATGCCGTGCCATTCAATGCCATTCCGTGCCATTCAATGCCATTCAATGCCGTGCCATGCCGTGCCATGCCGGTGCCATGCCGTGCCATGCCGGTGCCATGCCGTGCCATGCCGGTGCCATGCCGTGCCATGCCGGTGCCATGCCGTGCCATGCCGGTGCCATGCCGTGCCATGCCGGTGCCATGCCGTGCCATGCCGGTGCCATGCCGTGCCATGCCGGTGCCATGCCGTGCCATGCCGGTGCCATGCCGTGCCATGCCGGTGCCATGCCGTGCCATGCCGGTGCCATGCCGTGCCATGCCGGTGCCATGCCGTGCCATGCGGTGCCATGCCATTCCATGCCATTCCATGCCATTCCATGCCATTCCATGCCATTCCATGCCATTCCATGCCATTCCATGCCATTCCATGCCATTCCATGTCATTCCATGCCATTCCATGCCATTCCATGCCATTCCATGCCATTCCATGCCATTCAATGCCGTGCCATGCCGTGCCATGCCGGTGCCATGCCGTGCCATGCCGGTGCCATGCCGTGCCATGCGGTGCCATGCCATTCCATGCCATTCCATGCCATTCCATGCCATTCCATGCCATTCCATGTCATTCCATGCCATTCCATGTCATTCCATGCCATTCCATGCCATTCCATGCCATTCCATGCCATTCCATGCCATTCCATGCCATTCCATGTCATTCCATGCCATTCCATGCCATTCCATGCCATTCCATACCATTCCATGCCATTCCATGCCATTCCATGCCATTCCATGCCATTCCATGCCATTCCATGCCATTCCATGCCATTCCATGCCATTCCATGCCATTCCATGCCATTCCATGCCATTCCATGCCATTCCATGCCATTCCATGCCATTCCATGCCATTCCATGCCATTCCATGCCATTCCATGCCATTCCATGCCATTCCATGCCATTCCATGCCATTCCATGCCATTCCATGCCATTCCATGCCATTCCATGCCATTCCATGCCATTCCATGCCATTCCATGCCATTCCATGCCATTCCATGCCATTCCATGCCATTCCATGCCATTCCATGCCATTCCATGCCATTCCATGCCATTCCATGCCATTCCATGCCATTCCATGCCATTCCATGCCGGTGCCATGCCGTGCCATGCCGGTGCCATGCCGTGCCATGCCGGTGCCATGCCGTGCCATGCCGGTGCCATGCCGTGCCATGCCGTGCCATGCCGGTGCCATGCCGTGCCATGCCGGTGCCATGCCGTGCCATGCCGGTGCCATGCCGTGCCATGCCGGTGCCATGCCGTGGCATGCCGGTGCCATGCCGTGGCATGCCGGTGCCATGCCGGTGCCATGCCGTGCCATGCCGTGCCATGCCGGTGCCATGCCGTGCCATGCCGTGCCATGCCGTGCCATGCCGGTGCCATGCCGTGCCATGCCGGTGCCATGCCGTGCCATGCCGGTGCCATGCCATGCCATGCCGGTGCCATGCCGTGCCATGCCGGTGCCATGCCGTGCCATGCCGGTGCCATGCCGTGCCATGCCGTGCCATGCCGGGCCATGCCATTCCATGCCATTCCGTGCCAGTCCATGCCATTCCATGCCATTCCATGCCATTCCATGCCATTCCATGCCATTCCATGCCATTCCATGCCATTCCATGCCATTCAATGCCGTGCCATGCCGTGCCATGCCGGTGCCATGCCGTGCCATGCCGGTGCCATGCCGTGCCATGCCGGTGCCATGCCGTGCCATGCCGTTCCATGCCGGTGCCATGCCATTCCATGCCATTCCATGCCATTCCATGCCGTGCCATGCCATTCCATGCCGGTGCCATGCCGTGCCATGCCGGTGCCATGCCGTGCCATGCCGGTGCCATGCCGGTGCCATGCCGTGCCATGCCGGTGCCATGCCGTGCCATGCCGGTGCCATGCCGTGCCATGCCGGTGCCATGCCGTGCCATGCCGGTGCCATGCCGTGCCATGCCGTGCCATGCCGGTGCCATGCCGTGCCATGCCGTGCCATGCCGTGCCATGCCGTGCCATGCCGTGCCATGCCGGTGCCATGCCGTGCCATGCCGTGCCATGCCATTCCATGCCATTCCATGCCATTCCATGCCATTCCATGCCATTCCATGCCATTCCATGCCATTCCATGCCATTCCATGCCATTCAATGCCGTGCCATGCCGTGCCATGCCGGTGCCATGCCGTGCCATGCCGGTGCCATGCCGTGCCATGCCGGTGCCATGCCGTGCCATGCCGGTGCCATGCCGTGCCATGCCGTGCCATGCCGGTGCCATGCCGTGCCATGCCGGTGCCATGCCGTGCCATGCCGGTGCCATGCCGTGCCATGCCGTGCCATGCCGGTGCCATGCCGTGCCATGCCGTGCCATGCCGTGCCATGCCGGTGCCATGCCGTGCCATGCCGGTGCCATGCCGTGCCATGCCGGTGCCATGCCATGCCATGCCGGTGCCATGCCGTGCCATGCCGGTGCCATGCCGTGCCATGCCGGTGCCATGCCGTGCCATGCCGGTGCCATGCCGTGCCATGCCGTGCCATGCCGGGCCATGCCATTCCATGCCATTCCGTGCCAGTCCATGCCATTCCATGCCATTCCATGCCATTCCATGCCATTCCATGCCATTCCATGCCATTCCATGCCATTCCATGCCATTCAATGCCGTGCCATGCCGTGCCATGCCGGTGCCATGCCGTGCCATGCCGGTGCCATGCCGTGCCATGCCGGTGCCATGCCGTGCCATGCCGGTGCCATGCCGTGCCATGCCGTTCCATGCCGGTGCCATGCCATTCCATGCCATTCCATGCCATTCCATGCCGTGCCATGCCATTCCATGCCGGTGCCATGCCGTGCCATGCCGGTGCCATGCCGTGCCATGCCGGTGCCATGCCGGTGCCATGCCGTGCCATGCCGGTGCCATGCCGTGCCATGCCGGTGCCATGCCGTGCCATGCCGGTGCCATGCCGTGCCATGCCGGTGCCATGCCGTGCCATGCCGTGCCATGCCGGTGCCATGCCGTGCCATGCCGTGCCATGCCGGTGCCATGCCGTGCCATGCCGTGCCATGCCATTCCATGCCATTCCATGCCATTCCATGCCATTCCATGCCATTCCATGCCATTCCATGCCATTCCATGCCATTCCATGCCATTCCATGCCATTCAATGCCGTGCCATGCCGTGCCATGCCGGTGCCATGCCGTGCCATGCCGGTGCCATGCCGTGCCATGCCGGTGCCATGCCGTGCCATGCCGTGCCATGCCGGTGCCATGCCGTGCCATGCCGGTGCCATGCCGTGCCATGCCGGTGCCATGCCGTGCCATGCCGGTGCCATGCCGTGCCATGCCGGTGCCATGCCGTGCCATGCCGGTGCCATGCCGGTGCCATGCCGGTGCCATGCCGTGCCATGCCGTGCCATGCCGGTGCCATGCCGTGCCATGCCGGTGCCATGCGGTGCCATGCCGTGCCATGCCGTGCCATGCCGGTGCCATGCCATTCCATGCCGTGCCATGCGGTGCCATGCCATTCCATGCGTTGCCATGCCATTCCATGCCGTGCCATGCGGTGCCATGCCATTCCATGCGGTGCCATGCCATTCCATGCGGTGCCATGCCATTCCATGCCATTCCATGCCATTCCATGCCATTCCATGCCATTCCATGCCATTCCATGCCATTCCATGCCATTCCATGCCATTCCATGCCATTCCATGCCATTCCATGCCATTCAATGCCGTGCCATGCCGGTGCCATGCCGTGCCATGCCGGTGCCATGCCGTGCCATGCCGGTGCCATGCCGTGCCATGCCGGTGCCATGCCGTGCCATGCCGGTGCCATGCCATGCCATGCCGGTGCCATGCCGTGCCATGCCGGTGCCATGCCGTGCCATGCCGTGCCATGCCGGGCCATGCCATTCCATGCCATTCCGTGCCAGTCCATGCCATTCCATGCCATTCCATGCCATTCCATGCCATTCCATGCCATTCCATGCCATTCCATGCCATTCCATGCCATTCCATGCCATTCAATGCCGTGCCATGCCGTGCCATGCCGGTGCCATGCCGTGCCATGCCGGTGCCATGCCGTGCCATGCCGGTGCCATGCCGTGCCATGCCGTTCCATGCCGGTGCCATGCCATTCCATGCCATTCCATGCCATTCCATGCCGTGCCATGCCATTCCATGCCGGTGCCATGCCGTGCCATGCCGGTGCCATGCCGTGCCATGCCGGTGCCATGCCGGTGCCATGCCGTGCCATGCCGGTGCCATGCCGTGCCATGCCGGTGCCATGCCGTGCCATGCCGGTGCCATGCCGTGCCATGCCGGTGCCATGCCGTGCCATGCCGTGCCATGCCGGTGCCATGCCGTGCCATGCCGTGCCATGCCGTGCCATGCCGTGCCATGCCGGTGCCATGCCGTGCCATGCCGTGCCATGCCATTCCATGCCATTCCATGCCATTCCATGCCATTCCATGCCATTCCATGCCATTCCATGCCATTCCATGCCATTCCATGCCATTCCATGCCATTCCATGCCATTCAATGCCGTGCCATGCCGTGCCATGCCGGTTCCATGCCGTGCCATGCCGGTGCCATGCCGTGCCATGCCGGTGCCATGCCGTGCCATGCCGGTGCCATGCCGTGCCATGCCGTGCCATGCCGGTGCCATGCCGTGCCATGCCGGTGCCATGCCGTGCCATGCCGGTGCCATGCCGTGCCATGCCGGTGCCATGCCGTGCCATGCCGGTGCCATGCCGTGCCATGCCGGTGCCATGCCGTGCCATGCCGGTGCCATGCCGTGCCATGCCGGTGCCATGCCGTGCCATGCCGGTGCCATGCCGTGCCATGCCGTGCCATGCCGGTGCCATGCCGTGCCATGCCGGTGCCATGCCGTGCCATGCCGGTGCCATGCCGTGCCATGCCGGTGCCATGCCGTGCCATGCCGTGCCATGCCGTGCCATGCCGTGCCATGCGGTGCCATGCCATTCCATGCCATTCCATGTCATTCCATGCCATTCCATGCCATTCCATGTCATTCCATGCCATTCCATGTCATTCCATGCCATTCCATGTCATTCCATGCCATTCCATGTCATTCCATGCCATTCCATGTCATTCCATGCCATTCCATGCCGTGCCATGCCGGTGCCATGCCGTGCCATGCCGGTGCCATGCCGTGCCGGTGCCATGCCGGTGCCATGCCGTGCCATGCCGGTGCCATGCCGTGCCATGCCGGTGCCATGCCGTGCCATGCCGGTGGCATGCCGTGCCATGCCGGTGGCATGCCGTGCCATGCCGGTGCCATGCCGTGCCATGCCGGTGCCATGCCGTGCCATGCCGGTGCCATGCCGTGCCATGCCGGTGCCATGCCGTGCCATGCCGGTGCCATGCCGTGCCATGCCGGTGCCATGCCGTGCCATGCCGGTGCCATGCCGTGCCATGCCGGTGCCATGCCGTGCCATGCCGGTGCCATGCCGTGCCATGCCGGTGCCATGCCGTGCCATGCCGGTGCCATGCCGTGCCATGCCGGTGCCATGCCGTCCCATGCCGGTGCCATGCCGTCCCATGCCGGTGCCATGCCGTGCCATGCCGTGCCATGCCGTGCCATGCCGTGCCATGCCGTGCCATGCCGTGCCATGCCGTGCCATGCGGTGCCATGCCATTCCATGCCATTCCATGCCATTCCATGTCATTCCATGCCATTCCATGCCATTCCATGCCATTCCATGCCATTCCATGCCATTCCATGCCATTCCATGCCATTCCATGCCATTCCATGCCATTCCATGCCATTCCATGCCATTCCATGCCATTCCATGCCATTCCATGCCATTCCATGCCATTCCATGCCATTCCATGCCATTCCATGCCATTCCATGCCATTCCATGCCATTCCATGCCATTCCATGCCATTCCATGCCATTCCATGCCGTGCCATGCCGGTGCCATGCCGTGCCATGCCGGTGCCATGCCGTGCCATGCCGGTGCCATGCCGTGCCATGCCGGTGCCATGCCGTGCCATGCCGGTGCCATGCCGTGCCATGCCGGTGCCATGCCGTGCCATGCCGGTGCCATGCCGTGCCATGCCGGTGCCATGCCGTGCCATGCCGGTGCCATGCCGGTGCCATGCCGTGCCATGCCGGTGCCATGCCGTGCCATGCCGGTGCCATGCCGTGCCATGCCGGTGCCATGCCGTGCCATGCCGGTGCCATGCCGTGCCATGCCGGTGCCATGCCGTGCCATGCCGGTGCCATGCCGTGCCATGCCGGTGCCATGCCGTGCCATGCCGGTGCCATGCCGGTGCCATGCCGTGCCATGCCGGTGCCATGCCGTGCCATGCCGTGCCATGCCGTGCCATGCCGTGCCATGCCGGTGCCATGCCGGTGCCATGCCGTGCCATGCCGGTGCCATGCCGTGCCATGCCGGTGCCATGCCGTGCCATGCCGGTGCCATGCCGTGCCATGCCGGTGCCATGCCGGTGCCATGCCGTGCCATGCCGGTGCCATGCCGTGCCATGCCGGTGCCATGCCGTGCCATGCCGTGCCATGCCGGTGCCATGCCATTCCATGCCATTCCATGCCATTCCATGCCATTCCATGCCATTCCATGCCATTCCATGCCATTCCATGCCATTCCATGCCATTCCATGCCATTCCATGCCATTCCATGCCATTCCATGCCATTCCATGCCATTCCATGCCATTCCATGCCATTCCATGCCATTCCATGCCATTCCATGCCATTCCATGCCATTCCATGCCATTCCATGCCATTCCATGCCATTCCATGCCATTCCATGCCATTCCATGCCATTCCATGCCATTCCATGCCATTCCATGCCATTCCATGCCATTCCATGCCATTCCATGCCATTCCATGCCATTCCATGCCATTCCATGCCGTGCCATGCCGGTGCCATGCCGTGCCATGCCGTGCCATGCCGGTGCCATGCCGTGCCATGCCGGTGCCATGCCGTGCCATGCCGGTGCCATGCCGTGCCATGCCGGTGCCATGCCGTGCCATGCCGGTGCCATGCCGTGGCATGCCGGTGCCATGCCGTGGCATGCCGGTGCCATGCCGGTGCCATGCCGTGCCATGCCGGTGCCATGCCGTGCCATGCCGTGCCATGCCGGTGCCATGCCGTGCCATGCCGTGCCATGCCGTGCCATGCCGGTGCCATGCCGTGCCATGCCGGTGCCATGCCGTGCCATGCCGGTGCCATGCCATGCCATGCCGGTGCCATGCCGTGCCATGCCGGTGCCATGCCGTGCCATGCCGGTGCCATGCCGTGCCATGCCGTGCCATGCCGGGCCATGCCATTCCATGCCATTCCGTGCCAGTCCATGCCATTCCATGCCATTCCATGCCATTCCATGCCATTCCATGCCATTCCATGCCATTCAATGCCGTGCCATGCCGTGCCATGCCGGTGCCATGCCGTGCCATGCCGGTGCCATGCCGTGCCATGCCGGTGCCATGCCGTGCCATGCCGTTCCATGCCGGTGCCATGCCATTCCATGCCATTCCATGCCATTCCATGCCGTGCCATGCCATTCCATGCCGGTGCCATGCCGTGCCATGCCGGTGCCATGCCGTGCCATGCCGGTGCCATGCCGGTGCCATGCCGTGCCATGCCGGTGCCATGCCGTGCCATGCCGGTGCCATGCCGTGCCATGCCGGTGCCATGCCGTGCCATGCCGGTGCCATGCCGTGCCATGCCGGTGCCATGCCGTGCCATGCCGTGCCATGCCGGTGCCATGCCGTGCCATGCCGTGCCATGCCGGTGCCATGCCGTGCCATGCCGGTGCCATGCCGTGCCATGCCGTGCCATGCCATTCCATGCCATTCCATGCCATTCCATGCCATTCCATGCCATTCCATGCCATTCCATGCCATTCCATGCCATTCCATGCCATTCCATGCCATTCCATGCCATTCCATGCCATTCCATGCCATTCCATGCCATTCCATGCCATTCAATGCCGTGCCATGCCGTGCCATGCCGGTGCCATGCCGTGCCATGCCGGTGCCATGCCGTGCCATGCCGGTGCCATGCCGTGCCATGCCGTGCCATGCCGGTGCCATGCCGTGCCATGCCGGTGCCATGCCGTGCCATGCCGGTGCCATGCCGTGCCATGCCGGTGCCATGCCGTGCCATGCCGGTGCCATGCCGTGCCATGCCGGTGCCATGCCGGTGCCATGCCGGTGCCATGCCGTGCCATGCCGTGCCATGCCGGTGCCATGCCGTGCCATGCCGGTGCCATGCGGTGCCATGCCGTGCCATGCCGTGCCATGCCGGTGCCATGCCATTCCATGCCGTGCCATGCGGTGCCATGCCATTCCATGCGTTGCCATGCCATTCCATGCCGTGCCATGCGGTGCCATGCCATTCCATGCGGTGCCATGCCATTCCATGCGGTGCCATGCGGTGCCATGCCATTCCATGCCATTCCATGCCATTCCATGCCATTCCATGCCATTCCATGCCATTCCATGCCATTCCATGCCATTCCATGCCATTCCATGCCATTCCATGCCATTCCATGCCATTCCATGCCATTCCATGCCATTCCATGTCATTCCATGCCATTCCATGCCATTCCATGCCATTCCATGCCATTCCATGCCATTCAATGCCGTGCCATGCCGTGCCATGCCGGTGCCATGCCGTGCCATGCCGGTGCCATGCCGTGCCATGCGGTGCCATGCCATTCCATGCCATTCCATGCCATTCCATGCCATTCCATGCCATTCCATGTCATTCCATGCCATTCCATGTCATTCCATGCCATTCCATGCCATTCCATGCCATTCCATGCCATTCCATGCCATTCCATGCCATTCCATGCCATTCCATGCCATTCCATGCCATTCCATGCCATTCCATGCCATTCCATGCCATTCCATGCCATTCCATGCCATTCCATGCCATTCCATGCCATTCCATGCCATTCCATGCCATTCCATGCCATTCCATGCCATTCCATGCCATTCCATGCCATTCCATGCCATTCCATGCCATTCCATGCCATTCCATGCCATTCCATGCCATTCCATGCCATTCCATGCCATTCCATGCCATTCCATGCCATTCCATGCCATTCCATGCCATTCCATGCCATTCCATGCCATTCCATGCCATTCCATGCCATTCCATGCCATTCCATGCCATTCCATGCCATTCCATGCCATTCCATGCCATTCCATGCCGTGCCATGCCGGTGCCATGCCGTGCCATGCCGGTGCCATGCCGTGCCATGCCGGTGCCATGCCGTGCCATGCCGGTGCCATGCCGTGCCATGCCGTGCCATGCCGGTGCCATGCCGTGCCATGCCGGTGCCATGCCGTGCCATGCCGGTGCCATGCCGTGCCATGCCGGTGCCATGCCGTGGCATGCCGGTGCCATGCCGTGGCATGCCGGTGCCATGCCGGTGCCATGCCGTGCCATGCCGTGCCATGCCGGTGCCATGCCGTGCCATGCCGTGCCATGCCGTGCCATGCCGGTGCCATGCCGTGCCATGCCGGTGCCATGCCGTGCCATGCCGGTGCCATGCCATGCCATGCCGGTGCCATGCCGTGCCATGCCGGTGCCATGCCGTGCCATGCCGGTGCCATGCCGTGCCATGCCGTGCCATGCCGGGCCATGCCATTCCATGCCATTCCGTGCCAGTCCATGCCATTCCATGCCATTCCATGCCATTCCATGCCATTCCATGCCATTCCATGCCATTCCATGCCATTCCATGCCATTCAATGCCGTGCCATGCCGTGCCATGCCGGTGCCATGCCGTGCCATGCCGGTGCCATGCCGTGCCATGCCGGTGCCATGCCGTGCCATGCCGTTCCATGCCGGTGCCATGCCATTCCATGCCATTCCATGCCATTCCATGCCGTGCCATGCCATTCCATGCCGGTGCCATGCCGTGCCATGCCGGTGCCATGCCGTGCCATGCCGGTGCCATGCCGGTGCCATGCCGGTGCCATGCCGTGCCATGCCGGTGCCATGCCGTGCCATGCCGGTGCCATGCCGTGCCATGCCGGTGCCATGCCGTGCCATGCCGGTGCCATGCCGTGCCATGCCGTGCCATGCCGGTGCCATGCCGTGCCATGCCGTGCCATGCCGTGCCATGCCGTGCCATGCCGTGCCATGCCGGTGCCATGCCGTGCCATGCCGTGCCATGCCATTCCATGCCATTCCATGCCATTCCATGCCATTCCATGCCATTCCATGCCATTCCATGCCATTCCATGCCATTCCATGCCATTCAATGCCGTGCCATGCCGTGCCATGCCGGTGCCATGCCGTGCCATGCCGGTGCCATGCCGTGCCATGCCGGTGCCATGCCGTGCCATGCCGGTGCCATGCCGTGCCATGCCGTGCCATGCCGGTGCCATGCCGTGCCATGCCGGTGCCATGCCGTGCCATGCCGGTGCCATGCCGTGCCATGCCGGTGCCATGCCGTGCCATGCCGGTGCCATGCCGTGCCATGCCGGTGCCATGCCGGTGCCATGCCGGTGCCATGCCGTGCCATGCCGTGCCATGCCGGTGCCATGCCGTGCCATGCCGGTGCCATGCGGTGCCATGCCGTGCCATGCCGTGCCATGCCGGTGCCATGCCATTCCATGCCGTGCCATGCGGTGCCATGCCATTCCATGCGTTGCCATGCCATTCCATGCCGTGCCATGCGGTGCCATGCCATTCCATGCGGTGCCATGCCATTCCATGCGGTGCCATGCCATTCCATGCCATTCCATGCCATTCCATGCCATTCCATGCCATTCCATGCCATTCCATGCCATTCCATGCCATTCCATGCCATTCCATGCCATTCCATGCCATTCCATGCCATTCCATGCCATTCCATGCCATTCCATGCCATTCCATGCCATTCCATGCCATTCCATGCCATTCCATGCCATTCCATGCCATTCCATGCCATTCCATGCCATTCCATGCCATTCCATGCCATTCCATGCCATTCCATGCCATTCCATGCCATTCAATGCCGTGCCATGCCGGTGCCATGCCGTGCCATGCCGGTGCCATGCCGTGCCATGCCGGTGCCATGCCGTGCCATGCCGTGCCATGCCGGTGCCATGCCGTGCCATGCCGTGCCATGCCGTGCCATGCCGGTGCCATGCCGTGCCATGCCGGTGCCATGCCGTGCCATGCCGGTGCCATGCCATGCCATGCCGGTGCCATGCCGTGCCATGCCGGTGCCATGCCGTGCCATGCCGGTGCCATGCCGTGCCATGCCGGTGCCATGCCGTGCCATGCCGTGCCATGCCGGGCCATGCCATTCCATGCCATTCCGTGCCAGTCCATGCCATTCCATGCCATTCCATGCCATTCCATGCCATTCCATGCCATTCCATGCCATTCCATGCCATTCCATGCCATTCAATGCCGTGCCATGCCGTGCCATGCCGGTGCCATGCCGTGCCATGCCGGTGCCATGCCGTGCCATGCCGGTGCCATGCCGTGCCATGCCGGTGCCATGCCGTGCCATGCCGTTCCATGCCGGTGCCATGCCATTCCATGCCATTCCATGCCATTCCATGCCGTGCCATGCCATTCCATGCCGGTGCCATGCCGTGCCATGCCGGTGCCATGCCGTGCCATGCCGGTGCCATGCCGGTGCCATGCCGTGCCATGCCGGTGCCATGCCGTGCCATGCCGGTGCCATGCCGTGCCATGCCGGTGCCATGCCGTGCCATGCCGTGCCATGCCGGTGCCATGCCGTGCCATGCCGTGCCATGCCGGTGCCATGCCGTGCCATGCCGTGCCATGCCATTCCATGCCATTCCATGCCATTCCATGCCATTCCATGCCATTCCATGCCATTCCATGCCATTCCATGCCATTCCATGCCATTCCATGCCATTCAATGCCGTGCCATGCCGTGCCATGCCGGTGCCATGCCGTGCCATGCCGGTGCCATGCCGTGCCATGCCGGTGCCATGCCGTGCCATGCCGTGCCATGCCGGTGCCATGCCGTGCCATGCCGGTGCCATGCCGTGCCATGCCGGTGCCATGCCGTGCCATGCCGGTGCCATGCCGTGCCATGCCGGTGCCATGCCGTGCCATGCCGGTGCCATGCCGGTGCCATGCCGGTGCCATGCCGTGCCATGCCGTGCCATGCCGGTGCCATGCCGTGCCATGCCGGTGCCATGCGGTGCCATGCCGTGCCATGCCGTGCCATGCCGGTGCCATGCCATTCCATGCCGTGCCATGCGGTGCCATGCCATTCCATGCGTTGCCATGCCATTCCATGCCGTGCCATGCGGTGCCATGCCATTCCATGCGGTGCCATGCCATTCCATGCGGTGCCATGCCATTCCATGCCATTCCATGCCATTCCATGCCATTCCATGCCATTCCATGCCATTCCATGCCATTCCATGCCATTCCATGCCATTCCATGCCATTCCATGCCATTCCATGCCATTCCATGCCATTCCATGCCATTCCATGCCATTCCATGCCATTCCATGCCATTCCATGCCATTCCATGCCATTCAATGCCGTGCCATGCCGGTGCCATGCCGTGCCATGCCGGTGCCATGCCGTGCCATGCCGGTGCCATGCCGTGCCATGCCGGTGCCATGCCGTGCCATGCCGGTGCCATGCCATGCCATGCCGGTGCCATGCCGTGCCATGCCGGTGCCATGCCGTGCCATGCCGTGCCATGCCGGGCCATGCCATTCCATGCCATTCCGTGCCAGTCCATGCCATTCCATGCCATTCCATGCCATTCCATGCCATTCCATGCCATTCCATGCCATTCCATGCCATTCCATGCCATTCAATGCCGTGCCATGCCGTGCCATGCCGGTGCCATGCCGTGCCATGCCGGTGCCATGCCGTGCCATGCCGTTCCATGCCGGTGCCATGCCATTCCATGCCATTCCATGCCATTCCATGCCGTGCCATGCCATTCCATGCCGGTGCCATGCCGTGCCATGCCGGTGCCATGCCGTGCCATGCCGGTGCCATGCCGTGCCATGCCGGTGCCATGCCGGTGCCATGCCGTGCCATGCCGGTGCCATGCCGTGCCATGCCGGTGCCATGCCGTGCCATGCCGGTGCCATGCCGTGCCATGCCGGTGCCATGCCGTGCCATGCCGGTGCCATGCCGTGCCATGCCGGTGCCATGCCGTGCCATGCCGGTGCCATGCCGTGCCATGCCGGTGCCATGCCGTGCCATGCCGTGCCATGCCGGTGCCATGCCGTGCCATGCCGGTGCCATGCCGTGCCATGCCGGTGCCATGCCGTGCCATGCCGGTGCCATGCCGTGCCATTCCATGCCATTCCATGCCATTCCATGCCGTGCCATGCCATTCCATGCCGGTGCCATGCCGTGCCATGCCGGTGCCATGCCGTGCCATGCCGGTGCCATGCCGTGCCATGCCGGTGCCATGCCGTGCCATGCCGGTGCCATGCCGTGCCATGCCGGTGCCATGCCGTGCCATGCCGGTGCCATGCCGTGCCATGCCGGTGCCATGCCGTGCCATGCCGGTGCCATGCCGTGCCATGCCGTGCCATGCCGGTGCCATGCCGTGCCATGCCGTGCCATGCCGTGCCATGCCGTGCCATGCCGGTGCCATGCCGTGCCATGCCGTGCCATGCCATTCCATGCCATTCCATGCCATTCCATGCCATTCCATGCCATTCCATGCCATTCCATGCCATTCCATGCCATTCCATGCCATTCCATGCCATTCCATGCCATTCCATGCCATTCAATGCCGTGCCATGCCGTGCCATGCCGGTTCCATGCCGTGCCATGCCGGTGCCATGCCGTGCCATGCCGGTGCCATGCCGTGCCATGCCGGTGCCATGCCGTGCCATGCCGTGCCATGCCGGTGCCATGCCGTGCCATGCCGGTGCCATGCCGTGCCATGCCGGTGCCATGCCGTGCCATGCCGGTGCCATGCCGTGCCATGCCGGTGCCATGCCGTGCCATGCCGGTGCCATGCCGTGCCATGCCGGTGCCATGCCGTGCCATGCCGGTGCCATGCCGTGCCATGCCGGTGCCATGCCGTGCCATGCCGTGCCATGCCGGTGCCATGCCGTGCCATGCCGGTGCCATGCCGTGCCATGCCGGTGCCATGCCGTGCCATGCCGGTGCCATGCCGTGCCATGCCGTGCCATGCCGTGCCATGCCGTGCCATGCGGTGCCATGCCATTCCATGCCATTCCATGTCATTCCATGCCATTCCATGCCATTCCATGTCATTCCATGCCATTCCATGTCATTCCATGCCATTCCATGTCATTCCATGCCATTCCATGTCATTCCATGCCATTCCATGTCATTCCATGCCATTCCATGCCGTGCCATGCCGGTGCCATGCCGTGCCATGCCGGTGCCATGCCGTGCCGGTGCCATGCCGGTGCCATGCCGTGCCATGCCGGTGCCATGCCGTGCCATGCCGGTGGCATGCCGTGCCATGCCGGTGGCATGCCGTGCCATGCCGGTGGCATGCCGTGCCATGCCGGTGCCATGCCGTGCCATGCCGGTGCCATGCCGTGCCATGCCGGTGCCATGCCGTGCCATGCCGGTGCCATGCCGTGCCATGCCGGTGCCATGCCGTGCCATGCCGGTGCCATGCCGTGCCATGCCGGTGCCATGCCGTGCCATGCCGGTGCCATGCCGTGCCATGCCGGTGCCATGCCGTGCCATGCCGGTGCCATGCCGTGCCATGCCGGTGCCATGCCGTGCCATGCCGGTGCCATGCCGTGCCATGCCGGTGCCATGCCGTCCCATGCCGGTGCCATGCCGTCCCATGCCGGTGCCATGCCGTGCCATGCCGTGCCATGCCGTGCCATGCCGTGCCATGCCGTGCCATGCCGTGCCATGCCGTGCCATGCGGTGCCATGCCATTCCATGCCATTCCATGCCATTCCATGTCATTCCATGCCATTCCATGCCATTCCATGCCATTCCATGCCATTCCATGCCATTCCATGCCATTCCATGCCATTCCATGCCATTCCATGCCATTCCATGCCATTCCATGCCATTCCATGCCATTCCATGCCATTCCATGCCATTCCATGCCATTCCATGCCATTCCATGCCATTCCATGCCATTCCATGCCATTCCATGCCATTCCATGCCATTCCATGCCATTCCATGCCATTCCATGCCATTCCATGCCATTCCATGCCATTCCATGCCATTCCATGCCATTCCATGCCATTCCATGCCGTGCCATGCCGGTGCCATGCCGTGCCATGCCGGTGCCATGCCGTGCCATGCCGGTGCCATGCCGTGCCATGCCGGTGCCATGCCGTGCCATGCCGGTGCCATGCCGTGCCATGCCGGTGCCATGCCGTGCCATGCCGGTGCCATGCCGTGCCATGCCGGTGCCATGCCGTGCCATGCCGGTGCCATGCCGTGCCATGCCGGTGCCATGCCGGTGCCATGCCGTGCCATGCCGGTGCCATGCCGTGCCATGCCGGTGCCATGCCGTGCCATGCCGGTGCCATGCCGTGCCATGCCGGTGCCATGCCGTGCCATGCCGGTGCCATGCCGGTGCCATGCCGTGCCATGCCGGTGCCATGCCGTGCCATGCCGTGCCATGCCGTGCCATGCCGTGCCATGCCGGTGCCATGCCGGTGCCATGCCGTGCCATGCCGGTGCCATGCCGTGCCATGCCGGTGCCATGCCGTGCCATGCCGGTGCCATGCCGTGCCATGCCGGTGCCATGCCGGTGCCATGCCGTGCCATGCCGGTGCCATGCCGTGCCATGCCGGTGCCATGCCGTGCCATGCCGTGCCATGCCGGTGCCATGCCATTCCATGCCATTCCATGCCATTCCATGCCATTCCATGCCATTCCATGCCATTCCATGCCATTCCATGCCATTCCATGCCATTCCATGCCATTCCATGCCATTCCATGCCATTCCATGCCATTCCATGCCATTCCATGCCATTCCATGCCATTCCATGCCATTCCATGCCATTCCATGCCATTCCATGCCATTCCATGCCATTCCATGCCATTCCATGCCATTCCATGCCATTCCATGCCATTCCATGCCATTCCATGCCATTCCATGCCATTCCATGCCATTCCATGCCATTCCATGCCATTCCATGCCATTCCATGCCATTCCATGCCGTGCCATGCCGGTGCCATGCCGTGCCATGCCGGTGCCATGCCGTGCCATGCCGGTGCCATGCCGTGCCATGCCGTGCCATGCCGGTGCCATGCCGTGCCATGCCGGTGCCATGCCGTGCCATGCCGGTGCCATGCCGTGCCATGCCGGTGCCATGCCGTGCCATGCCGGTGCCATGCCGTGCCATGCCGGTGCCATGCCGTGGCATGCCGGTGCCATGCCGTGGCATGCCGGTGCCATGCCGGTGCCATGCCGTGCCATGCCGGTGCCATGCCGTGCCATGCCGTGCCATGCCGGTGCCATGCCGTGCCATGCCGTGCCATGCCGTGCCATGCCGGTGCCATGCCGTGCCATGCCGGTGCCATGCCGTGCCATGCCGGTGCCATGCCATGCCATGCCGGTGCCATGCCGTGCCATGCCGGTGCCATGCCGTGCCATGCCGGTGCCATGCCGTGCCATGCCGTGCCATGCCGGGCCATGCCATTCCATGCCATTCCGTGCCAGTCCATGCCATTCCATGCCATTCCATGCCATTCCATGCCATTCCATGCCATTCCATGCCATTCAATGCCGTGCCATGCCGTGCCATGCCGGTGCCATGCCGTGCCATGCCGGTGCCATGCCGTGCCATGCCGGTGCCATGCCGTGCCATGCCGTTCCATGCCGGTGCCATGCCATTCCATGCCATTCCATGCCATTCCATGCCGTGCCATGCCATTCCATGCCGGTGCCATGCCGTGCCATGCCGGTGCCATGCCGTGCCATGCCGGTGCCATGCCGGTGCCATGCCGTGCCATGCCGGTGCCATGCCGTGCCATGCCGGTGCCATGCCGTGCCATGCCGGTGCCATGCCGTGCCATGCCGGTGCCATGCCGTGCCATGCCGGTGCCATGCCGTGCCATGCCGTGCCATGCCGGTGCCATGCCGTGCCATGCCGTGCCATGCCGGTGCCATGCCGTGCCATGCCGGTGCCATGCCGTGCCATGCCGTGCCATGCCATTCCATGCCATTCCATGCCATTCCATGCCATTCCATGCCATTCCATGCCATTCCATGCCATTCCATGCCATTCCATGCCATTCCATGCCATTCCATGCCATTCCATGCCATTCCATGCCATTCCATGCCATTCAATGCCGTGCCATGCCGTGCCATGCCGGTGCCATGCCGTGCCATGCCGGTGCCATGCCGTGCCATGCCGGTGCCATGCCGTGCCATGCCGTGCCATGCCGGTGCCATGCCGTGCCATGCCGGTGCCATGCCGTGCCATGCCGGTGCCATGCCGTGCCATGCCGGTGCCATGCCGTGCCATGCCGGTGCCATGCCGTGCCATGCCGGTGCCATGCCGGTGCCATGCCGGTGCCATGCCGTGCCATGCCGTGCCATGCCGGTGCCATGCCGTGCCATGCCGGTGCCATGCGGTGCCATGCCGTGCCATGCCGTGCCATGCCGGTGCCATGCCATTCCATGCCGTGCCATGCGGTGCCATGCCATTCCATGCGTTGCCATGCCATTCCATGCCGTGCCATGCGGTGCCATGCCATTCCATGCGGTGCCATGCCATTCCATGCGGTGCCATGCGGTGCCATGCCATTCCATGCCATTCCATGCCATTCCATGCCATTCCATGCCATTCCATGCCATTCCATGCCATTCCATGCCATTCCATGCCATTCCATGCCATTCCATGCCATTCCATGCCATTCCATGCCATTCCATGCCATTCCATGCCATTCCATGCCATTCCATGCCATTCCATGCCATTCCATGCCATTCCATGCCATTCCATGCCATTCCATGCCATTCCATGCCATTCCATGCCATTCCATGCCATTCCATGCCATTCCATGCCATTCCATGCCATTCCATGCCATTCCATGCCATTCCATGCCATTCCATGCCATTCAATGCCGTGCCATGCCGGTGCCATGCCGTGCCATGCCGGTGCCATGCCGTGCCATGCCGGTGCCATGCCGTGCCATGCCGGTGCCATGCCGTGCCATGCCGGTGCCATGCCGTGCCATGCCGGTGCCATGCCATGCCATGCCGGTGCCATGCCGTGCCATGCCGGTGCCATGCCGTGCCATGCCGGTGCCATGCCGTGCCATGCCGTGCCATGCCGGGCCATGCCGTGCCATGCCGGGCCATGCCATTCCATGCCATTCCATGCCAGTCCATGCCAGTCCATGCCATTCCATGCCATTCCATGCCACTCAATGCGGTGCCATGCCGTGCCATGCCGTGCCATGCCGTGCCATTCAATGCCATTCCATGCCATTCAATGCCATTCAATGCCGTGCCATGCCGTGCCATGCCGGTGCCATGCCGTGCCATGCCGGTGCCATGCCGTGCCATGCCGGTGCCATGCCGTGCCATGCCGGTGCCATGCCGTGCCATGCCGTGCCATGCGGTGCCATGCCGTGCCATGCCGTGCCATGCCGGTGCCATGCCGTGCCATGCCGGTGCCATGCCGTGCCATGCCGGTGCCATGCCGTGCTATGCCGTGCCATGCCGGTGCCATGCCGTGCCATGTCGGTGCCATGCCGTGCCATGCCGGTGCCATGCCGTGCCATGCCGGTGCCATGCCGTGCCATGCCGGTGCCATGCCGTGCCATGCCGGTGCCATGCCGTGCCATGCCGGTGCCATGCCGTGCCATGCCGTGCCATGCCGGTGCCATGCCGTGCCATGCCGGTGCCATGCCGTGCCATGCCGGTGCCATGCCGTGCCATGCCGTGCCATGCCGGTGCCATGCCGTGCCATGCCGTGCCATGCCGTGCCATGCCGTGCCATGCCGTGCCATGCCGTGCCATGCCATTCCATGCCATTCCATGCCATTCCATGCCATTCCATGCCATTCCATGCCATTCCATGCCATTCCATGCCATTCCATGCCATTCCATGCCATTCCATGCCATTCAATGCCGTGCCATGCCGTGCCATGCCGTGCCATGCCGTGCCATGCCGTGCCATGCCGTGGCATGCCGTGCCATGCCGGTGCCATGCCGTGCCATGCCGGTGCCATGCCGTGCCATGCCGGTGCCATGCCGTGCCATGCCGGTGCCATGCCGTGCCATGCCGGTGCCATGCCGTGCCATGCCGGTGCCATGCCGGTGCCATGCCGTGCCATGCCGTGCCATGCCGGTGCCATGCCGTGCCATGCCGGTGCCATGCGGTGCCATGCCGGTGCCATGCGGTGCCATGCCGGTGCCATGCGGTGCCATGCCGTGCCATGCCGTGCCATGCCGGTGCCATGCCATTCCATGCCGTGCCATGCGGTGCCATGCCATTCCATGCGTTGCCATGCCATTCCATGCCGTGCCATGCGGTGCCATGCCATTCCATACGGTGCCATGCCATTCCATGCGGTGCCATGCCATTCCATGCGGTGCCATGCCATTCCATGCCATTCCATGCCATTCCATGCCATTCCATGCCATTCCATGCCATTCCATGCCATTCCATGCCATTCCATGCCATTCCATGCCATTCCATGCCATTCCATGCCATTCCATGCCATTCCATGCCATTCCATGCCATTCCATGCCATTCCATGCCATTCCATGCCATTCCATGCCATTCCATGCCATTCCATGCCATTCCATGCCATTCCATGCCATTCCATGCCATTCAATGCCGTGCCATGCCGGTGCCATGCCGTGCCATGCCGGTGCCATGCCGTGCCATGCCGGTGCCATGCCGTGCCATGCCGGTGCCATGCCGTGCCATGCCGGTGCCATGCCATGCCATGCCGGTGCCATGCCGTGCCATGCCGGTGCCATGCCGTGCCATGCCGGTGCCATGCCGTGCCATGCCGTGCCATGCCGGGCCATGCCATTCCATGCCATTCCATGCCAGTCCATGCCAGTCCATGCCATTCCATGCCATTCCATGCCACTCAATGCGGTGCCATGCCGTGCCATGCCGTGCCATGCCGTGCCATTCAATGCCATTCCATGCCATTCAATGCCATTCCATGCCATTCAATGCCATTCCATGCCATTCAATGCCATTCCATGCCATTCAATGCCATTCAATGCCGTGCCATGCCGTGCCATGCCGGTGCCATGCCGTGCCATGCCGGTGCCATGCCGTGCCATGCCGGTGCCATGCCGTGCCATGCCGGTGCCATGCCGTGCCATGCCGGTGCCATGCCGTGCCATGCCGGTGCCATGCCGTGCCATGCCGGTGCCATGCCGTGCCATGCCGGTGCCATGCCGTGCCATGCCGGTGCCATGCCGTGCCATGCCGGTGCCATGCCGTGCCATGCCGGTGCCATGCCGTGCCATGCCGGTGCCATGCCGTGCCATGCCGGTGCCATGCCGTGCCATGCGGTGCCATGCCATTCCATGCCATTCCATGCCATTCCATGCCATTCCATGCCATTCCATGCCATTCCATGTCATTCCATGCCATTCCATGCCATTCCATGCCATTCCATGCCATTCCATGCCATTCAATGCCGTGCCATGCCGTGCCATGCCGGTGCCATGCCGTGCCATGCCGGTGCCATGCCGTGCCATGCGGTGCCATGCCATTCCATGCGGTGCCATGCCATTCCATGCCATTCCATGCCATTCCATGCCATTCCATGCCATTCCATGTCATTCCATGCCATTCCATGCCATTCCATGCCATTCCATGCCATTCCATGCCATTCCATGTCATTCCATGCCATTCCATGCCATTCCATGCCATTCCATGCCATTCCATACCATTCCATGCCATTCCATGCCATTCCATGCCATTCCATGCCATTCCATGCCATTCCATGCCATTCCATGCCATTCCATGCCATTCCATGCCATTCCATGCCATTCCATGCCATTCCATGCCATTCCATGCCATTCCATGCCATTCCATGCCATTCCATGCCATTCCATGCCATTCCATGCCATTCCATGCCATTCCATGCCATTCCATGCCATTCCATGCCATTCCATGCCATTCCATGCCATTCCATGCCATTCCATGCCATTCCATGCCATTCCATGCCATTCCATGCCATTCCATGCCATTCCATGCCATTCCATGCCATTCCATGCCGTGCCATGCCATTCCATGCCATTCCATGCCATTCCATGCCACTCAATGCGGTGCCATGCCGTGCCATGCCGTGCCATGCCGTGCCATTCAATGCCATTCAATGCCATTCAATGCCGTGCCATGCCGTGCCATGCCGGTGCCATGCCGTGCCATGCCGGTGCCATGCCGGTGCCATGCCGTGCCATGCCGGTGCCATGCCGTGCCATGCCGGTGCCATGCCGTGCCATGCCGGTGCCATGCCGTGCCATGCCGTGCCATGCCGGTGCCATGCCGTGCCATGCCGGTGCCATGCCGTGCCATGCCGGTGCCATGCCGTGCCATGCCGGTGCCATGCCGTGGCATGCCGGTGCCATGCCGTGGCATGCCGGTGCCATGCCGTGGCATGCCGGTGCCATGCCGTGGCATGCCGGTGCCATGCCGTGGCATGCCGGTGCCATGCCGTGGCATGCCGGTGCCATGCCGTGGCATGCCGGTGCCATGCCGTGGCATGCCGGTGCCATGCCGTGGCATGCCGGTGCCATGCCGGTGCCATGCCGGTGCCATGCCGGTGCCATGCCGTGCCATGCCGGTGCCATGCCGTGCCATGCCGGTGCCATGCCGTGCCATGCCGGTGCCATGCCGTGCCATGCCGGTGCCATGCCGTGCCATGCCGGTGCCATGCCGTGCCATGCCGGTGCCATGCCGTGCCATGCCGGTGCCATGCCGTGCCATGCCGGTGCCATGCCGTGCCATGCCGGTGCCATGCCGTGCCATGCCGGTGCCATGCCGTGCCATGCCGGTGCCATGCCGTGCCATGCCGGTGCCATGCCGTGCCATGCCGGTGCCATGCCGTGCCATGCCGGTGCCATGCCGTGCCATGCCGGTGCCATGCCGTGCCATGCCGGTGCCATGCCGTTCCATGCCGGTGCCATGCCATTCCATGCCATTCCATGCCATTCCATGCCGTGCCATGCCATTCCATGCCGGTGCCATGCCGTGCCATGCCGGTGCCATGCCGTGCCATGCCGGTGCCATGCCGGTGCCATGCCGTGCCATGCCGGTGCCATGCCGTGCCATGCCGGTGCCATGCCGTGCCATGCCGGTGCCATGCCGTGCCATGCCGTGCCATGCCGGTGCCATGCCGTGCCATGCCGTGCCATGCCGGTGCCATGCCGTGCCATGCCGTGCCATGCCATTCCATGCCATTCCATGCCATTCCATGCCATTCCATGCCATTCCATGCCATTCCATGCCATTCCATGCCATTCCATGCCATTCCATGCCATTCCATGCCATTCCATGCCATTCCATGCCATTCCATGCCATTCCATGCCATTCCATGCCATTCCATGCCATTCCATGCCATTCCATGCCATTCCATGCCATTCCATGCCATTCCATGCCATTCAATGCCGTGCCATGCCGGTGCCATGCCGTGCCATGCCGGTGCCATGCCGTGCCATGCCGGTGCCATGCCGTGCCATGCCGGTGCCATGCCGTGCCATGCCGGTGCCATGCCGTGCCATGCCGGTGCCATGCCATGCCATGCCGGTGCCATGCCGTGCCATGCCGGTGCCATGCCGTGCCATGCCGGTGCCATGCCGTGCCATGCCGTGCCATGCCGGGCCATGCCATTCCATGCCATTCCATGCCAGTCCATGCCAGTCCATGCCATTCCATGCCATTCCATGCCACTCAATGCGGTGCCATGCCGTGCCATTCAATGCCATTCCATGCCATTCAATGCCATTCAATGCCGTGCCATGCCGTGCCATGCCGGTGCCATGCCGTGCCATGCCGGTGCCATGCCGTGCCATGCCGGTGCCATGCCGTGCCATGCCGGTGCCATGCCGTGCCATGCCGTGCCATGCGGTGCCATGCCGTGCCATGCCGTGCCATGCCGGTGCCATGCCGTGCCATGCCGGTGCCATGCCGTGCCATGCCGGTGCCATGCCGTGCTATGCCGTGCCATGCCGGTGCCATGCCGTGCCATGCCGGTGCCATGCCGTGCCATGCCGGTGCCATGCCGTGCCATGCCGGTGCCATGCCGTGCCATGCCGGTGCCATGCCGTGCCATGCCGGTGCCATGCCGTGCCATGCCGGTGCCATGCCGTGCCATGCCGGTGCCATGCCGTGCCATGCCGGTGCCATGCCGTGCCATGCCGGTGCCATGCCGTGCCATGCCGGTGCCATGCCGTGCCATGCCGGTGCCATGCCGTGCCATGCCGGTGCCATGCCGTGCCATGCCGGTGCCATGCCGTGCCATGCCGTGCCATGCCGGTGCCATGCCGTGCCATGCCGTGCCATGCCGTGCCATGCCGTGCCATGCCGTGCCATGCCGTGCCATGCCATTCCATGCCATTCCATGCCATTCCATGCCATTCCATGCCATTCCATGCCATTCCATGCCATTCCATGCCATTCCATGCCATTCCATGCCATTCCATGCCATTCCATGCCATTCCATGCCATTCCATGCCATTCCATGCCATTCCATGCCATTCCATGCCATTCCATGCCATTCCATGCCATTCCATGCCATTCCATGCCATTCCATGCCATTCAATGCCGTGCCATGCCGTGCCATGCCGTGCCATGCCGTGCCATGCCGTGCCATGCCGTGGCATGCCGTGCCATGCCGGTGCCATGCCGTGCCATGCCGTGCCATGCCGGTGCCGTGCCGTGCCATGCCGGTGCCATGCCGTGCCATGCCGGTGCCATGCCGTGCCATGCCGGTGCCATGCCGTGCCATGCCGGTGCCATGCCGTGCCATGCCGGTGCCATGCCGTGCCATGCCGGTGCCATGCCGTGCCATGCCGGTGCCATGCGGTGCCATGCCGGTGCCATGCGGTGCCATGCCGTGCCATGCCGTGCCATGCCGGTGCCATGCCATTCCATGCCGTGCCATGCGGTGCCATGCCATTCCATGCGTTGCCATGCCATTCCATGCCGTGCCATGCGGTGCCATGCCATTCCATACGGTGCCATGCCATTCCATGCGGTGCCATGCCATTCCATGCGGTGCCATGCCATTCCATGCCATTCCATGCCATTCCATGCCATTCCATGCCATTCCATGCCATTCCATGCCATTCCATGCCATTCCATGCCATTCCATGCCATTCCATGCCATTCCATGCCATTCCATGCCATTCCATGCCATTCAATGCCGTGCCATGCCGGTGCCATGCCGTGCCATGCCGGTGCCATGCCGTGCCATGCCGGTGCCATGCCGTGCCATGCCGGTGCCATGCCGTGCCATGCCGGTGCCATGCCATGCCATGCCGGTGCCATGCCGTGCCATGCCGGTGCCATGCCGTGCCATGCCGGTGCCATGCCGTGCCATGGCGTGCCATGCCGGGCCATGCCATTCCATGCCATTCCATGCCAGTCCATGCCAGTCCATGCCATTCCATGCCATTCCATGCCACTCAATGCGGTGCCATGCCGTGCCATGCCGAGCCATGCCGTGCCATTCAATGCCATTCCATGCCATTCAATGCCATTCAATGCCGTGCCATGCCGTGCCATGCCGGTGCCATGCCGTGCCATGCCGGTGCCATGCCGTGCTATGCCGTGCCATGCCGGTGCCATGCCGTGCCATGTCGGTGCCATGCCGTGCCATGCCGGTGCCATGCCGTGCCATGCCGTTCCATGCCGGTGCCATGCCATTCCATGCCATTCCATGCCATTCCATGCCGTGCCATGCCATTCCATGCCGGTGCCATGCCGTGCCATGCCGGTGCCATGCCGTGCCATGCCGGTGCCATGCCGGTGCCATGCCGTGCCATGCCGGTGCCATGCCGTGCCATGCCGGTGCCATGCCGTGCCATGCCGGTGCCATGCCGTGCCATGCCGTGCCATGCCGGTGCCATGCCGTGCCATGCCGTGCCATGCCGTGCCATGCCGTGCCATGCCGGTGCCATGCCGTGCCATGCCGTGCCATGCCATTCCATGCCATTCCATGCCATTCCATGCCATTCCATGCCATTCCATGCCATTCCATGCCATTCCATGCCATTCCATGCCATTCCATGCCATTCAATGCCGTGCCATGCCGTGCCATGCCGGTGCCATGCCGTGCCATGCCGGTGCCATGCCGTGCCATGCCGGTGCCATGCCGTGCCATGCCGGTGCCATGCCGTGCCATGCCGGTGCCATGCCGTGCCATGCCGTGCCATGCCGGTGCCATGCCGTGCCATGCCGGTGCCATGCCGTGCCATGCCGGTGCCATGCCGTGCCATGCCGGTGCCATGCCGTGCCATGCCGGTGCCATGCCGTGCCATGCCGGTGCCATGCCGGTGCCATGCCGGTGCCATGCCGTGCCATGCCGTGCCATGCCGGTGCCATGCCGTGCCATGCCGGTGCCATGCGGTGCCATGCCGTGCCATGCCGTGCCATGCCGGTGCCATGCCATTCCATGCCGTGCCATGCGGTGCCATGCCATTCCATGCGTTGCCATGCCATTCCATGCCGTGCCATGCGGTGCCATGCCATTCCATGCGGTGCCATGCCATTCCATGCGGTGCCATGCCATTCCATGCCATTCCATGCCATTCCATGCCATTCCATGCCATTCCATGCCATTCCATGCCATTCCATGCCATTCCATGCCATTCCATGCCATTCCATGCCATTCCATGCCATTCCATGCCATTCCATGCCATTCCATGCCATTCCATGCCATTCAATGCCGTGCCATGCCGGTGCCATGCCGTGCCATGCCGGTGCCATGCCGTGCCATGCCGGTGCCATGCCGTGCCATGCCGGTGCCATGCCGTGCCATGCCGGTGCCATGCCATGCCATGCCGGTGCCATGCCGTGCCATGCCGGTGCCATGCCGTGCCATGCCGGTGCCATGCCGTGCCATGCCGTGCCATGCCGGGCCATGCCGTGCCATGCCGGGCCATGCCATTCCATGCCATTCCATGCCTGTCCATGCCAGTCCATGCCATTCCATGCCATTCCATGCCACTCAATGCGGTGCCATGCCGTGTCATGCCGTGCCATGCCGTGCCATTCAATGCCATTCCATGCCATTCAATGCCATTCAATGCCGTGCCATGCCGTGCCATGCCGGTGCCATGCCGTGCCATGCCGGTGCCATGCCGTGCCATGCCGGTGCCATGCCGTGCCATGCCGTGCCATGCGGTGCCATGCCGTGCCATGCCGTGCCATGCCGGTGCCATGCCGTGCCATGCCGGTGCCATGCCGTGCCATGCCGGTGCCATGCCGTGCTATGCCGTGCCATGCCGGTGCCATGCCGTGCCATGTCGGTGCCATGCCGTGCCATGCCGGTGCCATGCCGTGCCATGCCGGTGCCATGCCGTGCCATGCCGGTGCCATGCCGTGCCATGCCGGTGCCATGCCGTGCCATGCCGGTGCCATGCCGTGCCATGCCGGTGCCATGCCGTGCCATGCCGGTGCCATGCCGTGCCATGCCGTGCCATGCCGGTGCCATGCCGTGCCATGCCGGTGCCATGCCGTGCCATGCCGGTGCCATGCCGTGCCATGCCGTGCCATGCCGGTGCCATGCCGTGCCATGCCGTGCCATGCCGTGCCATGCCGTGCCATGCCGTGCCATGCCGTGCCATGCCATTCCATGCCATTCCATGCCATTCCATGCCATTCCATGCCATTCCATGCCATTCCATGCCATTCCATGCCATTCCATGCCATTCCATGCCATTCCATGCCATTCCATGCCATTCCATGCCATTCCATGCCATTCCATGCCATTCCATGCCATTCCATGCCATTCCATGCCATTCCATGCCATTCCATGCCATTCAATGCCGTGCCATGCCGTGCCATGCCGTGCCATGCCGTGCCATGCCGTGCCATGCCGTGGCATGCCGTGCCATGCCGGTGCCATGCCGTGCCATGCCGGTGCCATGCCGTGCCATGCCGGTGCCATGCCGTGCCATGCCGGTGCCATGCCGTGCCATGCCGGTGCCATGCCGTGCCATGCCGGTGCCATGCCGGTGCCATGCCGTGCCATGCCGTGCCATGCCGGTGCCATGCCGTGCCATGCCGGTGCCATGCGGTGCCATGCCGGTGCCATGCGGTGCCATGCCGGTGCCATGCGGTGCCATGCGGTGCCATGCCGTGCCATGCCGGTGCCATGCCATTCCATGCCGTGCCATGCGGTGCCATGCCATTCCATGCGTTGCCATGCCATTCCATGCCGTGCCATGCGGTGCCATGCCATTCCATACGGTGCCATGCCATTCCATGCGGTGCCATGCCATTCCATGCGGTGCCATGCCATTCCATGCCATTCCATGCCATTCCATGCCATTCCATGCCATTCCATGCCATTCCATGCCATTCAATGCCGTGCCATGCCGGTGCCATGCCGTGCCATGCCGGTGCCATGCCGTGCCATGCCGGTGCCATGCCGTGCCATGCCGGTGCCATGCCGTGCCATGCCGGTGCCATGCCATGCCATGCCGGTGCCATGGCGTGCCATGCCGGTGCCATGCCGTGCCATGCCGGTGCCATGCCGTGCCATGCCGTGCCATGCCGGGCCATGCCATTCCATGCCATTCCATGCCAGTCCATGCCAGTCCATGCCATTCCATGCCATTCCATGCCACTCAATGCGGTGCCATGCCGTGCCATGCCGTGCCATGCCGTGCCATTCAATGCCATTCCATGCCATTCAATGCCATTCCATGCCATTCAATGCCATTCCATGCCATTCAATGCCATTCAATGCCGTGCCATGCCGTGCCATGCCGGTGCCATGCCGTGCCATGCCGGTGCCATGCCGTGCCATGCCGGTGCCATGCCGTGCCATGCCGGTGCCATGCCGTGCCATGCCGGTGCCATGCCGTGCCATGCCGGTGCCATGCCGTGCCATGCCGGTGCCATGCCGTGCCATGCCGGTGCCATGCCGTGCCATGCCGGTGCCATGCCGTGCCATGCCGGTGCCATGCCGTGCCATGCCGGTGCCATGCCGTGCCATGCGGTGCCATGCCATTCCATGCCATTCCATGCCATTCCATGCCATTCCATGCCATTCCATGCCATTCCATGCCATTCCATGTCATTCCATGCCATTCCATGCCATTCCATGCCATTCCATGCCATTCAATGCCGTGCCATGCCGTGCCATGCCGGTGCCATGCCGTGCCATGCCGGTGCCATGCCGTGCCATGCGGTGCCATGCCATTCCATGCCATTCCATGCCATTCCATGCCATTCCATGCCATTCCATGTCATTCCATGCCATTCCATGCCATTCCATGCCATTCCATGCCATTCCATGCCATTCCATGTCATTCCATGCCATTCCATGCCATTCCATGCCATTCCATACCATTCCATGCCATTCCATGCCATTCCATGCCATTCCATGCCATTCCATGCCATTCCATGCCATTCCATGCCATTCCATGCCATTCCATGCCATTCCATGCCATTCCATGCCATTCCATGCCATTCCATGCCATTCCATGCCATTCCATGCCATTCCATGCCATTCCATGCCATTCCATGCCATTCCATGCCATTCCATGCCATTCCATGCCATTCCATGCCATTCCATGCCATTCCATGCCATTCCATGCCATTCCATGCCATTCCATGCCATTCCATGCCATTCCATGCCGTGCCATGCCATTCCATGCCATTCCATGCCATTCCATGCCATTCCATGCCACTCAATGCGGTGCCATGCCGTGCCATGCCGTGCCATGCCGTGCCATTCAATGCCATTCCATGCCATTCAATGCCATTCAATGCCGTGCCATGCCGTGCCATGCCGGTGCCATGCCGTGCCATGCCGGTGCCATGCCGTGCCATGCCGGTGCCATGCCGTGCCATGCCGGTGCCATGCCGTGCCATGCCGGTGCCATGCCGTGCCATGCCGGTGCCATGCCGTGCCATGCCGGTGCCATGCCGTGCCATGCCGGTGCCATGCCGTGCCATGCCGTGCCATGCCGGTGCCATGCCGTGCCATGCCGGTGCCATGCCGTGCCATGCCGGTGCCATGCCGTGCCATGCCGGTGCCATGCCGTGCCATGCCGGTGCCATGCCGTGGCATGCCGGTGCCATGCCGTGGCATGCCGTGGCATGCCGGTGCCATGCCGTGGCATGCCGGTGCCATGCCGTGGCATGCCGGTGCCATGCCGTGGCATGCCGGTGCCATGCCGTGGCATGCCGGTGCCATGCCGTGGCATGCCGGTGCCATGCCGGTGCCATGCCGTGCCATGCCGGTGCCATGCCGTGCCATGCCGGTGCCATGCCGTGCCATGCCGGTGCCATGCCGTGCCATGCCGGTGCCATGCCGTGCCATGCCGGTGCCATGCCGTGCCATGCCGGTGCCATGCCGTGCCATGCCGGTGCCATGCCGTGCCATGCCGGTGCCATGCCGTGCCATGCCGGTGCCATGCCGTGCCATGCCGGTGCCATGCCGTGCCATGCCGGTGCCATGCCGTTCCATGCCGGTGCCATGCCATTCCATGCCATTCCATGCCATTCCATGCCGTGCCATGCCATTCCATGCCGGTGCCATGCCGTGCCATGCCGGTGCCATGCCGTGCCATGCCGGTGCCATGCCGGTGCCATGCCGTGCCATGCCGGTGCCATGCCGTGCCATGCCGGTGCCATGCCGTGCCATGCCGGTGCCATGCCGTGCCATGCCGTGCCATGCCGGTGCCATGCCGTGCCATGCCGTGCCATGCCGTGCCATGCCGGTGCCATGCCGTGCCATGCCGTGCCATGCCATTCCATGCCATTCCATGCCATTCCATGCCATTCCATGCCATTCCATGCCATTCCATGCCATTCCATGCCATTCCATGCCATTCCATGCCATTCCATGCCATTCCATGCCATTCCATGCCATTCCATGCCATTCCATGCCATTCCATGCCATTCCATGCCATTCAATGCCGTGCCATGCCGTGCCATGCCGGTGCCATGCCGTGCCATGCCGGTGCCATGCCGTGCCATGCCGGTGCCATGCCGTGCCATGCCGGTGCCATGCCGTGCCATGCCGTGCCATGCCGGTGCCATGCCGTGCCATGCCGGTGCCATGCCGTGCCATGCCGGTGCCATGCCGTGCCATGCCGGTGCCATGCCGTGCCATGCCGGTGCCATGCCGTGCCATGCCGGTGCCATGCCGTGCCATGCCGGTGCCATGCCGGTGCCATGCCGTGCCATGCCGTGCCATGCCGTGCCATGCCGGTGCCATGCCGTGCCATGCCGGTGCCATGCGGTGCCATGCCGTGCCATGCCGTGCCATGCCGGTGCCATGCCATTCCATGCCGTGCCATGCGGTGCCATGCCATTCCATGCGTTGCCATGCCATTCCATGCCGTGCCATGCGGTGCCATGCCATTCCATACGGTGCCATGCCATTCCATGCGGTGCCATGCCATTCCATGCGGTGCCATGCCATTCCATGCCATTCCATGCCATTCCATGCCATTCCATGCCATTCCATGCCATTCCATGCCATTCCATGCCATTCCATGCCATTCCATGCCATTCCATGCCATTCCATGCCATTCCATGCCATTCCATGCCATTCCATGCCATTCCATGCCATTCCATGCCATTCCATGCCATTCCATGCCATTCCATGCCATTCCATGCCATTCCATGCCATTCCATGCCATTCAATGCCGTGCCATGCCGTGCCATGCCGGTGCCATGCCGTGCCATGCCGGTGCCATGCCATGCCATGCCGGTGCCATGCCGTGCCATGCCGGTGCCATGCCGTGCCATGCCGGTGCCATGCCGTGCCATGCCGTGCCATGCCGGGCCATGCCATTCCATGCCATTCCATGCCAGTCCATGCCAGTCCATGCCATTCCATGCCATTCCATGCCACTCAATGCGGTGCCATGCCGTGCCATGCCGGTGCCATGCCGTGCCATGCCGGTGCCATGCCGTGCCATGCCGTGCCATGCGGTGCCATGCCGTGCCATGCCGTGCCATGCCGGTGCCATGCCGTGCCATGCCGGTGCCATGCCGTGCCATGCCGGTGCCATGCCGTGCTATGCCGTGCCATGCCGGTGCCATGCCGTGCCATGCCGGTGCCATGCCGTCCCATGCCGGTGCCATGCCGTGCCATGCCGGTGCCATGCCGTGCCATGCCGGTGCCATGCCGTGCCATGCCGGTGCCATGCCGTGCCATGCCGGTGCCATGCCGTGCCATGCCGGTGCCATGCCGTGCCATGCCGGTGCCATGCCGTGCCATGCCGGTGCCATGCCGTGCCATGCCGGTGCCATGCCGTGCCATGCCGGTGCCATGCCGTGCCATGCCGGTGCCATGCCGTGCCATGCCGGTGCCATGCCGTGCCATGCCGTGCCATGCCGGTGCCATGCCGTGCCATGCCGTGCCATGCCGTGCCATGCCGTGCCATGCCGTGCCATGCCGTGCCATGCCGTGCCATGCCATTCCATGCCATTCCATGCCATTCCATGCCATTCCATGCCATTCCATGCCATTCCATGCCATTCCATGCCATTCCATGCCATTCCATGCCATTCCATGCCATTCCATGCCATTCCATGCCATTCCATGCCATTCCATGCCATTCCATGCCATTCCATGCCATTCCATGCCATTCCATGCCATTCCATGCCATTCCATGCCATTCCATGCCATTCCATGCCATTCAATGCCGTGCCATGCCGTGCCATGCCGTGCCATGCCGTGCCATGCCGTGGCATGCCGTGCCATGCCGTGCCATGCCGTGCCATGCCGTGGCATGCCGTGCCATGCCGGTGCCATGCCGTGCCATGCCGTGCCATGCCGGTGCCGTGCCGTGCCATGCCGGTGCCATGCCGTGCCATGCCGGTGCCATGCCGTGCCATGCCGGTGCCATGCCGTGCCATGCCGGTGCCATGCCGTGCCATGCCGGTGCCATGCCGTGCCATGCCGGTGCCATGCCGTGCCATGCCGGTGCCATGCCGTGCCATGCCGGTGCCATGCGGTGCCATGCCGGTGCCATGCGGTGCCATGCCGTGCCATGCCGTGCCATGCCGGTGCCATGCCATTCCATGCCGTGCCATGCGGTGCCATGCCATTCCATGCGTTGCCATGCCATTCCATGCCGTGCCATGCGGTGCCATGCCATTCCATACGGTGCCATGCCATTCCATGCGGTGCCATGCCATTCCATGCGGTGCCATGCCATTCCATGCCATTCCATGCCATTCCATGCCATTCCATGCCATTCCATGCCATTCCATGCCATTCCATGCCATTCCATGCCATTCCATGCCATTCCATGCCATTCCATGCCATTCCATGCCATTCAATGCCGTGCCATGCCGGTGCCATGCCGTGCCATGCCGGTGCCATGCCGTGCCATGCCGGTGCCATGCCGTGCCATGCCGGTGCCATGCCATGCCATGCCGGTGCCATGCCGTGCCATGCCGGTGCCATGCCGTGCCATGCCGGTGCCATGCCGTGCCATGCCGTGCCATGCCGGGCCATGCCATTCCATGCCATTCCATGCCAGTCCATGCCAGTCCATGCCATTCCATGCCATTCCATGCCACTCAATGCGGTGCCATGCCGTGCCATGCCGAGCCATGCCGTGCCATTCAATGCCATTCCATGCCATTCAATGCCATTCAATGCCGTGCCATGCCGTGCCATGCCGGTGCCATGCCGTGCCATGCCGGTGCCATGCCGTGCCATGCCGGTGCCATGCCGTGCCATGCCGGTGCCATGCCGTGCCATGCCGGTGCCATGCCGTGCCATGCCGGTGCCATGCCGTGCCATGCCGGTGCCATGCCGTGCCATGCCGGTGCCATGCCGTGCCATGCCGGTGCCATGCCGTGCCATGCCGGTGCCATGCCGTGCCATGCCGGTGCCATGCCGTGCCATGCCGGTGCCATGCCGTGCCATGCGGTGCCATGCCATTCCATGCCATTCCATGCCATTCCATGCCATTCCATGCCATTCCATGTCATTCCATGCCATTCCATGCCATTCCATGCCATTCCATGCCATTCCATGCCATTCAATGCCGTGCCATGCCGTGCCATGCCGGTGCCATGCCGTGCCATGCCGGTGCCATGCCGTGCCATGCGGTGCCATGCCATTCCATGCCATTCCATGCCATTCCATGCCATTCCATGCCATTCCATGTCATTCCATGCCATTCCATGCCATTCCATGCCATTCCATGCCATTCCATGCCATTCCATGTCATTCCATGCCATTCCATGCCATTCCATGCCATTCCATACCATTCCATGCCATTCCATGCCATTCCATGCCATTCCATGCCATTCCATGCCATTCCATGCCATTCCATGCCATTCCATGCCATTCCATGCCATTCCATGCCATTCCATGCCATTCCATGCCATTCCATGCCATTCCATGCCATTCCATGCCGTGCCATGCCATTCCATGCCGTGCCATGCCGGTGCCATACCGTGCCATGCCGGTGCCATGCCGTGCCATGCCGGTGCCATGCCGTGCCATGCCGGTGCCATGCCGTGCCATGCCGGTGCCATGCCGTGCCATGCCGGTGCCATGCCGTGCTATGCCGTGCCATGCCGGTGCCATGCCGTGCCATGCCGGTGCCATGCCGTGCCATGCCGGTGCCATGCCGTGCCATGCCGGTGCCATGCCGTGCCATGCCGGTGCCATGCCGTGCCATGCCGGTGCCATGCCGTGCCATGCCGGTGCCATGCCGTGCCATGCCGGTGCCATGCCGTGCCATGCCGTGCCATGCCGTGCCATGCGGTGCCATGCCATTCCATGCCATTCCATGTCATTCCATGCCATTCCATGCCATTCCATGTCATTCCATGCCATTCCATGTCATTCCATGCCATTCCATGTCATTCCATGCCATTCCATGTCATTCCATGCCATTCCATGCCGTGCCATGCCGGTGCCATGCCGTGCCATGCCGGTGCCATGCCGTGCCATGCCGGTGCCATGCCGTGCCATGCCGGTGCCATGCCGTGCCATGCCGGTGCCATGCCGTGCCATGCCGGTGCCATGCCGTGCCATGCCGGTGCCATGCCGTGCCATGCCGTGCCATGCCGGGCCATGCCATTCCATGCCATTCCGTGCCAGTCCATGCCATTCCATGCCATTCCATGCCATTCCATGCCATTCCATGCCATTCCATGCCATTCCATGCCATTCCATGCCATTCCATGCCATTCAATGCCGTGCCATGCCGTGCCATGCCGGTGCCATGCCGTGCCATGCCGGTGCCATGCCGTGCCATGCCGGTGCCATGCCGGTGCCATGCCGTGCCATGCCGTTCCATGCCGGTGCCATGCCATTCCATGCCATTCCATGCCATTCCATGCCGTGCCATGCCATTCCATGCCGGTGCCATGCCGTGCCATGCCGGTGCCATGCCGTGCCATGCCGGTGCCATGCCGGTGCCATGCCGTGCCATGCCGGTGCCATGCCGTGCCATGCCGGTGCCATGCCGTGCCATGCCGGTGCCATGCCGTGCCATGCCGGTGCCATGCCGTGCCATGCCGTGCCATGCCGGTGCCATGCCGTGCCATGCCGTGCCATGCCGTGCCATGCCGTGCCATGCCGGTGCCATGCCGTGCCATGCCGTGCCATGCCGTGCCATGCCATTCCATGCCATTCCATGCCATTCCATGCCATTCCATGCCATTCCATGCCATTCCATGCCATTCCATGCCATTCCATGCCATTCCATGCCATTCCATGCCATTCCATGCCATTCAATGCCGTGCCATGCCGTGCCATGCCGGTGCCATGCCGTGCCATGCCGGTGCCATGCCGTGCCATGCCGGTGCCATGCCGTGCCATGCCGTGCCATGCCGGTGCCATGCCGTGCCATGCCGGTGCCATGCCGTGCCATGCCGGTGCCATGCCGTGCCATGCCGGTGCCATGCCGTGCCATGCCGGTGCCATGCCGTGCCATGCCGGTGCCATGCCGTGCCATGCCGGTGCCATGCCGGTGCCATGCCGTGCCATGCCGGTGCCATGCCGTGCCATGCCGGTGCCATGCGGTGCCATGCCGTGCCATGCCGTGCCATGCCGGTGCCATGCCATTCCATGCCGTGCCATGCGGTGCCATGCCATTCCATGCGTTGCCATGCCATTCCATGCCGTGCCATGCGGTGCCATGCCATTCCATGCGGTGCCATGCCATTCCATGCGGTGCCATGCCATTCCATGCCATTCCATGCCATTCCATGCCATTCCATGCCATTCCATGCCATTCCATGCCATTCCATGCCATTCCATGCCATTCCATGCCATTCCATGCCATTCCATGCCATTCCATGCCATTCCATGCCATTCCATGCCATTCCATGCCATTCCATGCCATTCCATGCCATTCCATGCCATTCCATGCCATTCCATGCCATTCCATGCCATTCCATGCCATTCCATGCCATTCCATGCCATTCCATGCCATTCCATGCCATTCAATGCCGTGCCATGCCGGTGCCATGCCGTGCCATGCCGGTGCCATGCCGTGCCATGCCGTGCCATGCCGTGCCATGCCGTGCCATGCCGTGCCATGCCGTGCCATGCCGTGCCATGCCATTCCATGCCATTCCATGCCATTCCATGCCATTCCATGCCATTCCATGCCATTCCATGCCATTCCATGCCATTCCATGCCATTCCATGCCATTCCATGCCATTCCATGCCATTCCATGCCATTCCATGCCATTCCATGCCATTCCATGCCATTCCATGCCATTCCATGCCATTCCATGCCATTCAATACCGTGCCATGCCGTGCCATGCCGTGCCATGCCGTGCCATGCCGTGCCATGCCGTGGCATGCCGTGCCATGCCGGTGCCATGCCGTGCCATGCCGGTGCCATGCCGGTGCCATGCCGTGCCATGCCGGTGCCATGCCGTGCCATGCCGGTGCCATGCCGTGCCATGCCGGTGCCATGCCGTGCCATGCCGGTGCCATGCCGTGCCATGCCGGTGCCATGCCGTGCCATGCCGGTGCCATGCCGTGCCATGCCGGTGCCATGCCGGTGCCATGCCGTGCCATGCCGTGCCATGCCGGTGCCATGCCGTGCCATGCCGGTGCCATGCGGTGCCATGCCGGTGCCATGCGGTGCCATGCCGGTGCCATGCGGTGCCATGCCGTGCCATGCCGTGCCATGCCGGTGCCATGCCATTCCATGCCGTGCCATGCGGTGCCATGCCATTCCATGCGTTGCCATGCCATTCCATGCCGTGCCATGCGGTGCCATGCCATTCCATACGGTGCCATGCCATTCCATGCGGTGCCATGCCATTCCATGCGGTGCCATGCCATTCCATGCGGTGCCATGCCATTCCATGCCATTCCATGCCATTCCATGCCATTCCATGCCATTCCATGCCATTCCATGCCATTCCATGCCATTCCATGCCATTCCATGCCATTCCATGCCATTCCATGCCATTCCATGCCATTCCATGCCATTCCATGCCATTCCATGCCATTCCATGCCATTCCATGCCATTCCATGCCATTCCATGCCATTCCATGCCATTCCATGCCATTCCATGCCATTCCATGCCATTCAATGCCGTGCCATGCCGGTGCCATGCCGTGCCATGCCGGTGCCATCCCGTGCCATGCCGGTGCCATGCCGTGCCATGCCGGTGCCATGCCGTGCCATGCCGGTGCCATGCCATGCCATGCCGGTGCCATGCCGTGCCATGCCGGTGCCATGCCGTGCCATGCCGGTGCCATGCCGTGCCATGCCGTGCCATGCCGGGCCATGCCATTCCATGCCATTCCATGCCAGTCCATGCCAGTCCATGCCATTCCATGCCATTCCATGCCACTCAATGCGGTGCCATGCCGTGCCATGCCGTGCCATGCCGTGCCATGCCGTGCCATTCAATGCCATTCCATGCCATTCAATGCCATTCAATGCCGTGCCATGCCGTGCCATGCCGGTGCCATGCCGTGCCATGCCGGTGCCATGCCGTGCCATGCCGGTGCCATGCCGTGCCATGCCGGTGCCATGCCGTGCCATGCCGGTGCCATGCCGTGCCATGCCGGTGCCATGCCGTGCCATGCCGGTGCCATGCCGTGCCATGCCGGTGCCATGCCGTGCCATGCCGGTGCCATGCCGTGCCATGCCGGTGCCATGCCGTGCCATGCCGGTGCCATGCCGTGCCATGCCGGTGCCATGCCGTGCCATGCCGGTGCCATGCCGTGCCATGCGGTGCCATGCCATTCCATGCCATTCCATGCCATTCCATGTCATTCCATGCCATTCCATGCCATTCCATGCCATTCCATGCCATTCCATGCCATTCAATGCCGTGCCATGCCGTGCCATGCCGGTGCCATGCCGTGCCATGCCGGTGCCATGCCGTGCCATGCGGTGCCATGCCATTCCATGCCATTCCATGCCATTCCATGCCATTCCATGCCATTCCATGTCATTCCATGCCATTCCATGCCATTCCATGCCATTCCATGCCATTCCATGCCATTCCATGTCATTCCATGCCATTCCATGCCATTCCATGCCATTCCATACCATTCCATGCCATTCCATGCCATTCCATGCCATTCCATGCCATTCCATGCCATTCCATGCCATTCCATGCCATTCCATGCCATTCCATGCCATTCCATGCCATTCCATGCCATTCCATGCCATTCCATGCCATTCCATGCCATTCCATGCCATTCCATGCCATTCCATGCCATTCCATGCCATTCCATGCCATTCCATGCCATTCCATGCCATTCCATGCCATTCCATGCCATTCCATGCCATTCCATGCCATTCCATGCCATTCCATGCCATTCCATGCCATTCCATGCCGTGCCATGCCATTCCATGCCATTCCATGCCATTCCATGCCACTCAATGCGGTGCCATGCCGTGCCATGCCGTGCCATGCCGTGCCATTCAATGCCATTCCATGCCATTCAATGCCATTCAATGCCGTGCCATGCCGTGCCATGCCGGTGCCATGCCGTGCCATGCCGGTGCCATGCCGTGCCATGCCGGTGCCATGCCGTGCCATGCCGGTGCCATGCCGTGCCATGCCGGTGCCATGCCGTGCCATGCCGTGCCATGCCGGTGCCATGCCGTGCCATGCCGGTGCCATGCCGTGCCATGCCGGTGCCATGCCGTGGCATGCCGGTGCCATGCCGTGGCATGCCGGTGCCATGCCGTGGCATGCCGGTGCCATGCCGTGGCATGCCGGTGCCATGCCGTGGCATGCCGGTGCCATGCCGTGGCATGCCGGTGCCATGCCGTGGCATGCCGGTGCCATGCCGGTGCCATGCCGTGCCATGCCGGTGCCATGCCGTGCCATGCCGGTGCCATGCCGTGCCATGCCGGTGCCATGCCGTGCCATGCCGGTGCCATGCCGTGCCATGCCGGTGCCATGCCGTGCCATGCCGGTGCCATGCCGTGCCATGCCGGTGCCATGCCGTGCCATGCCGGTGCCATGCCGTGCCATGCCGGTGCCATGCCGTGCCATGCCGGTGCCATGCCGTGCCATGCCGGTGCCATGCCGTTCCATGCCATTCCATGCCATTCCATGCCGTGCCATGCCATTCCATGCCGGTGCCATGCCGTGCCATGCCGGTGCCATGCCGTGCCATGCCGGTGCCATGCCGGTGCCATGCCGTGCCATGCCGGTGCCATGCCGTGCCATGCCGGTGCCATGCCGTGCCATGCCGGTGCCATGCCGTGCCATGCCGGTGCCATGCCGTGCCATGCCGTGCCATGCCGGTGCCATGCCGTGCCATGCCGTGCCATGCCGTGCCATGCCGTGCCATGCCGGTGCCATGCCGTGCCATGCCGTGCCATGCCATTCCATGCCATTCCATGCCATTCCATGCCATTCCATGCCATTCCATGCCATTCCATGCCATTCCATGCCATTCCATGCCATTCCATGCCATTCCATGCCATTCCATGCCATTCCATGCCATTCCATGCCATTCCATGCCATTCCATGCCATTCCATGCCATTCCATGCCATTCCATGCCATTCCATGCCATTCAATGCCGTGCCATGCCGTGCCATGCCGGTGCCATGCCGTGCCATGCCGGTGCCATGCCGGTGCCATGCCGTGCCATGCCGTGCCATGCCGGTGCCATGCCGTGCCATGCCGGTGCCATGCCGTGCCATGCCGGTGCCATGCCGTGCCATGCCGGTGCCATGCCGTGCCATGCCGGTGCCATGCCGTGCCATGCCGGTGCCATGCCGTGCCATGCCGGTGCCATGCCGGTGCCATGCCGTGCCATGCCGTGCCATGCCGGTGCCATGCCGTGCCATGCCGGTGCCATGCGGTGCCATGCCGTGCCATGCCGTGCCATGCCGGTGCCATGCGGTGCCATGCCATTCCATGCGTTGCCATGCCATTCCATGCCGTGCCATGCCATTCCATGCCGTGCCATGCGGTGCCATGCCATTCCATACGGTGCCATGCCATTCCATGCGGTGCCATGCCATTCCATGCGGTGCCATGCCATTCCATGCCATTCCATGCCATTCCATGCCATTCCATGCCATTCCATGCCATTCCATGCCATTCCATGCCATTCCATGCCATTCCATGCCATTCCATGCCATTCCATGCCATTCCATGCCATTCAATGCCGTGCCATGCCGGTGCCATGCCGTGCCATGCCGGTGCCATGCCGTGCCATGCCGGTGCCATGCCGTGCCATGCCGGTGCCATGCCGTGCCATGCCGGTGCCATGCCATGCCATGCCGGTGCCATGCCGTGCCATGCCGGTGCCATGCCGTGCCATGCCGGTGCCATGCCGTGCCATGCCGTGCCATGCCGGGCCATGCCATTCCATGCCATTCCATGCCAGTCCATGCCAGTCCATGCCATTCCATGCCATTCCATGCCACTCAATGCGGTGCCATGCCGTGCCATTCAATGCCATTCCATGCCATTCAATGCCATTCAATGCCGTGCCATGCCGTGCCATGCCGGTGCCATGCCGTGCCATGCCGGTGCCATGCCGTGCCATGCCGGTGCCATGCCGTGCCATGCCGGTGCCATGCCGTGCCATGCCGTGCCATGCGGTGCCATGCCGTGCCATGCCGTGCCATGCCGGTGCCATGCCGTGCCATGCCGGTGCCATGCCGTGCCATGCCGGTGCCATGCCGTGCTATGCCGTGCCATGCCGGTGCCATGCCGTGCCATGCCGGTGCCATGCCGTGCCATGCCGGTGCCATGCCGTGCCATGCCGGTGCCATGCCGTGCCATGCCGGTGCCATGCCGTGCCATGCCGGTGCCATGCCGTGCCATGCCGGTGCCATGCCGTGCCATGCCGGTGCCATGCCGTGCCATGCCGGTGCCATGCCGTGCCATGCCGGTGCCATGCCGTGCCATGCCGGTGCCATGCCGTGCCATGCCGGTGCCATGCCGTGCCATGCCGGTGCCATGCCGTGCCATGCCGGTGCCATGCCGTGCCATGCCGGTGCCATGCCGTGCCATGCCGTGCCATGCCGGTGCCATGCCGTGCCATGCCGTGCCATGCCGTGCCATGCCGTGCCATGCCGTGCCATGCCGTGCCATGCCATTCCATGCCATTCCATGCCATTCCATGCCATTCCATGCCATTCCATGCCATTCCATGCCATTCCATGCCATTCCATGCCATTCCATGCCATTCCATGCCATTCCATGCCATTCCATGCCATTCCATGCCATTCCATGCCATTCAATGCCGTGCCATGCCGTGCCATGCCGGTGCCATGCCGTGCCATGCCGGTGCCATGCCGTGCCATGCCGGTGCCATGCCGTGCCATGCCGGTGCCATGCCGTGCCATGCCGTGCCATGCGGTGCCATGCCGTGCCATGCCGTGCCATGCCGGTGCCATGCCGTGCCATGCCGGTGCCATGCCGTGCCATGCCGGTGCCATGCCGTGCTATGCCGTGCCATGCCGGTGCCATGCCGTGCCATGCCGGTGCCATGCCGTGCCATGCCGGTGCCATGCCGTGCCATGCCGGTGCCATGCCGTGCCATGCCGGTGCCATGCCGTGCCATGCCGGTGCCATGCCGTGCCATGCCGGTGCCATGCCGTGCCATGCCGGTGCCATGCCGTGCCATGCCGGTGCCATGCCGTGCCATGCCGGTGCCATGCCGTGCCATGCCGGTGCCATGCCGTGCCATGCCGGTGCCATGCCGTGCCATGCCGGTGCCATGCCGTGCCATGCCGGTGCCATGCCGTGCCATGCCGTGCCATGCCGGTGCCATGCCGTGCCATGCCGTGCCATGCCGTGCCATGCCGTGCCATGCCGTGCCATGCCGTGCCATGCCATTCCATGCCATTCCATGCCATTCCATGCCATTCCATGCCATTCCATGCCATTCAATGCCGTGCCATGCCGTGCCATGCCGTGCCATGCCGTGCCATGCCGTGGCATGCCGTGCCATGCCGGTGCCATGCCGTGCCATGCCGTGCCATGCCGGTGCCATGCCGTGCCATGCCGGTGCCATGCCGTGCCATGCCGGTGCCATGCCGTGCCATGCCGGTGCCATGCCGTGCCATGCCGGTGCCATGCCGTGCCATGCCGGTGCCATGCCGTGCCATGCCGGTGCCATGCCGGTGCCATGCCGTGCCATGCCGTGCCATGCCGGTGCCATGCCGTGCCATGCCGGTGCCATGCGGTGCCATGCCGGTGCCATGCGGTGCCATGCCGTGCCATGCCGTGCCATGCCGGTGCCATGCCATTCCATGCCGTGCCATGCGGTGCCATGCCATTCCATGCGTTGCCATGCCATTCCATGCCGTGCCATGCGGTGCCATGCCATTCCATACGGTGCCATGCCATTCCATGCGGTGCCATGCCATTCCATGCGGTGCCATGCCATTCCATGCCATTCCATGCCATTCCATGCCATTCCATGCCATTCCATGCCATTCCATGCCATTCCATGCCATTCCATGCCATTCCATGCCATTCCATGCCATTCCATGCCATTCAATGCCGTGCCATGCCGGTGCCATGCCGTGCCATGCCGGTGCCATGCCGTGCCATGCCGGTGCCATGCCGTGCCATGCCGGTGCCATGCCGTGCCATGCCGGTGCCATGCCATGCCATGCCGGTGCCATGCCGTGCCATGCCGGTGCCATGCCGTGCCATGCCGGTGCCATGCCGTGCCATGCCGTGCCATGCCGGGCCATGCCATTCCATGCCATTCCATGCCAGTCCATGCCAGTCCATGCCATTCCATGCCATTCCATGCCACTCAATGCGGTGCCATGCCGTGCCATGCCGAGCCATGCCGTGCCATTCAATGCCATTCCATGCCATTCAATGCCATTCAATGCCGTGCCATGCCGTGCCATGCCGGTGCCATGCCGTGCCATGCCGGTGCCATGCCGTGCCATGCCGGTGCCATGCCGTGCCATGCCGGTGCCATGCCGTGCCATGCCGGTGCCATGCCGTGCCATGCCGGTGCCATGCCGTGCCATGCCGGTGCCATGCCGTGCCATGCCGGTGCCATGCCGTGCCATGCCGGTGCCATGCCGTGCCATGCCGGTGCCATGCCGTGCCATGCCGGTGCCATGCCGTGCCATGCCGGTGCCATGCCGTGCCATGCCGGTGCCATGCCGTGCCATGCCGGTGCCATGCCGTGCCATGCCGGTGCCATGCCGTGCCATGCGGTGCCATGCCATTCCATGCCATTCCATGCCATTCCATGCCATTCCATGCCATTCCATGTCATTCCATGCCATTCCATGCCATTCCATGCCATTCCATGCCATTCCATGCCATTCAATGCCGTGCCATGCCGTGCCATGCCGGTGCCATGCCGTGCCATGCCGGTGCCATGCCGTGCCATGCGGTGCCATGCCATTCCATGCCATTCCATGCCATTCCATGCCATTCCATGCCATTCCATGCCATTCCATGTCATTCCATGCCATTCCATGCCATTCCATGCCATTCCATGCCATTCCATGCCATTCCATGCCATTCCATGTCATTCCATGCCATTCCATGCCATTCCATGCCATTCCATGCCATTCCATGCCATTCCATGCCATTCCATGCCATTCCATGCCATTCCATGCCATTCCATGCCATTCCATGCCATTCCATGCCATTCCATGCCATTCCATGCCATTCCATGCCATTCCATGCCATTCCATGCCATTCCATGCCATTCCATGCCATTCCATGCCATTCCATGCCATTCCATGCCATTCCATGCCATTCCATGCCATTCCATGCCATTCCATGCCATTCCATGCCATTCCATGCCATTCCATGCCATTCCATGCCATTCCATGCCATTCCATGCCATTCCATGCCATTCAATGCCGTGCCATGCCGGTGCCATGCCGTGCCATGCCGGTGCCATGCCGTGCCATGCCGGTGCCATGCCGTGCCATGCCGGTGCCATGCCGTGCCATGCCGGTGCCATGCCATGCCATGCCGGTGCCATGCCGTGCCATGCCGGTGCCATGCCGTGCCATGCCGGTGCCATGCCGTGCCATGCCGTGCCATGCCGGGCCATGCCATTCCATGCCATTCCATGCCAGTCCATGCCAGTCCATGCCATTCCATGCCATTCCATGCCACTCAATGCGGTGCCATGCCGTGCCATGCCGTGCCATGCCGTGCCATGCCGTGCCATTCAATGCCATTCCATGCCATTCAATGCCATTCAATGCCGTGCCATGCCGTGCCATGCCGGTGCCATGCCGTGCCATGCCGGTGCCATGCCGTGCCATGCCGGTGCCATGCCGTGCCATGCCGGTGCCATGCCGTGCCATGCCGGTGCCATGCCGTGCCATGCCGGTGCCATGCCGTGCCATGCCGGTGCCATGCCGTGCCATGCCGGTGCCATGCCGTGCCATGCCGGTGCCATGCCGTGCCATGCCGGTGCCATGCCGTGCCATGCCGGTGCCATGCCGTGCCATGCCGGTGCCATGCCGTGCCATGCCGGTGCCATGCCGTGCCATGCGGTGCCATGCCATTCCATGCCATTCCATGCCATTCCATGTCATTCCATGCCATTCCATGCCATTCCATGCCATTCCATGCCATTCCATGCCATTCAATGCCGTGCCATGCCGTGCCATGCCGGTGCCATGCCGTGCCATGCCGGTGCCATGCCGTGCCATGCGGTGCCATGCCATTCCATGCCATTCCATGCCATTCCATGCCATTCCATGCCATTCCATGTCATTCCATGCCATTCCATGCCATTCCATGCCATTCCATGCCATTCCATGCCATTCCATGTCATTCCATGCCATTCCATGCCATTCCATGCCATTCCATACCATTCCATGCCATTCCATGCCATTCCATGCCATTCCATGCCATTCCATGCCATTCCATGCCATTCCATGCCATTCCATGCCATTCCATGCCATTCCATGCCATTCCATGCCATTCCATGCCATTCCATGCCATTCCATGCCATTCCATGCCATTCCATGCCATTCCATGCCATTCCATGCCATTCCATGCCATTCCATGCCATTCCATGCCATTCCATGCCATTCCATGCCATTCCATGCCATTCCATGCCATTCCATGCCATTCCATGCCATTCCATGCCATTCCATGCCATTCCATGCCATTCCATGCCGTGCCATGCCATTCCATGCCATTCCATGCCATTCCATGCCACTCAATGCGGTGCCATGCCGTGCCATGCCGTGCCATGCCGTGCCATTCAATGCCATTCCATGCCATTCAATGCCATTCAATGCCGTGCCATGCCGTGCCATGCCGGTGCCATGCCGTGCCATGCCGGTGCCATGCCGTGCCATGCCGGTGCCATGCCGTGCCATGCCGGTGCCATGCCGTGCCATGCCGGTGCCATGCCGTGCCATGCCGGTGCCATGCCGTGCCATGCCGGTGCCATGCCGTGCCATGCCGGTGCCATGCCGTTCCATGCCATTCCATGCCATTCCATGCCGTGCCATGCCATTCCATGCCGGTGCCATGCCGTGCCATGCCGGTGCCATGCCGTGCCATGCCGGTGCCATGCCGGTGCCATGCCGTGCCATGCCGGTGCCATGCCGTGCCATGCCGGTGCCATGCCGTGCCATGCCGGTGCCATGCCGTGCCATGCCGGTGCCATGCCGTGCCATGCCGTGCCATGCCGGTGCCATGCCGTGCCATGCCGTGCCATGCCGTGCCATGCCGTGCCATGCCGGTGCCATGCCGTGCCATGCCGTGCCATGCCATTCCATGCCATTCCATGCCATTCCATGCCATTCCATGCCATTCCATGCCATTCCATGCCATTCCATGCCATTCCATGCCATTCCATGCCATTCCATGCCATTCCATGCCATTCCATGCCATTCCATGCCATTCCATGCCATTCCATGCCATTCCATGCCATTCCATGCCATTCCATGCCATTCAATGCCGTGCCATGCCGTGCCATGCCGGTGCCATGCCGTGCCATGCCGGTGCCATGCCGGTGCCATGCCGTGCCATGCCGTGCCATGCCGGTGCCATGCCGTGCCATGCCGGTGCCATGCCGTGCCATGCCGGTGCCATGCCGTGCCATGCCGGTGCCATGCCGTGCCATGCCGGTGCCATGCCGTGCCATGCCGGTGCCATGCCGTGCCATGCCGGTGCCATGCCGGTGCCATGCCGTGCCATGCCGTGCCATGCCGGTGCCATGCCGTGCCATGCCGGTGCCATGCGGTGCCATGCCGTGCCATGCCGTGCCATGCCGGTGCCATGCGGTGCCATGCCATTCCATGCGTTGCCATGCCATTCCATGCCGTGCCATGCCATTCCATGCCGTGCCATGCGGTGCCATGCCATTCCATACGGTGCCATGCCATTCCATGCGGTGCCATGCCATTCCATGCGGTGCCATGCCATTCCATGCCATTCCATGCCATTCCATGCCATTCCATGCCATTCCATGCCATTCCATGCCATTCCATGCCATTCCATGCCATTCCATGCCATTCAATGCCGTGCCATGCCGGTGCCATGCCGTGCCATGCCGGTGCCATGCCGTGCCATGCCGGTGCCATGCCGTGCCATGCCGGTGCCATGCCGTGCCATGCCGGTGCCATGCCATGCCATGCCGGTGCCATGCCGTGCCATGCCGGTGCCATGCCGTGCCATGCCGGTGCCATGCCGTGCCATGCCGTGCCATGCCGGGCCATGCCATTCCATGCCATTCCATGCCAGTCCATGCCAGTCCATGCCATTCCATGCCATTCCATGCCACTCAATGCGGTGCCATGCCGTGCCATTCAATGCCATTCCATGCCATTCAATGCCATTCCATGCCATTCAATGCCATTCAATGCCGTGCCATGCCGTGCCATGCCGGTGCCATGCCGTGCCATGCCGGTGCCATGCCGTGCCATGCCGGTGCCATGCCGTGCCATGCCGGTGCCATGCCGTGCCATGCCGTGCCATGCGGTGCCATGCCGTGCCATGCCGTGCCATGCCGGTGCCATGCCGTGCCATGCCGGTGCCATGCCGTGCCATGCCGGTGCCATGCCGTGCTATGCCGTGCCATGCCGGTGCCATGCCGTGCCATGCCGGTGCCATGCCGTGCCATGCCGGTGCCATGCCGTGCCATGCCGGTGCCATGCCGTGCCATGCCGGTGCCATGCCGTGCCATGCCGGTGCCATGCCGTGCCATGCCGGTGCCATGCCGTGCCATGCCGGTGCCATGCCGTGCCATGCCGGTGCCATGCCGTGCCATGCCGGTGCCATGCCGTGCCATGCCGGTGCCATGCCGTGCCATGCCGGTGCCATGCCGTGCCATGCCGGTGCCATGCCGTGCCATGCCGGTGCCATGCCGTGCCATGCCGTGCCATGCCGGTGCCATGCCGTGCCATGCCGTGCCATGCCGTGCCATGCCGTGCCATGCCGTGCCATGCCGTGCCATGCCGTGCCATGCCATTCCATGCCATTCCATGCCATTCCATGCCATTCCATGCCATTCCATGCCATTCCATGCCATTCCATGCCATTCCATGCCATTCCATGCCATTCCATGCCATTCCATGCCATTCCATGCCATTCCATGCCATTCCATGCCATTCCATGCCATTCCATGCCATTCCATGCCATTCCATGCCATTCCATGCCATTCCATGCCATTCCATGCCATTCCATGCCATTCCATGCCATTCCATGCCATTCCATGCCATTCCATGCCATTCAATGCCGTGCCATGCCGTGCCATGCCGTGCCATGCCGTGCCATGCCGTGGCATGCCGTGCCATGCCGGTGCCATGCCGTGCCATGCCGTGCCATGCCGGTGCCATGCCGTGCCATGCCGGTGCCATGCCGTGCCATGCCGGTGCCATGCCGTGCCATGCCGGTGCCATGCCGTGCCATGCCGGTGCCATGCCGTGCCATGCCGGTGCCATGCCGTGCCATGCCGGTGCCATGCCGGTGCCATGCCGTGCCATGCCGTGCCATGCCGGTGCCATGCCGTGCCATGCCGGTGCCATGCGGTGCCATGCCGTGCCATGCCGTGCCATGCCGTGCCATGCCGGTGCCATGCCGTGCCATGCCGGTGCCATGCGGTGCCATGCCGGTGCCATGCGGTGCCATGCCGTGCCATGCCGTGCCATGCCGGTGCCATGCCATTCCATGCCGTGCCATGCGGTGCCATGCCATTCCATGCGTTGCCATGCCATTCCATGCCGTGCCATGCGGTGCCATGCCATTCCATACGGTGCCATGCCATTCCATGCGGTGCCATGCCATTCCATGCGGTGCCATGCCATTCCATGCCATTCCATGCCATTCCATGCCATTCCATGCCATTCCATGCCATTCCATGCCATTCCATGCCATTCCATGCCATTCCATGCCATTCCATGCCATTCCATGCCATTCCATGCCATTCCATGCCATTCCATGCCATTCCATGCCATTCCATGCCATTCCATGCCATTCAATGCCGTGCCATGCCGGTGCCATGCCGTGCCATGCCGGTGCCATGCCGTGCCATGCCGGTGCCATGCCGTGCCATGCCGGTGCCATGCCGTGCCATGCCGGTGCCATGCCATGCCATGCCGGTGCCATGCCGTGCCATGCCGGTGCCATGCCGTGCCATGCCGGTGCCATGCCGTGCCATGCCGTGCCATGCCGGGCCATGCCATTCCATGCCATTCCATGCCAGTCCATGCCAGTCCATGCCATTCCATGCCATTCCATGCCACTCAATGCGGTGCCATGCCGTGCCATGCCGAGCCATGCCGTGCCATTCAATGCCATTCCATGCCATTCAATGCCATTCAATGCCGTGCCATGCCGTGCCATGCCGGTGCCATGCCGTGCCATGCCGGTGCCATGCCGTGCCATGCCGGTGCCATGCCGTGCCATGCCGGTGCCATGCCGTGCCATGCCGGTGCCATGCCGTGCCATGCCGGTGCCATGCCGTGCCATGCCGGTGCCATGCCGTGCCATGCCGGTGCCATGCCGTGCCATGCCGGTGCCATGCCGTGCCATGCCGGTGCCATGCCGTGCCATGCCGGTGCCATGCCGTGCCATGCCGGTGCCATGCCGTGCCATGCCGGTGCCATGCCGTGCCATGCCGGTGCCATGCCGTGCCATGCCGGTGCCATGCCGTGCCATGCGGTGCCATGCCATTCCATGCCATTCCATGCCATTCCATGCCATTCCATGCCATTCCATGTCATTCCATGCCATTCCATGCCATTCCATGCCATTCCATGCCATTCCATGCCATTCAATGCCGTGCCATGCCGTGCCATGCCGGTGCCATGCCGTGCCATGCCGGTGCCATGCCGTGCCATGCGGTGCCATGCCATTCCATGCCATTCCATGCCATTCCATGCCATTCCATGCCATTCCATGCCATTCCATGCCATTCCATGTCATTCCATGCCATTCCATGCCATTCCATGCCATTCCATGCCATTCCATGCCATTCCATGTCATTCCATGCCATTCCATGCCATTCCATGCCATTCCATGCCATTCCATGCCATTCCATGCCATTCCATGCCATTCCATGCCATTCCATGCCATTCCATGCCATTCCATGCCATTCCATGCCATTCCATGCCATTCCATGCCATTCCATGCCATTCCATGCCATTCCATGCCATTCCATGCCATTCCATGCCATTCCATGCCATTCCATGCCATTCCATGCCATTCCATGCCATTCCATGCCATTCCATGCCATTCCATGCCATTCCATGCCATTCCATGCCATTCCATGCCATTCCATGCCATTCCATGCCATTCCATGCCATTCCATGCCATTCCATGCCATTCCATGCCATTCCATGCCATTCCATGCCATTCCATGCCATTCCATGCCATTCCATGCCATTCCATGCCATTCCATGCCATTCCATGCCGTGCCATGCCATTCCATGCCATTCCATGCCATTCCATGCCACTCAATGCGGTGCCATGCCGTGCCATGCCGTGCCATGCCGTGCCATTCAATGCCATTCCGTGCCATTCAATGCCATTCAATGCCGTGCCATGCCGTGCCATGCCGGTGCCATGCCGTGCCATGCCGGTGCCATGCCGTGCCATGCCGGTGCCATGCCGTGCCATGCCGGTGCCATGCCGTGCCATGCCGGTGCCATGCCGTGCCATGCCGGTGCCATGCCGTGCCATGCCGGTGCCATGCCGTGCCATGCCGGTGCCATGCCGTGCCATGCCGGTGCCATGCCGTGCCATGCCGGTGCCATGCCGTGCCATGCCGGTGCCATGCCGTGCCATGCGGTGCCATGCCATTCCATGCCATTCCATGCCATTCCATGCCATTCCATGCCATTCCATGTCATTCCATGCCATTCCATGCCATTCCATGCCATTCCATGCCATTCCATGCCATTCCATGCCATTCAGTGCCGTGCCATGCCGTGCCATGCCGGTGCCATGCCGTGCCATGCCGGTGCCATGCCGTGCCATGCGGTGCCATGCCATTCCATGCCATTCCATGCCATTCCATGCCATTCCATGCCATTCCATGTCATTCCATGCCATTCCATGTCATTCCATGCCATTCCATGCCATTCCATGCCATTCCATGCCATTCCATGTCATTCCATGCCATTCCATGCCATTCCATGCCATTCCATACCATTCCATGCCATTCCATGCCATTCCATGCCATTCCATGCCATTCCATGCCATTCCATGCCATTCCATGCCATTCCATGCCATTCCATGCCATTCCATGCCATTCCATGCCATTCCATGCCATTCCATGCCATTCCATGCCATTCCATGCCATTCCATGCCATTCCATGCCATTCCATGCCATTCCATGCCATTCCATGCCATTCCATGCCATTCCATGCCATTCCATGCCATTCCATGCCATTCCATGCCATTCCATGCCGTGCCATGCCATTCCATGCCGTGCCATGCCGGTGCCATACCGTGCCATGCCGGTGCCATGCCGTGCCATGCCGGTGCCATGCCGTGCCATGCCGGTGCCATGCCGTGCCATGCGGTGCCATGCCGTGCCATGCGGTGCCATGCCGTGCCATGCGGTGCCATGCCATTCCATGCCATTCCATGCCATTCCATGCCATTCCATGCCATTCCATGCCATTCCATGCCATTCCATGCCATTCCATGCCATTCCATGCCATTCCATGCCATTCCATGCCATTCCATGCCATTCCATGCCATTCCATGCCATTCCATGCCATTCCATGCCGTGCCATGCCGTGCCATGCCGTGCCATGCCGGTGCCATGCCGTGCCATGCCGGTGCCATGCCGTGCCATGCCGGTGCCATGCCGTGCCATGCCGGTGCCATGCCGTGCCATGCCGTGCCATGCCGTGCCATGCCGGTGCCATGCCGTGCCATGCCGGTGCCATGCCGTGCCATGCCGGTGCCATGCCGTGCTATGCCGTGCCATGCCGGTGCCATGCCGTGCCATGCCGGTGCCATGCCGTGCCATGCCGTGCCATGCCGTGCCATGCCGTGCCATGCGGTGCCATGCCATTCCATGCCATTCCATGCCATTCCATGCCATTCCATGCCATTCCATGTCATTCCATGCCATTCCATGCCATTCCATGTCATTCCATGCCATTCCATGCCATTCCATGCCATTCCATGCCATTCCATGCCATTCCATGTCATTCCATGCCATTCCATGCCATTCCATGCCATTCCATACCATTCCATGCCATTCCATGCCATTCCATGCCATTCCATGCCATTCCATGCCATTCCATGCCATTCCATGCCATTCCATGCCATTCCATGCCATTCCATGCCATTCCATGCCATTCCATGCCATTCCATGCCATTCCATGCCATTCCATGCCATTCCATGCCATTCCATGCCATTCCATGCCATTCCATGCCATTCCATGCCATTCCATGCCATTCCATGCCATTCCATGCCATTCCATGCCGTGCCATGCCATTCCATGCCATTCCATGCCATTCCATGCCACTCAATGCGGTGCCATGCCGTGCCATGCCGTGCCATGCCGTGCCATTCAATGCCATTCCATGCCATTCAATGCCATTCAATGCCGTGCCATGCCGTGCCATGCCGGTGCCATGCCGTGCCATGCCGGTGCCATGCCGTGCCATGCCGGTGCCATGCCGTGCCATGCCGGTGCCATGCCGTGCCATGCCGGTGCCATGCCGTGCCATGCCGTGCCATGCCGGTGCCATGCCGTGCCATGCCGGTGCCATGCCGTGCCATGCCGGTGCCATGCCGTGCCATGCCGGTGCCATGCCGTGCCATGCCGGTGCCATGCCGTGGCATGCCGGTGCCATGCCGTGGCATGCCGGTGCCATGCCGTGGCATGCCGGTGCCATGCCGTGGCATGCCGGTGCCATGCCGTGGCATGCCGGTGCCATGCCGTGGCATGCCGGTGCCATGCCGTGGCATGCCGGTGCCATGCCGTGCCATGCCGGTGCCATGCCGTGCCATGCCGGTGCCATGCCGTGCCATGCCGGTGCCATGCCGTTCCATGCCGGTGCCATGCCATTCCATGCCATTCCATGCCATTCCATGCCGTGCCATGCCATTCCATGCCGGTGCCATGCCGTGCCATGCCGGTGCCATGCCGTGCCATGCCGGTGCCATGCCGGTGCCATGCCGTGCCATGCCGGTGCCATGCCGTGCCATGCCGGTGCCATGCCGTGCCATGCCGGTGCCATGCCGTGCCATGCCGGTGCCATGCCGTGCCATGCCGGTGCCATGCCGTGCCATGCCGGTGCCATGCCGTGCCATGCCGTGCCATGCCGGTGCCATGCCGTGCCATGCCGTGCCATGCCGTGCCATGCCGGTGCCATGCCGTGCCATGCCGTGCCATGCCATTCCATGCCATTCCATGCCATTCCATGCCATTCCATGCCATTCCATGCCATTCCATGCCATTCCATGCCATTCCATGCCATTCCATGCCATTCCATGCCATTCCATGCCATTCCATGCCATTCCATGCCATTCCATGCCATTCCATGCCATTCCATGCCATTCCATGCCATTCCATGCCATTCCATGCCATTCCATGCCATTCCATGCCATTCCATGCCATTCCATGCCATTCCATGCCATTCCATGCCATTCCATGCCATTCCATGCCATTCAATGCCGTGCCATGCCGTGCCATGCCGGTGCCATGCCGTGCCATGCCGGTGCCATGCCGTGCCATGCCGGTGCCATGCCGTGCCATGCCGTGCCATGCCGGTGCCATGCCGTGCCATGCCGGTGCCATGCCGTGCCATGCCGGTGCCATGCCGTGCCATGCCGGTGCCATGCCGTGCCATGCCGGTGCCATGCCGGTGCCATGCCGGTGCCATGCCGGTGCCATGCCGTGCCATGCCGTGCCATGCCGGTGCCATGCCGTGCCATGCCGGTGCCATGCGGTGCCATGCCGTGCCATGCCGTGCCATGCCGGTGCCATGCCATTCCATGCCGTGCCATGCGGTGCCATGCCATTCCATGCGTTGCCATGCCATTCCATGCCGTGCCATGCGGTGCCATGCCATTCCATACGGTGCCATGCCATTCCATGCGGTGCCATGCCATTCCATGCCATTCCATGCCATTCCATGCCATTCCATGCCATTCCATGCCATTCCATGCCATTCCATGCCATTCCATGCCATTCCATGCCATTCCATGCCATTCCATGCCATTCCATGCCATTCCATGCCATTCCATGCCATTCCATGCCATTCCATGCCATTCCATGCCATTCCATGCCATTCCATGCCATTCCATGCCATTCCATGCCATTCCATGCCATTCCATGCCATTCCATGCCATTCCATGCCATTCAATGCCGTGCCATGCCGGTGCCATGCCGTGCCATGCCGGTGCCATGCCGTGCCATGCCGGTGCCATGCCGTGCCATGCCGGTGCCATGCCGTGCCATGCCGGTGCCATGCCATGCCATGCCGGTGCCATGCCGTGCCATGCCGGTGCCATGCCGTGCCATGCCGGTGCCATGCCGTGCCATGCCGTGCCATGCCGGGCCATGCCATTCCATGCCATTCCATGCCAGTCCATGCCAGTCCATGCCATTCCATGCCATTCCATGCCACTCAATGCGGTGCCATGCCGTGCCATTCAATGCCATTCCATGCCATTCAATGCCATTCAATGCCGTGCCATGCCGTGCCATGCCGGTGCCATGCCGTGCCATGCCGGTGCCATGCCGTGCCATGCCGGTGCCATGCCGTGCCATGCCGTGCCATGCGGTGCCATGCCGTGCCATGCCGTGCCATGCCGGTGCCATGCCGTGCCATGCCGGTGCCATGCCGTGCTATGCCGTGCCATGCCGGTGCCATGCCGTGCCATGCCGGTGCCATGCCGTGCCATGCCGGTGCCATGCCGTGCCATGCCGGTGCCATGCCGTGCCATGCCGGTGCCATGCCGTGCCATGCCGGTGCCATGCCGTGCCATGCCGGTGCCATGCCGTGCCATGCCGGTGCCATGCCGTGCCATGCCGGTGCCATGCCGTGCCATGCCGGTGCCATGCCGTGCCATGCCGGTGCCATGCCGTGCCATGCCGGTGCCATGCCGTGCCATGCCGGTGCCATGCCGTGCCATGCCGGTGCCATGCCGTGCCATGCCGGTGCCATGCCGTGCCATGCCGTGCCATGCCGGTGCCATGCCGTGCCATGCCGTGCCATGCCGTGCCATGCCGTGCCATGCCGTGCCATGCCGTGCCATGCCATTCCATGCCATTCCATGCCATTCCATGCCATTCCATGCCATTCCATGCCATTCCATGCCATTCCATGCCATTCCATGCCATTCCATGCCATTCCATGCCATTCCATGCCATTCCATGCCATTCCATGCCATTCCATGCCATTCCATGCCATTCCATGCCATTCCATGCCATTCCATGCCATTCCATGCCATTCCATGCCATTCAATGCCGTGCCATGCCGTGCCATGCCGTGCCATGCCGTGCCATGCCGTGGCATGCCGTGCCATGCCGGTGCCATCCCGTGCCATGCCGTGCCATGCCGGTGCCATGCCGTGCCATGCCGGTGCCATGCCGTGCCATGCCGGTGCCATGCCGTGCCATGCCGGTGCCATGCCGTGCCATGCCGGTGCCATGCCGTGCCATGCCGGTGCCATGCCGTGCCATGCCGGTGCCATGCCGGTGCCATGCCGTGCCATGCCGTGCCATGCCGGTGCCATGCCGTGCCATGCCGGTGCCATGCGGTGCCATGCCGGTGCCATGCGGTGCCATGCCGTGCCATGCCGTGCCATGCCGGTGCCATGCCATTCCATGCCGTGCCATGCGGTGCCATGCCATTCCATGCGTTGCCATGCCATTCCATGCCGTGCCATGCGGTGCCATGCCATTCCATACGGTGCCATGCCATTCCATGCGGTGCCATGCCATTCCATGCGGTGCCATGTCATTCCATGCCATTCCATGCCATTCCATGCCATTCCATGCCATTCCATGCCATTCCATGCCATTCCATGCCATTCCATGCCATTCCATGCCATTCCATGCCATTCCATGCCATTCCATGCCATTCCATGCCATTCCATGCCATTCCATGCCATTCCATGCCATTCAATGCCGTGCCATGCCGGTGCCATGCCGTGCCATGCCGGTGCCATGCCGTGCCATGCCGGTGCCATGCCGTGCCATGCCGGTGCCATGCCGTGCCATGCCGGTGCCATGCCATGCCATGCCGGTGCCATGCCGTGCCATGCCGGTGCCATGCCGTGCCATGCCGGTGCCATGCCGTGCCATGCCGTGCCATGCCGGGCCATGCCATTCCATGCCATTCCATGCCAGTCCATGCCAGTCCATGCCATTCCATGCCATTCCATGCCACTCAATGCGGTGCCATGCCGAGCCATGCCGTGCCATTCAATGCCATTCCATGCCATTCAATGCCATTCAATGCCGTGCCATGCCGTGCCATGCCGGTGCCATGCCGTGCCATGCCGGTGCCATGCCGTGCCATGCCGGTGCCATGCCGTGCCATGCCGGTGCCATGCCGTGCCATGCCGGTGCCATGCCGTGCCATGCCGGTGCCATGCCGTGCCATGCCGGTGCCATGCCGTGCCATGCCGGTGCCATGCCGTGCCATGCCGGTGCCATGCCGTGCCATGCCGGTGCCATGCCGTGCCATGCCGGTGCCATGCCGTGCCATGCGGTGCCATGCCATTCCATGCCATTCCATGCCATTCCATGCCATTCCATGCCATTCCATGTCATTCCATGCCATTCCATGCCATTCCATGCCATTCCATGCCATTCCATGCCATTCAATGCCGTGCCATGCCGTGCCATGCCGGTGCCATGCCGTGCCATGCCGGTGCCATGCCGTGCCATGCGGTGCCATGCCATTCCATGCCATTCCATGCCATTCCATGCCATTCCATGCCATTCCATGCCATTCCATGCCATTCCATGCCATTCCATGCCATTCCATGCCATTCCATGTCATTCCATGCCATTCCATGCCATTCCATGCCATTCCATGCCATTCCATGCCATTCCATGTCATTCCATGCCATTCCATGCCATTCCATGCCATTCCATACCATTCCATGCCATTCCATGCCATTCCATGCCATTCCATGCCATTCCATGCCATTCCATGCCATTCCATGCCATTCCATGCCATTCCATGCCATTCCATGCCATTCCATGCCATTCCATGCCATTCCATGCCATTCCATGCCATTCCATGCCATTCCATGCCATTCCATGCCATTCCATGCCATTCCATGCCATTCCATGCCATTCCATGCCATTCCATGCCATTCCATGCCATTCCATGCCATTCCATGCCATTCCATGCCATTCCATGCCATTCCATGCCATTCCATGCCGTGCCATGCCATTCCATGCCATTCCATGCCATTCCATGCCACTCAATGCGGTGCCATGCCGTGCCATGCCGTGCCATGCCGTGCCATTCAATGCCATTCCGTGCCATTCAATGCCATTCAATGCCGTGCCATGCCGTGCCATGCCGGTGCCATGCCGTGCCATGCCGGTGCCATGCCGTGCCATGCCGGTGCCATGCCGTGCCATGCCGGTGCCATGCCGTTCCATGCCGGTGCCATGCCATTCCATGCCATTCCATGCCATTCCATGCCGTGCCATGCCATTCCATGCCGGTGCCATGCCGTGCCATGCCGGTGCCATGCCGTGCCATGCCGGTGCCATGCCGGTGCCATGCCGTGCCATGCCGGTGCCATGCCGTGCCATGCCGGTGCCATGCCGTGCCATGCCGGTGCCATGCCGTGCCATGCCGGTGCCATGCCGTGCCATGCCGTGCCATGCCGGTGCCATGCCGTGCCATGCCGTGCCATGCCGTGCCATGCCGTGCCATGCCGGTGCCATGCCGTGCCATGCCGGTGCCATGCCGTGCCATGCCGGTGCCATGCCGTGCCATGCCGGTGCCATGCCGTGCCATGCCGGTGCCATGCCGTGCCATGCCGGTGCCATGCCGTGCCATGCCGGTGCCATGCCGTGCCATGCCGGTGCCATGCCGTGCCATGCCGGTGCCATGCCGTGCCATGCGGTGCCATGCCATTCCATGCCATTCCATGCCATTCCATGTCATTCCATGCCATTCCATGCCATTCCATGCCATTCCATGCCATTCCATGCCATTCAATGCCGTGCCATGCCGTGCCATGCCGGTGCCATGCCGTGCCATGCCGGTGCCATGCCGTGCCATGCGGTGCCATGCCATTCCATGCCATTCCATGCCATTCCATGCCATTCCATGCCATTCCATGCCATTCCATGCCATTCCATGCCATTCCATGCCATTCCATGCCATTCCATGCCATTCCATGCCATTCCATGCCATTCCATGCCATTCCATACCATTCCATGCCATTCCATGCCATTCCATGCCATTCCATGCCATTCCATGCCATTCCATGCCATTCCATGCCATTCCATGCCATTCCATGCCATTCCATGCCATTCCATGCCATTCCATGCCATTCCATGCCATTCCATGCCATTCCATGCCATTCCATGCCATTCCATGCCATTCCATGCCATTCCATGCCATTCCATGCCATTCCATGCCATTCCATGCCATTCCATGCCATTCCATGCCATTCCATGCCATTCCATGCCATTCCATGCCATTCCATGCCATTCCATGCCGTGCCATGCCATTCCATGCCATTCCATGCCATTCCATGCCACTCAATGCGGTGCCATGCCGTGCCATGCCGTGCCATGCCGTGCCATTCAATGCCATTCCATGCCATTCAATGCCATTCAATGCCGTGCCATGCCGTGCCATGCCGGTGCCATGCCGTGCCATGCCGGTGCCATGCCGTGCCATGCCGGTGCCATGCCGTGCCATGCCGGTGCCATGCCGTGCCATGCCGGTGCCATGCCGTGCCATGCCGTGCCATGCCGGTGCCATGCCGTGCCATGCCGGTGCCATGCCGTGCCATGCCGGTGCCATGCCGTGGCATGCCGGTGCCATGCCGTGGCATGCCGGTGCCATGCCGTGGCATGCCGGTGCCATGCCGTGGCATGCCGGTGCCATGCCGTGGCATGCCGGTGCCATGCCGTGGCATGCCGGTGCCATGCCGTGGCATGCCGGTGCCATGCCGGTGCCATGCCGTGCCATGCCGGTGCCATGCCGTGCCATGCCGGTGCCATGCCGTGCCATGCCGGTGCCATGCCGTGCCATGCCGGTGCCATGCCGTGCCATGCCGGTGCCATGCCGTGCCATGCCGGTGCCATGCCGTGCCATGCCGGTGCCATGCCGTGCCATGCCGGTGCCATGCCGTGCCATGCCGGTGCCATGCCGTGCCATGCCGGTGCCATGCCGTTCCATGCCGGTGCCATGCCATTCCATGCCATTCCATGCCATTCCATGCCGTGCCATGCCATTCCATGCCGGTGCCATGCCGTGCCATGCCGGTGCCATGCCGTGCCATGCCGGTGCCATGCCGGTGCCATGCCGTGCCATGCCGGTGCCATGCCGTGCCATGCCGGTGCCATGCCGTGCCATGCCGGTGCCATGCCGTGCCATGCCGGTGCCATGCCGTGCCATGCCGTGCCATGCCGGTGCCATGCCGTGCCATGCCGTGCCATGCCGTGCCATGCCGTGCCATGCCGGTGCCATGCCGTGCCATGCCGTGCCATGCCATTCCATGCCATTCCATGCCATTCCATGCCATTCCATGCCATTCCATGCCATTCCATGCCATTCCATGCCATTCCATGCCATTCCATGCCATTCCATGCCATTCCATGCCATTCCATGCCATTCCATGCCATTCCATGCCATTCCATGCCATTCCATGCCATTCAATGCCGTGCCATGCCGTGCCATGCCGGTGCCATGCCGTGCCATGCCGGTGCCATGCCGGTGCCATGCCGTGCCATGCCGTGCCATGCCGGTGCCATGCCGTGCCATGCCGGTGCCATGCCGTGCCATGCCGGTGCCATGCCGTGCCATGCCGGTGCCATGCCGTGCCATGCCGGTGCCATGCCGTGCCATGCCGGTGCCATGCCGTGCCATGCCGGTGCCATGCCGGTGCCATGCCGTGCCATGCCGTGCCATGCCGGTGCCATGCCGTGCCATGCCGGTGCCATGCGGTGCCATGCCGTGCCATGCCGTGCCATGCCGGTGCCATGCGGTGCCATGCCATTCCATGCGTTGCCATGCCATTCCATGCCGTGCCATGCCATTCCATGCCGTGCCATGCGGTGCCATGCCATTCCATACGGTGCCATGCCATTCCATGCGGTGCCATGCCATTCCATGCGGTGCCATGCCATTCCATGCCATTCCATGCCATTCCATGCCATTCCATGCCATTCCATGCCATTCCATGCCATTCCATGCCATTCCATGCCATTCCATGCCATTCCATGCCATTCCATGCCATTCCATGCCATTCCATGCCATTCCATGCCATTCCATGCCATTCAATGCCGTGCCATGCCGGTGCCATGCCGTGCCATGCCGGTGCCATGCCGTGCCATGCCGGTGCCATGCCGTGCCATGCCGGTGCCATGCCGTGCCATGCCGGTGCCATGCCATGCCATGCCGGTGCCATGCCGTGCCATGCCGGTGCCATGCCGTGCCATGCCGGTGCCATGCCGTGCCATGCCGTGCCATGCCGGGCCATGCCATTCCATGCCATTCCATGCCAGTCCATGCCAGTCCATGCCATTCCATGCCATTCCATGCCACTCAATGCGGTGCCATGCCGTGCCATTCAATGCCATTCCATGCCATTCAATGCCATTCAATGCCGTGCCATGCCGTGCCATGCCGGTGCCATGCCGTGCCATGCCGGTGCCATGCCGTGCCATGCCGGTGCCATGCCGTGCCATGCCGGTGCCATGCCGTGCCATGCCGTGCCATGCGGTGCCATGCCGTGCCATGCCGTGCCATGCCGGTGCCATGCCGTGCCATGCCGGTGCCATGCCGTGCCATGCCGGTGCCATGCCGTGCTATGCCGTGCCATGCCGGTGCCATGCCGTGCCATGCCGGTGCCATGCCGTGCCATGCCGGTGCCATGCCGTGCCATGCCGGTGCCATGCCGTGCCATGCCGGTGCCATGCCGTGCCATGCCGGTGCCATGCCGTGCCATGCCGGTGCCATGCCGTGCCATGCCGGTGCCATGCCGTGCCATGCCGGTGCCATGCCGTGCCATGCCGGTGCCATGCCGTGCCATGCCGGTGCCATGCCGTGCCATGCCGGTGCCATGCCGTGCCATGCCGGTGCCATGCCGTGCCATGCCGGTGCCATGCCGTGCCATGCCGGTGCCATGCCGTGCCATGCCGTGCCATGCCGGTGCCATGCCGTGCCATGCCGTGCCATGCCGTGCCATGCCGTGCCATGCCGTGCCATGCCGTGCCATGCCATTCCATGCCATTCCATGCCATTCCATGCCATTCCATGCCATTCCATGCCATTCCATGCCATTCCATGCCATTCCATGCCATTCCATGCCATTCCATGCCATTCCATGCCATTCCATGCCATTCCATGCCATTCCATGCCATTCCATGCCATTCCATGCCATTCCATGCCATTCCATGCCATTCCATGCCATTCCATGCCATTCCATGCCATTCCATGCCATTCCATGCCATTCCATGCCATTCAATGCCGTGCCATGCCGTGCCATGCCGTGCCATGCCGTGCCATGCCGTGGCATGCCGTGCCATGCCGGTGCCATGCCGTGCCATGCCGTGCCATGCCGGTGCCATGCCGTGCCATGCCGGTGCCATGCCGTGCCATGCCGGTGCCATGCCGTGCCATGCCGGTGCCATGCCGTGCCATGCCGGTGCCATGCCGTGCCATGCCGGTGCCATGCCGTGCCATGCCGGTGCCATGCCGGTGCCATGCCGTGCCATGCCGTGCCATGCCGGTGCCATGCCGTGCCATGCCGGTGCCATGCGGTGCCATGCCGGTGCCATGCGGTGCCATGCCGTGCCATGCCGTGCCATGCCGGTGCCATGCCATTCCATGCCGTGCCATGCGGTGCCATGCCATTCCATGCGTTGCCATGCCATTCCATGCCGTGCCATGCGGTGCCATGCCATTCCATACGGTGCCATGCCATTCCATGCGGTGCCATGCCATTCCATGCGGTGCCATGCCATTCCATGCCATTCCATGCCATTCCATGCCATTCCATGCCATTCCATGCCATTCCATGCCATTCCATGCCATTCCATGCCATTCCATGCCATTCCATGCCATTCCATGCCATTCCATGCCATTCCATGCCATTCCATGCCATTCCATGCCATTCCATGCCATTCCATGCCATTCAATGCCGTGCCATGCCGGTGCCATGCCGTGCCATGCCGGTGCCATGCCGTGCCATGCCGGTGCCATGCCGTGCCATGCCGGTGCCATGCCATGCCATGCCGGTGCCATGCCGTGCCATGCCGGTGCCATGCCGTGCCATGCCGGTGCCATGCCGTGCCATGCCGTGCCATGCCGGGCCATGCCATTCCATGCCATTCCATGCCAGTCCATGCCAGTCCATGCCATTCCATGCCATTCCATGCCACTCAATGCGGTGCCATGCCGTGCCATGCCGAGCCATGCCGTGCCATTCAATGCCATTCCATGCCATTCAATGCCATTCAATGCCGTGCCATGCCGTGCCATGCCGGTGCCATGCCGTGCCATGCCGGTGCCATGCCGTGCCATGCCGGTGCCATGCCGTGCCATGCCGGTGCCATGCCGTGCCATGCCGGTGCCATGCCGTGCCATGCCGGTGCCATGCCGTGCCATGCCGGTGCCATGCCGTGCCATGCCGGTGCCATGCCGTGCCATGCCGGTGCCATGCCGTGCCATGCCGGTGCCATGCCGTGCCATGCCGGTGCCATGCCGTGCCATGCCGGTGCCATGCCGTGCCATGCCGGTGCCATGCCGTGCCATGCCGGTGCCATGCCGTGCCATGCCGGTGCCATGCCGTGCCATGCGGTGCCATGCCATTCCATGCCATTCCATGCCATTCCATGCCATTCCATGCCATTCCATGTCATTCCATGCCATTCCATGCCATTCCATGCCATTCCATGCCATTCCATGCCATTCAATGCCGTGCCATGCCGTGCCATGCCGGTGCCATGCCGTGCCATGCCGGTGCCATGCCGTGCCATGCGGTGCCATGCCATTCCATGCCATTCCATGCCATTCCATGCCATTCCATGCCATTCCATGCCATTCCATGCCATTCCATGTCATTCCATGCCATTCCATGCCATTCCATGCCATTCCATGCCATTCCATGCCATTCCATGTCATTCCATGCCATTCCATGCCATTCCATGCCATTCCATGCCATTCCATGCCATTCCATGCCATTCCATGCCATTCCATGCCATTCCATGCCATTCCATGCCATTCCATGCCATTCCATGCCATTCCATGCCATTCCATGCCATTCCATGCCATTCCATGCCATTCCATGCCATTCCATGCCATTCCATGCCATTCCATGCCATTCCATGCCATTCCATGCCATTCCATGCCATTCCATGCCATTCCATGCCATTCCATGCCATTCCATGCCATTCCATGCCATTCCATGCCATTCCATGCCATTCCATGCCATTCCATGCCATTCCATGCCATTCCATGCCATTCCATGCCATTCCATGCCATTCCATGCCGTGCCATGCCATTCCATGCCATTCCATGCCATTCCATGCCACTCAATGCGGTGCCATGCCGTGCCATGCCGTGCCATGCCGTGCCATTCAATGCCATTCCGTGCCATTCAATGCCATTCAATGCCGTGCCATGCCGTGCCATGCCGGTGCCATGCCGTGCCATGCCGGTGCCATGCCGTGCCATGCCGGTGCCATGCCGTGCCATGCCGGTGCCATGCCGTGCCATGCCGGTGCCATGCCGTGCCATGCCGGTGCCATGCCGTGCCATGCCGGTGCCATGCCGTGCCATGCCGGTGCCATGCCGTGCCATGCCGGTGCCATGCCGTGCCATGCCGGTGCCATGCCGTGCCATGCCGGTGCCATGCCGTGCCATGCGGTGCCATGCCATTCCATGCCATTCCATGCCATTCCATGCCATTCCATGCCATTCCATGTCATTCCATGCCATTCCATGCCATTCCATGCCATTCCATGCCATTCCATGCCATTCCATGCCATTCAGTGCCGTGCCATGCCGTGCCATGCCGGTGCCATGCCGTGCCATGCCGGTGCCATGCCGTGCCATGCGGTGCCATGCCATTCCATGCCATTCCATGCCATTCCATGCCATTCCATGCCATTCCATGTCATTCCATGCCATTCCATGTCATTCCATGCCATTCCATGCCATTCCATGCCATTCCATGCCATTCCATGTCATTCCATGCCATTCCATGCCATTCCATGCCATTCCATACCATTCCATGCCATTCCATGCCATTCCATGCCATTCCATGCCATTCCATGCCATTCCATGCCATTCCATGCCATTCCATGCCATTCCATGCCATTCCATGCCATTCCATGCCATTCCATGCCATTCCATGCCATTCCATGCCATTCCATGCCATTCCATGCCATTCCATGCCATTCCATGCCATTCCATGCCATTCCATGCCATTCCATGCCATTCCATGCCATTCCATGCCATTCCATGCCATTCCATGCCATTCCATGCCATTCCATGCCATTCCATGCCATTCCATGCCATTCCATGCCGTGCCATGCCATTCCATGCCGTGCCATGCCGGTGCCATACCGTGCCATGCCGGTGCCATGCCGTGCCATGCCGGTGCCATGCCGTGCCATGCCGGTGCCATGCCGTGCCATGCGGTGCCATGCCGTGCCATGCGGTGCCATGCCGTGCCATGCGGTGCCATGCCATTCCATGCCATTCCATGCCATTCCATGCCATTCCATGCCATTCCATGCCATTCCATGCCATTCCATGCCATTCCATGCCATTCCATGCCATTCCATGCCATTCCATGCCATTCCATGCCATTCCATGCCATTCCATGCCATTCCATGCCATTCCATGCCATTCCATGCCATTCCATGCCATTCCATGCCGTGCCATGCCGTGCCATGCCGTGCCATGCCGGTGCCATGCCGTGCCATGCCGGTGCCATGCCGTGCCATGCCGGTGCCATGCCGTGCCATGCCGGTGCCATGCCGTGCCATGCCGTGCCATGCCGTGCCATGCCGGTGCCATGCCGTGCCATGCCGGTGCCATGCCGTGCCATGCCGGTGCCATGCCGTGCTATGCCGTGCCATGCCGGTGCCATGCCGTGCCATGCCGGTGCCATGCCGTGCCATGCCGTGCCATGCCGTGCCATGCCGTGCCATGCGGTGCCATGCCATTCCATGCCATTCCATGCCATTCCATGCCATTCCATGCCATTCCATGTCATTCCATGCCATTCCATGCCATTCCATGTCATTCCATGCCATTCCATGCCATTCCATGCCATTCCATGCCATTCCATGCCATTCCATGTCATTCCATGCCATTCCATGCCATTCCATGCCATTCCATACCATTCCATGCCATTCCATGCCATTCCATGCCATTCCATGCCATTCCATGCCATTCCATGCCATTCCATGCCATTCCATGCCATTCCATGCCATTCCATGCCATTCCATGCCATTCCATGCCATTCCATGCCATTCCATGCCATTCCATGCCATTCCATGCCATTCCATGCCATTCCATGCCATTCCATGCCATTCCATGCCATTCCATGCCATTCCATGCCATTCCATGCCGTGCCATGCCATTCCATGCCATTCCATGCCATTCCATGCCACTCAATGCGGTGCCATGCCGTGCCATGCCGTGCCATGCCGTGCCATTCAATGCCATTCCATGCCATTCAATGCCATTCAATGCCGTGCCATGCCGTGCCATGCCGGTGCCATGCCGTGCCATGCCGGTGCCATGCCGTGCCATGCCGGTGCCATGCCGTGCCATGCCGGTGCCATGCCGTGCCATGCCGTGCCATGCCGGTGCCATGCCGTGCCATGCCGGTGCCATGCCGTGCCATGCCGGTGCCATGCCGTGCCATGCCGGTGCCATGCCGTGCCATGCCGGTGCCATGCCGTGGCATGCCGGTGCCATGCCGTGGCATGCCGGTGCCATGCCGTGGCATGCCGGTGCCATGCCGTGGCATGCCGGTGCCATGCCGTGGCATGCCGGTGCCATGCCGTGGCATGCCGGTGCCATGCCGTGGCATGCCGGTGCCATGCCGTGGCATGCCGGTGCCATGCCGGTGCCATGCCGTGCCATGCCGGTGCCATGCCGTGCCATGCCGGTGCCATGCCGTGCCATGCCGGTGCCATGCCGTGCCATGCCGGTGCCATGCCGGTGCCATGCCGTGCCATGCCGGTGCCATGCCGTGCCATGCCGGTGCCATGCCGTGCCATGCCGGTGCCATGCCGTGCCATGCCGGTGCCATGCCGTGCCATGCCGGTGCCATGCCGTGCCATGCCGGTGCCATGCCGTGCCATGCCGGTGCCATGCCGTGCCATGCCGGTGCCATGCCGTTCCATGCCGGTGCCATGCCATTCCATGCCATTCCATGCCATTCCATGCCGTGCCATGCCATTCCATGCCGGTGCCATGCCGTGCCATGCCGGTGCCATGCCGTGCCATGCCGGTGCCATGCCGGTGCCATGCCGTGCCATGCCGGTGCCATGCCGTGCCATGCCGGTGCCATGCCGTGCCATGCCGGTGCCATGCCGTGCCATGCCGGTGCCATGCCGTGCCATGCCGGTGCCATGCCGTGCCATGCCGGTGCCATGCCGTGCCATGCCGTGCCATGCCGGTGCCATGCCGTGCCATGCCGTGCCATGCCGTGCCATGCCGGTGCCATGCCGTGCCATGCCGTGCCATGCCATTCCATGCCATTCCATGCCATTCCATGCCATTCCATGCCATTCCATGCCATTCCATGCCATTCCATGCCATTCCATGCCATTCCATGCCATTCCATGCCATTCCATGCCATTCCATGCCATTCCATGCCATTCCATGCCATTCCATGCCATTCCATGCCATTCCATGCCATTCCATGCCATTCCATGCCATTCCATGCCATTCCATGCCATTCCATGCCATTCCATGCCATTCCATGCCATTCCATGCCATTCAATGCCGTGCCATGCCGTGCCATGCCGGTGCCATGCCGTGCCATGCCGGTGCCATGCCGTGCCATGCCGGTGCCATGCCGTGCCATGCCGTGCCATGCCGGTGCCATGCCGTGCCATGCCGGTGCCATGCCGTGCCATGCCGGTGCCATGCCGTGCCATGCCGGTGCCATGCCGTGCCATGCCGGTGCCATGCCGTGCCATGCCGGTGCCATGCCGTGCCATGCCGGTGCCATGCCGGTGCCATGCCGTGCCATGCCGTGCCATGCCGGTGCCATGCCGTGCCATGCCGGTGCCATGCGGTGCCATGCCGTGCCATGCCGTGCCATGCCGGTGCCATGCCATTCCATGCCGTGCCATGCGGTGCCATGCCATTCCATGCGTTGCCATGCCATTCCATGCCGTGCCATGCGGTGCCATGCCATTCCATACGGTGCCATGCCATTCCATGCGGTGCCATGCCATTCCATGCCATTCCATGCCATTCCATGCCATTCCATGCCATTCCATGCCATTCCATGCCATTCCATGCCATTCCATGCCATTCCATGCCATTCCATGCCATTCCATGCCATTCCATGCCATTCCATGCCATTCCATGCCATTCCATGCCATTCCATGCCATTCCATGCCATTCCATGCCATTCCATGCCATTCCATGCCATTCCATGCCATTCCATGCCATTCCATGCCATTCCATGCCATTCAATGCCGTGCCATGCCGGTGCCATGCCGTGCCATGCCGGTGCCATGCCGTGCCATGCCGGTGCCATGCCGTGCCATGCCGGTGCCATGCCGTGCCATGCCGGTGCCATGCCATGCCATGCCGGTGCCATGCCGTGCCATGCCGGTGCCATGCCGTGCCATGCCGGTGCCATGCCGTGCCATGCCGTGCCATGCCGGGCCATGCCATTCCATGCCATTCCATGCCAGTCCATGCCAGTCCATGCCATTCCATGCCATTCCATGCCACTCAATGCGGTGCCATGCCGTGCCATTCAATGCCATTCCATGCCATTCAATGCCATTCAATGCCGTGCCATGCCGTGCCATGCCGGTGCCATGCCGTGCCATGCCGGTGCCATGCCGTGCCATGCCGGTGCCATGCCGTGCCATGCCGTGCCATGCGGTGCCATGCCGTGCCATGCCGTGCCATGCCGGTGCCATGCCGTGCCATGCCGGTGCCATGCCGTGCTATGCCGTGCCATGCCGGTGCCATGCCGTGCCATGCCGGTGCCATGCCGTGCCATGCCGGTGCCATGCCGTGCCATGCCGGTGCCATGCCGTGCCATGCCGGTGCCATGCCGTGCCATGCCGGTGCCATGCCGTGCCATGCCGGTGCCATGCCGTGCCATGCCGGTGCCATGCCGTGCCATGCCGGTGCCATGCCGTGCCATGCCGGTGCCATGCCGTGCCATGCCGGTGCCATGCCGTGCCATGCCGGTGCCATGCCGTGCCATGCCGGTGCCATGCCGTGCCATGCCGGTGCCATGCCGTGCCATGCCGGTGCCATGCCGTGCCATGCCGTGCCATGCCGGTGCCATGCCGTGCCATGCCGTGCCATGCCGTGCCATGCCGTGCCATGCCGTGCCATGCCGTGCCATGCCGTGCCATGCCATTCCATGCCATTCCATGCCATTCCATGCCATTCCATGCCATTCCATGCCATTCCATGCCATTCCATGCCATTCCATGCCATTCCATGCCATTCCATGCCATTCCATGCCATTCCATGCCATTCCATGCCATTCCATGCCATTCCATGCCATTCCATGCCATTCCATGCCATTCCATGCCATTCCATGCCATTCCATGCCATTCCATGCCATTCCATGCCATTCCATGCCATTCAATGCCGTGCCATGCCGTGCCATGCCGTGCCATGCCGTGCCATGCCGTGGCATGCCGTGCCATGCCGGTGCCATGCCGTGCCATGCCGTGCCATGCCGGTGCCATGCCGTGCCATGCCGGTGCCATGCCGTGCCATGCCGGTGCCATGCCGTGCCATGCCGGTGCCATGCCGTGCCATGCCGGTGCCATGCCGTGCCATGCCGGTGCCATGCCGTGCCATGCCGGTGCCATGCCGTGCCATGCCGGTGCCATGCCGGTGCCATGCCGTGCCATGCCGGTGCCATGCCGTGCCATGCCGGTGCCATGCGGTGCCATGCCGGTGCCATGCGGTGCCATGCCGTGCCATGCCGTGCCATGCCGGTGCCATGCCATTCCATGCCGTGCCATGCGGTGCCATGCCATTCCATGCGTTGCCATGCCATTCCATGCCGTGCCATGCGGTGCCATGCCATTCCATACGGTGCCATGCCATTCCATGCGGTGCCATGCCATTCCATGCGGTGCCATGTCATTCCATGCCATTCCATGCCATTCCATGCCATTCCATGCCATTCCATGCCATTCCATGCCATTCCATGCCATTCCATGCCATTCCATGCCATTCCATGCCATTCCATGCCATTCCATGCCATTCCATGCCATTCCATGCCATTCCATGCCATTCCATGCCATTCCATGCCATTCCATGCCATTCAATGCCGTGCCATGCCGGTGCCATGCCGTGCCATGCCGGTGCCATGCCGTGCCATGCCGGTGCCATGCCGTGCCATGCCGGTGCCATGCCGTGCCATGCCGGTGCCATGCCATGCCATGCCGGTGCCATGCCGTGCCATGCCGGTGCCATGCCGTGCCATGCCGGTGCCATGCCGTGCCATGCCGTGCCATGCCGGGCCATGCCATTCCATGCCATTCCATGCCAGTCCATGCCAGTCCATGCCATTCCATGCCATTCCATGCCACTCAATGCGGTGCCATGCCGTGCCATGCCGAGCCATGCCGTGCCATTCAATGCCATTCCATGCCATTCAATGCCATTCAATGCCGTGCCATGCCGTGCCATGCCGGTGCCATGCCGTGCCATGCCGGTGCCATGCCGTGCCATGCCGGTGCCATGCCGTGCCATGCCGGTGCCATGCCGTGCCATGCCGGTGCCATGCCGTGCCATGCCGGTGCCATGCCGTGCCATGCCGGTGCCATGCCGTGCCATGCCGGTGCCATGCCGTGCCATGCCGGTGCCATGCCGTGCCATGCCGGTGCCATGCCGTGCCATGCCGGTGCCATGCCGTGCCATGCGGTGCCATGCCATTCCATGCCATTCCATGCCATTCCATGCCATTCCATGCCATTCCATGTCATTCCATGCCATTCCATGCCATTCCATGCCATTCCATGCCATTCCATGCCATTCAATGCCGTGCCATGCCGTGCCATGCCGGTGCCATGCCGTGCCATGCCGGTGCCATGCCGTGCCATGCGGTGCCATGCCATTCCATGCCATTCCATGCCATTCCATGCCATTCCATGCCATTCCATGCCATTCCATGCCATTCCATGTCATTCCATGCCATTCCATGCCATTCCATGCCATTCCATGCCATTCCATGCCATTCCATGTCATTCCATGCCATTCCATGCCATTCCATGCCATTCCATACCATTCCATGCCATTCCATGCCATTCCATGCCATTCCATGCCATTCCATGCCATTCCATGCCATTCCATGCCATTCCATGCCATTCCATGCCATTCCATGCCATTCCATGCCATTCCATGCCATTCCATGCCATTCCATGCCATTCCATGCCATTCCATGCCATTCCATGCCATTCCATGCCATTCCATGCCATTCCATGCCATTCCATGCCATTCCATGCCATTCCATGCCATTCCATGCCATTCCATGCCATTCCATGCCATTCCATGCCATTCCATGCCATTCCATGCCGTGCCATGCCATTCCATGCCATTCCATGCCATTCCATGCCACTCAATGCGGTGCCATGCCGTGCCATGCCGTGCCATGCCGTGCCATTCAATGCCATTCCGTGCCATTCAATGCCATTCAATGCCGTGCCATGCCGTGCCATGCCGGTGCCATGCCGTGCCATGCCGGTGCCATGCCGTGCCATGCCGGTGCCATGCCGTGCCATGCCGGTGCCATGCCGTGCCATGCCGGTGCCATGCCGTGCCATGCCGGTGCCATGCCGTGCCATGCCGGTGCCATGCCGTGCCATGCCGGTGCCATGCCGTGCCATGCCGGTGCCATGCCGTGCCATGCCGGTGCCATGCCGTGCCATGCCGGTGCCATGCCGTGCCATGCCGGTGCCATGCCGTGCCATGCCGGTGCCATGCCGTGCCATGCGGTGCCATGCCATTCCATGCCATTCCATGCCATTCCATGTCATTCCATGCCATTCCATGCCATTCCATGCCATTCCATGCCATTCCATGCCATTCAATGCCGTGCCATGCCGTGCCATGCCGGTGCCATGCCGTGCCATGCCGGTGCCATGCCGTGCCATGCGGTGCCATGCCATTCCATGCCATTCCATGCCATTCCATGCCATTCCATGTCATTCCATGCCATTCCATGTCATTCCATGCCATTCCATGCCATTCCATGCCATTCCATGCCATTCCATGCCATTCCATGTCATTCCATGCCATTCCATGCCATTCCATGCCATTCCATACCATTCCATGCCATTCCATGCCATTCCATGCCATTCCATGCCATTCCATGCCATTCCATGCCATTCCATGCCATTCCATGCCATTCCATGCCATTCCATGCCATTCCATGCCATTCCATGCCATTCCATGCCATTCCATGCCATTCCATGCCATTCCATGCCATTCCATGCCATTCCATGCCATTCCATGCCATTCCATGCCATTCCATGCCATTCCATGCCATTCCATGCCGTGCCATGCCATTCCATGCCGTGCCATGCCATTCCATGCCGTGCCATGCCGGTGCCATACCGTGCCATGCCGGTGCCATGCCGTGCCATGCCGGTGCCATGCCGTGCCATGCCGGTGCCATGCCGTGCCATGCGGTGCCATGCCGTGCCATGCGGTGCCATGCCGTGCCATGCGGTGCCATGCCATTCCATGCCATTCCATGCCATTCCATGCCATTCCATGCCATTCCATGCCATTCCATGCCATTCCATGCCATTCCATGCCATTCCATGCCATTCCATGCCATTCCATGCCATTCCATGCCATTCCATGCCATTCCATGCCATTCCATGCCATTCCATGCCATTCCATGCCATTCCATGCCATTCCATGCCATTCCATGCCATTCCATGCCATTCCATGCCATTCCATGCCATTCCATGCCGTGCCATGCCGTGCCATGCCGTGCCATGCCGGTGCCATGCCGTGCCATGCCGGTGCCATGCCGTGCCATGCCGGTGCCATGCCGTGCCATGCCGGTGCCATGCCGTGCCATGCCGTGCCATGCCGTGCCATGCCGGTGCCATGCCGTGCCATGCCGGTGCCATGCCGTGCCATGCCGGTGCCATGCCGTGCTATGCCGTGCCATGCCGGTGCCATGCCGTGCCATTCCATGCCATTCCATGCCATTCCATGCCATTCCATGCCATTCCATGCCATTCCATGCCATTCCATGCCATTCCATGCCATTCCATGCCATTCCATGCCATTCCATGCCACTCAATGCGGTGCCATGCCGTGCCATGCCGTGCCATGCCGTGCCATTCAATGCCATTCCATGCCATTCAATGCCATTCAATGCCGGTGCCATGCCGTGCCATGCCGGTGCCATGCCGTGCCATGCCGGTGCCATGCCGTGCCATGCCGGTGCCATGCCGTGCCATGCCGGTGCCATGCCGTGCCATGCCGGTGCCATGCCGTGCCATGCCGTGCCATGCCGGTGCCATGCCGTGCCATGCCGGTGCCATGCCGTGCCATGCCTGTGCCATGCCGGTGCCATGCCGTGCCATGCCGGTGCCATGCCGTGGCATGCCGGTGCCATGCCGTGGCATGCCGGTGCCATGCCGTGGCATGCCGGTGCCATGCCGTGGCATGCCGGTGCCATGCCGTGGCATGCCGGTGCCATGCCGTGGCATGCCGGTGCCATGCCGTGGCATGCCGGTGCCATGCCGTGGCATGCCGGTGCCATGCCGGTGCCATGCCGTGCCATGCCGGTGCCATGCCGTGCCATGCCGGTGCCATGCCGTGCCATGCCGGTGCCATGCCGTGCCATGCCGGTGCCATGCCGTGCCATGCCGGTGCCATGCCGTGCCATGCCGGTGCCATGCCGTGCCATGCCGGTGCCATGCCGTGCCATGCCGGTGCCATGCCGTGCCATGCCGGTGCCATGCCGTTCCATGCCGGTGCCATGCCATTCCATGCCATTCCATGCCATTCCATGCCGTGCCATGCCATTCCATGCCGGTGCCATGCCGTGCCATGCCGGTGCCATGCCGTGCCATGCCGGTGCCATGCCGGTGCCATGCCGTGCCATGCCGGTGCCATGCCGTGCCATGCCGGTGCCATGCCGTGCCATGCCGGTGCCATGCCGTGCCATGCCGGTGCCATGCCGTGCCATGCCGTGCCATGCCGTGCCATGCCGTGCCATGCCGTGCCATGCCGTGCCATGCCGTGCCATGCCGGTGCCATGCCGTGCCATGCCGTGCCATGCCATTCCATGCCATTCCATGCCATTCCATGCCATTCCATGCCATTCCATGCCATTCCATGCCATTCCATGCCATTCCATGCCATTCCATGCCATTCCATGCCATTCCATGCCATTCCATGCCATTCCATGCCATTCCATGCGATTCCATGCCATTCCATGCCATTCAATGCCGTGCCATGCCGTGCCATGCCGGTGCCATGCCGTGCCATGCCGGTGCCATGCCGTGCCATGCCGGTGCCATGCCGTGCCATGCCGTGCCATGCCGGTGCCATGCCGTGCCATGCCGGTGCCATGCCGTGCCATGCCGGTGCCATGCCGTGCCATGCCGGTGCCATGCCGTGCCATGCCGGTGCCATGCCGTGCCATGCCGGTGCCATGCCGGTGCCATGCCGTGCCATGCCGTGCCATGCCGGTGCCATGCCGTGCCATGCCGGTGCCATGCGGTGCCATGCCGTGCCATGCCGTGCCATGCCGGTGCCATGCGGTGCCATGCCATTCCATGCGTTGCCATGCCATTCCATGCCGTGCCATGCCATTCCATGCCGTGCCATGCGGTGCCATGCCATTCCATACGGTGCCATGCCATTCCATGCGGTGCCATGCCATTCCATGCGGTGCCATGCCATTCCATGCCATTCCATGCCATTCCATGCCATTCCATGCCATTCCATGCCATTCCATGCCATTCCATGCCATTCCATGCCATTCCATGCCATTCCATGCCATTCCATGCCATTCCATGCCATTCCATGCCATTCCATGCCATTCCATGCCATTCCATGCCATTCCATGCCATTCCATGCCATTCCATGCCATTCCATGCCATTCCATGCCATTCCATGCCATTCCATGCCATTCCATGCCATTCCATGCCATTCCATGCCATTCAATGCCGTGCCATGCCGGTGCCATGCCGTGCCATGCCGGTGCCATGCCGTGCCATGCCGGTGCCATGCCGTGCCATGCCGGTGCCATGCCGTGCCATGCCGGTGCCATGCCATGCCATGCCGGTGCCATGCCGTGCCATGCCGGTGCCATGCCGTGCCATGCCGGTGCCATGCCGTGCCATGCCGTGCCATGCCGGGCCATGCCATTCCATGCCATTCCATGCCAGTCCATGCCAGTCCATGCCATTCCATGCCATTCCATGCCACTCAATGCGGTGCCATGCCGTGCCATTCAATGCCATTCCATGCCATTCAATGCCATTCAATGCCGTGCCATGCCGTGCCATGCCGGTGCCATGCCGTGCCATGCCGGTGCCATGCCGTGCCATGCCGGTGCCATGCCGTGCCATGCCGGTGCCATGCCGTGCCATGCCGTGCCATGCGGTGCCATGCCGTGCCATGCCGTGCCATGCCGGTGCCATGCCGTGCCATGCCGGTGCCATGCCGTGGCATGCCGGTGCCATGCCGTGCTATGCCGTGCCATGCCGGTGCCATGCCGTGCCATGCCGGTGCCATGCCGTGCCATGCCGGTGCCATGCCGTGCCATGCCGGTGCCATGCCGTGCCATGCCGGTGCCATGCCGTGCCATGCCGGTGCCATGCCGTGCCATGCCGGTGCCATGCCGTGCCATGCCGGTGCCATGCCGTGCCATGCCGGTGCCATGCCGTGCCATGCCGGTGCCATGCCGTGCCATGCCGGTGCCATGCCGTGCCATGCCGGTGCCATGCCGTGCCATGCCGGTGCCATGCCGTGCCATGCCGGTGCCATGCCGTGCCATGCCGGTGCCATGCCGTGCCATGCCGGTGCCATGCCGTGCCATGCCGTGCCATGCCGGTGCCATGCCGTGCCATGCCGTGCCATGCCGTGCCATGCCGTGCCATGCCGTGCCATGCCGTGCCATGCCATTCCATGCCATTCCATGCCATTCCATGCCATTCCATGCCATTCCATGCCATTCCATGCCATTCCATGCCATTCCATGCCATTCCATGCCATTCCATGCCATTCCATGCCATTCCATGCCATTCCATGCCATTCCATGCCATTCCATGCCATTCCATGCCATTCCATGCCATTCCATGCCATTCAATGCCGTGCCATGCCGTGCCATGCCGTGCCATGCCGTGCCATGCCGTGGCATGCCGTGCCATGCCGTGGCATGCCGTGCCATGCCGGTGCCATGCCGTGCCATGCCGTGCCATGCCGGTGCCATGCCGTGCCATGCCGGTGCCATGCCGTGCCATGCCGGTGCCATGCCGTGCCATGCCGGTGCCATGCCGTGCCATGCCGGAGCCATGCCGTGCCATGCCGGTGCCATGCCGTGCCATGCCGGTGCCATGCCGGTGCCATGCCGTGCCATGCCGTGCCATGCCGGTGCCATGCCGTGCCATGCCGGTGCCATGCGGTGCCATGCCGGTGCCATGCGGTGCCATGCCGTGCCATGCCGTGCCATGCCGGTGCCATGCCATTCCATGCCGTGCCATGCGGTGCCATGCCATTCCATGCGTTGCCATGCCATTCCATGCCGTGCCATGCGGTGCCATGCCATTCCATACGGTGCCATGCCATTCCATGCGGTGCCATGCCATTCCATGCGGTGCCATGCCATTCCATGCCATTCCATGCCATTCCATGCCATTCCATGCCATTCCATGCCATTCCATGCCATTCCATGCCATTCCATGCCATTCCATGCCATTCCATGCCATTCAATGCCGTGCCATGCCGGTGCCATGCCGTGCCATGCCGGTGCCATGCCGTGCCATGCCGGTGCCATGCCGTGCCATGCCGGTGCCATGCCATGCCATGCCGGTGCCATGCCGTGCCATGCCGGTGCCATGCCGTGCCATGCCGGTGCCATGCCGGGCCATGCCATTCCATGCCATTCCATGCCAGTCCATGCCATTCCATGCCACTCAATGCGGTGCCATGCCGTGCCATGCCGAGCCATGCCGTGCCATTCAATGCCATTCCATGCCATTCAATGCCATTCAATGCCGTGCCATGCCGTGCCATGCCGGTGCCATGCCGTGCCATGCCGTGCCATGCCGGTGCCATGCCGTGCCATGCCGGTGCCATGCCGTGCCATGCCGGTGCCATGCCGTGCCATGCCGGTGCCATGCCGTGCCATGCCGGTGCCATGCCGTGCCATGCCGGTGCCATGCCGTGCCATGCCGGTGCCATGCCGTGCCATGCCGGTGCCATGCCGTGCCATGCGGTGCCATGCCATTCCATGCCATTCCATGCCATTCCATGCCATTCCATGCCATTCCATGTCATTCCATGCCATTCCATGCCATTCCATGCCATTCCATGCCATTCCATGCCATTCAATGCCGTGCCATGCCGTGCCATGCCGGTGCCATGCCGTGCCATGCCGGTGCCATGCCGTGCCATGCGGTGCCATGCCATTCCATGCCATTCCATGCCATTCCATGCCATTCCATGCCATTCCATGCCATTCCATGCCATTCCATGTCATTCCATGCCATTCCATGCCATTCCATGCCATTCCATGCCATTCCATGCCATTCCATGTCATTCCATGCCATTCCATGCCATTCCATGCCATTCCATACCATTCCATGCCATTCCATGCCATTCCATGCCATTCCATGCCATTCCATGCCATTCCATGCCATTCCATGCCATTCCATGCCATTCCATGCCATTCCATGCCATTCCATGCCATTCCATGCCATTCCATGCCATTCCATGCCATTCCATGCCATTCCATGCCATTCCATGCCATTCCATGCCATTCCATGCCATTCCATGCCATTCCATGCCATTCCATGCCATTCCATGCCATTCCATGCCATTCCATGCCATTCCATGCCATTCCATGCCATTCCATGCCATTCCATGCCATTCCATGCCATTCCATGCCATTCCATGCCATTCCATGCCATTCCATGCCATTCCATGCCATTCCATGCCATTCCATGCCATTCCATGCCATTCCATGCCATTCCATGCCATTCCATGCCGTGCCATGCCATTCCATGCCATTCCATGCCATTCCATGCCACTCAATGCGGTGCCATGCCGTGCCATGCCGTGCCATGCCGTGCCATTCAATGCCATTCCGTGCCATTCAATGCCATTCAATGCCGTGCCATGCCGTGCCATGCCGGTGCCATGCCGTGCCATGCCGGTGCCATGCCGTGCCATGCCGGTGCCATGCCGTGCCATGCCGGTGCCATGCCGTGCCATGCCGGTGCCATGCCGTGCCATGCCGGTGCCATGCCGTGCCATGCCGGTGCCATGCCGTGCCATGCCGGTGCCATGCCGTGCCATGCCGGTGCCATGCCGTGCCATGCCGGTGCCATGCCGTGCCATGCCGGTGCCATGCCGTGCCATGCGGTGCCATGCCATTCCATGCCATTCCATGCCATTCCATGCCATTCCATGCCATTCCATGTCATTCCATGCCATTCCATGCCATTCCATGCCATTCCATGCCATTCAGTGCCGTGCCATGCCGTGCCATGCCGGTGCCATGCCGTGCCATGCCGGTGCCATGCCGTGCCATGCGGTGCCATGCCATTCCATGCCATTCCATGCCATTCCATGCCATTCCATGCCATTCCATGCCATTCCATGTCATTCCATGCCATTCCATGTCATTCCATGCCATTCCATGCCATTCCATGCCATTCCATGCCATTCCATGTCATTCCATGCCATTCCATGCCATTCCATGCCATTCCATGCCATTCCATGCCATTCCATGCCATTCCATGCCATTCCATGCCATTCCATGCCATTCCATGCCATTCCATGCCATTCCATGCCATTCCATGCCATTCCATGCCATTCCATGCCATTCCATGCCATTCCATGCCATTCCATGCCATTCCATGCCATTCCATGCCATTCCATGCCATTCCATGCCATTCCATGCCATTCCATGCCATTCCATGCCATTCCATGCCATTCCATGCCATTCCATGCCGTGCCATGCCATTCCATGCCGTGCCATGCCATTCCATGCCGTGCCATGCCGGTGCCATACCGTGCCATGCCGGTGCCATGCCGTGCCATGCCGGTGCCATGCCGTGCCATGCCGGTGCCATGCCGTGCCATGCGGTGCCATGCCGTGCCATGCGGTGCCATGCCGTGCCATGCGGTGCCATGCCATTCCATGCCATTCCATGCCATTCCATGCCATTCCATGCCATTCCATGCCATTCCATGCCATTCCATGCCATTCCATGCCATTCCATGCCATTCCATGCCATTCCATGCCATTCCATGCCATTCCATGCCATTCCATGCCATTCCATGCCATTCCATGCCATTCCATGCCATTCCATGCCATTCCATGCCATTCCATGCCATTCCATGCCATTCCATGCCATTCCATGCCATTCCATGCCATTCCATGCCATTCCATGCCGTGCCATGCCGTGCCATGCCGTGCCATGCCGGTGCCATGCCGTGCCATGCCGGTGCCATGCCGTGCCATGCCGGTGCCATGCCGTGCCATGCCGGTGCCATGCCGTGCCATGCCGTGCCATGCCGTGCCATGCCGGTGCCATGCCGTGCCATGCCGGTGCCATGCCGTGCCATGCCGGTGCCATGCCGTGCTATGCCGTGCCATGCCGGTGCCATGCCGTGCCATGCCGGTGCCATGCCGTGCCATGCCGTGCCATGCCGTGCCATGCCGTGCCATGCGGTGCCATGCCATTCCATGCCATTCCATGCCATTCCATGCCATTCCATGCCATTCCATGCCATTCCATGCCATTCCATGCCATTCCATGCCATTCCATGCCATTCCATGCCATTCCATGCCATTCCATGCCATTCCATGCCATTCCATGCCGTGCCATGCCATTCCATGCCATTCCATGCCATTCCATGCCACTCAATGCGGTGCCATGCCGTGCCATGCCGTGCCATGCCGTGCCATTCAATGCCATTCCATGCCATTCAATGCCATTCAATGCCGTGCCATGCCGTGCCATGCCGGTGCCATGCCGTGCCATGCCGGTGCCATGCCGTGCCATGCCGGTGCCATGCCGTGCCATGCCGGTGCCATGCCGTGCCATGCCGGTGCCATGCCGTGCCATGCCGGTGCCATGCCGTGCCATGCCGGTGCCATGCCGTGCCATGCCGTGCCATGCCGGTGCCATGCCGTGCCATGCCGGTGCCATGCCGTGCCATGCCGGTGCCATGCCGTGCCATGCCGGTGCCATGCCGTGCCATGCCGGTGCCATGCCGTGGCATGCCGGTGCCATGCCGTGGCATGCCGGTGCCATGCCGTGGCATGCCGGTGCCATGCCGTGGCATGCCGGTGCCATGCCGTGGCATGCCGGTGCCATGCCGTGGCATGCCGGTGCCATGCCGTGGCATGCCGGTGCCATGCCGTGGCATGCCGGTGCCATGCCGTGGCATGCCGGTGCCATGCCGTGGCATGCCGGTGCCATGCCGTGGCATGCCGGTGCCATGCCGTGGCATGCCGGTGCCATGCCGTGGCATGCCGGTGCCATGCCGTGGCATGCCGGTGCCATGCCGTGGCATGCCGGTGCCATGCCGTGGCATGCCGGTGCCATGCCGGTGCCATGCCGTGCCATGCCGGTGCCATGCCGTGCCATGCCGGTGCCATGCCGTGCCATGCCGGTGCCATGCCGTGCCATGCCGGTGCCATGCCGTGCCATGCCGGTGCCATGCCGTGCCATGCCGGTGCCATGCCGTGCCATGCCGGTGCCATGCCGTGCCATGCCGGTGCCATGCCGTGCCCTGCCGGTGCCATGCCGTGCCATGCCGGTGCCATGCCGTGCCATGCCGGTGCCATGCCGTGCCATGCCGGTGCCATGCCGTGCCATGCCGGTGCCATGCCGTGCCATGCCGGTGCCATGCCGTTCCATGCCGGTGCCATGCCATTCCATGCCATTCCATGCCATTCCATGCCGTGCCATGCCATTCCATGCCGGTGCCATGCCGTGCCATGCCGGTGCCATGCCGTGCCATGCCGGTGCCATGCCGGTGCCATGCCGTGCCATGCCGGTGCCATGCCGTGCCATGCCGGTGCCATGCCGTGCCATGCCGGTGCCATGCCGTGCCATGCCGGTGCCATGCCGTGCCATGCCGTGCCATGCCGGTGCCATGCCGTGCCATGCCGTGCCATGCCGTGCCATGCCGTGCCATGCCGGTGCCATGCCGTGCCATGCCGTGCCATGCCATTCCATGCCATTCCATGCCATTCCATGCCATTCCATGCCATTCCATGCCATTCCATGCCATTCCATGCCATTCCATGCCATTCCATGCCATTCCATGCCATTCCATGCCATTCCATGCCATTCCATGCCATTCCATGCCATTCCATGCCATTCCATGCCATTCCATGCCATTCCATGCCATTCCATGCCATTCCATGCCATTCAATGCCGTGCCATGCCGTGCCATGCCGGTGCCATGCCGTGCCATGCCGGTGCCATGCCGTGCCATGCCGGTGCCATGCCGTGCCATGCCGTGCCATGCCGGTGCCATGCCGTGCCATGCCGGTGCCATGCCGTGCCATGCCGGTGCCATGCCGTGCCATGCCGGTGCCATGCCGTGCCATGCCGGTGCCATGCCGTGCCATGCCGGTGCCATGCCGGTGCCATGCCGTGCCATGCCGTGCCATGCCGGTGCCATGCCGTGCCATGCCGGTGCCATGCGGTGCCATGCCGTGCCATGCCATTCCATGCCGTGCCATGCGGTGCCATGCCATTCCATGCGTTGCCATGCCATTCCATGCCGTGCCATGCGGTGCCATGCCATTCCATACGGTGCCATGCCATTCCATGCGGTGCCATGCCATTCCATGCGGTGCCATGCCATTCCATGCCATTCCATGCCATTCCATGCCATTCCATGCCATTCCATGCCATTCCATGCCATTCCATGCCATTCCATGCCATTCCATGCCATTCCATGCCATTCCATGCCATTCCATGCCATTCCATGCCATTCCATGCCATTCCATGCCATTCCATGCCATTCCATCCCATTCCATGCCATTCCATGCCATTCCATGCCATTCCATGCCATTCCATGCCATTCCATGCCATTCCATGCCATTCCATGCCATTCCATGCCATTCCATGCCGGTGCCATGCCGTGCCATGCCGGTGCCATGCCGTGCCATGCCGGTGCCATGCCGTGCCATGCCGGTGCCATGCCGTGCCATGCCGGTGCCATGCCATGCCATGCCGGTGCCATGCCGTGCCATGCCGGTGCCATGCCGTGCCATGCCGGTGCCATGCCGTGCCATGCCGTGCCATGCCGGGCCATGCCATTCCATGCCATTCCATGCCAGTCCATGCCAGTCCATGCCATTCCATGCCATTCCATGCCACTCAATGCGGTGCCATGCCGTGCCATTCAATGCCATTCCATGCCATTCAATGCCATTCAATGCCGTGCCATGCCGTGCCATGCCGGTGCCATGCCGTGCCATGCCGGTGCCATGCCGTGCCATGCCGGTGCCATGCCGTGCCATGCCGGTGCCATGCCGTGCCATGCCGTGCCATGCGGTGCCATGCCGTGCCATGCCGTGCCATGCCGGTGCCATGCCGTGCCATGCCGGTGCCATGCCGTGCCATGCCGGTGCCATGCCGTGCTATGCCGTGCCATGCCGGTGCCATGCCGTGCCATGCCGGTGCCATGCCGTGCCATGCCGGTGCCATGCCGTGCCATGCCGGTGCCATGCCGTGCCATGCCGGTGCCATGCCGTGCCATGCCGGTGCCATGCCGTGCCATGCCGGTGCCATGCCGTGCCATGCCGGTGCCATGCCGTGCCATGCCGGTGCCATGCCGTGCCATGCCGGTGCCATGCCGTGCCATGCCGGTGCCATGCCGTGCCATGCCGGTGCCATGCCGTGCCATGCCGGTGCCATGCCGTGCCATGCCGGTGCCATGCCGTGCCATGCCGTGCCATGCCGGTGCCATGCCGTGCCATGCCGTGCCATGCCGTGCCATGCCGTGCCATGCCGTGCCATGCCGTGCCATGCCATTCCATGCCATTCCATGCCATTCCATGCCATTCCATGCCATTCCATGCCATTCCATGCCATTCCATGCCATTCCATGCCATTCCATGCCATTCCATGCCATTCCATGCCATTCCATGCCATTCCATGCCATTCCATGCCATTCCATGCCATTCCATGCCATTCCATGCCATTCCATGCCATTCCATGCCATTCCATGCCATTCCATGCCATTCCATGCCATTCCATGCCATTCCATGCCATTCCATGCCATTCCATGCCATTCCATGCCATTCCATGCCATTCAATGCCGTGCCATGCCGTGCCATGCCGTGGCATGCCGTGCCATGCCGGTGCCATGCCGTGCCATGCCGTGCCATGCCGGTGCCATGCCGTGCCATGCCGGTGCCATGCCGTGCCATGCCGGTGCCATGCCGTGCCATGCCGGTGCCATGCCGTGCCATGCCGGTGCCATGCCGTGCCATGCCGGTGCCATGCCGGTGCCATGCCGGTGCCATGCCGGTGCCATGCCGGTGCCATGCCGTGCCATGCCGGTGCCATGCGGTGCCATGCCGGTGCCATGCGGTGCCATGCCGGTGCCATGCGGTGCCATGCCGTGCCATGCCGTGCCATGCCGGTGCCATGCCATTCCATGCCGTGCCATGCGGTGCCATGCCATTCCATGCGTTGCCATGCCATTCCATGCCGTGCCATGCGGTGCCATGCCATTCCATACGGTGCCATGCCATTCCATGCGGTGCCATGCCATTCCATGCGGTGCCATGTCATTCCATGCCATTCCATGCCATTCCATGCCATTCCATGCCATTCCATGCCATTCCATGCCATTCCATGCCATTCCATGCCATTCCATGCCATTCCATGCCATTCCATGCCATTCCATGCCATTCCATGCCATTCCATGCCATTCCATGCCATTCCATGCCATTCCATGCCATTCAATGCCGTGCCATGCCGGTGCCATGCCGTGCCATGCCGGTGCCATGCCGTGCCATGCCGGTGCCATGCCGTGCCATGCCGGTGCCATGCCGTGCCATGCCGGTGCCATGCCATGCCATGCCGGTGCCATGCCGTGCCATGCCGGTGCCATGCCGTGCCATGCCGGTGCCATGCCGTGCCATGCCGTGCCATGCCGGGCCATGCCATTCCATGCCATTCCATGCCAGTCCATGCCAGTCCATGCCATTCCATGCCATTCCATGCCACTCAATGCGGTGCCATGCCGTGCCATGCCGAGCCATGCCGTGCCATTCAATGCCATTCCATGCCATTCAATGCCATTCAATGCCGTGCCATGCCGTGCCATGCCGGTGCCATGCCGTGCCATGCCGGTGCCATGCCGTGCCATGCCGGTGCCATGCCGTGCCATGCCGGTGCCATGCCGTGCCATGCCGGTGCCATGCCGTGCCATGCCGGTGCCATGCCGTGCCATGCCGGTGCCATGCCGTGCCATGCCGGTGCCATGCCGTGCCATGCCGGTGCCATGCCGTGCCATGCCGGTGCCATGCCGTGCCATGCCGGTGCCATGCCGTGCCATGCCGGTGCCATGCCGTGCCATGCCGGTGCCATGCCGTGCCATGCGGTGCCATGCCATTCCATGCCATTCCATGCCATTCCATGCCATTCCATGCCATTCCATGTCATTCCATGCCATTCCATGCCATTCCATGCCATTCCATGCCATTCCATGCCATTCCATGCCATTCAATGCCGTGCCATGCCGTGCCATGCCGGTGCCATGCCGTGCCATGCCGGTGCCATGCCGTGCCATGCGGTGCCATGCCATTCCATGCCATTCCATGCCATTCCATGCCATTCCATGCCATTCCATGCCATTCCATGCCATTCCATGCCATTCCATGTCATTCCATGCCATTCCATGCCATTCCATGCCATTCCATGCCATTCCATGCCATTCCATGTCATTCCATGCCATTCCATGCCATTCCATGCCATTCCATGCCATTCCATGCCATTCCATGCCATTCCATGCCATTCCATGCCATTCCATGCCATTCCATGCCGTGCCATGCCATTCCATGCCATTCCATGCCATTCCATGCCACTCAATGCGGTGCCATGCCGTGCCATGCCGTGCCATGCCGTGCCATTCAATGCCATTCCGTGCCATTCAATGCCATTCAATGCCGTGCCATGCCGTGCCATGCCGGTGCCATGCCGTGCCATGCCGGTGCCATGCCGTGCCATGCCGGTGCCATGCCGTGCCATGCCGGTGCCATGCCGTGCCATGCCGGTGCCATGCCGTGCCATGCCGGTGCCATGCCGTGCCATGCCGGTGCCATGCCGTGCCATGCCGGTGCCATGCCGTGCCATGCCGGTGCCATGCCGTGCCATGCCGGTGCCATGCCGTGCCATGCCGGTGCCATGCCGTGCCATGCCGGTGCCATGCCGTGCCATGCCGGTGCCATGCCATTCCATGCCATTCCATGCCATTCCATGCCATTCCATGCCATTCCATGTCATTCCATGCCATTCCATGCCATTCCATGCCATTCCATGCCATTCCATGCCATTCCATGCCATTCAATGCTGTGCCATGCCGTGCCATGCCGGTGCCATGCCGTGCCATGCCGGTGCCATGCCGTGCCATGCGGTGCCATGCCATTCCATGCCATTCCATGCCATTCCATGCCATTCCATGCCATTCCATGTCATTCCATGCCATTCCATGTCATTCCATGCCATTCCATGCCATTCCATGCCATTCCATGCCATTCCATGCCATTCCATGTCATTCCATGCCATTCCATGCCATTCCATGCCATTCCATACCATTCCATGCCATTCCATGCCATTCCATGCCATTCCATGCCATTCCATGCCATTCCATGCCATTCCATGCCATTCCATGCCATTCCATGCCATTCCATGCCATTCCATGCCATTCCATGCCATTCCATGCCATTCCATGCCATTCCATGCCATTCCATGCCATTCCATGCCATTCCATGCCATTCCATGCCATTCCATGCCGTGCCATGCCATTCCATGCCGTGCCATGCCATTCCATGCCGTGCCATGCCGGTGCCATACCGTGCCATGCCGGTGCCATGCCGTGCCATGCCGGTGCCATGCCGTGCCATGCCGGTGCCATGCCGTGCCATGCGGTGCCATGCCGTGCCATGCGGTGCCATGCCGTGCCATGCGGTGCCATGCCATTCCATGCCATTCCATGCCATTCCATGCCATTCCATGCCATTCCATGCCATTCCATGCCATTCCATGCCATTCCATGCCATTCCATGCCATTCCATGCCATTCCATGCCATTCCATGCCATTCCATGCCATTCCATGCCATTCCATGCCATTCCATGCCATTCCATGCCATTCCATGCCATTCCATGCAATTCCATGCCATTCCATGCCGTGCCATGCCGTGCCATGCCGTGCCATGCCGGTGCCATGCCGTGCCATGCCGGTGCCATGCCGTGCCATGCCGGTGCCATGCCGTGCCATGCCGGTGCCATGCCGTGCCATGCCGTGCCATGCCGTGCCATGCCGGTGCCATGCCGTGCCATGCCGGTGCCATGCCGTGCCATGCCGGTGCCATGCCGTGCTATGCCGTGCCATGCCGGTGCCATGCCGGTGCCATGCCGTGCCATGCCGGTGCCATGCCGTGCCATGCCGTGCCATGCCGTGCCATGCCGTGCCATGCGGTGCCATGCCATTCCATGCCATTCCATGCCATTCCATGCCATTCCATGCCATTCCATGCCATTCCATGTCATTCCATGCCATTCCATGCCATTCCATGCCATTCCATGCCATTCCATGCCATTCCATGCCATTCCATGCCATTCAATGCCGGTGCCATGCCATGCCATGCCGGTGCCATGCCGTGCCATGCCGGTGCCATGCCGTGCCATGCCGGTGCCATGCCGTGCCATGCCGGTGCCATGCCGTGCCATGCCGGTGCCATGCCGTGCCATGCCGGTGCCATGCCGTCCCATGCCGGTGCCATGCCGTGCCATGCCGGTGCCATGCCGTGCCATGCCGTGCCATGCCGTGCCATGCCGTGCCATGCCGTGCCATGCCGTGCCATGCCGTGCCATGCGGTGCCATGCCATTCCATGCCATTCCATGCCATTCCATGTCATTCCATGCCATTCCATGCCATTCCATGCCATTCCATGCCATTCCATGCCATTCCATGTCATTCCATGCCATTCCATGTCATTCCATGCCATGCCGGTACCATGCCGTGCCATGCCGGTACCATGCCGTGCCATGCCGGTGCCATGCCGTGCCATGCCGGTGCCATGCCGTGCCATGCCGGTGCCATGCCGTGCCATGCCGGTGCCATGCCGTGCCATGCCGTGCCATGCGGTGCCATGCCGTGCCATGCGGTGCCATGCCATTCCATGCCATTCCATGCCATTCCATGCCATTCCATGCCATTCCATGCCATTCCATGCCATTCCATGCCATTCCATGCCATTCCATGCCATTCCATGCCATTCCATGCCATTCCATGCCATTCCATGCCATTCCATGCCATTCCATGCCATTCCATGCCATTCCATGCCATTCCATGCCATTCCATGCCATTCCATGCCATTCCATGCCATTCCATGCCATTCCATGCCATTCCATGCCATTCCATGCCATTCCATGCCATTCCATGCCATTCCATGCCATTCCATGCCATTCCATGCCATTCCATGCCATTCCATGCCATTCCATGCCATTCCATGCCATTCCATGCCATTCCATGCCATTCCATGCCATTCCATGCCATTCCATGCCATTCCATGCCATTCCATGCCACTCAATGCGGTGCCATGCCGTGCCATGCCGTGCCATGCCGTGCCATTCAATGCCATTCCATGCCATTCAATGCCATTCAATGCCGTGCCATGCCGTGCCATGCCGGTGCCATGCCGTGCCATGCCGGTGCCATGCCGTGCCATGCCGGTGCCATGCCGTGCCATGCCGGTGCCATGCCGTGCCATGCCGGTGCCATGCCGTGCCATGCCGGTGCCATGCCGTGGCATGCCGGTGCCATGCCGTGGCATGCCGGTGCCATGCCGTGGCATGCCGGTGCCATGCCGTGGCATGCCGGTGCCATGCCGTGGCATGCCGGTGCCATGCCGGTGCCATGCCGTGCCATGCCGGTGCCATGCCGTGCCATGCCGGTGCCATGCCGTGCCATGCCGGTGCCATGCCGTGCCATGCCGGTGCCATGCCGTGCCATGCCGGTGCCATGCCGTGCCATGCCGGTGCCATGCCGTGCCATGCCGGTGCCATGCCGTGCCATGCCGGTGCCATGCCGTGCCATGCCGGTGCCATGCCGTTCCATGCCGGTGCCATGCCATTCCATGCCATTCCATGCCATTCCATGCCGTGCCATGCCATTCCATGCCGGTGCCATGCCGTGCCATGCCGGTGCCATGCCGTGCCATGCCGGTGCCATGCCGGTGCCATGCCGTGCCATGCCGGTGCCATGCCGTGCCATGCCGGTGCCATGCCGTGCCATGCCGGTGCCATGCCGTGCCATGCCGGTGCCATGCCGTGCCATGCCGTGCCATGCCGGTGCCATGCCGTGCCATGCCGTGCCATGCCGTGCCATGCCGTGCCATGCCGTGCCATGCCGTGCCATGCGGTGCCATGCCATTCCATGCCATTCCATGCCATTCCATGCCATTCCATGCCATTCCATGCCATTCCATGTCATTCCATGCCATTCCATGCCATTCCATGCCATTCCATGCCATTCCATGCCATTCCATGCCATTCCATGCCATTCAATGCCGGTGCCATGCCATGCCATGCCGGTGCCATGCCGTGCCATGCCGGTGCCATGCCGTGCCATGCCGGTGCCATGCCGTGCCATGCCGGTGCCATGCCGTGCCATGCCGGTGCCATGCCGTCCCATGCCGGTGCCATGCCGTGCCATGCCGGTGCCATGCCGTGCCATGCCGTGCCATGCCGTGCCATGCCGTGCCATGCCGTGCCATGCCGTGCCATGCCGTGCCATGCCGTGCCATGCGGTGCCATGCCATTCCATGCCATTCCATGCCATTCCATGTCATTCCATGCCATTCCATGCCATTCCATGCCATTCCATGCCATTCCATGCCATTCCATGTCATTCCATGCCATTCCATGTCATTCCATGCCATGCCGGTACCATGCCGTGCCATGCCGGTACCATGCCGTGCCATGCCGGTGCCATGCCGTGCCATGCCGGTGCCATGCCGTGCCATGCCGGTGCCATGCCGTGCCATGCCGGTGCCATGCCGTGCCATGCCGTGCCATGCGGTGCCATGCCGTGCCATGCGGTGCCATGCCATTCCATGCCATTCCATGCCATTCCATGCCATTCCATGCCATTCCATGCCATTCCATGCCATTCCATGCCATTCCATGCCATTCCATGCCATTCCATGCCATTCCATGCCATTCCATGCCATTCCATGCCATTCCATGCCATTCCATGCCATTCCATGCCATTCCATGCCATTCCATGCCATTCCATGCCATTCCATGCCATTCCATGCCATTCCATGCCATTCCATGCCATTCCATGCCATTCCATGCCATTCCATGCCATTCCATGCCATTCCATGCCATTCCATGCCATTCCATGCCATTCCATGCCATTCCATGCCATTCCATGCCATTCCATGCCATTCCATGCCATTCCATGCCATTCCATGCCATTCCATGCCATTCCATGCCATTCCATGCCATTCCATGCCACTCAATGCGGTGCCATGCCGTGCCATGCCGTGCCATGCCGTGCCATTCAATGCCATTCCATGCCATTCAATGCCATTCAATGCCGTGCCATGCCGTGCCATGCCGGTGCCATGCCGTGCCATGCCGGTGCCATGCCGTGCCATGCCGGTGCCATGCCGTGCCATGCCGGTGCCATGCCGTGCCATGCCGGTGCCATGCCGTGGCATGCCGGTGCCATGCCGTGGCATGCCGGTGCCATGCCGTGGCATGCCGGTGCCATGCCGTGGCATGCCGGTGCCATGCCGTGGCATGCCGGTGCCATGCCGTGGCATGCCGGTGCCATGCCGGTGCCATGCCGTGCCATGCCGGTGCCATGCCGTGCCATGCCGGTGCCATGCCGTGCCATGCCGGTGCCATGCCGTGCCATGCCGGTGCCATGCCGTGCCATGCCGGTGCCATGCCGTGCCATGCCGGTGCCATGCCGTGCCATGCCGGTGCCATGCCGTGCCATGCCGGTGCCATGCCGTGCCATGCCGGTGCCATGCCGTGCCATGCCGGTGCCATGCCGTGCCATGCCGGTGCCATGCCGTGCCATGCCGGTGCCATGCCGTGCCATGCCGGTGCCATGCCGTTCCATGCCGGTGCCATGCCATTCCATGCCATTCCATGCCATTCCATGCCGTGCCATGCCATTCCATGCCGGTGCCATGCCGTGCCATGCCGGTGCCATGCCGTGCCATGCCGGTGCCATGCCGGTGCCATGCCGTGCCATGCCGGTGCCATGCCGTGCCATGCCGGTGCCATGCCGTGCCATGCCGGTGCCATGCCGTGCCATGCCGGTGCCATGCCGTGCCATGCCGTGCCATGCCGGTGCCATGCCGTGCCATGCCGTGCCATGCCGGTGCCATGCCGTGCCATGCCGGTGCCATGCCGTGCCATGCGGTGCCATGCCATTCCATGCCATTCCATGCCATTCCATGCCATTCCATGCCATTCCATGCCATTCCATGCCATTCCATGCCATTCCATGCCATTCCATGCCATTCAATGCCGTGCCATGCCGTGCCATGCCGGTGCCATGCCGTGCCATGCCGGTGCCATGCCGTGCCATGCGGTGCCATGCCATTCCATGCCATTCCATGCCATTCCATGCCATTCCATGCCATTCCATGTCATTCCATGCCATTCCATGTCATTCCATGCCATTCCATGCCATTCCATGCCATTCCATGCCATTCCATGCCATTCCATGTCATTCCATGCCATTCCATGCCATTCCATGCCATTCCATACCATTCCATGCCATTCCATGCCATTCCATGCCATTCCATGCCATTCCATGCCATTCCATGCCATTCCATGCCATTCCATGCCATTCCATGCCATTCCATGCCATTCCATGCCATTCCATGCCATTCCATGCCATTCCATGCCATTCCATGCCATTCCATGCCATTCCATGCCATTCCATGCCATTCCATGCCATTCCATGCCATTCCATGCCATTCCATGCCATTCCATGCCATTCCATGCCATTCCATGCCGTGCCATGCCATTCCATGCCGTGCCATGCCATTCCATGCCGTGCCATGCCGGTGCCATACCGTGCCATGCCGGTGCCATGCCGTGCCATGCCGGTGCCATGCCGTGCCATGCCGGTGCCATGCCGTGCCATGCGGTGCCATGCCGTGCCATGCGGTGCCATGCCGTGCCATGCGGTGCCATGCCATTCCATGCCATTCCATGCCATTCCATGCCATTCCATGCCATTCCATGCCATTCCATGCCATTCCATGCCATTCCATGCCATTCCATGCCATTCCATGCCATTCCATGCCATTCCATGCCATTCCATGCCATTCCATGCCATTCCATGCCATTCCATGCCATTCCATGCCATTCCATGCCATTCCATGCAATTCCATGCCATTCCATGCCGTGCCATGCCGTGCCATGCCGTGCCATGCCGGTGCCATGCCGTGCCATGCCGGTGCCATGCCGTGCCATGCCGGTGCCATGCCGTGCCATGCCGGTGCCATGCCGTGCCATGCCGTGCCATGCCGTGCCATGCCGGTGCCATGCCGTGCCATGCCGGTGCCATGCCGTGCCATGCCGGTGCCATGCCGTGCTATGCCGTGCCATGCCGGTGCCATGCCGGTGCCATGCCGTGCCATGCCGGTGCCATGCCGTGCCATGCCGTGCCATGCCGTGCCATGCCGTGCCATGCGGTGCCATGCCATTCCATGCCATTCCATGCCATTCCATGCCATTCCATGCCATTCCATGCCATTCCATGCCATTCCATGTCATTCCATGCCATTCCATGCCATTCCATGCCATTCCATGCCATTCCATGCCATTCCATGCCATTCCATGCCATTCAATGCCGGTGCCATGCCATGCCATGCCGGTGCCATGCCGTGCCATGCCGGTGCCATGCCGTGCCATGCCGGTGCCATGCCGTGCCATGCCGGTGCCATGCCGTGCCATGCCGGTGCCATGCCGTCCCATGCCGGTGCCATGCCGTGCCATGCCGGTGCCATGCCGTGCCATGCCGTGCCATGCCGTGCCATGCCGTGCCATGCCGTGCCATGCCGTGCCATGCCGTGCCATGCGGTGCCATGCCATTCCATGCCATTCCATGCCATTCCATGTCATTCCATGCCATTCCATGCCATTCCATGCCATTCCATGCCATTCCATGCCATTCCATGTCATTCCATGCCATTCCATGTCATTCCATGCCATGCCGGTACCATGCCGTGCCATGCCGGTACCATGCCGTGCCATGCCGGTGCCATGCCGTGCCATGCCGGTGCCATGCCGTGCCATGCCGGTGCCATGCCGTGCCATGCCGGTGCCATGCCGTGCCATGCCGTGCCATGCGGTGCCATGCCGTGCCATGCGGTGCCATGCCATTCCATGCCATTCCATGCCATTCCATGCCATTCCATGCCATTCCATGCCATTCCATGCCATTCCATGCCATTCCATGCCATTCCATGCCATTCCATGCCATTCCATGCCATTCCATGCCATTCCATGCCATTCCATGCCATTCCATGCCATTCCATGCCATTCCATGCCATTCCATGCCATTCCATGCCATTCCATGCCATTCCATGCCATTCCATGCCATTCCATGCCATTCCATGCCATTCCATGCCATTCCATGCCATTCCATGCCATTCCATGCCATTCCATGCCATTCCATGCCATTCCATGCCATTCCATGCCATTCCATGCCATTCCATGCCATTCCATGCCACTCAATGCGGTGCCATGCCGTGCCATGCCGTGCCATGCCGTGCCATTCAATGCCATTCCATGCCATTCAATGCCATTCAATGCCGTGCCATGCCGTGCCATGCCGGTGCCATGCCGTGCCATGCCGGTGCCATGCCGTGCCATGCCGGTGCCATGCCGTGCCATGCCGGTGCCATGCCGTGCCATGCCGGTGCCATGCCGTGCCATGCCGGTGCCATGCCGTGGCATGCCGGTGCCATGCCGTGGCATGCCGGTGCCATGCCGTGGCATGCCGGTGCCATGCCGTGGCATGCCGGTGCCATGCCGTGGCATGCCGGTGCCATGCCGTGGCATGCCGGTGCCATGCCGGTGCCATGCCGTGCCATGCCGGTGCCATGCCGTGCCATGCCGGTGCCATGCCGTGCCATGCCGGTGCCATGCCGTGCCATGCCGGTGCCATGCCGTGCCATGCCGGTGCCATGCCGTGCCATGCCGGTGCCATGCCGTGCCATGCCGGTGCCATGCCGTGCCATGCCGGTGCCATGCCGTGCCATGCCGGTGCCATGCCGTGCCATGCCGGTGCCATGCCGTGCCATGCCGGTGCCATGCCGTGCCATGCCGGTGCCATGCCGTGCCATGCCGGTGCCATGCCGTGCCATGCCGGTGCCATGCCGTTCCATGCCGGTGCCATGCCATTCCATGCCATTCCATGCCATTCCATGCCGTGCCATGCCATTCCATGCCGGTGCCATGCCGTGCCATGCCGGTGCCATGCCGTGCCATGCCGGTGCCATGCCGGTGCCATGCCGTGCCATGCCGGTGCCATGCCGTGCCATGCCGGTGCCATGCCGTGCCATGCCGGTGCCATGCCGTGCCATGCCGGTGCCATGCCGTGCCATGCCGTGCCATGCCGGTGCCATGCCGTGCCATGCCGTGCCATGCCGTGCCATGCCGTGCCATGCGGTGCCATGCCATTCCATGCCATTCCATGCCATTCCATGCCATTCCATGCCATTCCATGCCATTCCATGTCATTCCATGCCATTCCATGCCATTCCATGCCATTCCATGCCATTCCATGCCATTCCATGCCATTCCATGCCATTCAATGCCGGTGCCATGCCATGCCATGCCGGTGCCATGCCGTGCCATGCCGGTGCCATGCCGTGCCATGCCGGTGCCATGCCGTGCCATGCCGGTGCCATGCCGTGCCATGCCGGTGCCATGCCGTCCCATGCCGGTGCCATGCCGTGCCATGCCGGTGCCATGCCGTGCCATGCCGTGCCATGCCGTGCCATGCCGTGCCATGCCGTGCCATGCCGTGCCATGCCGTGCCATGCGGTGCCATGCCATTCCATGCCATTCCATGCCATTCCATGTCATTCCATGCCATTCCATGCCATTCCATGCCATTCCATGCCATTCCATGCCATTCCATGTCATTCCATGCCATTCCATGTCATTCCATGCCATGCCGGTACCATGCCGTGCCATGCCGGTACCATGCCGTGCCATGCCGGTGCCATGCCGTGCCATGCCGGTGCCATGCCGTGCCATGCCGGTGCCATGCCGTGCCATGCCGGTGCCATGCCGTGCCATGCCGTGCCATGCGGTGCCATGCCGTGCCATGCGGTGCCATGCCATTCCATGCCATTCCATGCCATTCCATGCCATTCCATGCCATTCCATGCCATTCCATGCCATTCCATGCCATTCCATGCCATTCCATGCCATTCCATGCCATTCCATGCCATTCCATGCCATTCCATGCCATTCCATGCCATTCCATGCCATTCCATGCCATTCCATGCCATTCCATGCCATTCCATGCCATTCCATGCCATTCCATGCCATTCCATGCCATTCCATGCCATTCCATGCCATTCCATGCCATTCCATGCCATTCCATGCCATTCCATGCCATTCCATGCCATTCCATGCCATTCCATGCCATTCCATGCCATTCCATGCCATTCCATGCCATTCCATGCCATTCCATGCCATTCCATGCCATTCCATGCCATTCCATGCCACTCAATGCGGTGCCATGCCGTGCCATGCCGTGCCATGCCGTGCCATTCAATGCCATTCCATGCCATTCAATGCCATTCAATGCCGTGCCATGCCGTGCCATGCCGGTGCCATGCCGTGCCATGCCGGTGCCATGCCGTGCCATGCCGGTGCCATGCCGTGCCATGCCGGTGCCATGCCGTGCCATGCCGGTGCCATGCCGTGCCATGCCGGTGCCATGCCGTGGCATGCCGGTGCCATGCCGTGGCATGCCGGTGCCATGCCGTGGCATGCCGGTGCCATGCCGTGGCATGCCGGTGCCATGCCGTGGCATGCCGGTGCCATGCCGGTGCCATGCCGTGCCATGCCGGTGCCATGCCGTGCCATGCCGGTGCCATGCCGTGCCATGCCGGTGCCATGCCGTGCCATGCCGGTGCCATGCCGTGCCATGCCGGTGCCATGCCGTGCCATGCCGGTGCCATGCCGTGCCATGCCGGTGCCATGCCGTGCCATGCCGTGCCATGCCGGTGCCATGCCGTGCCATGCCGGTGCCATGCCGTGCCATGCCGGTGCCATGCCGTGCCATGCCGGTGCCATGCCGTGCCATGCCGGTGCCATGCCGTTCCATGCCGGTGCCATGCCATTCCATGCCATTCCATGCCATTCCATGCCGTGCCATGCCATTCCATGCCGGTGCCATGCCGTGCCATGCCGGTGCCATGCCGTGCCATGCCGGTGCCATGCCGGTGCCATGCCGTGCCATGCCGGTGCCATGCCGTGCCATGCCGGTGCCATGCCGTGCCATGCCGGTGCCATGCCGTGCCATGCCGGTGCCATGCCGTGCCATGCCGTGCCATGCCGGTGCCATGCCGTGCCATGCCGTGCCATGCCGTGCCATGCCGTGCCATGCCGGTGCCATGCCGTGCCATGCCGTGCCATGCCATTCCATGCCATTCCATGCCATTCCATGCCATTCCATGCCATTCCATGCCATTCCATGCCATTCCATGCCATTCCATGCCATTCCATGCCATTCCATGCCATTCCATGCCATTCCATGCCATTCCATGCCATTCCATGCCATTCCATGCCATTCCATGCCATTCCATGCCATTCCATGCCATTCCATGCCATTCCATGCCATTCCATGCCATTCCATGCCATTCAATGCCGTGCCATGCCGTGCCATGCCGGTGCCATGCCGTGCCATGCCGGTGCCATGCCGTGCCATGCCGGTGCCATGCCGTGCCATGCCGTGCCATGCCGGTGCCATGCCGTGCCATGCCGGTGCCATGCCGTGCCATGCCGGTGCCATGCCGTGCCATGCCGGTGCCATGCCGTGCCATGCCGGTGCCATGCCGTGCCATGCCGGTGCCATGCCGGTGCCATGCCGTGCCATGCCGTGCCATGCCGGTGCCATGCCGTGGCATGCCGGTGCCATGCCGTGGCATGCCGGTGCCATGCCGTGGCATGCCGGTGCCATGCCGTGGCATGCCGGTGCCATGCCGTGGCATGCCGGTGCCATGCCGGTGCCATGCCGTGCCATGCCGGTGCCATGCCGTGCCATGCCGGTGCCATGCCGTGCCATGCCGGTGCCATGCCGTGCCATGCCGTGCCATGCCGTGCCATGCCGTGCCATGCCGTGCCATGCCGTGCCATGCGGTGCCATGCCATTCCATGCCATTCCATGCCATTCCATGTCATTCCATGCCATTCCATGCCATTCCATGCCATTCCATGCCATTCCATGCCATTCCATGTCATTCCATGCCATTCCATGTCATTCCATGCCATGCCGGTACCATGCCGTGCCATGCCGGTACCATGCCGTGCCATGCCGGTGCCATGCCGTGCCATGCCGGTGCCATGCCGTGCCATGCCGGTGCCATGCCGTGCCATGCCGGTGCCATGCCGTGCCATGCCGGTGCCATGCCGTGCCATGCCGGTGCCATGCCGTGGCATGCCGGTGCCATGCCGTGGCATGCCGGTGCCATGCCGTGGCATGCCGGTGCCATGCCGTGGCATGCCGGTGCCATGCCGTGGCATGCCGGTGCCATGCCGTGGCATGCCGGTGCCATGCCGTGGCATGCCGGTGCCATGCCGGTGCCATGCCGTGCCATGCCGGTGCCATGCCGTGCCATGCCGGTGCCATGCCGTGCCATGCCGGTGCCATGCCGTGCCATGCCGGTGCCATGCCGTGCCATGCCGGTGCCATGCCGTGCCATGCCGGTGCCATGCCGTGCCATGCCGGTGCCATGCCGTGCCATGCCGGTGCCATGCCGTGCCATGCCGGTGCCATGCCGTGCCATGCCGGTGCCATGCCGTGCCATGCCGGTGCCATGCCGTTCCATGCCGGTGCCATGCCATTCCATGCCATTCCATGCCATTCCATGCCGTGCCATGCCATTCCATGCCGGTGCCATGCCGTGCCATGCCGGTGCCATGCCGTGCCATGCCGGTGCCATGCCGGTGCCATGCCGTGCCATGCCGGTGCCATGCCGTGCCATGCCGGTGCCATGCCGTGCCATGCCGGTGCCATGCCGTGCCATGCCGGTGCCATGCCGTGCCATGCCGTGCCATGCCGGTGCCATGCCGTGCCATGCCGTGCCATGCCGTGCCATGCCGTGCCATGCCGGTGCCATGCCGTGCCATGCCGTGCCATGCCATTCCATGCCATTCCATGCCATTCCATGCCATTCCATGCCATTCCATGCCATTCCATGCCATTCCATGCCATTCCATGCCATTCCATGCCATTCCATGCCATTCCATGCCATTCCATGCCATTCCATGCCATTCCATGCCATTCCATGCCATTCCATGCCATTCCATGCCATTCCATGCCATTCCATGCCATTCCATGCCATTCCATGCCATTCCATGCCATTCCATGCCATTCAATGCCGTGCCATGCCGTGCCATGCCGGTGCCATGCCGTGCCATGCCGGTGCCATGCCGTGCCATGCCGGTGCCATGCCGTGCCATCCGTGCCATGCCGTGCCATGCCGGTGCCATGCCGTGCCATGCCGTGCCATGCCGGTGCCATGCCGTGCCATGCCGGTGCCATGCCGTGCCATGCCGGTGCCATGCCGTGCCATGCCGGTGCCATGCCGGTGCCATGCCGTGCCATGCCGTGCCATGCCGGTGCCATGCCGTGCCATGCCGGTGCCATGCGGTGCCATGCCGTGCCATGCCGGTGCCATGCCATTCCATGCCGTGCCATGCGGTGCCATGCCATTCCATGCGTTGCCATGCCATTCCATGCCGTGCCATGCGGTGCCATGCCATTCCATACGGTGCCATGCCATTCCATGCGGTGCCATGCCATTCCATGCGGTGCCATGCCATTCCATGCCATTCCATGCCATTCCATGCCATTCCATGCCATTCCATGCCATTCCATGCCATTCCATGCCATTCCATGCCATTCCATGCCATTCCATGCCATTCCATGCCATTCCATGCCATTCCATGCCATTCCATGCCATTCCATGCCATTCCATGCCATTCCATGCCATTCCATGCCATTCCATGCCATTCCATGCCATTCCATGCCATTCCATGCCATTCCATGCCATTCCATGCCATTCCATGCCATTCCATGCCATTCCATGCCATTCAATGCCGTGCCATGCCGGTGCCATGCCGTGCCATGCCGGTGCCATGCCGTGCCATGCCGGTGCCATGCCGTGCCATGCCGGTGCCATGCCGTGCCATGCCGGTGCCATGCCGTGCCATGCCGGTGCCATGCCATGCCATGCCGGTGCCATGCCGTGCCATGCCGGTGCCATGCCGTGCCATGCCGGTGCCATGCCGTGCCATGCCGTGCCATGCCGGGCCATGCCATTCCATGCCATTCCATGCCAGTCCATGCCAGTCCATGCCATTCCATGCCATTCCATGCCACTCAATGCGGTGCCATGCCGTGCCATTCAATGCCATTCCATGCCATTCAATGCCATTCAATGCCGTGCCATGCCGTGCCATGCCGGTGCCATGCCGTGCCATGCCGGTGCCATGCCGTGCCATGCCGGTGCCATGCCGTGCCATGCCGGTGCCATGCCGTGCCATGCCGTGCCATGCGGTGCCATGCCGTGCCATGCCGTGCCATGCCGGTGCCATGCCGTGCCATGCCGGTGCCATGCCGTGCCATGCCGGTGCCATGCCGTGCCATGCCGGTGCCATGCCGTGCTATGCCGTGCCATGCCGGTGCCATGCCGTGCCATGCCGGTGCCATGCCGTGCCATGCCGGTGCCATGCCGTGCCATGCCGGTGCCATGCCGTGCCATGCCGGTGCCATGCCGTGCCATGCCGGTGCCATGCCGTGCCATGCCGGTGCCATGCCGTGCCATGCCGGTGCCATGCCGTGCCATGCCGGTGCCATGCCGTGCCATGCCGGTGCCATGCCGTGCCATGCCGGTGCCATGCCGTGCCATGCCGGTGCCATGCCGTGCCATGCCGGTGCCATGCCGTGCCATGCCGGTGCCATGCCGTGCCATGCCGTGCCATGCCGTGCCATGCCGTGCCATGCCGTGCCATGCCGTGCCATGCCATTCCATGCCATTCCATGCCATTCCATGCCATTCCATGCCATTCCATGCCATTCCATGCCATTCCATGCCATTCCATGCCATTCCATGCCATTCCATGCCATTCCATGCCATTCCATGCCATTCCATGCCATTCCATGCCATTCCATGCCATTCCATGCCATTCCATGCCATTCCATGCCATTCCATGCCATTCCATGCCATTCAATGCCGTGCCATGCCGTGCCATGCCGTGCCATGCCGTGCCATGCCGTGCCATGCCGTGCCATGCCGTGCCATGCCGTGCCATGCCGGTGCCATGCCGTGCCATGCCGGTGCCATGCCGTGCCATGCCGGTGCCATGCCGTGCCATGCCGGTGCCATGCCGTGCCATGCCGGTGCCATGCCGTGCCATGCCGGTGCCATGCCGTGCCATGCCGGTGCCATGCCGGTGCCATGCCGTGCCATGCCGTGCCATGCCGGTGCCATGCCGTGCCATGCCGGTGCCATGCCGTGCCATGCCGGTGCCATGCCGTGCCATGCCGGTGCCATGCCGTGCCATGCCGGTGCCATGCCGTGCCATGCCGGTGCCATGCCGTGCCATGCCGGTGCCATGCCGTGCCATGCCGGTGCCATGCCGGTGCCATGCCGTGCCATGCCGTGCCATGCCGTGCCATGCCGGTGCCATGCCGTGCCATGCCGGTGCCATGCGGTGCCATGCCGTGCCATGCCGTGCCATGCCGGTGCCATGCCATTCCATGCCGTGCCATGCGGTGCCATGCCATTCCATGCGTTGCCATGCCATTCCATGCCGTGCCATGCGGTGCCATGCCATTCCATACGGTGCCATGCCATTCCATGCGGTGCCATGCCATTCCATGCGGTGCCATGCCATTCCATGCCATTCCATGCCATTCCATGCCATTCCATGCCATTCCATGCCATTCCATGCCATTCCATGCCATTCCATGCCATTCCATGCCATTCCATGCCATTCCATGCCATTCCATGCCATTCCATGCCATTCCATGCCATTCCATGCCATTCCATGCCATTCCATGCCATTCCATGCCATTCCATGCCATTCCATGCCATTCCATGCCATTCCATGCCATTCCATGCCATTCCATGCCATTCCATGCCATTCCATGCCATTCAATGCCGTGCCATGCCGTGCCATGCCGGTGCCATGCCGTGCCATGCCGGTGCCATGCCATGCCATGCCGGTGCCATGCCGTGCCATGCCGGTGCCATGCCGTGCCATGCCGGTGCCATGCCGTGCCATGCCGTGCCATGCCGGGCCATGCCATTCCATGCCATTCCATGCCAGTCCATGCCAGTCCATGCCATTCCATGCCATTCCATGCCACTCAATGCGGTGCCATGCCGTGCCATTCAATGCCATTCCATGCCATTCAATGCCATTCAATGCCGTGCCATGCCGTGCCATGCCGGTGCCATGCCGTGCCATGCCGGTGCCATGCCGTGCCATGCCGGTGCCATGCCGTGCCATGCCGGTGCCATGCCGTGCCATGCCGGTGCCATGCCGTGCCATGCCGTGCCATGCGGTGCCATGCCGTGCCATGCCGTGCCATGCCGGTGCCATGCCGTGCCATGCCGGTGCCATGCCGTGCCATGCCGGTGCCATGCCGTGCTATGCCGTGCCATGCCGGTGCCATGCCGTGCCATGCCGGTGCCATGCCGTGCCATGCCGGTGCCATGCCGTGCCATGCCGGTGCCATGCCGTGCCATGCCGGTGCCATGCCGTGCCATGCCGGTGCCATGCCGTGCCATGCCGGTGCCATGCCGTGCCATGCCGGTGCCATGCCGTGCCATGCCGTGCCATGCCGGTGCCATGCCGTGCCATGCCGGTGCCATGCCGTGCCATGCCGGTGCCATGCCGTGCCATGCCGTGCCATGCCGGTGCCATGCCGTGCCATGCCGTGCCATGCCGTGCCATGCCGTGCCATGCCGTGCCATGCCGTGCCATGCCGTGCCATGCCATTCCATGCCATTCCATGCCATTCCATGCCATTCCATGCCATTCCATGCCATTCCATGCCATTCCATGCCATTCCATGCCATTCCATGCCATTCCATGCCATTCCATGCCATTCCATGCCATTCCATGCCATTCCATGCCATTCCATGCCATTCCATGCCATTCCATGCCATTCCATGCCATTCCATGCCATTCCATGCCATTCCATGCCATTCCATGCCATTCCATGCCATTCCATGCCATTCCATGCCATTCCATGCCATTCAATGCCGTGCCATGCCGTGCCATGCCGTGCCATGCCGTGCCATGCCGTGGCATGCCGTGCCATGCCGGTGCCATGCCGTGCCATGCCGTGCCATGCCGGTGCCGTGCCGTGCCATGCCGGTGCCATGCCGTGCCATGCCGGTGCCATGCCGTGCCATGCCGGTGCCATGCCGTGCCATGCCGGTGCCATGCCGTGCCATGCCGGTGCCATGCCGTGCCATGCCGGTGCCATGCCGTGCCATGCCGGTGCCATGCCGTGCCATGCCGGTGCCATGCCGTGCCATGCCGGTGCCATGCGGTGCCATGCCGGTGCCATGCGGTGCCATGCCGTGCCATGCCGTGCCATGCCGGTGCCATGCCATTCCATGCCGTGCCATGCGGTGCCATGCCATTCCATGCGTTGCCATGCCATTCCATGCCGTGCCATGCGGTGCCATGCCATTCCATACGGTGCCATGCCATTCCATGCGGTGCCATGCCATTCCATGCGGTGCCATGCCATTCCATGCCATTCCATGCCATTCCATGCCATTCCATGCCATTCCATGCCATTCCATGCCATTCCATGCCATTCCATGCCATTCCATGCCATTCCATGCCATTCAATGCCGTGCCATGCCGGTGCCATGCCGTGCCATGCCGGTGCCATGCCGTGCCATGCCGGTGCCATGCCGTGCCATGCCGGTGCCATGCCGTGCCATGCCGGTGCCATGCCATGCCATGCCGGTGCCATGCCGTGCCATGCCGGTGCCATGCCGTGCCATGCCGGTGCCATGCCGTGCCATGCCGTGCCATGCCGGGCCATGCCATTCCATGCCATTCCATGCCAGTCCATGCCAGTCCATGCCATTCCATGCCATTCCATGCCACTCAATGCGGTGCCATGCCGTGCCATGCCGAGCCATGCCGTGCCATTCAATGCCATTCCATGCCATTCAATGCCATTCAATGCCGTGCCATGCCGTGCCATGCCGGTGCCATGCCGTGCCATGCCGGTGCCATGCCGTGCCATGCCGGTGCCATGCCGTGCCATGCCGGTGCCATGCCGTGCCATGCCGGTGCCATGCCGTGCCATGCCGGTGCCATGCCGTGCCATGCCGGTGCCATGCCGTGCCATGCCGGTGCCATGCCGTGCCATGCCGGTGCCATGCCGTGCCATGCCGGTGCCATGCCGTGCCATGCCGGTGCCATGCCGTGCCATGCCGGTGCCATGCCGTGCCATGCGGTGCCATGCCATTCCATGCCATTCCATGCCATTCCATGCCATTCCATGCCATTCCATGTCATTCCATGCCATTCCATGCCATTCCATGCCATTCCATGCCATTCCATGCCATTCAATGCCGTGCCATGCCGTGCCATGCCGGTGCCATGCCGTGCCATGCCGGTGCCATGCCGTGCCATGCGGTGCCATGCCATTCCATGCGGTGCCATGCCATTCCATGCCATTCCATGCCATTCCATGCCATTCCATGCCATTCCATGTCATTCCATGCCATTCCATGCCATTCCATGCCATTCCATGCCATTCCATGCCATTCCATGTCATTCCATGCCATTCCATGCCATTCCATGCCATTCCATACCATTCCATGCCATTCCATGCCATTCCATGCCATTCCATGCCATTCCATGCCATTCCATGCCATTCCATGCCATTCCATGCCATTCCATGCCATTCCATGCCATTCCATGCCATTCCATGCCATTCCATGCCATTCCATGCCATTCCATGCCATTCCATGCCGTGCCATGCCATTCCATGCCGTGCCATGCCGGTGCCATACCGTGCCATGCCGGTGCCATGCCGTGCCATGCCGGTGCCATGCCGTGCCATGCCGGTGCCATGCCGTGCCATGCCGGTGCCATGCCGTGCCATGCCGGTGCCATGCCGTGCTATGCCGTGCCATGCCGGTGCCATGCCGTGCCATGCCGGTGCCATGCCGTGCCATGCCGGTGCCATGCCGTGCCATGCCGGTGCCATGCCGTGCCATGCCGGTGCCATGCCGTGCCATGCCGGTGCCATGCCGTGCCATGCCGGTGCCATGCCGTGCCATGCCGTGCCATGCCGTGCCATGCGGTGCCATGCCATTCCATGCCATTCCATGTCATTCCATGCCATTCCATGCCATTCCATGTCATTCCATGCCATTCCATGTCATTCCATGCCATTCCATGTCATTCCATGCCATTCCATGTCATTCCATGCCATTCCATGCCGTGCCATGCCGGTGCCATGCCGTGCCATGCCGGTGCCATGCCGTGCCATGCCGGTGCCATGCCGTGCCATGCCGGTGCCATGCCGTGCCATGCCGGTGCCATGCCGTGCCATGCCGGTGCCATGCCGTGCCATGCCGTGCCATGCCGGGCCATGCCATTCCATGCCATTCCGTGCCAGTCCATGCCATTCCATGCCATTCCATGCCATTCCATGCCATTCCATGCCATTCCATGCCATTCCATGCCATTCCATGCCATTCAATGCCGTGCCATGCCGTGCCATGCCGGTGCCATGCCGTGCCATGCCGGTGCCATGCCGTGCCATGCCGGTGCCATGCCGTGCCATGCCGTGCCATGCCGTTCCATGCCGGTGCCATGCCATTCCATGCCATTCCATGCCATTCCATGCCGTGCCATGCCATTCCATGCCGGTGCCATGCCGTGCCATGCCGGTGCCATGCCGTGCCATGCCGGTGCCATGCCGGTGCCATGCCGTGCCATGCCGGTGCCATGCCGTGCCATGCCGGTGCCATGCCGTGCCATGCCGGTGCCATGCCGTGCCATGCCGGTGCCATGCCGTGCCATGCCGTGCCATGCCGGTGCCATGCCGTGCCATGCCGTGCCATGCCGTGCCATGCCGTGCCATGCCGGTGCCATGCCGTGCCATGCCGTGCCATGCCATTCCATGCCATTCCATGCCATTCCATGCCATTCCATGCCATTCCATGCCATTCCATGCCATTCCATGCCATTCCATGCCATTCCATGCCATTCCATGCCATTCCATGCCATTCAATGCCGTGCCATGCCGTGCCATGCCGGTGCCATGCCGTGCCATGCCGGTGCCATGCCGTGCCATGCCGGTGCCATGCCGTGCCATGCCGTGCCATGCCGGTGCCATGCCGTGCCATGCCGGTGCCATGCCGTGCCATGCCGGTGCCATGCCGTGCCATGCCGGTGCCATGCCGTGCCATGCCGGTGCCATGCCGTGCCATGCCGGTGCCATGCCGTGCCATGCCGGTGCCATGCCGGTGCCATGCCGTGCCATGCCGGTGCCATGCCGTGCCATGCCGGTGCCATGCGGTGCCATGCCGTGCCATGCCGTGCCATGCCGGTGCCATGCCATTCCATGCCGTGCCATGCGGTGCCATGCCATTCCATGCGTTGCCATGCCATTCCATGCCGTGCCATGCGGTGCCATGCCATTCCATGCGGTGCCATGCCATTCCATGCGGTGCCATGCCATTCCATGCCATTCCATGCCATTCCATGCCATTCCATGCCATTCCATGCCATTCCATGCCATTCCATGCCATTCCATGCCATTCCATGCCATTCCATGCCATTCCATGCCATTCCATGCCATTCAATGCCGTGCCATGCCGGTGCCATGCCGTGCCATGCCGGTGCCATGCCGTGCCATGCCGGTGCCATGCCGTGCCATGCCGGTGCCATGCCATGCCATGCCGGTGCCATGCCGTGCCATGCCGGTGCCATGCCGTGCCATGCCGGTGCCATGCCGTGCCATGCCGTGCCATGCCGGGCCATGCCGTGCCATGCCGGGCCATGCCGTGCCATGCCGGGCCATGCCATTCCATGCCATTCCATGCCAGTCCATGCCAGTCCATGCCATTCCATGCCATTCCATGCCACTCAATGCGGTGCCATGCCGTGCCATGCCGTGCCATGCCGTGCCATTCAATGCCATTCCATGCCATTCAATGCCATTCAATGCCGTGCCATGCCGTGCCATGCCGGTGCCATGCCGTGCCATGCCGGTGCCATGCCGTGCCATGCCGGTGCCATGCCGTGCCATGCCGTGCCATGCGGTGCCATGCCGTGCCATGCCGTGCCATGCCGGTGCCATGCCGTGCCATGCCGGTGCCATGCCGTGCCATGCCGGTGCCATGCCGTGCTATGCCGTGCCATGCCGGTGCCATGCCGTGCCATGCCGGTGCCATGCCGTGCCATGCCGGTGCCATGCCGTGCCATGCCGGTGCCATGCCGTGCCATGCCGGTGCCATGCCGTGCCATGCCGGTGCCATGCCGTGCCATGCCGGTGCCATGCCGTGCCATGCCGGTGCCATGCCGTGCCATGCCGGTGCCATGCCGTGCCATGCCGGTGCCATGCCGTGCCATGCCGGTGCCATGCCGTGCCATGCCGTGCCATGCCGGTGCCATGCCGTGCCATGCCGTGCCATGCCGTGCCATGCCGTGCCATGCCGTGCCATGCCGTGCCATGCCGTGCCATGCCATTCCATGCCATTCCATGCCATTCCATGCCATTCCATGCCATTCCATGCCATTCCATGCCATTCCATGCCATTCCATGCCATTCCATGCCATTCCATGCCATTCCATGCCATTCCATGCCATTCCATGCCATTCCATGCCATTCCATGCCATTCCATGCCATTCCATGCCATTCCATGCCATTCCATGCCATTCAATACCGTGCCATGCCGTGCCATGCCGTGCCATGCCGTGCCATGCCGTGCCATGCCGTGCCATGCCGTGCCATGCCGGTGCCATGCCGTGCCATGCCGGTGCCATGCCGGTGCCATGCCGTGCCATGCCGGTGCCATGCCGTGCCATGCCGGTGCCATGCCGTGCCATGCCGGTGCCATGCCGTGCCATGCTGGTGCCATGCCGTGCCATGCCGGTGCCATGCCGTGCCATGCCGGTGCCATGCCGGTGCCATGCCGTGCCATGCCGTGCCATGCCGGTGCCATGCCGTGCCATGCCGGTGCCATGCGGTGCCATGCCGGTGCCATGCGGTGCCATGCCGGTGCCATGCGGTGCCATGCCGTGCCATGCCGTGCCATGCCGGTGCCATGCCATTCCATGCCGTGCCATGCGGTGCCATGCCATTCCATGCGTTGCCATGCCATTCCATGCCGTGCCATGCGGTGCCATGCCATTCCATACGGTGCCATGCCATTCCATGCGGTGCCATGCCATTCCATGCGGTGCCATGCCATTCCATGCGGTGCCATGCCATTCCATGCCATTCCATGCCATTCCATGCCATTCCATGCCATTCCATGCCATTCCATGCCATTCCATGCCATTCCATGCCATTCCATGCCATTCCATGCCATTCCATGCCATTCCATGCCATTCCATGCCATTCCATGCCATTCCATGCCATTCCATGCCATTCCATGCCATTCCATGCCATTCAATGCCGTGCCATGCCGGTGCCATGCCGTGCCATGCCGGTGCCATGCCGTGCCATGCCGGTGCCATGCCGTGCCATGCCGGTGCCATGCCGTGCCATGCCGGTGCCATGCCATGCCATGCCGGTGCCATGCCGTGCCATGCCGGTGCCATGCCGTGCCATGCCGGTGCCATGCCGTGCCATGCCGTGCCATGCCGGGCCATGCCATTCCATGCCATTCCATGCCAGTCCATGCCAGTCCATGCCATTCCATGCCATTCCATGCCACTCAATGCGGTGCCATGCCGTGCCATGCCGTGCCATGCCGTGCCATGCCGTGCCATTCAATGCCATTCCATGCCATTCAATGCCATTCAATGCCGTGCCATGCCGTGCCATGCCGGTGCCATGCCGTGCCATGCCGGTGCCATGCCGTGCCATGCCGGTGCCATGCCGTGCCATGCCGGTGCCATGCCGTGCCATGCCGGTGCCATGCCGTGCCATGCCGGTGCCATGCCGTGCCATGCCGGTGCCATGCCGTGCCATGCCGGTGCCATGCCGTGCCATGCCGGTGCCATGCCGTGCCATGCCGGTGCCATGCCGGTGCCATGCCGGTGCCATGCCGTGCCATGCCGGTGCCATGCGGTGCCATGCCGTGCCATGCCGTGCCATGCCGGTGCCATGCGGTGCCATGCCATTCCATGCGTTGCCATGCCATTCCATGCCGTGCCATGCCATTCCATGCCGTGCCATGCGGTGCCATGCCATTCCATACGGTGCCATGCCATTCCATGCGGTGCCATGCCATTCCATGCGGTGCCATGCCATTCCATGCGGTGCCATGCCATTCCATGCCATTCCATGCCATTCCATGCCATTCCATGCCATTCCATGCCATTCCATGCCATTCCATGCCATTCCATGCCATTCCATGCCATTCCATGCCATTCCATGCCATTCCATGCCATTCCATGCCATTCCATGCCATTCCATGCCATTCCATGCCATTCCATGCCATTCCATGCCATTCAATGCCGTGCCATGCCGGTGCCATGCCGTGCCATGCCGGTGCCATGCCGTGCCATGCCGGTGCCATGCCGTGCCATGCCGGTGCCATGCCGTGCCATGCCGGTGCCATGCCATGCCATGCCGGTGCCATGCCGTGCCATGCCGGTGCCATGCCGTGCCATGCCGGTGCCATGCCGTGCCATGCCGTGCCATGCCGGGCCATGCCATTCCATGCCATTCCATGCCAGTCCATGCCAGTCCATGCCATTCCATGCCATTCCATGCCACTCAATGCGGTGCCATGCCGTGCCATTCAATGCCATTCCATGCCATTCAATGCCATTCAATGCCGTGCCATGCCGTGCCATGCCGGTGCCATGCCGTGCCATGCCGGTGCCATGCCGTGCCATGCCGGTGCCATGCCGTGCCATGCCGGTGCCATGCCGTGCCATGCCGTGCCATGCGGTGCCATGCCGTGCCATGCCGTGCCATGCCGGTGCCATGCCGTGCCATGCCGGTGCCATGCCGTGCCATGCCGGTGCCATGCCGTGCTATGCCGTGCCATGCCGGTGCCATGCCGTGCCATGCCGGTGCCATGCCGTGCCATGCCGGTGCCATGCCGTGCCATGCCGGTGCCATGCCGTGCCATGCCGGTGCCATGCCGTGCCATGCCGGTGCCATGCCGTGCCATGCCGGTGCCATGCCGTGCCATGCCGGTGCCATGCCGTGCCATGCCGGTGCCATGCCGTGCCATGCCGGTGCCATGCCGTGCCATGCCGGTGCCATGCCGTGCCATGCCGGTGCCATGCCGTGCCATGCCGGTGCCATGCCGTGCCATGCCGTGCCATGCCGGTGCCATGCCGTGCCATGCCGTGCCATGCCGTGCCATGCCGTGCCATGCCGTGCCATGCCGTGCCATGCCATTCCATGCCATTCCATGCCATTCCATGCCATTCCATGCCATTCCATGCCATTCCATGCCATTCCATGCCATTCCATGCCATTCCATGCCATTCCATGCCATTCCATGCCATTCCATGCCATTCCATGCCATTCCATGCCATTCCATGCCATTCCATGCCATTCCATGCCATTCCATGCCATTCCATGCCATTCCATGCCATTCCATGCCATTCCATGCCATTCCATGCCATTCCATGCCATTCAATGCCGTGCCATGCCGTGCCATGCCGTGCCATGCCGTGCCATGCCGTGGCATGCCGTGCCATGCCGGTGCCATGCCGTGCCATGCCGTGCCATGCCGGTGCCATGCCGTGCCATGCCGGTGCCATGCCGTGCCATGCCGGTGCCATGCCGTGCCATGCCGGTGCCATGCCGTGCCATGCCGGTGCCATGCCGTGCCATGCCGGTGCCATGCCGTGCCATGCCGGTGCCATGCCGGTGCCATGCCGTGCCATGCCGTGCCATGCCGGTGCCATGCCGTGCCATGCCGGTGCCATGCGGTGCCATGCCGGTGCCATGCGGTGCCATGCCGTGCCATGCCGTGCCATGCCGGTGCCATGCCATTCCATGCCGTGCCATGCGGTGCCATGCCATTCCATGCGTTGCCATGCCATTCCATGCCGTGCCATGCGGTGCCATGCCATTCCATACGGTGCCATGCCATTCCATGCGGTGCCATGCCATTCCATGCGGTGCCATGCCATTCCATGCCATTCCATGCCATTCCATGCCATTCCATGCCATTCCATGCCATTCCATGCCATTCCATGCCATTCCATGCCATTCCATGCCATTCCATGCCATTCCATGCCATTCCATGCCATTCCATGCCATTCCATGCCATTCCATGCCATTCAATGCCGTGCCATGCCGGTGCCATGCCGTGCCATGCCGGTGCCATGCCGTGCCATGCCGGTGCCATGCCGTGCCATGCCGGTGCCATGCCGTGCCATGCCGGTGCCATGCCATGCCATGCCGGTGCCATGCCGTGCCATGCCGGTGCCATGCCGTGCCATGCCGGTGCCATGCCGTGCCATGCCGTGCCATGCCGTGCCATGCCGGGCCATGCCATTCCATGCCATTCCATGCCAGTCCATGCCAGTCCATGCCATTCCATGCCATTCCATGCCACTCAATGCGGTGCCATGCCGTGCCATGCCGAGCCATGCCGTGCCATTCAATGCCATTCCATGCCATTCAATGCCATTCAATGCCGTGCCATGCCGTGCCATGCCGGTGCCATGCCGTGCCATGCCGGTGCCATGCCGTGCCATGCCGGTGCCATGCCGTGCCATGCCGGTGCCATGCCGTGCCATGCCGGTGCCATGCCGTGCCATGCCGGTGCCATGCCGTGCCATGCCGGTGCCATGCCGTGCCATGCCGGTGCCATGCCGTGCCATGCCGGTGCCATGCCGTGCCATGCCGGTGCCATGCCGTGCCATGCCGGTGCCATGCCGTGCCATGCCGGTGCCATGCCGTGCCATGCCGGTGCCATGCCGTGCCATGCCGGTGCCATGCCGTGCCATGCCGGTGCCATGCCGTGCCATGCCGGTGCCATGCCGTGCCATGCGGTGCCATGCCATTCCATGCCATTCCATGCCATTCCATGCCATTCCATGCCATTCCATGTCATTCCATGCCATTCCATGCCATTCCATGCCATTCCATGCCATTCCATGCCATTCCATGCCATTCAATGCCGTGCCATGCCGTGCCATGCCGGTGCCATGCCGTGCCATGCCGGTGCCATGCCGTGCCATGCGGTGCCATGCCATTCCATGCCATTCCATGCCATTCCATGCCATTCCATGCCATTCCATGCCATTCCATGCCATTCCATGTCATTCCATGCCATTCCATGCCATTCCATGCCATTCCATGCCATTCCATGCCATTCCATGTCATTCCATGCCATTCCATGCCATTCCATGCCATTCCATGCCATTCCATGCCATTCCATGCCATTCCATGCCATTCCATGCCATTCCATGCCATTCCATGCCATTCCATGCCATTCCATGCCATTCCATGCCATTCCATGCCATTCCATGCCATTCCATGCCATTCCATGCCATTCCATGCCATTCCATGCCATTCCATGCCATTCCATGCCATTCCATGCCATTCCATGCCATTCCATGCCATTCCATGCCATTCCATGCCATTCCATGCCATTCCATGCCATTCCATGCCATTCCATGCCATTCCATGCCATTCCATGCCATTCCATGCCATTCCATGCCATTCCATGCCATTCCATGCCATTCCATGCCATTCCATGCCGTGCCATGCCATTCCATGCCATTCCATGCCATTCCATGCCACTCAATGCGGTGCCATGCCGTGCCATGCCGTGCCATGCCGTGCCATTCAATGCCATTCCGTGCCATTCAATGCCATTCAATGCCGTGCCATGCCGTGCCATGCCGGTGCCATGCCGTGCCATGCCGGTGCCATGCCGTGCCATGCCGGTGCCATGCCGTGCCATGCCGGTGCCATGCCGTGCCATGCCGGTGCCATGCCGTGCCATGCCGGTGCCATGCCGTGCCATGCCGGTGCCATGCCGTGCCATGCCGGTGCCATGCCGTGCCATGCCGGTGCCATGCCGTGCCATGCCGGTGCCATGCCGTGCCATGCCGGTGCCATGCCGTGCCATGCGGTGCCATGCCATTCCATGCCATTCCATGCCATTCCATGCCATTCCATGCCATTCCATGTCATTCCATGCCATTCCATGCCATTCCATGCCATTCCATGCCATTCCATGCCATTCCATGCCATTCAGTGCCGTGCCATGCCGTGCCATGCCGGTGCCATGCCGTGCCATGCCGGTGCCATGCCGTGCCATGCGGTGCCATGCCATTCCATGCCATTCCATGCCATTCCATGCCATTCCATGCCATTCCATGTCATTCCATGCCATTCCATGTCATTCCATGCCATTCCATGCCATTCCATGCCATTCCATGCCATTCCATGTCATTCCATGCCATTCCATGCCATTCCATGCCATTCCATACCATTCCATGCCATTCCATGCCATTCCATGCCATTCCATGCCATTCCATGCCATTCCATGCCATTCCATGCCATTCCATGCCATTCCATGCCATTCCATGCCATTCCATGCCATTCCATGCCATTCCATGCCATTCCATGCCATTCCATGCCATTCCATGCCATTCCATGCCATTCCATGCCATTCCATGCCATTCCATGCCATTCCATGCCGTGCCATGCCATTCCATGCCGTGCCATGCCGGTGCCATACCGTGCCATGCCGGTGCCATGCCGTGCCATGCCGGTGCCATGCCGTGCCATGCCGGTGCCATGCCGTGCCATGCGGTGCCATGCCGTGCCATGCGGTGCCATGCCGTGCCATGCGGTGCCATGCCATTCCATGCCATTCCATGCCATTCCATGCCATTCCATGCCATTCCATGCCATTCCATGCCATTCCATGCCATTCCATGCCATTCCATGCCATTCCATGCCATTCCATGCCATTCCATGCCATTCCATGCCATTCCATGCCATTCCATGCCATTCCATGCCATTCCATGCCATTCCATGCCATTCCATGCCATTCCATGCCATTCCATGCCATTCCATGCCATTCCATGCCGTGCCATGCCGTGCCATGCCGTGCCATGCCGGTGCCATGCCGTGCCATGCCGGTGCCATGCCGTGCCATGCCGGTGCCATGCCGTGCCATGCCGGTGCCATGCCGTGCCATGCCGTGCCATGCCGTGCCATGCCGGTGCCATGCCGTGCCATGCCGGTGCCATGCCGGTGCCATGCCGTGCCATGCCGGTGCCATGCCGTGCCATGCCGGTGCCATGCCGTTCCATGCCGGTGCCATGCCATTCCATGCCATTCCATGCCATTCCATGCCGTGCCATGCCATTCCATGCCGGTGCCATGCCGTGCCATGCCGGTGCCATGCCGTGCCATTCCATGCCATTCCATGCCATTCCATGCCATTCCATGCCATTCCATGCCATTCCATGCCATTCCATGCCGTGCCATGCCGTGCCATGCCGTGCCATGCCGGTGCCATGCCGTGCCATGCCGGTGCCATGCCGTGCCATGCCGGTGCCATGCCGTGCCATGCCGGTGCCATGCCGTGCCATGCCGGTGCCATGCCGTGCCATGCCGGTGCCATGCCGTGCCATGCCGTGCCATGCCGTGCCATGCCGGTGCCATGCCGTGCCATGCCGGTGCCATGCCGTGCCATGCCGGTGCCATGCCGTGCTATGCCGTGCCATGCCGGTGCCATGCCGTGCCATTCCATGCCATTCCATGCCATTCCATGCCATTCCATGCCATTCCATGCCATTCCATGCCATTCCATGCCATTCCATGCCATTCCATGCCATTCCATGCCACTCAATGCGGTGCCATGCCGTGCCATGCCGTGCCATGCCGTGCCATTCAATGCCATTCCATGCCATTCAATGCCATTCAATGCCGTGCCATGCCGTGCCATGCCGGTGCCATGCCGTGCCATGCCGGTGCCATGCCGTGCCATGCCGGTGCCATGCCGTGCCATGCCGGTGCCATGCCGTGCCATGCCGTGCCATGCCGGTGCCATGCCGTGCCATGCCGGTGCCATGCCGTGCCATGCCTGTGCCATGCCGGTGCCATGCCGTGCCATGCCGGTGCCATGCCGTGGCATGCCGGTGCCATGCCGTGGCATGCCGGTGCCATGCCGTGGCATGCCGGTGCCATGCCGTGGCATGCCGGTGCCATGCCGTGGCATGCCGGTGCCATGCCGTGGCATGCCGGTGCCATGCCGTGGCATGCCGGTGCCATGCCGGTGCCATGCCGTGCCATGCCGGTGCCATGCCGTGCCATGCCGGTGCCATGCCGTGCCATGCCGGTGCCATGCCGTGCCATGCCGGTGCCATGCCGTGCCATGCCGGTGCCATGCCGTGCCATGCCGGTGCCATGCCGTGCCATGCCGGTGCCATGCCGTGCCATGCCGGTGCCATGCCGTGCCATGCCGGTGCCATGCCGTGCCATGCCGGTGCCATGCCGTTCCATGCCGGTGCCATGCCATTCCATGCCATTCCATGCCATTCCATGCCGTGCCATGCCATTCCATGCCGGTGCCATGCCGTGCCATGCCGGTGCCATGCCGTGCCATGCCGGTGCCATGCCGGTGCCATGCCGTGCCATGCCGGTGCCATGCCGTGCCATGCCGGTGCCATGCCGTGCCATGCCGGTGCCATGCCGTGCCATGCCGGTGCCATGCCGTGCCATGCCGTGCCATGCCGTGCCATGCCGTGCCATGCCGTGCCATGCCGTGCCATGCCGTGCCATGCCGGTGCCATGCCGTGCCATGCCGTGCCATGCCATTCCATGCCATTCCATGCCATTCCATGCCATTCCATGCCATTCCATGCCATTCCATGCCATTCCAAGCCATTCCATGCCATTCCATGCCATTCCATGCCATTCCATGCCATTCCATGCCATTCCATGCCATTCCATGCGATTCCATGCCATTCCATGCCATTCAATGCCGTGCCATGCCGTGCCATGCCGGTGCCATGCCGTGCCATGCCGGTGCCATGCCGTGCCATGCCGGTGCCATGCCGTGCCATGCCGTGCCATGCCGGTGCCATGCCGTGCCATGCCGGTGCCATGCCGTGCCATGCCGGTGCCATGCCGTGCCATGCCGGTGCCATGCCGTGCCATGCCGGTGCCATGCCGTGCCATGCCGGTGCCATGCCGTGCCATGCCGGTGCCATGCCGTGCCATGCCGGTGCCATGCCGTGCCATGCCGGTGCCATGCCGGTGCCATGCCGTGCCATGCCGTGCCATGCCGGTGCCATGCCGTGCCATGCCGGTGCCATGCGGTGCCATGCCGTGCCATGCCGTGCCATGCCGGTGCCATGCGGTGCCATGCCATTCCATGCGTTGCCATGCCATTCCATGCCGTGCCATGCCATTCCATGCCGTGCCATGCGGTGCCATGCCATTCCATACGGTGCCATGCCATTCCATGCGGTGCCATGCCATTCCATGCGGTGCCATGCCATTCCATGCCATTCCATGCCATTCCATGCCATTCCATGCCATTCCATGCCATTCCATGCCATTCCATGCCATTCCATGCCATTCCATGCCATTCCATGCCATTCCATGCCATTCCATGCCATTCCATGCCATTCCATGCCATTCCATGCCATTCCATGCCATTCCATGCCATTCCATGCCATTCCATGCCATTCCATGCCATTCCATGCCATTCCATGCCATTCCATGCCATTCCATGCCATTCCATGCCATTCCATGCCATTCCATGCCATTCCATGCCATTCCATGCCATTCCATGCCATTCCATGCCATTCCATGCCATTCCATGCCATTCCATGCCATTCCATGCCATTCCATGCCATTCAATGCCGTGCCATGCCGGTGCCATGCCGTGCCATGCCGGTGCCATGCCGTGCCATGCCGGTGCCATGCCGTGCCATGCCGGTGCCATGCCGTGCCATGCCGGTGCCATGCCGTGCCATGCCGGTGCCATGCCGTGCCATGCCGGTGCCATGCCGTGCCATGCCGGTGCCATGCCGTGCCATGCCGTGCCATGCCGGGCCATGCCATTCCATGCCATTCCATGCCAGTCCATGCCAGTCCATGCCATTCCATGCCATTCCATGCCACTCAATGCGGTGCCATGCCGTGCCATTCAATGCCATTCCATGCCATTCAATGCCATTCAATGCCGTGCCATGCCGTGCCATGCCGGTGCCATGCCGTGCCATGCCGGTGCCATGCCGTGCCATGCCGGTGCCATGCCGTGCCATGCCGGTGCCATGCCGTGCCATGCCGTGCCATGCGGTGCCATGCCGTGCCATGCCGTGCCATGCCGGTGCCATGCCGTGGCATGCCGGTGCCATGCCGTGCTATGCCGTGCCATGCCGGTGCCATGCCGTGCCATGCCGGTGCCATGCCGTGCCATGCCGGTGCCATGCCGTGCCATGCCGGTGCCATGCCGTGCCATGCCGGTGCCATGCCGTGCCATGCCGGTGCCATGCCGTGCCATGCCGGTGCCATGCCGTGCCATGCCGGTGCCATGCCGTGCCATGCCGGTGCCATGCCGTGCCATGCCGGTGCCATGCCGTGCCATGCCGGTGCCATGCCGTGCCATGCCGGTGCCATGCCGTGCCATGCCGGTGCCATGCCGTGCCATGCCGTGCCATGCCGGTGCCATGCCGTGCCATGCCGTGCCATGCCGTGCCATGCCGTGCCATGCCGTGCCATGCCGTGCCATGCCATTCCATGCCATTCCATGCCATTCCATGCCATTCCATGCCATTCCATGCCATTCCATGCCATTCCATGCCATTCCATGCCATTCCATGCCATTCCATGCCATTCCATGCCATTCCATGCCATTCCATGCCATTCCATGCCATTCCATGCCATTCCATGCCATTCCATGCCATTCCATGCCATTCCATGCCATTCCATGCCATTCCATGCCATTCCATGCCATTCCATGCCATTCCATGCCATTCAATGCCGTGCCATGCCGTGCCATGCCGTGCCATGCCGTGCCATGCCGTGGCATGCCGTGCCATGCCGTGGCATGCCGTGCCATGCCGGTGCCATGCCGTGCCATGCCGTGCCATGCCGGTGCCATGCCGTGCCATGCCGGTGCCATGCCGTGCCATGCCGGTGCCATGCCGTGCCATGCCGGTGCCATGCCGTGCCATGCCGGTGCCATGCCGTGCCATGCCGGTGCCATGCCGTGCCATGCCGGTGCCATGCCGGTGCCATGCCGTGCCATGCCGTGCCATGCCGGTGCCATGCCGTGCCATGCCGGTGCCATGCGGTGCCATGCCGTGCCATGCCGTGCCATGCCGGTGCCATGCCATTCCATGCCGTGCCATGCGGTGCCATGCCATTCCATGCGTTGCCATGCCATTCCATGCCGTGCCATGCGGTGCCATGCCATTCCATACGGTGCCATGCCATTCCATGCGGTGCCATGCCATTCCATGCGGTGCCATGCCATTCCATGCCATTCCATGCCATTCCATGCCATTCCATGCCATTCCATGCCATTCCATGCCATTCCATGCCATTCCATGCCATTCCATGCCATTCAATGCCGTGCCATGCCGGTGCCATGCCGTGCCATGCCGGTGCCATGCCGTGCCATGCCGGTGCCATGCCGTGCCATGCCGGTGCCATGCCATGCCATGCCGGTGCCATGCCGTGCCATGCCGGTGCCATGCCGTGCCATGCCGGTGCCATGCCGTGCCATGCCGTGCCATGCCGGGCCATGCCATTCCATGCCATTCCATGCCAGTCCATGCCAGTCCATGCCATTCCATGCCATTCCATGCCACTCAATGCGGTGCCATGCCGTGCCATGCCGAGCCATGCCGTGCCATTCAATGCCATTCCATGCCATTCAATGCCATTCAATGCCGTGCCATGCCGTGCCATGCCGGTGCCATGCCGTGCCATGCCGTGCCATGCCGGTGCCATGCCGTGCCATGCCGGTGCCATGCCGTGCCATGCCGGTGCCATGCCGTGCCATGCCGGTGCCATGCCGTGCCATGCCGGTGCCATGCCGTGCCATGCCGGTGCCATGCCGTGCCATGCCGGTGCCATGCCGTGCCATGCCGGTGCCATGCCGTGCCATGCCGGTGCCATGCCGTGCCATGCCGGTGCCATGCCGTGCCATGCCGGTGCCATGCCGTGCCATGCGGTGCCATGCCATTCCATGCCATTCCATGCCATTCCATGCCATTCCATGCCATTCCATGTCATTCCATGCCATTCCATGCCATTCCATGCCATTCCATGCCATTCCATGCCATTCAATGCCGTGCCATGCCGTGCCATGCCGGTGCCATGCCGTGCCATGCCGGTGCCATGCCGTGCCATGCGGTGCCATGCCATTCCATGCCATTCCATGCCATTCCATGCCATTCCATGCCATTCCATGCCATTCCATGTCATTCCATGCCATTCCATGCCATTCCATGCCATTCCATGCCATTCCATGCCATTCCATGTCATTCCATGCCATTCCATGCCATTCCATGCCATTCCATGCCATTCCATGCCATTCCATGCCATTCCATGCCATTCCATGCCATTCCATGCCATTCCATGCCATTCCATGCCATTCCATGCCATTCCATGCCATTCCATGCCATTCCATGCCATTCCATGCCATTCCATGCCATTCCATGCCATTCCATGCCATTCCATGCCATTCCATGCCATTCCATGCCATTCCATGCCATTCCATGCCATTCCATGCCATTCCATGCCATTCCATGCCATTCCATGCCATTCCATGCCATTCCATGCCATTCCATGCCATTCCATGCCATTCCATGCCATTCCATGCCATTCCATGCCATTCCATGCCATTCCATGCCATTCCATGCCATTCCATGCCATTCCATGCCATTCCATGCCATTCCATGCCATTCCATGCCATTCCATGCCATTCCATGCCGTGCCATGCCATTCCATGCCATTCCATGCCATTCCATGCCACTCAATGCGGTGCCATGCCGTGCCATGCCGTGCCATGCCGTGCCATTCAATGCCATTCCGTGCCATTCAATGCCATTCAATGCCGTGCCATGCCGTGCCATGCCGGTGCCATGCCGTGCCATGCCGGTGCCATGCCGTGCCATGCCGGTGCCATGCCGTGCCATGCCGGTGCCATGCCGTGCCATGCCGGTGCCATGCCGTGCCATGCCGGTGCCATGCCGTGCCATGCCGGTGCCATGCCGTGCCATGCCGGTGCCATGCCGTGCCATGCCGGTGCCATGCCGTGCCATGCCGGTGCCATGCCGTGCCATGCGGTGCCATGCCATTCCATGCCATTCCATGCCATTCCATGCCATTCCATGCCATTCCATGTCATTCCATGCCATTCCATGCCATTCCATGCCATTCCATGCCATTCAGTGCCGTGCCATGCCGTGCCATGCCGGTGCCATGCCGTGCCATGCCGGTGCCATGCCGTGCCATGCGGTGCCATGCCATTCCATGCCATTCCATGCCATTCCATGCCATTCCATGCCATTCCATGTCATTCCATGCCATTCCATGCCATTCCATGTCATTCCATGCCATTCCATGCCATTCCATGCCATTCCATGCCATTCCATGCCATTCCATGTCATTCCATGCCATTCCATGCCATTCCATGCCATTCCATACCATTCCATGCCATTCCATGCCATTCCATGCCATTCCATGCCATTCCATGCCATTCCATGCCATTCCATGCCATTCCATGCCATTCCATGCCATTCCATGCCATTCCATGCCATTCCATGCCATTCCATGCCATTCCATGCCATTCCATGCCATTCCATGCCATTCCATGCCATTCCATGCCATTCCATGCCATTCCATGCCATTCCATGCCATTCCATGCCATTCCATGCCATTCCATGCCATTCCATGCCATTCCATGCCATTCCATGCCATTCCATGCCATTCCATGCCATTCCATGCCATTCCATGCCATTCCATGCCATTCCATGCCATTCCATGCCGTGCCATGCCATTCCATGCCATTCCATGCCATTCCATGCCACTCAATGCGGTGCCATGCCGTGCCATGCCGTGCCATGCCGTGCCATTCAATGCCATTCCATGCCATTCAATGCCATTCAATGCCGTGCCATGCCGTGCCATGCCGGTGCCATGCCGTGCCATGCCGGTGCCATGCCGTGCCATGCCGGTGCCATGCCGTGCCATGCCGGTGCCATGCCGTGCCATGCCGTGCCATGCCGGTGCCATGCCGTGCCATGCCGGTGCCATGCCGTGCCATGCCGGTGCCATGCCGTGCCATGCCGGTGCCATGCCGTGCCATGCCGGTGCCATGCCGTGCCATGCCGGTGCCATGCCGTGCCATGCCGTGCCATGCCGGTGCCATGCCGTGGCATGCCGGTGCCATGCCGTGGCATGCCGGTGCCATGCCGTGGCATGCCGGTGCCATGCCGTGGCATGCCGGTGCCATGCCGTGGCATGCCGGTGCCATGCCGTGGCATGCCGGTGCCATGCCGTGGCATGCCGGTGCCATGCCGTGGCATGCCGGTGCCATGCCGTGGCATGCCGGTGCCATGCCGTGGCATGCCGGTGCCATGCCGTGGCATGCCGGTGCCATGCCGTGGCATGCCGGTGCCATGCCGTGGCATGCCGGTGCCATGCCGTGGCATGCCGGTGCCATGCCGGTGCCATGCCGTGCCATGCCGGTGCCATGCCGTGCCATGCCGGTGCCATGCCGTGCCATGCCGGTGCCATGCCGTGCCATGCCGGTGCCATGCCGTGCCATGCCGGTGCCATGCCGTGCCATGCCGGTGCCATGCCGTGCCATGCCGGTGCCATGCCGTGCCATGCCGGTGCCATGCCGTGCCCTGCCGGTGCCATGCCGTGCCATGCCGGTGCCATGCCGTGCCATGCCGGTGCCATGCCGTGCCATGCCGGTGCCATGCCGTGCCATGCCGGTGCCATGCCGTGCCATGCCGGTGCCATGCCGTGCCATGCCGGTGCCATGCCGTGCCATGCCGGTGCCATGCCGTTCCATGCCGGTGCCATGCCATTCCATGCCATTCCATGCCATTCCATGCCGTGCCATGCCATTCCATGCCGGTGCCATGCCGTGCCATGCCGGTGCCATGCCGTGCCATGCCGGTGCCATGCCGGTGCCATGCCGTGCCATGCCGGTGCCATGCCGTGCCATGCCGGTGCCATGCCGTGCCATGCCGGTGCCATGCCGTGCCATGCCGGTGCCATGCCGTGCCATGCCGTGCCATGCCGGTGCCATGCCGTGCCATGCCGTGCCATGCCGTGCCATGCCGTGCCATGCCGGTGCCATGCCGTGCCATGCCGTGCCATGCCATTCCATGCCATTCCATGCCATTCCATGCCATTCCATGCCATTCCATGCCATTCCATGCCATTCCATGCCATTCCATGCCATTCCATGCCATTCCATGCCATTCCATGCCATTCCATGCCATTCCATGCCATTCCATGCCATTCCATGCCATTCCATGCCATTCCATGCCATTCCATGCCATTCCATGCCATTCCATGCCATTCAATGCCGTGCCATGCCGTGCCATGCCGGTGCCATGCCGTGCCATGCCGGTGCCATGCCGTGCCATGCCGGTGCCATGCCGTGCCATGCCGTGCCATGCCGGTGCCATGCCGTGCCATGCCGGTGCCATGCCGTGCCATGCCGGTGCCATGCCGTGCCATGCCGGTGCCATGCCGTGCCATGCCGGTGGGGTGCCGTGCCATGCCGGTGCCATGCCGTGCCATGCCGGTGCCATGCCGTGCCATGCCGGTGCCATGCCGTGCCATGCCGGTGCCATGCCGTGCCATGCCGGTGCCATGCCGTTCCATGCCGGTGCCATGCCATTCCATGCCATTCCATGCCATTCCATGCCGTGCCATGCCATTCCATGCCGGTGCCATGCCGTGCCATGCCGGTGCCATGCCGTGCCATGCCGGTGCCATGCCGGTGCCATGCCGTGCCATGCCGGTGCCATGCCGTGCCATGCCGGTGCCATGCCGTGCCATGCCGGTGCCATGCCGTGCCATGCCGGTGCCATGCCGTGCCATGCCGTGCCATGCCGGTGCCATGCCGTGCCATGCCGTGCCATGCCGTGCCATGCCGTGCCATGCCGGTGCCATGCCGTGCCATGCCGTGCCATGCCATTCCATGCCATTCCATGCCATTCCATGCCATTCCATGCCATTCCATGCCATTCCATGCCATTCCATGCCATTCCATGCCATTCCATGCCATTCCATGCCATTCCATGCCATTCCATGCCATTCCATGCCATTCCATGCCATTCCATGCCATTCCATGCCATTCCATGCCATTCCATGCCATTCCATGCCATTCAATGCCGTGCCATGCCGTGCCATGCCGGTGCCATGCCGTGCCATGCCGGTGCCATGCCGTGCCATGCCGGTGCCATGCCGTGCCATGCCGTGCCATGCCGGTGCCATGCCGTGCCATGCCGGTGCCATGCCGTGCCATGCCGGTGCCATGCCGTGCCATGCCGGTGCCATGCCGTGCCATGCCGGTGCCATGCCGTGCCATGCCGGTGCCATGCCGGTGCCATGCCGTGCCATGCCGTGCCATGCCGGTGCCATGCCGTGCCATGCCGGTGCCATGCGGTGCCATGCCGTGCCATGCCGTGCCATGCCGGTGCCATGCCATTCCATGCCGTGCCATGCGGTGCCATGCCATTCCATGCGTTGCCATGCCATTCCATGCCGTGCCATGCGGTGCCATGCCATTCCATACGGTGCCATGCCATTCCATGCGGTGCCATGCCATTCCATGCGGTGCCATGCCATTCCATGCCATTCCATGCCATTCCATGCCATTCCATGCCATTCCATGCCATTCCATGCCATTCCATGCCATTCCATGCCATTCCATGCCATTCCATGCCATTCCATGCCATTCCATGCCATTCCATGCCATTCCATGCCATTCCATGCCATTCCATGCCATTCCATGCCATTCCATGCCATTCCATGCCATTCCATGCCATTCAATGCCGTGCCATGCCGGTGCCATGCCGTGCCATGCCGGTGCCATGCCGTGCCATGCCGGTGCCATGCCGTGCCATGCCGGTGCCATGCCGTGCCATGCCGGTGCCATGCCATGCCATGCCGGTGCCATGCCGTGCCATGCCGGTGCCATGCCGTGCCATGCCGGTGCCATGCCGTGCCATGCCGTGCCATGCCGGGCCATGCCATTCCATGCCATTCCATGCCAGTCCATGCCAGTCCATGCCATTCCATGCCATTCCATGCCACTCAATGCGGTGCCATGCCGTGCCATTCAATGCCATTCCATGCCATTCAATGCCATTCAATGCCGTGCCATGCCGTGCCATGCCGGTGCCATGCCGTGCCATGCCGGTGCCATGCCGTGCCATGCCGGTGCCATGCCGTGCCATGCCGGTGCCATGCCGTGCCATGCCGTGCCATGCGGTGCCATGCCGTGCCATGCCGTGCCATGCCGGTGCCATGCCGTGCCATGCCGGTGCCATGCCGTGCCATGCCGGTGCCATGCCGTGCTATGCCGTGCCATGCCGGTGCCATGCCGTGCCATGCCGGTGCCATGCCGTGCCATGCCGGTGCCATGCCGTGCCATGCCGGTGCCATGCCGTGCCATGCCGGTGCCATGCCGTGCCATGCCGGTGCCATGCCGTGCCATGCCGGTGCCATGCCGTGCCATGCCGGTGCCATGCCGTGCCATGCCGGTGCCATGCCGTGCCATGCCGGTGCCATGCCGTGCCATGCCGGTGCCATGCCGTGCCATGCCGGTGCCATGCCGTGCCATGCCGGTGCCATGCCGTGCCATGCCGGTGCCATGCCGTGCCATGCCGTGCCATGCCGGTGCCATGCCGTGCCATGCCGTGCCATGCCGTGCCATGCCGTGCCATGCCGTGCCATGCCGTGCCATGCCATTCCATGCCATTCCATGCCATTCCATGCCATTCCATGCCATTCCATGCCATTCCATGCCATTCCATGCCATTCCATGCCATTCCATGCCATTCCATGCCATTCCATGCCATTCCATGCCATTCCATGCCATTCCATGCCATTCCATGCCATTCCATGCCATTCCATGCCATTCCATGCCATTCCATGCCATTCCATGCCATTCCATGCCATTCCATGCCATTCCATGCCATTCCATGCCATTCCATGCCATTCAATGCCGTGCCATGCCGTGCCATGCCGTGGCATGCCGTGCCATGCCGGTGCCATGCCGTGCCATGCCGTGCCATGCCGGTGCCATGCCGTGCCATGCCGGTGCCATGCCGTGCCATGCCGGTGCCATGCCGTGCCATGCCGGTGCCATGCCGTGCCATGCCGGTGCCATGCCGTGCCATGCCGGTGCCATGCCGGTGCCATGCCGGTGCCATGCCGGTGCCATGCCGGTGCCATGCCGTGCCATGCCGGTGCCATGCGGTGCCATGCCGGTGCCATGCGGTGCCATGCCGGTGCCATGCGGTGCCATGCCGTGCCATGCCGTGCCATGCCGGTGCCATGCCATTCCATGCCGTGCCATGCGGTGCCATGCCATTCCATGCGTTGCCATGCCATTCCATGCCGTGCCATGCGGTGCCATGCCATTCCATACGGTGCCATGCCATTCCATGCGGTGCCATGCCATTCCATGCGGTGCCATGTCATTCCATGCCATTCCATGCCATTCCATGCCATTCCATGCCATTCCATGCCATTCCATGCCATTCCATGCCATTCCATGCCATTCCATGCCATTCCATGCCATTCCATGCCATTCCATGCCATTCCATGCCATTCCATGCCATTCCATGCCATTCCATGCCATTCCATGCCATTCCATGCCATTCAATGCCGTGCCATGCCGGTGCCATGCCGTGCCATGCCGGTGCCATGCCGTGCCATGCCGGTGCCATGCCGTGCCATGCCGGTGCCATGCCGTGCCATGCCGGTGCCATGCCATGCCATGCCGGTGCCATGCCGTGCCATGCCGGTGCCATGCCGTGCCATGCCGGTGCCATGCCGTGCCATGCCGTGCCATGCCGGGCCATGCCATTCCATGCCATTCCATGCCAGTCCATGCCAGTCCATGCCATTCCATGCCATTCCATGCCACTCAATGCGGTGCCATGCCGTGCCATGCCGAGCCATGCCGTGCCATTCAATGCCATTCCATGCCATTCAATGCCATTCAATGCCGTGCCATGCCGTGCCATGCCGGTGCCATGCCGTGCCATGCCGGTGCCATGCCGTGCCATGCCGGTGCCATGCCGTGCCATGCCGGTGCCATGCCGTGCCATGCCGGTGCCATGCCGTGCCATGCCGTGCCATGCCGGGCCATGCCATTCCATGCCATTCCATGCCAGTCCATGCCAGTCCATGCCATTCCATGCCATTCCATGCCACTCAATGCGGTGCCATGCCGTGCCATGCCGAGCCATGCCGTGCCATTCAATGCCATTCCATGCCATTCAATGCCATTCAATGCCGTGCCATGCCGTGCCATGCCGGTGCCATGCCGTGCCATGCCGGTGCCATGCCGTGCCATGCCGGTGCCATGCCGTGCCATGCCGGTGCCATGCCGTGCCATGCCGGTGCCATGCCGTGCCATGCCGGTGCCATGCCGTGCCATGCCGGTGCCATGCCGTGCCATGCCGGTGCCATGCCGTGCCATGCCGGTGCCATGCCGTGCCATGCCGGTGCCATGCCGTGCCATGCCGGTGCCATGCCGTGCCATGCGGTGCCATGCCATTCCATGCCATTCCATGCCATTCCATGCCATTCCATGCCATTCCATGTCATTCCATGCCATTCCATGCCATTCCATGCCATTCCATGCCATTCCATGCCATTCCATGCCATTCAATGCCGTGCCATGCCGTGCCATGCCGGTGCCATGCCGTGCCATGCCGGTGCCATGCCGTGCCATGCGGTGCCATGCCATTCCATGCCATTCCATGCCATTCCATGCCATTCCATGCCATTCCATGCCATTCCATGCCATTCCATGTCATTCCATGCCATTCCATGCCATTCCATGCCATTCCATGCCATTCCATGCCATTCCATGTCATTCCATGCCATTCCATGCCATTCCATGCCATTCCATGCCATTCCATGCCATTCCATGCCATTCCATGCCATTCCATGCCATTCCATGCCATTCCATGCCATTCCATGCCATTCCATGCCATTCCATGCCGTGCCATGCCATTCCATGCCATTCCATGCCATTCCATGCCACTCAATGCGGTGCCATGCCGTGCCATGCCGTGCCATGCCGTGCCATTCAATGCCATTCCGTGCCATTCAATGCCATTCAATGCCGTGCCATGCCGTGCCATGCCGGTGCCATGCCGTGCCATGCCGGTGCCATGCCGTGCCATGCCGGTGCCATGCCGTGCCATGCCGGTGCCATGCCGTGCCATGCCGGTGCCATGCCGTGCCATGCCGGTGCCATGCCGTGCCATGCCGGTGCCATGCCGTGCCATGCCGGTGCCATGCCGTGCCATGCCGGTGCCATGCCGTGCCATGCCGGTGCCATGCCGTGCCATGCCGGTGCCATGCCGTGCCATGCCGGTGCCATGCCGTGCCATGCCGGTGCCATGCCGTGCCATGCCGGTGCCATGCCGTGCCATGCGGTGCCATGCCATTCCATGCCATTCCATGCCATTCCATGCCATTCCATGCCATTCCATGTCATTCCATGCCATTCCATGCCATTCCATGCCATTCCATGCCATTCCATGCCATTCCATGCCATTCAATGCCGTGCCATGCCGTGCCATGCCGGTGCCATGCCGTGCCATGCCGGTGCCATGCCGTGCCATGCGGTGCCATGCCATTCCATGCCATTCCATGCCATTCCATGCCATTCCATGCCATTCCATGTCATTCCATGCCATTCCATGTCATTCCATGCCATTCCATGCCATTCCATGCCATTCCATGCCATTCCATGCCATTCCATGTCATTCCATGCCATTCCATGCCATTCCATGCCATTCCATACCATTCCATGCCATTCCATGCCATTCCATGCCATTCCATGCCATTCCATGCCATTCCATGCCATTCCATGCCATTCCATGCCATTCCATGCCATTCCATGCCATTCCATGCCATTCCATGCCATTCCATGCCATTCCATGCCATTCCATGCCATTCCATGCCATTCCATGCCATTCCATGCCATTCCATGCCATTCCATGCCATTCCATGCCATTCCATGCCATTCCATGCCATTCCATGCCATTCCATGCCATTCCATGCCATTCCATGCCATTCCATGCCATTCCATGCCATTCCATGCCATTCCATGCCATTCCATGCCGTGCCATGCCATTCCATGCCGTGCCATGCCATTCCATGCCGTGCCATGCCGGTGCCATACCGTGCCATGCCGGTGCCATGCCGTGCCATGCCGGTGCCATGCCGTGCCATGCCGGTGCCATGCCGTGCCATGCGGTGCCATGCCGTGCCATGCGGTGCCATGCCGTGCCATGCGGTGCCATGCCATTCCATGCCATTCCATGCCATTCCATGCCATTCCATGCCATTCCATGCCATTCCATGCCATTCCATGCCATTCCATGCCATTCCATGCCATTCCATGCCATTCCATGCCATTCCATGCCATTCCATGCCATTCCATGCCATTCCATGCCATTCCATGCCATTCCATGCCATTCCATGCAATTCCATGCCATTCCATGCCGTGCCATGCCGTGCCATGCCGTGCCATGCCGGTGCCATGCCGTGCCATGCCGGTGCCATGCCGTGCCATGCCGGTGCCATGCCGTGCCATGCCGGTGCCATGCCGTGCCATGCCGTGCCATGCCGTGCCATGCCGGTGCCATGCCGTGCCATGCCGGTGCCATGCCGTGCCATGCCGGTGCCATGCCGTGCTATGCCGTGCCATGCCGGTGCCATGCCGGTGCCATGCCGTGCCATGCCGGTGCCATGCCGTGCCATGCCGTGCCATGCCGTGCCATGCCGTGCCATGCGGTGCCATGCCATTCCATGCCATTCCATGCCATTCCATGCCATTCCATGCCATTCCATGCCATTCCATGTCATTCCATGCCATTCCATGCCATTCCATGCCATTCCATGCCATTCCATGCCATTCCATGCCATTCCATGCCATTCAATGCCGGTGCCATGCCATGCCATGCCGGTGCCATGCCGTGCCATGCCGGTGCCATGCCGTGCCATGCCGGTGCCATGCCGTGCCATGCCGGTGCCATGCCGTGCCATGCCGGTGCCATGCCGTCCCATGCCGGTGCCATGCCGTGCCATGCCGGTGCCATGCCGTGCCATGCCGTGCCATGCCGTGCCATGCCGTGCCATGCCGTGCCATGCCGTGCCATGCCGTGCCATGCGGTGCCATGCCATTCCATGCCATTCCATGCCATTCCATGTCATTCCATGCCATTCCATGCCATTCCATGCCATTCCATGCCATTCCATGCCATTCCATGTCATTCCATGCCATTCCATGTCATTCCATGCCATGCCGGTACCATGCCGTGCCATGCCGGTACCATGCCGTGCCATGCCGGTGCCATGCCGTGCCATGCCGGTGCCATGCCGTGCCATGCCGGTGCCATGCCGTGCCATGCCGGTGCCATGCCGTGCCATGCCGTGCCATGCGGTGCCATGCCGTGCCATGCGGTGCCATGCCATTCCATGCCATTCCATGCCATTCCATGCCATTCCATGCCATTCCATGCCATTCCATGCCATTCCATGCCATTCCATGCCATTCCATGCCATTCCATGCCATTCCATGCCATTCCATGCCATTCCATGCCATTCCATGCCATTCCATGCCATTCCATGCCATTCCATGCCATTCCATGCCATTCCATGCCATTCCATGCCATTCCATGCCATTCCATGCCATTCCATGCCATTCCATGCCATTCCATGCCATTCCATGCCATTCCATGCCATTCCATGCCATTCCATGCCATTCCATGCCATTCCATGCCATTCCATGCCACTCAATGCGGTGCCATGCCGTGCCATGCCGTGCCATGCCGTGCCATTCAATGCCATTCCATGCCATTCAATGCCATTAAATGCCGTGCCATGCCGTGCCATGCCGGTGCCATGCCGTGCCATGCCGGTGCCATGCCGTGCCATGCCGGTGCCATGCCGTGCCATGCCGGTGCCATGCCGTGGCATGCCGGTGCCATGCCGTGGCATGCCGGTGCCATGCCGTGGCATGCCGGTGCCATGCCGTGGCATGCCGGTGCCATGCCGTGGCATGCCGGTGCCATGCCGTGGCATGCCGGTGCCATGCCGTGGCATGCCGGTGCCATGCCGGTGCCATGCCGTGCCATGCCGGTGCCATGCCGTGCCATGCCGGTGCCATGCCGTGCCATGCCGGTGCCATGCCGTGCCATGCCGGTGCCATGCCGTGCCATGCCGGTGCCATGCCGTGCCATGCCGGTGCCATGCCGTGCCATGCCGGTGCCATGCCGTGCCATGCCGGTGCCATGCCGTGCCATGCCGGTGCCATGCCGTGCCATGCCGGTGCCATGCCGTGCCATGCCGGTGCCATGCCGTGCCATGCCGGTGCCATGCCGTGCCATGCCGGTGCCATGCCGTGCCATGCCGGTGCCATGCCGTTCCATGCCGGTGCCATGCCATTCCATGCCATTCCATGCCATTCCATGCCGTGCCATGCCATTCCATGCCGGTGCCATGCCGTGCCATGCCGGTGCCATGCCGTGCCATGCCGGTGCCATGCCGGTGCCATGCCGTGCCATGCCGGTGCCATGCCGTGCCATGCCGGTGCCATGCCGTGCCATGCCGGTGCCATGCCGTGCCATGCCGGTGCCATGCCGTGCCATGCCGTGCCATGCCGGTGCCATGCCGTGCCATGCCGTGCCATGCCGTGCCATGCCGTGCCATGCCGGTGCCATGCCGTGCCATGCCGTGCCATGCCATTCCATGCCATTCCATGCCATTCCATGCCATTCCATGCCATTCCATGCCATTCCATGCCATTCCATGCCATTCCATGCCATTCCATGCCATTCCATGCCATTCCATGCCATTCCATGCCATTCCATGCCATTCCATGCCATTCCATGCCATTCCATGCCATTCCATGCCATTCCATGCCATTCCATGCCATTCCATGCCATTCAATGCCGTGCCATGCCGTGCCATGCCGGTGCCATGCCGTGCCATGCCGGTGCCATGCCGTGCCATGCCGGTGCCATGCCGTGCCATGCCGTGCCATGCCGGTGCCATGCCGTGCCATGCCGGTGCCATGCCGTGCCATGCCGGTGCCATGCCGTGCCATGCCGGTGCCATGCCGTGCCATGCCGGTGCCATGCCGTGCCATGCCGGTGCCATGCCGGTGCCATGCCGTGCCATGCCGTGCCATGCCGGTGCCATGCCGTGCCATGCCGGTGCCATGCGGTGCCATGCCGTGCCATGCCGGTGCCATGCCATTCCATGCCGTGCCATGCGGTGCCATGCCATTCCATGCGTTGCCATGCCATTCCATGCCGTGCCATGCGGTGCCATGCCATTCCATACGGTGCCATGCCATTCCATGCGGTGCCATGCCATTCCATGCGGTGCCATGCCATTCCATGCCATTCCATGCCATTCCATGCCATTCCATGCCATTCCATGCCATTCCATGCCATTCCATGCCATTCCATGCCATTCCATGCCATTCCATGCCATTCCATGCCATTCCATGCCATTCCATGCCATTCCATGCCATTCCATGCCATTCCATGCCATTCCATGCCATTCCATGCCATTCCATGCCATTCCATGCCATTCCATGCCATTCCATGCCATTCCATGCCATTCAATGCCGTGCCATGCCGGTGCCATGCCGTGCCATGCCGGTGCCATGCCGTGCCATGCCGGTGCCATGCCGTGCCATGCCGGTGCCATGCCGTGCCATGCCGGTGCCATGCCGTGCCATGCCGGTGCCATGCCATGCCATGCCGGTGCCATGCCGTGCCATGCCGGTGCCATGCCGTGCCATGCCGGTGCCATGCCGTGCCATGCCGTGCCATGCCGGGCCATGCCATTCCATGCCATTCCATGCCAGTCCATGCCAGTCCATGCCATTCCATGCCATTCCATGCCACTCAATGCGGTGCCATGCCGTGCCATTCAATGCCATTCCATGCCATTCAATGCCATTCAATGCCGTGCCATGCCGTGCCATGCCGGTGCCATGCCGTGCCATGCCGGTGCCATGCCGTGCCATGCCGGTGCCATGCCGTGCCATGCCGGTGCCATGCCGTGCCATGCCGTGCCATGCGGTGCCATGCCGTGCCATGCCGTGCCATGCCGGTGCCATGCCGTGCCATGCCGGTGCCATGCCGTGCCATGCCGGTGCCATGCCGTGCCATGCCGGTGCCATGCCGTGCTATGCCGTGCCATGCCGGTGCCATGCCGTGCCATGCCGGTGCCATGCCGTGCCATGCCGGTGCCATGCCGTGCCATGCCGGTGCCATGCCGTGCCATGCCGGTGCCATGCCGTGCCATGCCGGTGCCATGCCGTGCCATGCCGGTGCCATGCCGTGCCATGCCGGTGCCATGCCGTGCCATGCCGGTGCCATGCCGTGCCATGCCGGTGCCATGCCGTGCCATGCCGGTGCCATGCCGTGCCATGCCGGTGCCATGCCGTGCCATGCCGGTGCCATGCCGTGCCATGCCGGTGCCATGCCGTGCCATGCCGTGCCATGCCGGTGCCATGCCGTGCCATGCCGTGCCATGCCGTGCCATGCCGTGCCATGCCGTGCCATGCCGTGCCATGCCATTCCATGCCATTCCATGCCATTCCATGCCATTCCATGCCATTCCATGCCATTCCATGCCATTCCATGCCATTCCATGCCATTCCATGCCATTCCATGCCATTCCATGCCATTCCATGCCATTCCATGCCATTCCATGCCATTCCATGCCATTCCATGCCATTCCATGCCATTCCATGCCATTCCATGCCATTCCATGCCATTCAATGCCGTGCCATGCCGTGCCATGCCGTGCCATGCCGTGCCATGCCGTGCCATGCCGTGCCATGCCGTGCCATGCCGGTGCCATGCCGTGCCATGCCGGTGCCATGCCGTGCCATGCCGGTGCCATGCCGTGCCATGCCGGTGCCATGCCGTGCCATGCCGGTGCCATGCCGTGCCATGCCGGTGCCATGCCGTGCCATGCCGGTGCCATGCCGGTGCCATGCCGTGCCATGCCGTGCCATGCCGGTGCCATGCCGTGCCATGCCGGTGCCATGCGGTGCCATGCCGGTGCCATGCGGTGCCATGCCGTGCCATGCCGTGCCATGCCGGTGCCATGCCATTCCATGCCGTGCCATGCGGTGCCATGCCATTCCATGCGTTGCCATGCCATTCCATGCCGTGCCATGCGGTGCCATGCCATTCCATACGGTGCCATGCCATTCCATGCGGTGCCATGCCATTCCATGCGGTGCCATGTCATTCCATGCCATTCCATGCCATTCCATGCCATTCCATGCCATTCCATGCCATTCCATGCCATTCCATGCCATTCCATGCCATTCCATGCCATTCCATGCCATTCCATGCCATTCCATGCCATTCCATGCCATTCCATGCCATTCCATGCCATTCAATGCCGTGCCATGCCGGTGCCATGCCGTGCCATGCCGGTGCCATGCCGTGCCATGCCGGTGCCATGCCGTGCCATGCCGGTGCCATGCCGTGCCATGCCGGTGCCATGCCATGCCATGCCGGTGCCATGCCGTGCCATGCCGGTGCCATGCCGTGCCATGCCGGTGCCATGCCGTGCCATGCCGTGCCATGCCGGGCCATGCCATTCCATGCCATTCCATGCCAGTCCATGCCAGTCCATGCCATTCCATGCCATTCCATGCCACTCAATGCGGTGCCATGCCGTGCCATGCCGAGCCATGCCGTGCCATTCAATGCCATTCCATGCCATTCAATGCCATTCAATGCCGTGCCATGCCGTGCCATGCCGGTGCCATGCCGTGCCATGCCGGTGCCATGCCGTGCCATGCCGGTGCCATGCCGTGCCATGCCGGTGCCATGCCGTGCCATGCCGTGCCATGCGGTGCCATGCCGTGCCATGCCGTGCCATGCCGGTGCCATGCCGTGCCATGCCGGTGCCATGCCGTGCTATGCCGTGCCATGCCGGTGCCATGCCGTGCCATGCCGGTGCCATGCCGTGCCATGCCGGTGCCATGCCGTGCCATGCCGGTGCCATGCCGTGCCATGCCGGTGCCATGCCGTGCCATGCCGGTGCCATGCCGTGCCATGCCGGTGCCATGCCGTGCCATGCCGGTGCCATGCCGTGCCATGCCGGTGCCATGCCGTGCCATGCCGTGCCATGCCGTGCCATGCCGTGCCATGCCGTGCCATGCCGTGCCATGCCGTGCCATGCCGTGCCATGCCGTGCCATGCCATTCCATGCCATTCCATGCCATTCCATGCCATTCCATGCCATTCCATGCCATTCCATGCCATTCCATGCCATTCCATGCCATTCCATGCCATTCCATGCCATTCCATGCCATTCCATGCCATTCCATGCCATTCCATGCCATTCCATGCCATTCCATGCCATTCCATGCCATTCCATGCCATTCCATGCCATTCCATGCCATTCCATGCCATTCCATGCCATTCAATGCCGTGCCATGCCGTGCCATGCCGTGCCATGCCGTGCCATGCCGTGCCATGCCGTGCCATGCCGTGCCATGCCGTGCCATGCCGTGCCATGCCGTGCCATGCCGGTGCCATGCCGTGCCATGCCGTGCCATGCCGGTGCCATGCCGTGCCATGCCGGTGCCATGCCGTGCCATGCCGGTGCCATGCCGTGCCATGCCGGTGCCATGCCGTGCCATGCCGGTGCCATGCCGTGCCATGCCGGTGCCATGCCGGTGCCATGCCGTGCCATGCCGTGCCATGCCGGTGCCATGCCGTGCCATGCCGGTGCCATGCGGTGCCATGCCGGTGCCATGCGGTGCCATGCCGTGCCATGCCGTGCCATGCCGGTGCCATGCCATTCCATGCCGTGCCATGCGGTGCCATGCCATTCCATGCGTTGCCATGCCATTCCATGCCGTGCCATGCGGTGCCATGCCATTCCATACGGTGCCATGCCATTCCATGCGGTGCCATGCCATTCCATGCGGTGCCATGTCATTCCATGCCATTCCATGCCATTCCATGCCATTCCATGCCATTCCATGCCATTCCATGCCATTCCATGCCATTCAATGCCGTGCCATGCCGTGCCATGCCGGGCCATGCCATTCCATGCCATTCCATGCCAGTCCATGCCAGTCCATGCCATTCCATGCCATTCCATGCCATTCCATGCCAGTCCATGCCAGTCCATGCCATTCCATGCCATTCCATGCCACTCAATGCGGTGCCATGCCGTGCCATGCCGAGCCATGCCGTGCCATTCAATGCCATTCCATGCCATTCAATGCCATTCAATGCCGTGCCATGCCGTGCCATGCCGGTGCCATGCCGTGCCATGCCGGTGCCATGCCGTGCCATGCCGGTGCCATGCCGTGCCATGCCGGTGCCATGCCGTGCCATGCCGGTGCCATGCCGTGCCATGCCGGTGCCATGCCGTGCCATGCCGGTGCCATGCCGTGCCATGCCGGTGCCATGCCGTGCCATGCCGGTGCCATGCCGTGCCATGCCGGTGCCATGCCGTGCCATGCCGGTGCCATGCCGTGCCATGCCGGTGCCATGCCGTGCCATGCCGGTGCCATGCCGTGCCATGCGGTGCCATGCCATTCCATGCCATTCCATGCCATTCCATGCCATTCCATGCCATTCCATGTCATTCCATGCCATTCCATGCCATTCCATGCCATTCCATGCCATTCCATGCCATTCAATGCCGTGCCATGCCGTGCCATGCCGGTGCCATGCCATTCCATGCCATTCCATGCCATTCAATGCCGTGCCATGCCGTGCCATGCCGGTGCCATGCCGTGCCATGCCGGTGCCATGCCGTGCCATGCGGTGCCATGCCATTCCATGCCATTCCATGCCATTCCATGCCATTCCATGCCATTCCATGCCATTCCATGCCATTCCATGCCATTCCATGCCATTCCATGCCATTCCATGCCATTCCATGCCATTCCATGCCATTCCATGCCATTCCATGCCATTCCATGCCATTCCATGCCATTCCATGCCATTCCATGCCATTCCATGCCACTCCATGCCATTCCATGCCATTCCATGCCATTCCATGCCATTCCATGCCATTCCATGCCATTCCATGCCATTCCATGCCATTCCATGCCATTCCATGCCATTCCATGCCATTCCATGCGTTGCCATGCCATTCCATGCCGTGCCATGCGGTGCCATGCCATTCCATACGGTGCCATGCCATTCCATGCGGTGCCATGCCATTCCATGCCATTCCATGCCATTCCATGCCATTCCATGCCATTCCATGCCATTCCATGCCATTCCATGCCATTCCATGCCATTCCATGCCATTCCATGCCATTCCATGCCATTCCATGCCATTCCATGCCATTCCATGCCATTCCATGCCATTCCATGCCATTCCATGCCATTCCATGCCATTCCATGCCATTCCATGCCATTCCATGCCATTCCATGCCATTCCATGCCATTCCATGCCATTCCATGCCGTGCCATGCCATTCCATGCCATTCCATGCCATTCCATGCCACTCAATGCGGTGCCATGCCGTGCCATGCCGTGCCATTCAATGCCATTCCGTGCCATTCAATGCCATTCAATGCCGTGCCATGCCGTGCCATGCCGGTGCCATGCCGTGCCATGCCGGTGCCATGCCGTGCCATGCCGGTGCCATGCCGTGCCATGCCGGTGCCATGCCGTGCCATGCCGGTGCCATGCCGTGCCATGCCGGTGCCATGCCGTGCCATGCCGGTGCCATGCCGGTGCCATGCCGTGCCATGCCGGTGCCATGCCGTGCCATGCCGGTGCCATGCCGTGCCATGCCGGTGCCATGCCGTGCCATGCCGGTGCCATGCCGTGCCATGCCGTGCCATGCCGGTGCCATGCCGTGCCATGCGGTGCCATGCCATTCCATGCCATTCCATGCCATTCCATGCCATTCCATGCCATTCCATGTCATTCCATGCCATTCCATGCCATTCCATGCCATTCCATGCCATTCCATGCCATTCAATGCCGTGCCATGCCGTGCCATGCCGGTGCCATGCCGTGCCATGCGGTGCCATGCCATTCCATGCCATTCCATGCCATTCCATGCCATTCCATGCCATTCCATGTCATTCCATGCCATTCCATGTCATTCCATGCCATTCCATGCCATTCCATGCCATTCCATGCCATTCCATGCCATTCCATGCCATTCCATGTCATTCCATGCCATTCCATGCCATTCCATGCCATTCCATACCATTCCATGCCATTCCATGCCATTCCATGCCATTCCATGCCATTCCATGCCATTCCATGCCATTCCATGCCATTCCATGCCATTCCATGCCATTCCATGCCATTCCATGCCATTCCATGCCATTCCATGCCATTCCATGCCATTCCATGCCATTCCATGCCATTCCATGCCATTCCATGCCATTCCATGCCATTCCATGCCATTCCATGCCATTCCATGCCATTCCATGCCATTCCATGCCATTCCATGCCATTCCATGCCGTGCCATGCCATTCCATGCCGTGCCATGCCATTCCATGCCGTGCCATGCCGGTGCCATACCGTGCCATGCCGGTGCCATGCCGTGCCATGCCGGTGCCATGCCGTGCCATGCCGGTGCCATGCCGTGCCATGCGGTGCCATGCCGTGCCATGCGGTGCCATGCCGTGCCATGCGGTGCCATGCCATTCCATGCCATTCCATGCCATTCCATGCCATTCCATGCCATTCCATGCCATTCCATGCCATTCCATGCCATTCCATGCCATTCCATGCCATTCCATGCCATTCCATGCCATTCCATGCCATTCCATGCCATTCCATGCCATTCCATGCCATTCCATGCCATTCCATGCCATTCCATGCCATTCCATGCCGTGCCATGCCATTCCATGCCGTGCCATGCCATTCCATGCCGTGCCATGCCGGTGCCATACCGTGCCATGCCGGTGCCATGCCGTGCCATGCCGGTGCCATGCCGTGCCATGCCGGTGCCATGCCGTGCCATGCCGTGCCATGCCGTGCCATGCCGGTGCCATGCCGTGCCATGCCGGTGCCATGCCGTGCCATGCCGGTGCCATGCCGTGCCATGCCGTGCCATGCCGGGCCATGCCATTCCATGCCATTCCATGCCAGTCCATGCCAGTCCATGCCATTCCATGCCATTCCATGCCACTCAATGCGGTGCCATGCCGTGCCATGCCGTGCCATGCCGTGCCATTCAATGCCATTCCATGCCATTCAATGCCATTCAATGCCGTGCCATGCCGTGCCATGCCGGTGCCATGCCGTGCCATGCCGGTGCCATGCCGTGCCATGCCGGTGCCATGCCGTGCCATGCCGGTGCCATGCCGTGCCATGCCGGTGCCATGCCGTGCCATGCCGGTGCCATGCCGTGCCATGCCGGTGCCATGCCGTGCCATGCCGGTGCCATGCCGTGCCATGCCGGTGCCATGCCGTGCCATGCCGGTGCCATGCCGTGCCATGCCGGTGCCATGCCGTGCCATGCGGTGCCATGCCATTCCATGCCATTCCATGCCATTCCATGCCATTCCATGCCATTCCATGTCATTCCATGCCATTCCATGCCATTCCATGCCATTCCATGCCATTCCATGCCATTCAATGCCGTGCCATGCCGTGCCATGCCGGTGCCATGCCGTGCCATGCCGGTGCCATGCCGTGCCATGCGGTGCCATGCCATTCCATGCCATTCCATGCCATTCCATGCCATTCCATGCCATTCCATGTCATTCCATGCCATTCCATGCCATTCCATGCCATTCCATGCCATTCCATGCCATTCCATGTCATTCCATGCCATTCCATGCCATTCCATGCCATTCCATACCATTCCATGCCATTCCATGCCATTCCATGCCATTCCATGCCATTCCATGCCATTCCATGCCATTCCATGCCATTCCATGCCATTCCATGCCATTCCATGCCATTCCATGCCATTCCATGCCATTCCATGCCATTCCATGCCATTCCATGCCATTCCATGCCATTCCATGCCATTCCATGCCATTCCATGCCATTCCATGCCATTCCATGCCATTCCATGCCATTCCATGCCATTCCATGCCATTCCATGCCATTCCATGCCATTCCATGCCATTCCATGCCATTCCATGCCATTCCATGCCATTCCATGCCATTCCATGCCATTCCATGCCATTCCATGCCATTCCATGCCATTCCATGCCATTCCATGCCATTCCATGCCATTCCATGCCATTCCATGCCATTCCATGCCATTCCATGCCATTCCATGCCATTCCATGCCATTCCATGCCATTCCATGCCATTCCATGCCATTCCATGCCATTCCATGCCATTCCATGCCATTCCATGCCATTCCATGCCATTCCATGCCATTCCATGCCATTCCATGCCATTCCATGCCATTCCATGCCATTCCATGCCATTCCATGCCATTCCATGCCATTCCATGCCATTCCATGCCATTCCATGCCATTCCATGCCATTCCATGCCATTCCATGCCATTCCATGCCATTCCATGCCATTCCATGTCATTCCATGCCATTCCATGCCATTCCATGCCATTCCATGCCATTCCATGCCATTCCATGCCATTCCATGCCATTCCATGCCATTCCATGCCATTCCATGCCATTCCATGCCATTCCATGCCATTCCATGCCATTCCATGCCATTCCATGCCATTCCATGCCATTCCATGCCATTCCATGCCATTCCATGCCATTCCATGCCATTCCATGCCATTCCATGCCATTCCATGCCATTCCATGCCATTCCATGCCACTCAATGCGGTGCCATGCCGTGCCATGCCGTGCCATGCCGTGCCATTCAATGCCATTCAATGCCGTGCCATGCCGTGCCATGCCGGTGCCATGCCGTGCCATGCCGGTGCCATGCCGTGCCATGCCGGTGCCATGCCGTGCCATGCCGGTGCCATGCCGTGCCATGCCGGTGCCATGCCGTGCCATGCCGGTGCCATGCCGTGCCATGCCGGTGCCATGCCGTGCCATGCCGGTGCCATGCCGTGCCATGCCGGTGCCATGCCGTGCCATGCCGGTGCCATGCCGTGCCATGCCGGTGCCATGCCGTGCCATGCGGTGCCATGCCATTCCATGCCATTCCATGTCATTCCATGCCATTCCATGCCATTCCATGTCATTCCATGCCATTCCATGCCATTCCATGCCATTCCATGCCATTCCATGCCATTCCATGCCATTCAATGCCGTGCCATGCCGTGCCATGCCGGTGCCATGCCGTGCCATGCCGGTGCCATGCCGTGCCATGCGGTGCCATGCCATTCCATGCCATTCCATGCCATTCCATGCCATTCCATGCCATTCCATGTCATTCCATGCCATTCCATGTCATTCCATGCCATTCCATGCCATTCCATGCCATTCCATGCCATTCCATGCCATTCCATGTCATTCCATGCCATTCCATGCCATTCCATGCCATTCCATACCATTCCATGCCATTCCATGCCATTCCATGCCATTCCATGCCATTCCATGCCATTCCATGCCATTCCATGCCATTCCATGCCATTCCATGCCATTCCATGCCATTCCATGCCATTCCATGCCATTCCATGCCATTCCATGCCATTCCATGCCATTCCATGCCATTCCATGCCATTCCATGCCATTCCATGCCATTCCATGCCATTCCATGCCATTCCATGCCATTCCATGCCATTCCATGCCGTGCCATGCCATTCCATGCCGTGCCATGCCATTCCATGCCGTGCCATGCCGGTGCCATACCGTGCCATGCCGGTGCCATGCCGTGCCATGCCGGTGCCATGCCGTGCCATGCCGGTGCCATGCCGTGCCATGCGGTGCCATGCCGTGCCATGCGGTGCCATGCCGTGCCATGCGGTGCCATGCCATTCCATGCCATTCCATGCCATTCCATGCCATTCCATGCCATTCCATGCCATTCCATGCCATTCCATGCCATTCCATGCCATTCCATGCCATTCCATGCCATTCCATGCCATTCCATGCCATTCCATGCCATTCCATGCCATTCCATGCCATTCCATGCCGTGCCATGCCGTGCCATGCCGTGCCATGCCGGTGCCATGCCGTGCCATGCCGGTGCCATGCCGTGCCATGCCGTGCCATGCCGGTGCCATGCCGTGCCATGCCGTGCCATGCCGTGCCATGCCGGTGCCATGCCGTGCCATGCCGGTGCCATGCCGTGCCATGCCGGTGCCATGCCGTGCTATGCCGTGCCATGCCGGTGCCATGCCGTGCCATGCCGGTGCCATGCCGTGCCATGCCGTGCCATGCCGTGCCATGCCGTGCCATGCGGTGCCATGCCATTCCATGCCATTCCATGCCATTCCATGCCATTCCATGCCATTCCATGTCATTCCATGCCATTCCATGCCATTCCATGCCATTCCATGCCATTCCATGCCATTCCATGCCATTCCATGCCATTCCATGCCATTCCATGCCATTCCATGCCATTCCATGCCATTCCATGCCATTCAATGCCGGTGCCATGCCATGCCATGCCGGTGCCATGCCGTGCCATGCCGGTGCCATGCCGTGCCATGCCGGTGCCATGCCGTGCCATGCCGGTGCCATGCCGTCCCATGCCGGTGCCATGCCGTGCCATGCCGGTGCCATGCCGTGCCATGCCGTGCCATGCCGTGCCATGCCGTGCCATGCCGTGCCATGCCGTGCCATGCCGTGCCATGCCGTGCCATGCCGTGCCATGCCGTGCCATGCCGTGCCATGCGGTGCCATGCCCGTGCCATGCCGTGCCATGCCGTGCCATGCCGTGCCATGCGGTGCCATGCCATTCCATGCCATTCCATGCCATTCCATGTCATTCCATGCCATTCCATGCCATTCCATGCCATTCCATGCCATTCCATGTCATTCCATGCCATTCCATGTCATTCCATGCCATGCCGGTACCATGCCGTGCCATGCCGGTACCATGCCGTGCCATGCCGGTGCCATGCCGTGCCATGCCGGTGCCATGCCGTGCCATGCCGGTGCCATGCCGTGCCATGCCGTGCCATGCGGTGCCATGCCGTGCCATGCGGTGCCATGCCATTCCATGCCATTCCATGCCATTCCATGCCATTCCATGCCATTCCATGCCATTCCATGCCATTCCATGCCATTCCATGCCATTCCATGCCATTCCATGCCATTCCATGCCATTCCATGCCATTCCATGCCATTCCATGCCATTCCATGCCATTCCATGCCATTCCATGCCATTCCATGCCATTCCATGCCATTCCATGCCATTCCATGCCATTCCATGCCATTCCATGCCATTCCATGCCATTCCATGCCATTCCATGCCATTCCATGCCATTCCATGCCATTCCATGCCATTCCATGCCATTCCATGCCATTCCATGCCATTCCATGCCATTCCATGCCATTCCATGCCATTCCATGCCATTCCATGCCATTCCATGCCATTCCATGCCATTCCATGCCATTCCATGCCATTCCATGCCATTCCATGCCATTCCATGCCATTCCATGCCATTCCATGCCATTCCATGCCATTCCATGCCATTCCATGCCATTCCATGCCATTCCATGCCATTCCATGCCATTCCATGCCATTCCATGCCATTCCATGCCATTCCATGCCATTCCATGCCATTCCATGCCATTCCATGCCATTCCATGCCATTCCATGCCATTCCATGCCATTCCATGCCATTCCATGCCATTCCATGCCATTCCATGCCATTCCATGCCATTCCATGCCATTCCATGCCGTTCCATGCCATTCCATGCCATTCCATGCCATTCCATGCCATTCCATGCCATTCCATGCCATTCCATGCCGTGCCATGCCATTCCATGCCGTGCCATGCCGGTGCCATACCGTGCCATGCCGGTGCCATGCCGTGCCATGCCGGTGCCATGCCGTGCCATGCCGGTGCCATGCCGTGCCATGCCGGTGCCATGCCGTGCCATGCCGGTGCCATGCCGTGCCATGCCGGTGCCATGCCGTGCCATGCCGGTGCCATGCCGTGCCATGCCGGTGCCATGCCGTGCCATGCCGGTGCCATGCCGTGCCATGCCGGTGCCATGCCGTGCCATGCCGGTGCCATGCCGTGCCATGCCGGTGTCATGCCGTGCCATGCCGTGCCATGCCGGTGCCATGCCGTGCCATGCCGGTGCCATGCCGTGCCATGCCGTGCCATGCCGTGCCATGCGGTGCCATGCCATTCCATGCCATTCCATGTCATTCCATGCCATTCCATGCCATTCCATGTCATTCCATGCCATTCCATGTCATTCCATGCCATTCCATGTCATTCCATGCCATTCCATGTCATTCCATGCCATTCCATGCCATTCCATGCCATTCCATGCCATTCCATGCCATTCCATGCCATTCCATGCCATTCCATGCCATTCCATGCCATTCCATGCCATTCCATGCCATTCCATGCCATTCCATGCCATTCCATGCCATTCCATGCCATTCCATGCCATTCCATGCCATTCCATGCCATTCCATGCCATTCCATGCCATTCCATGCCATTCCATGCCATTCCATGCCATTCCATGCCATTCCATGCCATTCCATGCCATTCCATGCCATTCCATGCCATTCCATGCCATTCCATGCCATTCCATGCCATTCCATGCCATTCCATGCCATTCCATGCCATTCCATGCCATTCCATGCCATTCCATGCCATTCCATGCCATTCCATGCCATTCCATGCCATTCCATGCCATTCCATGCCATTCCATGCCATTCCATGCCATTCCATGCCATTCCATGCCATTCCATGCCATTCCATGCCATTCCATGCCATTCCATGCCATTCCATGCCATTCCATGCCATTCCATGCCATTCCATGCCATTCCATGCCATTCCATGCCATTCCATGCCATTCCATGCCATTCCATGCCATTCCATGCCATTCCATGCCATTCCATGCCATTCCATGCCATTCCATGCCATTCCATGCCATTCCATGCCATTCCATGCCATTCCATGCCATTCCATGCCATTCCATGCCATTCCATGCCATTCCATGCCATTCCATGCCATTCCATGCCATTCCATGCCATTCCATGCCATTCCATGCCATTCCATGCCGTGCCATGCCATTCCATGCCGTGCCATGCCGGTGCCATGCCGTGCCATGCCGGTGCCATGCCGTGCCATGCCGGTGCCATGCCGTGCCATGCCGGTGCCATGCCGTGCCATGCCGTGCCATGCCGTGCCATGCCGGTGCCATGCCGTGCCATGCCGGTGCCATGCCGTGCCATGCCGGTGCCATGCCGTGCCATGCCGTGCCATGCCGGGCCATGCCATTCCATGCCATTCCATGCCAGTCCATGCCAGTCCATGCCATTCCATGCCATTCCATGCCACTCAATGCGGTGCCATGCCGTGCCATGCCGTGCCATGCCGTGCCATTCAATGCCATTCCATGCCATTCAATGCCATTCAATGCCGTGCCATGCCGGTGCCATGCCGTGCCATGCCGGTGCCATGCCGTGCCATGCCGGTGCCATGCCGTGCCATGCCGGTGCCATGCCGTGCCATGCCGGTGCCATGCCGTGCCATGCCGGTGCCATGCCGTGCCATGCCGGTGCCATGCCGTGCCATGCCGGTGCCATGCCGTGCCATGCCGGTGCCATGCCGTGCCATGCCGGTGCCATGCCGTGCCATGCCGGTGCCATGCCGTGCCATGCCGGTGCCATGCCGTGCCATGCGGTGCCATGCCATTCCATGCCATTCCATGCCATTCCATGCCATTCCATGCCATTCCATGTCATTCCATGCCATTCCATGCCATTCCATGCCATTCCATGCCATTCCATGCCATTCAATGCCGTGCCATGCCGTGCCATGCCGGTGCCATGCCGTGCCATGCCGGTGCCATGCCGTGCCATGCGGTGCCATGCCATTCCATGCCATTCCATGCCATTCCATGCCATTCCATGCCATTCCATGTCATTCCATGCCATTCCATGCCATTCCATGCCATTCCATGCCATTCCATGCCATTCCATGTCATTCCATGCCATTCCATGCCATTCCATGCCATTCCATACCATTCCATGCCATTCCATGCCATTCCATGCCATTCCATGCCATTCCATGCCATTCCATGCCATTCCATGCCATTCCATGCCATTCCATGCCATTCCATGCCATTCCATGCCATTCCATGCCATTCCATGCCATTCCATGCCATTCCATGCCATTCCATGCCATTCCATGCCATTCCATGCCACTCCATGCCATTCCATGCCATTCCATGCCATTCCATGCCATTCCATGCCATTCCATGCCATTCCATGCCATTCCATGCCATTCCATGCCATTCCATGCCATTCCATGCCATTCCATGCCATTCCTGCCGTGCCATGCCGGTGCCATACCGTGCCATGCCGGTGCCATGCCGTGCCATGCCGGTGCCATGCCGTGCCATGCCGGTGCCATGCCGTGCCATGCGGTGCCATGCCGTGCCATGCGGTGCCATGCCGTGCCATGCGGTGCCATGCCATTCCATGCCATTCCATGCCATTCCATGCCATTCCATGCCATTCCATGCCATTCTATGCCATTCCATGCCATTCCATGCCATTCCATGCCATTCCATGCCATTCCATGCCATTCCATGCCATTCCATGCCATTCCATGCCATTCCATGCCATTCCATGCCATTCCATGCCATTCCATGCCATTCCATGCCATTCCATGCCATTCCATGCCATTCCATGCCATTCCATGCCATTCCATGCCATTCCATGCCATTCCATGCCGTGTCATGCCGTGCCATGCCGTGCCATGCCGGTGCCATGCCGTGCCATGCCGGTGCCATGCCGTGCCATGCCGGTGCCATGCCGTGCCATGCCGGTGCCATGCCGTGCCATGCCGTGCCATGCCGTGCCATGCCGGTGCCATGCCGTGCCATGCCGGTGCCATGCCGTGCCATGCCGGTGCCATGCCGTGCTATGCCGTGCCATGCCGGTGCCATGCCGTGCCATGCCGGTGCCATGCCGTGCCATGCCGTGCCATGCCGTGCCATGCCGTGCCATGCGGTGCCATGCCATTCCATGCCATTCCATGCCATTCCATGTCATTCCATGCCATTCCATGCCATTCCATGTCATTCCATGCCATTCCATGCCATTCCATGCCATTCCATGCCATTCCATGCCATTCCATGTCATTCCATGCCATTCCATGCCATTCCATGCCATTCCATACCATTCCATGCCATTCCATGCCATTCCATGCCATTCCATGCCATTCCATGCCATTCCATGCCATTCCATGCCATTCCATGCCATTCCATGCCATTCCATGCCATTCCATGCCATTCCATGCCATTCCATGCCATTCCATGCCATTCCATGCCATTCCATGCCATTCCATGCCATTCCATGCCATTCCATGCCATTCCATGCCATTCCATGCCATTCCATGCCATTCCATGCCATTCCATGCCATTCCATGCCATTCCATGCCATTCCATGCCATTCCATGCCATTCCATGCCATTCCATGCCGTGCCATGCCATTCCATGCCATTCCATGCCATTCCATGCCACTCAATGCGGTGCCATGCCGTGCCATGCCGTGCCATGCCGTGCCATTCAATGCCATTCCATGCCATTCAATGCCATTCAATGCCGTGCCATGCCGTGCCATGCCGGTGCCATGCCGTGCCATGCCGGTGCCATGCCGTGCCATGCCGGTGCCATGCCGTGCCATGCCGTGCCATGCCGGTGCCATGCCGTGCCATGCCGGTGCCATGCCGTGCCATGCCGGTGCCATGCCGTGCCATGCCGGTGCCATGCCGTGGCATGCCGGTGCCATGCCGTGGCATGCCGGTGCCATGCCGTGGCATGCCGGTGCCATGCCGTGGCATGCCGGTGCCATGCCGTGGCATGCCGGTGCCATGCCGGTGCCATGCCGTGCCATGCCGGTGCCATGCCGTGCCATGCCGGTGCCATGCCGTGCCATGCCGGTGCCATGCCGTGCCATGCCGGTGCCATGCCGTGCCATGCCGGTGCCATGCCGTGCCATGCCGGTGCCATGCCGTGCCATGCCGGTGCCATGCCGTGCCATGCCGGTGCCATGCCGTGCCATGCCGGTGCCATGCCGTGCCATGCCGGTGCCATGCCGTGCCATGCCGGTGCCATGCCGTGCCATGCCGGTGCCATGCCGTGCCATGCCGGTGCCATGCCGTGCCATGCCGGTGCCATGCCGTGCCATGCCGGTGCCATGCCGTTCCATGCCGGTGCCATGCCATTCCATGCCGTGCCATGCCATTCCATGCCGTGCCATGCCATTCCATGCCGGTGCCATGCCGTGCCATGCCGGTGCCATGCCGGTGCCATGCCGTGCCATGCCGGTGCCATGCCGTGCCATGCCGGTGCCATGCCGTGCCATGCCGGTGCCATGCCGTGCCATGCCGGTGCCATGCCGTGCCATGCCGTGCCATGCCGGTGCCATGCCGTGCCATGCCGTGCCATGCCGTGCCATGCCGTGCCATGCCGGTGCCATGCCGTGCCATGCCGGTGCCATGCCGTGCCATGCCGTGCCATGCCATTCCATGCCATTCCATGCCATTCCATGCCATTCCATGCCATTCCATGCCATTCCATGCCATTCCATGCCATTCCATGCCATTCCATGCCATTCCATGCCATTCCATGCCATTCCATGCCATTCCATGCCATTCCATGCCATTCCATGCCATTCAATGCCGTGCCATGCCGTGCCATGCCGGTGCCATGCCGTGCCATGCCGGTGCCATGCCGTGCCATGCCGGTGCCATGCCGTGCCATGCCGTGCCATGCCGGTGCCATGCCGTGCCATGCCGGTGCCATGCCGTGCCATGCCGGTGCCATGCCGTGCCATGCCGGTGCCATGCCGTGCCATGCCGGTGCCATGCCGTGCCATGCCGGTGCCATGCCGTGCCATGCCGGTGCCATGCCGTGCCATGCCGGTGCCATGCCGGTGCCATGCCGTGCCATGCCGTGCCATGCCGGTGCCATGCCGTGCCATGCCGGTGCCATGCGGTGCCATGCCGTGCCATGCCGTGCCATGCCGGTGCCATGCCATTCCATGCCGTGCCATGCGGTGCCATGCCATTCCATGCGTTGCCATGCCATTCCATGCCGTGCCATGCGGTGCCATGCCATTCCATACGGTGCCATGCCATTCCATGCGGTGCCATGCCATTCCATGCGGTGCCATGCCATTCCATGCCATTCCATGCCATTCCATGCCATTCCATGCCATTCCATGCCATTCCATGCCATTCCATGCCATTCCATGCCATTCCATGCCATTCCATGCCATTCCATGCCATTCCATGCCATTCCATGCCATTCCATGCCATTCCATGCCATTCCATGCCATTCCATGCCATTCCATGCCATTCCATGCCATTCCATGCCATTCCATGCCATTCCATGCCATTCAATGCCGTGCCATGCCGGTGCCATGCCGTGCCATGCCGGTGCCATGCCGTGCCATGCCGGTGCCATGCCGTGCCATGCCGGTGCCATGCCGTGCCATGCCGGTGCCATGCCATGCCATGCCGGTGCCATGCCGTGCCATGCCGGTGCCATGCCGTGCCATGCCGGTGCCATGCCGTGCCATGCCGTGCCATGCCGGGCCATGCCATTCCATGCCATTCCATGCCAGTCCATGCCAGTCCATGCCATTCCATGCCATTCCATGCCACTCAATGCGGTGCCATGCCGTGCCATTCAATGCCATTCCATGCCATTCAATGCCATTCAATGCCGTGCCATGCCGTGCCATGCCGGTGCCATGCCGTGCCATGCCGGTGCCATGCCGTGCCATGCCGGTGCCATGCCGTGCCATGCCGGTGCCATGCCGTGCCATGCCGTGCCATGCGGTGCCATGCCGTGCCATGCCGTGCCATGCCGGTGCCATGCCGTGCCATGCCGGTGCCATGCCGTGCCATGCCGGTGCCATGCCGTGCTATGCCGTGCCATGCCGGTGCCATGCCGTGCCATGCCGGTGCCATGCCGTGCCATGCCGGTGCCATGCCGTGCCATGCCGGTGCCATGCCGTGCCATGCCGGTGCCATGCCGTGCCATGCCGGTGCCATGCCGTGCCATGCCGGTGCCATGCCGTGCCATGCCGGTGCCATGCCGTGCCATGCCGGTGCCATGCCGTGCCATGCCGGTGCCATGCCGTGCCATGCCGGTGCCATGCCGTGCCATGCCGGTGCCATGCCGTGCCATGCCGTGCCATGCCGGTGCCATGCCGTGCCATGCCGTGCCATGCCGTGCCATGCCGTGCCATGCCGTGCCATGCCGTGCCATGCCATTCCATGCCATTCCATGCCATTCCATGCCATTCCATGCCATTCCATGCCATTCCATGCCATTCCATGCCATTCCATGCCATTCCATGCCATTCCATGCCATTCCATGCCATTCCATGCCATTCCATGCCATTCCATGCCATTCCATGCCATTCCATGCCATTCCATGCCATTCCATGCCATTCAATGCCGTGCCATGCCGTGCCATGCCGTGCCATGCCGTGCCATGCCGTGGCATGCCGTGCCATGCCGGTGCCATGCCGTGCCATGCCGTGCCATGCCGGTGCCATGCCGTGCCATGCCGGTGCCATGCCGTGCCATGCCGGTGCCATGCCGTGCCATGCCGGTGCCATGCCGTGCCATGCCGGTGCCATGCCGTGCCATGCCGGTGCCATGCCGTGCCATGCCGGTGCCATGCCGTGCCATGCCGGTGCCATGCCGTGCCATGCCGGTGCCATGCCGTGCCATGCCGGTGCCATGCCGTCCCATGCCGGTGCCATGCCGTGCCATGCCGTGCCATGCCGTGCCATGCCGTGCCATGCCGTGCCATGCCGTGCCATGCCGTGCCATGCCGTGCCATGCCGTGCCATGCCGTGCCATGCCGTGCCATGCCGTGCCATGCGGTGCCATGCCATTCCATGCCATTCCATGCCATTCCATGTCATTCCATGCCATTCCATGCCATTCCATGCCATTCCATGCCATTCCATGCCATTCCATGTCATTCCATGCCATTCCATGTCATTCCATGCCATGCCGGTACCATGCCGTGCCATGCGGGTACCATGCCGTGCCATGCCGGTGCCATGCCGTGCCATGCCGGTGCCATGCCGTGCCATGCCGGTGCCATGCCGTGCCATGCCGGTGCCATGCCGTGCCATGCCGTGCCATGCGGTGCCATGCCGTGCCATGCGGTGCCATGCCATTCCATGCCATTCCATGCCATTCCATGCCATTCCATGCCATTCCATGCCATTCCATGCCATTCCATGCCATTCCATGCCATTCCATGCCATTCCATGCCATTCCATGCCATTCCATGCCATTCCATGCCATTCCATGCCATTCCATGCCATTCCATGCCATTCCATGCCATTCCATGCCATTCCATGCCATTCCATGCCATTCCATGCCATTCCATGCCATTCCATGCCATTCCATGCCATTCCATGCCATTCCATGCCATTCCATGCCATTCCATGCCATTCCATGCCATTCCATGCCATTCCATGCCATTCCATGCCATTCCATGCCATTCCATGCCATTCCATGCCATTCCATGCCATTCCATGCCATTCCATGCCATTCCATGCCATTCCATGCCATTCCATGCCATTCCATGCCATTCCATGCCATTCCATGCCATTCCATGCCATTCCATGCCATTCCATGCCATTCCATGCCATTCCATGCCATTCCATGCCATTCCATGCCATTCCATGCCATTCCATGCCATTCCATGCCGTGCCATGCCATTCCATGCCGTGCCATGCCGGTGGCATACCGTGCCATGCCGGTGCCATGCCGTGCCATGCCGGTGCCATGCCGTGCCATGCCGTGCCATGCCGGTGCCATGCCGTGCCATGCCGTGCCATGCCGGTGCCATGCCGTGCCATGCCGTGCCATGCCGTGCCATGCCGGTGCCATGCCGTGCCATGCCGGTGCCATGCCATTCCATGCCATTCCATGCCATTCCATGCCATTCCATGCCATTCCATGCCATTCCATGCCATTCCATGCCAGTCCATGCCAGTCCATGCCATTCCATGCCATTCCATGCCACTCAATGCGGTGCCATGCCGTGCCATGCCGTGCCATGCCGTGCCATTCAATGCCATTCCATGCCATTCAATGCCATTCAATGCCGTGCCATGCCGTGCCATGCCGGTGCCATGCCGTGCCATGCCGGTGCCATGCCGTGCCATGCCGGTGCCATGCCGTGCCATGCCGGTGCCATGCCGTGCCATGCCGGTGCCATGCCGTGCCATGCCGGTGCCATGCCGTGCCATGCCGGTGCCATGCCGTGCCATGCCGGTGCCATGCCGTGCCATGCCGTGCCATGCCGGTGCCATGCCGTGCCATGCCGGTGCCATGCCGTGCCATGCCGTGCCATGCCGGGCCATGCCATTCCATGCCATTCCATGCCAGTCCATGCCAGTCCATGCCATTCCATGCCATTCCATGCCACTCAATGCGGTGCCATGCCGTGCCATGCCGTGCCATGCCGTGCCATTCAATGCCATTCCATGCCATTCAATGCCATTCAATGCCGTGCCATGCCGTGCCATGCCGGTGCCATGCCGTGCCATGCCGGTGCCATGCCGTGCCATGCCGGTGCCATGCCGTGCCATGCCGGTGCCATGCCGTGCCATGCCGGTGCCATGCCGTGCCATGCCGGTGCCATGCCGTGCCATGCCGGTGCCATGCCGTGCCATGCCGGTGCCATGCCGTGCCATGCCGGTGCCATGCCGTGCCATGCCGGTGCCATGCCGGTGCCATGCCGTGCCATGCCGTGCCATGCCGGTGCCATGCCGTGCCATGCCGGTGCCATGCCGTGCCATGCCGGTGCCATGCCGGTGCCATGCCGTGCCATGCCGGTGCCATGCCGTGCCATGCCGGTGCCATGCCGTGCCATGCCGGTGCCATGCCGTGCCATGCCGGTGCCATGCCGTGCCATGCCGTGCCATGCCGGTGCCATGCCGTGCCATGCCGTGCCATGCCGTGCCATGCCGTGCCATGCCGGTGCCATGCCGTGCCATGCCGTGCCATGCCATTCCATGCCATTCCATGCCATTCCATGCCATTCCATGCCATTCCATGCCATTCCATGCCATTCCATGCCATTCCATGCCATTCCATGCCATTCCATGCCATTCCATGCCATTCCATGCCATTCCATGCCATTCCATGCCATTCCATGCCATTCCATGCCATTCCATGCCATTCCATGCCATTCCATGCCGTGCCATGCCATTCCATGCCATTCCATGCCATTCCATGCCACTCAATGCGGTGCCATGCCGTGCCATGCCGTGCCATGCCGTGCCATTCAATGCCATTCCATGCCATTCAATGCCATTCAATGCCGTGCCATGCCGTGCCATGCCGGTGCCATGCCGTGCCATGCCGGTGCCATGCCGTGCCATGCCGGTGCCATGCCGTGCCATGCCGGTGCCATGCCGTGCCATGCCGTGCCATGCCGGTGCCATGCCGTGCCATGCCGGTGCCATGCCGTGCCATGCCGGTGCCATGCCGTGCCATGCCGGTGCCATGCCGTGGCATGCCGGTGCCATGCCGTGGCATGCCGGTGCCATGCCGGTGCCATGCCGTGCCATGCCGGTGCCATGCCGTGCCATGCCGGTGCCATGCCGTGCCATGCCGGTGCCATGCCGTGCCATGCCGGTGCCATGCCGTGCCATGCCGGTGCCATGCCGTGCCATGCCGGTGCCATGCCGTGCCATGCCGGTGCCATGCCGTGCCATGCCGGTGCCATGCCGTGCCATGCCGGTGCCATGCCGTGCCATGCCGGTGCCATGCCGTTCCATGCCGGTGCCATGCCATTCCATGCCATTCCATGCCATTCCATGCCATTCCATGCCGTGCCATGCCATTCCATGCCGGTGCCATGCCGTGCCATGCCGGTGCCATGCCGTGCCATGCCGGTGCCATGCCGGTGCCATGCCGTGCCATGCCGGTGCCATGCCGTGCCATGCCGGTGCCATGCCGTGCCATGCCGGTGCCATGCCGTGCCATGCCGGTGCCATGCCGTGCCATGCCGTGCCATGCCGGTGCCATGCCGTGCCATGCCGTGCCATGCCGTGCCATGCCGTGCCATGCCGGTGCCATGCCGTGCCATGCCGTGCCATGCCATTCCATGCCATTCCATGCCATTCCATGCCATTCCATGCCATTCCATGCCATTCCATGCCATTCCATGCCATTCCATGCCATTCCATGCCATTCCATGCCATTCAATGCCGTGCCATGCCGTGCCATGCCGGTGCCATGCCGTGCCATGCCGGTGCCATGCCGTGCCATGCCGGTGCCATGCCGTGCCATGCCGTGCCATGCCGGTGCCATGCCGTGCCATGCCGGTGCCATGCCGTGCCATGCCGGTGCCATGCCGTGCCATGCCGGTGCCATGCCGTGCCATGCCGGTGCCATGCCGTGCCATGCCGGTGCCATGCCGTGCCATGCCGGTGCCATGCCGGTGCCATGCCGTGCCATGCCGTGCCATGCCGGTGCCATGCCGTGCCATGCCGGTGCCATGCGGTGCCATGCCGTGCCATGCCGTGCCATGCCGGTGCCATGCCATTCCATGCCGTGCCATGCGGTGCCATGCCATTCCATGCGTTGCCATGCCATTCCATGCCGTGCCATGCGGTGCCATGCCATTCCATACGGTGCCATGCCATTCCATGCGGTGCCATGCCATTCCATGCGGTGCCATGCCATTCCATGCCATTCCATGCCATTCCATGCCATTCCATGCCATTCCATGCCATTCCATGCCATTCCATGCCATTCCATGCCATTCCATGCCATTCCATGCCATTCCATGCCATTCCATGCCATTCCATGCCATTCCATGCCATTCCATGCCATTCCATGCCATTCCATGCCATTCCATGCCATTCCATGCCATTCCATGCCATTCCATGCCATTCCATGCCATTCAATGCCGTGCCATGCCGGTGCCATGCCGTGCCATGCCGGTGCCATGCCGTGCCATGCCGGTGCCATGCCGTGCCATGCCGGTGCCATGCCATGCCATGCCGGTGCCATGCCGTGCCATGCCGGTGCCATGCCGTGCCATGCCGGTGCCATGCCGTGCCATGCCGTGCCATGCCGGGCCATGCCATTCCATGCCATTCCATGCCAGTCCATGCCAGTCCATGCCATTCCATGCCATTCCATGCCACTCAATGCGGTGCCATGCCGTGCCATTCAATGCCATTCCATGCCATTCAATGCCATTCAATGCCGTGCCATGCCGTGCCATGCCGGTGCCATGCCGTGCCATGCCGGTGCCATGCCGTGCCATGCCGGTGCCATGCCGTGCCATGCCGGTGCCATGCCGTGCCATGCCGTGCCATGCGGTGCCATGCCGTGCCATGCCGTGCCATGCCGGTGCCATGCCGTGCCATGCCGGTGCCATGCCGTGCTATGCCGTGCCATGCCGGTGCCATGCCGTGCCATGCCGGTGCCATGCCGTGCCATGCCGGTGCCATGCCGTGCCATGCCGGTGCCATGCCGTGCCATGCCGGTGCCATGCCGTGCCATGCCGGTGCCATGCCGTGCCATGCCGGTGCCATGCCGTGCCATGCCGGTGCCATGCCGTGCCATGCCGGTGCCATGCCGTGCCATGCCGTGCCATGCCGTGCCATGCCGTGCCATGCCGTGCCATGCCGTGCCATGCCGTGCCATGCCGTGCCATGCCATTCCATGCCATTCCATGCCATTCCATGCCATTCCATGCCATTCCATGCCATTCCATGCCATTCCATGCCATTCCATGCCATTCCATGCCATTCCATGCCATTCCATGCCATTCCATGCCATTCCATGCCATTCCATGCCATTCCATGCCATTCCATGCCATTCCATGCCATTCCATGCCATTCCATGCCATTCCATGCCATTCCATGCCATTCCATGCCATTCCATGCCATTCCATGCCATTCAATGCCGTGCCATGCCGTGCCATGCCGTGCCATGCCGTGCCATGCCGTGCCATGCCGTGCCATGCCGTGCCATGCCGTGCCATGCCGTGCCATGCCGTGCCATGCCGTGGCATGCCGTGCCATGCCGGTGCCATGCCGTGCCATGCCGTGCCATGCCGGTGCCATGCCGTGCCATGCCGGTGCCATGCCGTGCCATGCCGGTGCCATGCCGTGCCATGCCGGTGCCATGCCGTGCCATGCCGGTGCCATGCCGTGCCATGCCGGTGCCATGCCGGTGCCATGCCGTGCCATGCCGTGCCATGCCGGTGCCATGCCGTGCCATGCCGGTGCCATGCGGTGCCATGCCGGTGCCATGCGGTGCCATGCCGTGCCATGCCGTGCCATGCCGGTGCCATGCCATTCCATGCCGTGCCATGCGGTGCCATGCCATTCCATGCGTTGCCATGCCATTCCATGCCGTGCCATGCGGTGCCATGCCATTCCATACGGTGCCATGCCATTCCATGCGGTGCCATGCCATTCCATGCGGTGCCATGTCATTCCATGCCATTCCATGCCATTCCATGCCATTCCATGCCATTCCATGCCATTCCATGCCATTCCATGCCATTCCATGCCATTCCATGCCATTCCATGCCATTCCATGCCATTCAATGCCGTGCCATGCCGTGCCATGCCGGGCCATGCCATTCCATGCCATTCCATGCCAGTCCATGCCAGTCCATGCCATTCCATGCCATTCCATGCCACTCAATGCGGTGCCATGCCGTGCCATGCCGAGCCATGCCGTGCCATTCAATGCCATTCCATGCCATTCAATGCCATTCAATGCCGTGCCATGCCGTGCCATGCCGGTGCCATGCCGTGCCATGCCGGTGCCATGCCGTGCCATGCCGGTGCCATGCCGTGCCATGCCGGTGCCATGCCGTGCCATGCCGGTGCCATGCCGTGCCATGCCGGTGCCATGCCGTGCCATGCCGGTGCCATGCCGTGCCATGCCGGTGCCATGCCGTGCCATGCCGGTGCCATGCCGTGCCATGCCGGTGCCATGCCGTGCCATGCCGGTGCCATGCCGTGCCATGCCGGTGCCATGCCGTGCCATGCCGGTGCCATGCCGTGCCATGCCGGTGCCATGCCGTGCCATGCGGTGCCATGCCATTCCATGCCATTCCATGCCATTCCATGCCATTCCATGCCATTCCATGTCATTCCATGCCATTCCATGCCATTCCATGCCATTCCATGCCATTCCATGCCATTCAATGCCGTGCCATGCCGTGCCATGCCGGTGCCATGCCATTCCATGCCATTCCATGCCATTCAATGCCGTGCCATGCCGTGCCATGCCGGTGCCATGCCGTGCCATGCCGGTGCCATGCCGTGCCATGCGGTGCCATGCCATTCCATGCCATTCCATGCCATTCCATGCCATTCCATGCCATTCCATGCCATTCCATGCCATTCCATGTCATTCCATGCCATTCCATGCCATTCCATGCCATTCCATGCCATTCCATGCCATTCCATGTCATTCCATGCCATTCCATGCCATTCCATGCCATTCCATACCATTCCATGCCATTCCATGCCATTCCATGCCATTCCATGCCATTCCATGCCATTCCATGCCATTCCATGCCATTCCATGCCATTCCATGCCATTCCATGCCATTCCATGCCATTCCATGCCATTCCATGCCATTCCATGCCATTCCATGCCATTCCATGCCATTCCATGCCATTCCATGCCATTCCATGCCATTCCATGCCATTCCATGCCATTCCATGCCATTCCATGCCATTCCATGCCATTCCATGCCATTCCATGCCATTCCATGCCATTCCATGCCATTCCATGCCATTCCATGCCATTCCATGCCATTCCATGCCATTCCATGCCATTCCATGCCATTCCATGCCGTGCCATGCCATTCCATGCCATTCCATGCCATTCCATGCCACTCAATGCGGTGCCATGCCGTGCCATGCCGTGCCATTCAATGCCATTCCGTGCCATTCAATGCCATTCAATGCCATTCCGTGCCATTCAATGCCATTCAATGCCGTGCCATGCCGTGCCATGCCGGTGCCATGCCGTGCCATGCCGGTGCCATGCCGTGCCATGCCGGTGCCATGCCGTGCCATGCCGGTGCCATGCCGTGCCATGCCGGTGCCATGCCGTGCCATGCCGGTGCCATGCCGTGCCATGCCGGTGCCATGCCGGTGCCATGCCGTGCCATGCCGGTGCCATGCCGTGCCATGCCGGTGCCATGCCGTGCCATGCCGGTGCCATGCCGTGCCATGCCGGTGCCATGCCGTGCCATGCCGTGCCATGCCGGTGCCATGCCGTGCCATGCGGTGCCATGCCATTCCATGCCATTCCATGCCATTCCATGCCATTCCATGCCATTCCATGTCATTCCATGCCATTCCATGCCATTCCATGCCATTCCATGCCATTCCATGCCATTCAATGCCGTGCCATGCCGTGCCATGCCGGTGCCATGCCGTGCCATGCGGTGCCATGCCATTCCATGCCATTCCATGCCATTCCATGCCATTCCATGCCATTCCATGTCATTCCATGCCATTCCATGTCATTCCATGCCATTCCATGCCATTCCATGCCATTCCATGCCATTCCATGCCATTCCATGCCATTCCATGTCATTCCATGCCATTCCATGCCATTCCATGCCATTCCATACCATTCCATGCCATTCCATGCCATTCCATGCCATTCCATGCCATTCCATGCCATTCCATGCCATTCCATGCCATTCCATGCCATTCCATGCCATTCCATGCCATTCCATGCCATTCCATGCCATTCCATGCCATTCCATGCCATTCCATGCCATTCCATGCCATTCCATGCCATTCCATGCCATTCCATGCCATTCCATGCCATTCCATGCCATTCCATGCCATTCCATGCCATTCCATGCCATTCCATGCCATTCCATGCCATTCCATGCCATTCCATGCCATTCCATGCCATTCCATGCCATTCCATGCCATTCCATGCCATTCCATGCCATTCCATGCCATTCCATGCCATTCCATGCCATTCCATGCCATTCCATGCCATTCCATGCCATTCCATGCCATTCCATGCCATTCCATGCCATTCCATGCCATTCCATGCCATTCCATGCCATTCCATGCCATTCCATGCCATTCCATGCCATTCCATGCCATTCCATGCCATTCCATGCCATTCCATGCCATTCCATGCCATTCCATGCCATTCCATGCCATTCCATGCCGTGCCATGCCATTCCATGCCGTGCCATGCCGGTGCCATGCCGTGCCATGCCGGTGCCATGCCGTGCCATGCCGGTGCCATGCCGTGCCATGCCGGTGCCATGCCGTGCCATGCCGTGCCATGCCGTGCCATGCCGGTGCCATGCCGTGCCATGCCGGTGCCATGCCGTGCCATGCCGGTGCCATGCCGTGCCATGCCGTGCCATGCCGGGCCATGCCATTCCATGCCATTCCATGCCAGTCCATGCCAGTCCATGCCATTCCATGCCATTCCATGCCACTCAATGCGGTGCCATGCCGTGCCATGCCGTGCCATGCCGTGCCATTCAATGCCATTCCATGCCATTCAATGCCATTCAATGCCGTGCCATGCCGGTGCCATGCCGTGCCATGCCGGTGCCATGCCGTGCCATGCCGGTGCCATGCCGTGCCATGCCGGTGCCATGCCGTGCCATGCCGGTGCCATGCCGTGCCATGCCGGTGCCATGCCGTGCCATGCCGGTGCCATGCCGTGCCATGCCGGTGCCATGCCGTGCCATGCCGGTGCCATGCCGTGCCATGCCGGTGCCATGCCGTGCCATGCCGGTGCCATGCCGTGCCATGCCGGTGCCATGCCGTGCCATGCGGTGCCATGCCATTCCATGCCATTCCATGCCATTCCATGCCATTCCATGCCATTCCATGTCATTCCATGCCATTCCATGCCATTCCATGCCATTCCATGCCATTCCATGCCATTCAATGCCGTGCCATGCCGTGCCATGCCGGTGCCATGCCGTGCCATGCCGGTGCCATGCCGTGCCATGCGGTGCCATGCCATTCCATGCCATTCCATGCCATTCCATGCCATTCCATGCCATTCCATGTCATTCCATGCCATTCCATGCCATTCCATGCCATTCCATGCCATTCCATGCCATTCCATGTCATTCCATGCCATTCCATGCCATTCCATGCCATTCCATACCATTCCATGCCATTCCATGCCATTCCATGCCATTCCATGCCATTCCATGCCATTCCATGCCATTCCATGCCATTCCATGCCATTCCATGCCATTCCATGCCATTCCATGCCATTCCATGCCATTCCATGCCATTCCATGCCACTCCATGCCATTCCATGCCATTCCATGCCATTCCATGCCATTCCATGCCATTCCATGCCATTCCATGCCATTCCATGCCATTCCATGCCATTCCATGCCATTCCATGCCATTCCATGCCATTCCATGCCATTCCATGCCGTGCCATGCCATTCCATGCCGTGCCATGCCGGTGCCATACCGTGCCATGCCGGTGCCATGCCGTGCCATGCCGGTGCCATGCCGTGCCATGCCGGTGCCATGCCGTGCCATGCGGTGCCATGCCGTGCCATGCGGTGCCATGCCGTGCCATGCGGTGCCATGCCATTCCATGCCATTCCATGCCATTCCATGCCATTCCATGCCATTCCATGCCATTCTATGCCATTCCATGCCATTCCATGCCATTCCATGCCATTCCATGCCATTCCATGCCATTCCATGCCATTCCATGCCATTCCATGCCATTCCATGCCATTCCATGCCATTCCATGCCATTCCATGCCATTCCATGCCATTCCATGCCATTCCATGCCATTCCATGCCATTCCATGCCATTCCATGCCATTCCATGCCATTCCATGCCATTCCATGCCGTGTCATGCCGTGCCATGCCGTGCCATGCCGGTGCCATGCCGTGCCATGCCGGTGCCATGCCGTGCCATGCCGGTGCCATGCCGTGCCATGCCGGTGCCATGCCGTGCCATGCCGTGCCATGCCGTGCCATGCCGGTGCCATGCCGTGCCATGCCGGTGCCATGCCGTGCCATGCCGTGCTATGCCGTGCCATGCCGGTGCCATGCCGTGCCATGCCGGTGCCATGCCGTGCCATGCCGTGCCATGCCGTGCCATGCCGTGCCATGCGGTGCCATGCCATTCCATGCCATTCCATGCCATTCCATGCCATTCCATGCCATTCCATGCCATTCCATGCCATTCCATGTCATTCCATGCCATTCCATGCCATTCCATGTCATTCCATGCCATTCCATGCCATTCCATGCCATTCCATGCCATTCCATGCCATTCCATGTCATTCCATGCCATTCCATGCCATTCCATGCCATTCCATACCATTCCATGCCATTCCATGCCATTCCATGCCATTCCATGCCATTCCATGCCATTCCATGCCATTCCATGCCATTCCATGCCATTCCATGCCATTCCATGCCATTCCATGCCATTCCATGCCATTCCATGCCATTCCATGCCATTCCATGCCATTCCATGCCATTCCATGCCATTCCATGCCATTCCATGCCATTCCATGCCATTCCATGCCATTCCATGCCATTCCATGCCATTCCATGCCATTCCATGCCATTCCATGCCATTCCATGCCATTCCATGCCATTCCATGCCATTCCATGCCATTCCATGCCATTCCATGCCATTCCATGCCATTCCATGCCATTCCATGCCATTCCATGCCATTCCATGCCATTCCATGCCATTCCATGCCATTCCATGCCATTCCATGCCATTCCATGCCATTCCATGCCATTCCATGCCATTCCATGCCATTCCATGCCATTCCATGCCATTCCATGCCGTGCCATGCCATTCCATGCCGTGCCATGCCGGTGCCATGCCGTGCCATGCCGGTGCCATGCCGTGCCATGCCGGTGCCATGCCGTGCCATGCCGGTGCCATGCCGTGCCATGCCGTGCCATGCCGTGCCATGCCGGTGCCATGCCGTGCCATGCCGGTGCCATGCCGTGCCATGCCGGTGCCATGCCGTGCCATGCCGTGCCATGCCGGGCCATGCCATTCCATGCCATTCCATGCCAGTCCATGCCAGTCCATGCCATTCCATGCCATTCCATGCCACTCAATGCGGTGCCATGCCGTGCCATGCCGTGCCATGCCGTGCCATTCAATGCCATTCCATGCCATTCAATGCCATTCAATGCCGTGCCATGCCGGTGCCATGCCGTGCCATGCCGGTGCCATGCCGTGCCATGCCGGTGCCATGCCGTGCCATGCCGGTGCCATGCCGTGCCATGCCGGTGCCATGCCGTGCCATGCCGGTGCCATGCCGTGCCATGCCGGTGCCATGCCGTGCCATGCCGGTGCCATGCCGTGCCATGCCGGTGCCATGCCGTGCCATGCCGGTGCCATGCCGTGCCATGCCGGTGCCATGCCGTGCCATGCCGGTGCCATGCCGTGCCATGCGGTGCCATGCCATTCCATGCCATTCCATGCCATTCCATGCCATTCCATGCCATTCCATGTCATTCCATGCCATTCCATGCCATTCCATGCCATTCCATGCCATTCCATGCCATTCAATGCCGTGCCATGCCGTGCCATGCCGGTGCCATGCCGTGCCATGCCGGTGCCATGCCGTGCCATGCGGTGCCATGCCATTCCATGCCATTCCATGCCATTCCATGCCATTCCATGCCATTCCATGTCATTCCATGCCATTCCATGCCATTCCATGCCATTCCATGCCATTCCATGCCATTCCATGTCATTCCATGCCATTCCATGCCATTCCATGCCATTCCATACCATTCCATGCCATTCCATGCCATTCCATGCCATTCCATGCCATTCCATGCCATTCCATGCCATTCCATGCCATTCCATGCCATTCCATGCCATTCCATGCCATTCCATGCCATTCCATGCCATTCCATGCCATTCCATGCCACTCCATGCCATTCCATGCCATTCCATGCCATTCCATGCCATTCCATGCCATTCCATGCCATTCCATGCCATTCCATGCCATTCCATGCCATTCCATGCCATTCCATGCCATTCCATGCCATTCCATGCCATTCCATGCCGTGCCATGCCATTCCATGCCGTGCCATGCCGGTGCCATACCGTGCCATGCCGGTGCCATGCCGTGCCATGCCGGTGCCATGCCGTGCCATGCCGGTGCCATGCCGTGCCATGCGGTGCCATGCCGTGCCATGCGGTGCCATGCCGTGCCATGCGGTGCCATGCCATTCCATGCCATTCCATGCCATTCCATGCCATTCCATGCCATTCCATGCCATTCTATGCCATTCCATGCCATTCCATGCCATTCCATGCCATTCCATGCCATTCCATGCCATTCCATGCCATTCCATGCCATTCCATGCCATTCCATGCCATTCCATGCCATTCCATGCCATTCCATGCCATTCCATGCCATTCCATGCCATTCCATGCCATTCCATGCCATTCCATGCCATTCCATGCCATTCCATGCCATTCCATGCCATTCCATGCCGTGTCATGCCGTGCCATGCCGTGCCATGCCGGTGCCATGCCGTGCCATGCCGGTGCCATGCCGTGCCATGCCGGTGCCATGCCGTGCCATGCCGGTGCCATGCCGTGCCATGCCGTGCCATGCCGTGCCATGCCGGTGCCATGCCGTGCCATGCCGGTGCCATGCCGTGCCATGCCGTGCTATGCCGTGCCATGCCGGTGCCATGCCGTGCCATGCCGGTGCCATGCCGTGCCATGCCGTGCCATGCCGTGCCATGCCGTGCCATGCGGTGCCATGCCATTCCATGCCATTCCATGCCATTCCATGCCATTCCATGCCATTCCATGCCATTCCATGCCATTCCATGTCATTCCATGCCATTCCATGCCATTCCATGTCATTCCATGCCATTCCATGCCATTCCATGCCATTCCATGCCATTCCATGCCATTCCATGTCATTCCATGCCATTCCATGCCATTCCATGCCATTCCATACCATTCCATGCCATTCCATGCCATTCCATGCCATTCCATGCCATTCCATGCCATTCCATGCCATTCCATGCCATTCCATGCCATTCCATGCCATTCCATGCCATTCCATGCCATTCCATGCCATTCCATGCCATTCCATGCCATTCCATGCCATTCCATGCCATTCCATGCCATTCCATGCCATTCCATGCCATTCCATGCCATTCCATGCCATTCCATGCCATTCCATGCCATTCCATGCCATTCCATGCCATTCCATGCCATTCCATGCCATTCCATGCCATTCCATGCCATTCCATGCCATTCCATGCCATTCCATGCCATTCCATGCCATTCCATGCCATTCCATGCCATTCCATGCCATTCCATGCCGTGCCATGCCATTCCATGCCATTCCATGCCATTCCATGCCACTCAATGCGGTGCCATGCCGTGCCATGCCGTGCCATGCCGTGCCATTCAATGCCATTCCATGCCATTCAATGCCATTCAATGCCGTGCCATGCCGTGCCATGCCGGTGCCATGCCGTGCCATGCCGGTGCCATGCCGTGCCATGCCGGTGCCATGCCGTGCCATGCCGTGCCATGCCGGTGCCATGCCGTGCCATGCCGGTGCCATGCCGTGCCATGCCGGTGCCATGCCGTGCCATGCCGGTGCCATGCCGTGGCATGCCGGTGCCATGCCGTGGCATGCCGGTGCCATGCCGTGGCATGCCGGTGCCATGCCGGTGCCATGCCGTGCCATGCCGGTGCCATGCCGTGCCATGCCGGTGCCATGCCGTGCCATGCCGGTGCCATGCCGAGCCATGCCGGTGCCATGCCGTGCCATGCCGGTGCCATGCCGTGCCATGCCGGTGCCATGCCGTGCCATGCCGGTGCCATGCCGTGCCATGCCGGTGCCATGCCGTGCCATGCCGGTGCCATGCCGTGCCATGCCGGTGCCATGCCGTGCCATGCCGGTGCCATGCCGTGCCATGCCGGTGCCATGCCGTGCCATGCCGGTGCCATGCCGTGCCATGCCGGTGCCATGCCGTTCCATGCCGGTGCCATGCCATTCCATGCCGTGCCATGCCATTCCATGCCGTGCCATGCCATTCCATGCCGGTGCCATGCCGTGCCATGCCGGTGCCATGCCGGTGCCATGCCGTGCCATGCCGGTGCCATGCCGTGCCATGCCGGTGCCATGCCGTGCCATGCCGGTGCCATGCCGTGCCATGCCGGTGCCATGCCGTGCCATGCCGGTGCCATGCCGTGCCATGCCGTGCCATGCCGGTGCCATGCCGTGCCATGCCGTGCCATGCCGTGCCATGCCGTGCCATGCCGTGCCATGCCGGTGCCATGCCGTGCCATGCCGGTGCCATGCCGTGCCATGCCGGTGCCATGCCGTGCCATGCCGTGCCATGCCATTCCATGCCATTCCATGCCATTCCATGCCATTCCATGCCATTCCATGCCATTCCATGCCATTCCATGCCATTCCATGCCATTCCATGCCATTCCATGCCATTCCATGCCATTCCATGCCATTCCATGCCATTCCATGCCATTCCATGCCATTCCATGCCATTCCATGCCATTCCATGCCATTCCATGCCATTCAATGCCGTGCCATGCCGTGCCATGCCGGTGCCATGCCGTGCCATGCCGGTGCCATGCCGTGCCATGCCGGTGCCATGCCGTGCCATGCCGGTGCCATGCCGTGCCATGCCGTGCCATGCCGGTGCCATGCCGTGCCATGCCGGTGCCATGCCGTGCCATGCCGGTGCCATGCCGTGCCATGCCGGTGCCATGCCGTGCCATGCCGGTGCCATGCCGTGCCATGCCGGTGCCATGCCGTGCCATGCCGGTGCCATGCCGTGCCATGCCGGTGCCATGCCGTGCCATGCCGGTGCCATGCCGGTGCCATGCCGTGCCATGCCGTGCCATGCCGGTGCCATGCCGTGCCATGCCGGTGCCATGCGGTGCCATGCCGTGCCATGCCGTGCCATGCCGGTGCCATGCCATTCCATGCCGTGCCATGCGGTGCCATGCCATTCCATGCGTTGCCATGCCATTCCATGCCGTGCCATGCGGTGCCATGCCATTCCATACGGTGCCATGCCATTCCATTCGGTGCCATGCCATTCCATGCGGTGCCATGCCATTCCATGCCATTCCATGCCATTCCATGCCATTCCATGCCATTCCATGCCATTCCATGCCATTCCATGCCATTCCATGCCATTCCATGCCATTCCATGCCATTCCATGCCATTCCATGCCATTCCATGCCATTCCATGCCATTCCATGCCATTCCATGCCATTCCATGCCATTCCATGCCATTCAATGCCGTGCCATGCCGGTGCCATGCCGTGCCATGCCGGTGCCATGCCGTGCCATGCCGGTGCCATGCCGTGCCATGCCGGTGCCATGCCGTGCCATGCCGGTGCCATGCCATGCCATGCCGGTGCCATGCCGTGCCATGCCGGTGCCATGCCGTGCCATGCCGGTGCCATGCCGTGCCATGCCGTGCCATGCCGGGCCATGCCATTCCATGCCATTCCATGCCAGTCCATGCCAGTCCATGCCATTCCATGCCATTCCATGCCACTCAATGCGGTGCCATGCCGTGCCATTCAATGCCATTCCATGCCATTCAATGCCATTCAATGCCGTGCCATGCCGTGCCATGCCGGTGCCATGCCGTGCCATGCCGGTGCCATGCCGTGCCATGCCGGTGCCATGCCGTGCCATGCCGGTGCCATGCCGTGCCATGCCGTGCCATGCGGTGCCATGCCGTGCCATGCCGTGCCATGCCGGTGCCATGCCGTGCCATGCCGGTGCCATGCCGTGCCATGCCGGTGCCATGCCGTGCTATGCCGTGCCATGCCGGTGCCATGCCGTGCCATGCCGGTGCCATGCCGTGCCATGCCGGTGCCATGCCGTGCCATGCCGGTGCCATGCCGTGCCATGCCGGTGCCATGCCGTGCCATGCCGGTGCCATGCCGTGCCATGCCGGTGCCATGCCGTGCCATGCCGGTGCCATGCCGTGCCATGCCGGTGCCATGCCGTGCCATGCCGGTGCCATGCCGTGCCATGCCGGTGCCATGCCGTGCCATGCCGGTGCCATGCCGTGCCATGCCGGTGCCATGCCGTGCCATGCCGTGCCATGCCGGTGCCATGCCGTGCCATGCCGTGCCATGCCGTGCCATGCCGTGCCATGCCGTGCCATGCCGTGCCATGCCATTCCATGCCATTCCATGCCATTCCATGCCATTCCATGCCATTCCATGCCATTCCATGCCATTCCATGCCATTCCATGCCATTCCATGCCATTCCATGCCATTCCATGCCATTCCATGCCATTCCATGCCATTCCATGCCATTCCATGCCATTCAATGCCGTGCCATGCCGTGCCATGCCGTGCCATGCCGTGCCATGCCGTGGCATGCCGTGCCATGCCGGTGCCATGCCGTGCCATGCCGTGCCATGCCGGTGCCATGCCGTGCCATGCCGGTGCCATGCCGTGCCATGCCGGTGCCATGCCGTGCCATGCCGGTGCCATGCCGTGCCATGCCGGTGCCATGCCGTGCCATGCCGGTGCCATGCCGTGCCATGCCGGTGCCATGCCGTGCCATGCCGGTGCCATGCCGTGCCATGCCGGTGCCATGCCGTGCCATGCCGGTGCCATGCCGTCCCATGCCGGTGCCATGCCGTGCCATGCCGTGCCATGCCGTGCCATGCCGTGCCATGCCGTGCCATGCCGTGCCATGCCGTGCCATGCCGTGCCATGCCGTGCCATGCCGTGCCATGCCGTGCCATGCGGTGCCATGCCATTCCATGCCATTCCATGCCATTCCATGTCATTCCATGCCATTCCATGCCATTCCATGCCATTCCATGCCATTCCATGCCATTCCATGTCATTCCATGCCATTCCATGTCATTCCATGCCATGCCGGTACCATGCCGTGCCATGCGGGTACCATGCCGTGCCATGCCGGTGCCATGCCGTGCCATGCCGGTGCCATGCCGTGCCATGCCGGTGCCATGCCGTGCCATGCCGGTGCCATGCCGTGCCATGCCGTGCCATGCGGTGCCATGCCGTGCCATGCGGTGCCATGCCATTCCATGCCATTCCATGCCATTCCATGCCATTCCATGCCATTCCATGCCATTCCATGCCATTCCATGCCATTCCATGCCATTCCATGCCATTCCATGCCATTCCATGCCATTCCATGCCATTCCATGCCATTCCATGCCATTCCATGCCATTCCATGCCATTCCATGCCATTCCATGCCATTCCATGCCATTCCATGCCATTCCATGCCATTCCATGCCATTCCATGCCATTCCATGCCATTCCATGCCATTCCATGCCATTCCATGCCATTCCATGCCATTCCATGCCATTCCATGCCATTCCATGCCATTCCATGCCATTCCATGCCATTCCATGCCATTCCATGCCATTCCATGCCATTCCATGCCATTCCATGCCATTCCATGCCATTCCATGCCATTCCATGCCATTCCATGCCATTCCATGCCATTCCATGCCATTCCATGCCATTCCATGCCATTCCATGCCATTCCATGCCATTCCATGCCATTCCATGCCATTCCATGCCATTCCATGCCATTCCATGCCATTCCATGCCATTCCATGCCATTCCATGCCATTCCATGCCATTCCATGCCATTCCATGCCATTCCATGCCATTCCATGCCATTCCATGCCATTCCATGCCATTCCATGCCATTCCATGCCATTCCATGCCATTCCATGCCATTCCATGCCATTCCATGCCATTCCATGCCATTCCATGCCATTCCATGCCATTCCATGCCATTCCATGCCATTCCATGCCATTCCATGCCATTCCATGCCATTCCATGCCGTGCCATGCCATTCCATGCCGTGCCATGCCGGTGGCATACCGTGCCATGCCGGTGCCATGCCGTGCCATGCCGGTGCCATGCCGTGCCATGCCGGTGCCATGCCGTGCCATGCCGTGCCATGCCGGTGCCATGCCGTGCCATGCCGTGCCATGCCGTGCCATGCCGGTGCCATGCCGTGCCATGCCGGTGCCATGCCATTCCATGCCATTCCATGCCATTCCATGCCATTCCATGCCATTCCATGCCATTCCATGCCATTCCATGCCATTCCATGCCAGTCCATGCCAGTCCATGCCATTCCATGCCATTCCATGCCACTCAATGCGGTGCCATGCCGTGCCATGCCGTGCCATGCCGTGCCATTCAATGCCATTCCATGCCATTCAATGCCATTCAATGCCGTGCCATGCCGTGCCATGCCGGTGCCATGCCGTGCCATGCCGGTGCCATGCCGTGCCATGCCGGTGCCATGCCGTGCCATGCCGGTGCCATGCCGTGCCATGCCGGTGCCATGCCGTGCCATGCCGGTGCCATGCCGTGCCATGCCGGTGCCATGCCGTGCCATGCCGGTGCCATGCCGTGCCATGCCGTGCCATGCCGGTGCCATGCCGTGCCATGCCGGTGCCATGCCGTGCCATGCCGGTGCCATGCCGTGCCATGCCGTGCCATGCCGGGCCATGCCATTCCATGCCATTCCATGCCAGTCCATGCCAGTCCATGCCATTCCATGCCATTCCATGCCACTCAATGCGGTGCCATGCCGTGCCATGCCGTGCCATGCCGTGCCATTCAATGCCATTCCATGCCATTCAATGCCATTCAATGCCGTGCCATGCCGTGCCATGCCGGTGCCATGCCGTGCCATGCCGGTGCCATGCCGTGCCATGCCGGTGCCATGCCGTGCCATGCCGGTGCCATGCCGTGCCATGCCGGTGCCATGCCGTGCCATGCCGGTGCCATGCCGTGCCATGCCGGTGCCATGCCGTGCCATGCCGGTGCCATGCCGTGCCATGCCGGTGCCATGCCGTGCCATGCCGGTGCCATGCCGGTGCCATGCCGTGCCATGCCGTGCCATGCCGGTGCCATGCCGTGCCATGCCGGTGCCATGCCGTGCCATGCCGGTGCCATGCCGGTGCCATGCCGTGCCATGCCGGTGCCATGCCGTGCCATGCCGGTGCCATGCCGTGCCATGCCGGTGCCATGCCGTGCCATGCCGTGCCATGCCGGTGCCATGCCGTGCCATGCCGTGCCATGCCGTGCCATGCCGTGCCATGCCGGTGCCATGCCGTGCCATGCCGTGCCATGCCATTCCATGCCATTCCATGCCATTCCATGCCATTCCATGCCATTCCATGCCATTCCATGCCATTCCATGCCATTCCATGCCATTCCATGCCATTCCATGCCATTCCATGCCATTCCATGCCATTCCATGCCATTCCATGCCATTCCATGCCATTCCATGCCATTCCATGCCATTCCATGCCATTCCATGCCATTCCATGCCATTCCATGCCATTCCATGCCATTCCATGCCGTGCCATGCCATTCCATGCCATTCCATGCCATTCCATGCCACTCAATGCGGTGCCATGCCGTGCCATGCCGTGCCATGCCGTGCCATTCAATGCCATTCCATGCCATTCAATGCCATTCAATGCCGTGCCATGCCGTGCCATGCCGGTGCCATGCCGTGCCATGCCGGTGCCATGCCGTGCCATGCCGGTGCCATGCCGTGCCATGCCGGTGCCATGCCGTGCCATGCCGTGCCATGCCGGTGCCATGCCGTGCCATGCCGGTGCCATGCCGTGCCATGCCGGTGCCATGCCGTGCCATGCCGGTGCCATGCCGTGGCATGCCGGTGCCATGCCGTGGCATGCCGGTGCCATGCCGGTGCCATGCCGTGCCATGCCGGTGCCATGCCGTGCCATGCCGGTGCCATGCCGTGCCATGCCGGTGCCATGCCGTGCCATGCCGGTGCCATGCCGTGCCATGCCGGTGCCATGCCGTGCCATGCCGGTGCCATGCCGTGCCATGCCGGTGCCATGCCGTGCCATGCCGGTGCCATGCCGTGCCATGCCGGTGCCATGCCGTGCCATGCCGGTGCCATGCCGTGCCATGCCGGTGCCATGCCGTGCCATGCCGGTGCCATGCCGTTCCATGCCGGTGCCATGCCATTCCATGCCATTCCATGCCATTCCATGCCATTCCATGCCGTGCCATGCCATTCCATGCCGGTGCCATGCCGTGCCATGCCGGTGCCATGCCGTGCCATGCCGGTGCCATGCCGGTGCCATGCCGTGCCATGCCGGTGCCATGCCGTGCCATGCCGGTGCCATGCCGTGCCATGCCGGTGCCATGCCGTGCCATGCCGGTGCCATGCCGTGCCATGCCGTGCCATGCCGGTGCCATGCCGTGCCATGCCGTGCCATGCCGTGCCATGCCGTGCCATGCCGGTGCCATGCCGTGCCATGCCGTGCCATGCCATTCCATGCCATTCCATGCCATTCCATGCCATTCCATGCCATTCCATGCCATTCCATGCCATTCCATGCCATTCCATGCCATTCCATGCCATTCCATGCCATTCCATGCCATTCAATGCCGTGCCATGCCGTGCCATGCCGGTGCCATGCCGTGCCATGCCGGTGCCATGCCGTGCCATGCCGGTGCCATGCCGTGCCATGCCGTGCCATGCCGGTGCCATGCCGTGCCATGCCGGTGCCATGCCGTGCCATGCCGGTGCCATGCCGTGCCATGCCGGTGCCATGCCGTGCCATGCCGGTGCCATGCCGTGCCATGCCGGTGCCATGCCGTGCCATGCCGGTGCCATGCCGGTGCCATGCCGTGCCATGCCGTGCCATGCCGGTGCCATGCCGTGCCATGCCGGTGCCATGCGGTGCCATGCCGTGCCATGCCGTGCCATGCCGGTGCCATGCCATTCCATGCCGTGCCATGCGGTGCCATGCCATTCCATGCGTTGCCATGCCATTCCATGCCGTGCCATGCGGTGCCATGCCATTCCATACGGTGCCATGCCATTCCATGCGGTGCCATGCCATTCCATGCCATTCCATGCCATTCCATGCCATTCCATGCCATTCCATGCCATTCCATGCCATTCCATGCCATTCCATGCCATTCCATGCCATTCCATGCCATTCCATGCCATTCCATGCCATTCCATGCCATTCCATGCCATTCCATGCCATTCCATGCCATTCCATGCCATTCCATGCCATTCCATGCCATTCCATGCCATTCCATGCCATTCCATGCCATTCCATGCCATTCCATGCCATTCCATGCCATTCAATGCCGTGCCATGCCGGTGCCATGCCGTGCCATGCCGGTGCCATGCCGTGCCATGCCGGTGCCATGCCGTGCCATGCCGGTGCCATGCCATGCCATGCCGGTGCCATGCCGTGCCATGCCGGTGCCATGCCGTGCCATGCCGGTGCCATGCCGTGCCATGCCGTGCCATGCCGGGCCATGCCATTCCATGCCATTCCATGCCAGTCCATGCCAGTCCATGCCATTCCATGCCATTCCATGCCACTCAATGCGGTGCCATGCCGTGCCATTCAATGCCATTCCATGCCATTCAATGCCATTCAATGCCGTGCCATGCCGTGCCATGCCGGTGCCATGCCGTGCCATGCCGGTGCCATGCCGTGCCATGCCGGTGCCATGCCGTGCCATGCCGGTGCCATGCCGTGCCATGCCGTGCCATGCGGTGCCATGCCGTGCCATGCCGTGCCATGCCGGTGCCATGCCGTGCCATGCCGGTGCCATGCCGTGCTATGCCGTGCCATGCCGGTGCCATGCCGTGCCATGCCGGTGCCATGCCGTGCCATGCCGGTGCCATGCCGTGCCATGCCGGTGCCATGCCGTGCCATGCCGGTGCCATGCCGTGCCATGCCGGTGCCATGCCGTGCCATGCCGGTGCCATGCCGTGCCATGCCGGTGCCATGCCGTGCCATGCCGTGCCATGCCGTGCCATGCCGTGCCATGCCGTGCCATGCCGTGCCATGCCGTGCCATGCCGTGCCATGCCATTCCATGCCATTCCATGCCATTCCATGCCATTCCATGCCATTCCATGCCATTCCATGCCATTCCATGCCATTCCATGCCATTCCATGCCATTCCATGCCATTCCATGCCATTCCATGCCATTCCATGCCATTCCATGCCATTCCATGCCATTCCATGCCATTCCATGCCATTCCATGCCATTCCATGCCATTCCATGCCATTCCATGCCATTCCATGCCATTCCATGCCATTCCATGCCATTCAATGCCGTGCCATGCCGTGCCATGCCGTGCCATGCCGTGCCATGCCGTGCCATGCCGTGCCATGCCGTGCCATGCCGTGCCATGCCGTGCCATGCCGTGGCATGCCGTGCCATGCCGGTGCCATGCCGTGCCATGCCGTGCCATGCCGGTGCCATGCCGTGCCATGCCGGTGCCATGCCGTGCCATGCCGGTGCCATGCCGTGCCATGCCGGTGCCATGCCGTGCCATGCCGGTGCCATGCCGGTGCCATGCCGTGCCATGCCGTGCCATGCCGGTGCCATGCCGTGCCATGCCGGTGCCATGCGGTGCCATGCCGGTGCCATGCGGTGCCATGCCGTGCCATGCCGTGCCATGCCGGTGCCATGCCATTCCATGCCGTGCCATGCGGTGCCATGCCATTCCATGCGTTGCCATGCCATTCCATGCCGTGCCATGCGGTGCCATGCCATTCCATACGGTGCCATGCCATTCCATGCGGTGCCATGCCATTCCATGCGGTGCCATGTCATTCCATGCCATTCCATGCCATTCCATGCCATTCCATGCCATTCCATGCCATTCCATGCCATTCCATGCCATTCCATGCCATTCCATGCCATTCCATGCCATTCCATGCCATTCAATGCCGTGCCATGCCGTGCCATGCCGGGCCATGCCATTCCATGCCATTCCATGCCAGTCCATGCCAGTCCATGCCATTCCATGCCATTCCATGCCACTCAATGCGGTGCCATGCCGTGCCATGCCGAGCCATGCCGTGCCATTCAATGCCATTCCATGCCATTCAATGCCATTCAATGCCGTGCCATGCCGTGCCATGCCGGTGCCATGCCGTGCCATGCCGGTGCCATGCCGTGCCATGCCGGTGCCATGCCGTGCCATGCCGGTGCCATGCCGTGCCATGCCGGTGCCATGCCGTGCCATGCCGGTGCCATGCCGTGCCATGCCGGTGCCATGCCGTGCCATGCCGGTGCCATGCCGTGCCATGCCGGTGCCATGCCGTGCCATGCCGGTGCCATGCCGTGCCATGCCGGTGCCATGCCGTGCCATGCCGGTGCCATGCCGTGCCATGCCGGTGCCATGCCGTGCCATGCGGTGCCATGCCATTCCATGCCATTCCATGCCATTCCATGCCATTCCATGCCATTCCATGTCATTCCATGCCATTCCATGCCATTCCATGCCATTCCATGCCATTCCATGCCATTCAATGCCGTGCCATGCCGTGCCATGCCGGTGCCATGCCATTCCATGCCATTCCATGCCATTCAATGCCGTGCCATGCCGTGCCATGCCGGTGCCATGCCGTGCCATGCCGGTGCCATGCCGTGCCATGCGGTGCCATGCCATTCCATGCCATTCCATGCCATTCCATGCCATTCCATGCCATTCCATGCCATTCCATGCCATTCCATGTCATTCCATGCCATTCCATGCCATTCCATGCCATTCCATGCCATTCCATGCCATTCCATGTCATTCCATGCCATTCCATGCCATTCCATGCCATTCCATACCATTCCATGCCATTCCATGCCATTCCATGCCATTCCATGCCATTCCATGCCATTCCATGCCATTCCATGCCATTCCATGCCATTCCATGCCATTCCATGCCATTCCATGCCATTCCATGCCATTCCATGCCATTCCATGCCATTCCATGCCATTCCATGCCATTCCATGCCATTCCATGCCATTCCATGCCATTCCATGCCATTCCATGCCATTCCATGCCATTCCATGCCATTCCATGCCATTCCATGCCATTCCATGCCATTCCATGCCATTCCATGCCATTCCATGCCATTCCATGCCATTCCATGCCGTGCCATGCCATTCCATGCCATTCCATGCCATTCCATGCCACTCAATGCGGTGCCATGCCGTGCCATGCCGTGCCATTCAATGCCATTCCGTGCCATTCAATGCCATTCAATGCCGTGCCATGCCGTGCCATGCCGGTGCCATGCCGTGCCATGCCGGTGCCATGCCGTGCCATGCCGGTGCCATGCCGTGCCATGCCGGTGCCATGCCGTGCCATGCCGGTGCCATGCCGTGCCATGCCGGTGCCATGCCGGTGCCATGCCGTGCCATGCCGGTGCCATGCCGTGCCATGCCGGTGCCATGCCGTGCCATGCCGGTGCCATGCCGTGCCATGCCGGTGCCATGCCGTGCCATGCCGTGCCATGCCGGTGCCATGCCGTGCCATGCGGTGCCATGCCATTCCATGCCATTCCATGCCATTCCATGCCATTCCATGCCATTCCATGTCATTCCATGCCATTCCATGCCATTCCATGCCATTCCATGCCATTCCATGCCATTCAATGCCGTGCCATGCCGTGCCATGCCGGTGCCATGCCGTGCCATGCGGTGCCATGCCATTCCATGCCATTCCATGCCATTCCATGCCATTCCATGCCATTCCATGTCATTCCATGCCATTCCATGTCATTCCATGCCATTCCATGCCATTCCATGCCATTCCATGCCATTCCATGCCATTCCATGCCATTCCATGTCATTCCATGCCATTCCATGCCATTCCATGCCATTCCATACCATTCCATGCCATTCCATGCCATTCCATGCCATTCCATGCCATTCCATGCCATTCCATGCCATTCCATGCCATTCCATGCCATTCCATGCCATTCCATGCCATTCCATGCCATTCCATGCCATTCCATGCCATTCCATGCCATTCCATGCCATTCCATGCCATTCCATGCCATTCCATGCCATTCCATGCCATTCCATGCCATTCCATGCCATTCCATGCCATTCCATGCCATTCCATGCCATTCCATGCCATTCCATGCCATTCCATGCCGTGCCATGCCATTCCATGCCGTGCCATGCCATTCCATGCCGTGCCATGCCGGTGCCATACCGTGCCATGCCGGTGCCATGCCGTGCCATGCCGGTGCCATGCCGTGCCATGCCGGTGCCATGCCGTGCCATGCGGTGCCATGCCGTGCCATGCGGTGCCATGCCGTGCCATGCGGTGCCATGCCATTCCATGCCATTCCATGCCATTCCATGCCATTCCATGCCATTCCATGCCATTCCATGCCATTCCATGCCATTCCATGCCATTCCATGCCATTCCATGCCATTCCATGCCATTCCATGCCATTCCATGCCATTCCATGCCATTCCATGCCATTCCATGCCATTCCATGCCATTCCATGCCATTCCATGCCATTCCATGCCATTCCATGCCATTCCATGCCATTCCATGCCATTCCATGCCATTCCATGCCATTCCATGCCATTCCATGCCATTCCATGCCATTCCATGCCATTCCATGCCGTGCCATGCCGTGCCATGCCGTGCCATGCCGGTGCCATGCCCTGCCATGCCGGTGCCATGCCGTGCCATGCCGGTGCCATGCCGTGCCATGCCGGTGCCATGCCGTGCCATGCCGTGCCATGCCGTGCCATGCCGGTGCCATGCCGTGCCATGCCGGTGCCATGCCGTGCCATGCCGGTGCCATGCCGTGCTATGCCGTGCCATGCCGGTGCCATGCCGTGCCATGCCGGTGCCATGCCGTGCCATGCCGGTGCCATGCCGTGCCATGCCGTGCCATGCCGTGCCATGCCGTGCCATGCGGTGCCATGCCATTCCATGCCATTCCATGCCATTCCATGCCATTCCATGCCATTCCATGCCATTCCATGTCATTCCATGCCATTCCATGCCATTCCATGCCATTCCATGCCATTCCATGCCATTCCATGCCATTCCATGCCATTCCATGCCATTCCATGCCATTCAATGCCGGTGCCATGCCATGCCATGCCGGTGCCATGCCGTGCCATGCCGGTGCCATGCCGTGCCATGCCGGTGCCATGCCGTGCCATGCCGGTGCCATGCCGTCCCATGCCGGTGCCATGCCGTGCCATGCCGGTGCCATGCCGTGCCATGCCGTGCCATGCCGTGCCATGCCGTGCCATGCCGTGCCATGCCGTGCCATGCCGTGCCATGCCGTGCCATGCCGTGCCATGCCGTGCCATGCGGTGCCATGCCATTCCATGCCATTCCATGCCATTCCATGTCATTCCATGCCATTCCATGCCATTCCATGCCATTCCATGCCATTCCATGCCATTCCATGTCATTCCATGCCATTCCATGTCATTCCATGCCATGCCGGTACCATGCCGTGCCATGCCGGTACCATGCCGTGCCATGCCGGTGCCATGCCGTGCCATGCCGGTGCCATGCCGTGCCATGCCGGTGCCATGCCGTGCCATGCCGGTGCCATGCCGTGCCATGCCGTGCCATGCGGTGCCATGCCGTGCCATGCGGTGCCATGCCATTCCATGCCATTCCATGCCATTCCATGCCATTCCATGCCATTCCATGCCATTCCATGCCATTCCATGCCATTCCATGCCATTCCATGCCATTCCATGCCATTCCATGCCATTCCATGCCATTCCATGCCATTCCATGCCATTCCATGCCATTCCATGCCATTCCATGCCATTCCATGCCATTCCATGCCATTCCATGCCATTCCATGCCATTCCATGCCATTCCATGCCATTCCATGCCATTCCATGCCATTCCATGCCATTCCATGCCATTCCATGCCATTCCATGCCATTCCATGCCATTCCATGCCATTCCATGCCATTCCATGCCATTCCATGCCATTCCATGCCATTCCATGCCATTCCATGCCATTCCATGCCATTCCATGCCATTCCATGCCATTCCATGCCATTCCATGCCATTCCATGCCATTCCATGCCATTCCATGCCATTCCATGCCATTCCATGCCATTCCATGCCATTCCATGCCATTCCATGCCATTCCATGCCATTCCATGCCATTCCATGCCATTCCATGCCATTCCAAGCCATTCCATGCCATTCCATGCCATTCCATGCCATTCCATGCCATTCCATGCCGTGCCATGCCATTCCATGCCGTGCCATGCCGGTGCCATGCCGTGCCATGCCGGTGCCATGCCGTGCCATGCCGGTGCCATGCCGTGCCATGCCGGTGCCATGCCGTGCCATGCCGTGCCATGCCGTGCCATGCCGGTGCCATGCCGTGCCATGCCGGTGCCATGCCGTGCCATGCCGGTGCCATGCCGTGCCATGCCGTGCCATGCCGGGCCATGCCATTCCATGCCATTCCATGCCAGTCCATGCCAGTCCATGCCATTCCATGCCATTCCATGCCACTCAATGCGGTGCCATGCCGTGCCATGCCGTGCCATGCCGTGCCATTCAATGCCATTCCATGCCATTCAATGCCATTCAATGCCGTGCCATGCCGTGCCATGCCGGTGCCATGCCGTGCCATGCCGGTGCCATGCCGTGCCATGCCGGTGCCATGCCGTGCCATGCCGGTGCCATGCCGTGCCATGCCGGTGCCATGCCGTGCCATGCCGGTGCCATGCCGTGCCATGCCGGTGCCATGCCGTGCCATGCCGGTGCCATGCCGTGCCATGCCGGTGCC